>BSBM01000336.1:9360000-10087500 GCA_027924585.1 Larix kaempferi | reverse complement strand
TCTTACTCTTTATTCCCTGCTTCTATGCCTCTCTCTCTCTCTCTCTCAACCCCCTATCCCTCTTGCTAACCTCTCCCCCATCCCTAACAATCCTACTATTTCTATCTCTATCCTACTCCCTCTAGCCCTAAACCCCCTTCTCTCCATAAACCTTACTAACCTGAGATCTGTCAGTCTCTTTCTCTTCCCTACACCTCCACCTCCCTACGCTTCTCAGTAAATCCTTGAGCATTGGTTTGGGCGCAGTATAAAAGTCCAATTTGTGGGAAACCTCCGCTACAAGGTATTTCCCTTGTTGTGAGAGAGAGAGAGAGAGAGAGAGAGAGGGGGGGGTCAGGAGAGAAGAGCGAAGGGGGGTTACAGAGACACAGAGAGAGATAATGATTATAGAGAGAGAGTGAGAGGATGAGGTTTAGGGGGAGAGGGGAGCATGGTTAAGGAGATAGTGAGATAGGTGGGAGGGGCAAGAGCGGGATTAGGAAGAGATGGGAGGAGTGAGAGGGAGAGTGTTGGTTATGCAGTCTGATGTTCCAGTCTCATAAATGATGTTGTTTCAGTCGTGTTTGTACCCCAGGTTTGGTTTGATCCCGACAGAAAATTTTATTATGGGATACCAACATCATAATAAACACAATCAAAGCTATATTTTAGATTACTAAAGAAATGCGTGCACACGCTTTTAGCGTGTGTGCGCTAATAGAGCATGCACACTATTAGCGCGTGCACGCTTTTAGCGCATGTGTGCTTTTTAGTGCGTGCGCGTGTATTTAAAACAACGCGTACGTGCCATTTAAATTTCTAAATTTTGGCGGTCAATTCCTTTCCCACCAACGTGGTGGATGACTTGGCCGCTTTGGTTTTAGGTTCGGGTTGCCAAACAAGTGTCTTGGACTGTGTTATAACAAAATACATCTTATTCTATAACTTCTTATGTTTCGATCATGATTCTGCATATGCTACACTAGTCCACTACTAATGAAATTGCACACACTTGTAGAACTATGTGTGTACATTCCGAATATGTAATTTTTTATTAAATCTATTATTTGTTCCTATAGTTTAGTTAATTTCAATTCCACTAACGTCAATCTTACACAAAAAGTAGGTTATTTCTTTCGTCTATAACTTTCTATTGGCTCACCTATTTTGAAAACGAAAAAGAACCCACACAAGTACACACAAAAACCTACATCCTAAAAAAAAAAAAAATTTCATTGATTATGTTAAGACCATGATATCGGGGGCTAACGCTCGACCTAGTCATTTTAGGGATGGGCTGACTTCAAAAAAACATTAACATAAATAAATATGGAAAAATAGCGCCGCACTAGAACGACGTGTTATCTACGAATGTATATAATTTTTTTAACAAAAATACACCATTTGAATACCAAACCAGGGGGCTAACACAAACATATTCATTATGTTTTCTTAAAAAAATAACATACCAACCTTAGGAGAACCCCATTTTTTGGGAGTTATACTTAATTTCCATAAATAATATTTATATATTCCAGAAGGTGATCCAATTTTATACGTTTCATCTTCTTCCACCATATTCCAAAATTTTTTGTAGGTACCTCTAATATTTCTTTTTAACATTCAGATTTTTTTTTTTCCAGAAGTCCATTGCGATTAATGCATCGTGAGTGGCCAGCATTAGCTTGCACCAACCCTTATGCTGACATTCAAAAAAATTTATGGTGTTTCCCTTTCATTTGAGCTCCTCTCAACTTTTTCTAGCTTATTATCATTGGCATGTATCCATTTTAATTTTGGACTTATTAAGTTTAAAGAGGGACCACAAATTTTGACGTGTTAAACCTTTCGACATTTATTAGAACTGGGTGAAGAGGGGTATAACTATATATACACACATTACTGACGCTCACTGATTGGTTAACCTGGGGTTATGATGATTTCCCACCAGAGTTCAATTCCCACCAAAAATAGTACACGCTTTGTCTTGTAAAACAATAGGTGCTCAATAAAAGTTTGGAGAACCTTGTTTTTCATTAGAAAAAAAACATATTTTTTTTAAGATGAAGGAAAGATGCATTCTGTATATCTTTGAAGCATTTCTAGAGTCATTATATTTCCCATCTGTTATAGGTCAAATCAGCACTTCTCCATTCGTGATCACATTGCCCTATCGATCACACAAAAGGACACTATGGATATAAGAGCTAAATTAACCTTAGATGATCTGATGTTGAGATTCCACATCTTCAGTTGAAAACTATATTTTTTCTTCATATTTCATTGGAAAGTCACGACTCTAAAAGCTAGAATCTAGCGTATCATGTGCGGGTTCCAATATTGACAACCCGTGCACATCACTTAAAAGTAGTATGCGCGAGTTGCTAAGAGCACTAGTTGTGCACCATGCGCAAGTTCCCTAGTGCCATACTCACGGCTATGTTAAGATGAAATTGAAAAATATATTAAAGATACGGATTGAGATTAGTTGAGTTTGGTATTATAACTCCCACAAATTCCCAATCCAACTACCTCACAAATATAACTTCCTACCTTGGCCATAAATACAAGAGGCAGCCATGAGGAAGAGGTTAATTTTGGAGAGAAAGCTATTGTTATGTTGAAGGAACTTCAAGTCAAGAGAGAAGCAGGAGTCCAGAACTTGGTTGCAGAAGTGCTGAAGCAAGATCAGCTATATCAATTGTATTTTGCTATATTTCTTTGACAATAAAGATTGAGATATTCTTCCCATCCCAATAAGATGTCAATTCTATTGAATGTTTGATTATAATTAATGTTATATTGTCTTGTCAATATCATTGTATGTTTATAGTCAAATTTTTTTGAGGAAGGTATGTTTGTTTTACAGGTGTATTGCTGTCAAGATCGAGAGAAAGCTCAGACCAACCGCCATAAATAAGGTGCTCTCTGTCAAACCCTAATCTCATTTGTTTTACCGTAATTGAATTGATTTATTCACATTTTTTTGTGAAATGTTTAATACCTATCAAAGTAGGGAGTATACTTTTCATGTGTATGTTTTAGTACTTAGTACCTATCAAAGTAGGGAGTATACTTTCCATGTATACATTACAAAACTTTTACTTCACCTTAAATCAATTTTATACTATATTTCTATTTCAATGTTTAAAAAACAAAAAAATCATAATTTTTTTAATTAAAAATAAATTTAAAAAAATTCAATTTCAATATTTCTTTTTCTAATCCGTGAACAAGATTATTTATGAAGTTTATAAATTTTAAAGTATAAATTTATATTTGTGAAAAAGAAAAAAAATTAAAAACATTTTTCTAATTGGTCAAAGGTTTACCTATGAGTTTTATAAATAATGAAAATATGATTTTTTTTTTTAATATATATATATATATATATATATATATAAAATTACATTTATACATGAAATTATAAATTTGAAAGCATAAATTTATATTTGCGAAAAAGAAAAACAAATTAAAAACATTTTTCTAATTGGTCGAAGGTTTACCTATGAGTTTTATAAATAATGAAAATATGATTTTCTTTTTTAATATATATATGAAATTACATTTTTGCAACGTTTGACTTTTATTTATTAAAAATAGAAAGAGAAAATTGATATATCACTTTCACTATGATGTTTTAGGCTTCGATATTATCACTTCTATATGTTTTTATTAAAAAACAATTTGATAAGACAAATTTTATAAAAACAAAAAACTAGATTCCTATCATTTCTTATTAATTCCACGTTTTAAATAACTTATTTAGGTATATCAATGACTTTGGTGGTACAGGTGGCCCTTTTAGTGCGTTGGTAAAGAATGTTGTAGCCAGCATTATGTAATTTCCAACACACACGTTTTGTTTGTACGAAGATCTGATTGAGGTGGTGCTCTTCCATGTCACCATTACAACTCAATCCCACCGAAGTCTCGGCTGCATCTTCCAAGAACGGCTAAAATTTGAAAAGAAAATTATTAGCTTTACCAGGCAACGAATCGCCGAACGGTTTTAGAGATCTGAATCCTGGATGGACCATGGTCACCTTCCAGCAACCTTCGCTCCCATACTTTAAATATGGGAAAATTTTACGAGGCCCACCCAAGTGAATGAATTTTCGTAGAAAAGACCAAGAAGACAGACAACAGACGCCAATGAATTGTCCAGCAACTGGAAGGAAGGATCGGAGGATAACAGTTAACCCACACTCAGTATCTATTATATATACACGAAATGTTCTGAGAAGAGAGGAGAGGAAACTGACATATTTTGGTAGAAGTATTTCTCAAAACAGTTATAGCACTTTCATGTGAATAATCACTTATAGTTTGAATTTTAGTGTAAAAGATTTAAATCCATGTTCTTTATGAACATTGGAAGTGGCCTGTATCTGTGTTTTATTGTGATGGTGTCATCTCTTCTGCGCATGAAAAGGATCGTCATGAGGTCCAGTCCCAGAAACCGGAGGAAATTTTTGCCAAGGCGATCTTTTTTGTGTGAAAATTACGAGCGATTCAAAGACGATGACGAAGACGAAATACAGAGGAGCTTTTCTATAGCAGCGACGACGAAGACTAAATACAAGGAGTTTCCATCATATTTTTGTTGGGGAAAACGCTTTGATTAAAATGTGTACAAATCATTTGGTATTTTATTTTAGTATTGATTTGAATGTGTATTCTGAGAATTGTATGTAGGTTGTTGTTTGGGAATCCATCTGATCAGAATCCAGAAGAACAAGCTTTATTTATGAAAGATAAGGTTCCATATTGTTGGTAACAGAGAAAAACTCACATCAAATTTCTTTAGAGCTAAATTTTTTACTGTAATATGGTTAAATTTTGCATGAGCTTAGAATGATTGAAGAGTTATTTGTTCTTTACGATTTAAATGTAAAGAATATTCATTTTTCTAGCTTCACCAAGATTTGATGAAAATGTTATTTATCTCAATATGCTTTGATCTTTGAGTTTCTTAAAAATATTTTCCGAAAATTTTTACTTTTATAAGTTTTTCTAAGTTTATGATAAATTTTAAATACCTATTATCAGTTAAGAAAATCTAAACTTTATTTTTAAGTTTTTCTAAATTAATGATAAATTTTAAAGACCTAACCAGGATAATTGCATGTTAATCATGCTGCGGCTCTGTTTCAAGATGTCATGTAATTCCCGGTCTTTTTTATGGCTTTTTGGAGTGGCAACATTATATTACCTTGAACATTTTCAATAATTATTATTTTGTAGTTAGCCTTACAATCTTATAGGGTTCATGATTCTTTCAATAATTACGCGTTTTGCAAATAATGCCTTTTTCTGTTATTATCATGCACGTGAAGTTTCAGTCTCTTGTTCTGAACAGTGTGCAAAACTTCATAAGATTTCTTTTCTTCGACTGATTGCTATAAAAATCGCACTATGCAACCTCAAATTTTGTGTGCTTTAACGTTAGTTTTACTTTTAACTACTAACTTATTGTGTTTTCCATATGATGCCGTGCGCATCTGGAATCTAGGGTTATGGATCTTTATTTTGAAAATCAGGTTGTGTTCTGCGCTACTTTTCTCATTACGTAGAGTTCGGTGGTGAAGTCTTCGCATCAGATATTCAGCATAATTTGAATCCAAATTGAAGTAATCAACTAAACCCTAATACCTCAAACTTTATTTTCTTGCCGTTTTCTTTTATCTGAGCAAACTGATCTGAGGTATCTATCAAAGCAAACAGATCTGCGGATCTGATTACGTTATGCGCGGATCTATACCGAAGCGAAATCGGATGTGCAGGACCTAAATAGGAGAGATCGGACTTTCCGTGTTGCGTTCTTTTGTCTATAGGGTTTTACCTTGCATTCATTTTCCCCGGTAGCCACTGCGCATTGGATCTAGGACCATGCGATCTTTTTAATATTTCTTATCATGCAGATGAACTTATTTGATATTCTGAGCAGCTAACGATCCGTATATTTTCTTAGCACAGATCTGAAAACACCAGCCCTATTTGACCACACAGACAGGGCTATTTGACCAGACAACTACAAAACTTATTCAGGATTATACGCATGTAGCGATCAGGATTTTACAGTGTTAGCCATGTGGATTCATTGCTAGAGATCTGGTGCTAGCGATCTGGTCTCTACATGCGAATCTGATCTATTGCATGCTACCTTGACTGTCGCGACAAGCTATCGATCTGCGATTCATTGCTAGAGATCTGGTGCTCATTATTCATTGCTAGCGATCTGTGATTCATTGCTATCGACCCTGTGAGTCTATTGCATGCGATCTGAGTATACAGATCTGTTCCATGGTATCTGATAGCTATTCCAAATTACAAAGGGCATTCTCAGTGTGTCTCTCGGGAAGGTCCATTTTAAACATTACGGGTTTACAATATCCCTCAAGCAAATTCATTTGGGTACAGAACAATCACTCAGGAGATTCAGGTGCATACGTTTCTTCTCTTTCTCCCATATTCATTGATTATATATATATATATATATATATATATATTTTTTTTTTTTTTTTTTTTTTTTCTTTACTAGTATGAACACATCATAATTTTTTTAAGGGAGGCTTAGAAGTTACTCTATATTTTGTTTACCAGTATATAAATTTATTGGAGAAATTTAGAAAAGAAAAGGAAGTTAAATTTCAAATAGGCTTATTAAAAACAAATAAAATAAATAGATAATAAGATAATAATATAGGAGAACAAAAGGTAAAAAATGGAGATTCGATTATAAGAAATGGAAAAACAAAACCACTAAACAAACTATCCAATTCAACAAAGATATGTTTATAATTTAGAAAATATGAAGATTAAAGAACTAGAAAAAATAAAATAACAATATGACTATAAATAAAATACTAATTGTAATGAAGGAAAAAGGAAAAACTGTATAATAGGTTAAAAAATGAAGACACTAAAAGGATCATAAATATGTATAAACAAAAATTTCATTCTAGAAGATCAAGTTCAATTAAGAAAAGATGTTCAAAAAAGTAAAATAAACTAAGAAGAAAAGAAAATGAAGATCAATTAAAAATAGAAAAGTTGTACTTGAATATAGAGACAAAAAAAAATAATACTAAATAAAAATTTAGCAACCATTATACCCATATGTTACCCTTTACGAGGAATACTGATGACATGCCCAAGACTAGGCCTGCCCAGACCCGAGGACCTGTCTTAGAATCTAGTGTGCTCAAACTTTATAGCACAATCTTCCAGGTTGTAAAACCTCTCTCACAGTAGAAAGAAGACACTATTGCTCTTCTCTAAACTTAACTCCTTAACCGATATTGGTTTGACTCTAAGCTTAGCCCTTCATGCACTTAATCTCTCAACACTTACCATCATATGAAGCCTTACTTTCAAAGGCTTAAGCGCCCTAACTCGCATACCTTAAGCACTTTACTTTCCCATTTCACACAACATGCATATAACCCTCGCCTTGATATCCAGGCTTATCAAGATCATCGTTAGGCGCTACAATAGCTCCACCTCTGCGTTCCTTCACACATCATACAACTGTGACATATGACTAATGGCTTATCGCTCGCAGTACGAGTGCTTAACACTGGCATTCACACTAACCATATAACCAGACTTCTTGAACCCAGGCTCATCGCACTACCAAAACGTAGGTTGGGCATACAGTCATCTCCAAACGCGATATCAATTCTCGTCCATTGATCACACAATGTTTAATCTCAACCGTCTGGACTGTCAGCTAATTAACAATTCAGCCCTCGGTCACGTTTCACCAATCCTCATCGTCCTCTTGAAATTCTCCAACCGTTCGATCGACTTTGGGACGCACAGCTACCGTCGATGGACTGTATTTATCCTCTCGTTCACCCCAGCACAATCTTATACCATTCAAATCTCTGAAACATACCAACTATCCTTCAATCCTTCGTAAGATCTTTATCAAAGATGGTTCTCCTTTCAGAGATAAAGCTCTCTCTCCATTTTTTGACTGTGTCTCGATAGTTACACCGAAACAATCGCCATTTCTCAACTTCTGGTTTCAAACTCTAGGGATTCTATGAATACTCAGTCGACTACCACTCTAGATACTGGCATGACTTCTGCCTCTGTCTTCTATTAATCTTCACACGCAGAGTTCACACTCTGTTTCACAACCTGGCATGACTTCTGCCTCTGTCTTCTATTAATCTTCACACGCTGAGTTCACACTTTGTTTCACAACCTCATCTCCCTCATTACTTCCACAGAAGCAGGATTCCAGATTTACATCGTTGTCTGTCCCTCCTCAAATTCAACGCACAGGGATTCTTGAAATGGGGTTTCTACACATTTGGTAACTGTTCGCAAATGCTAAGATCAATAACGCCCTATCCAACACTACATGAACTAGAATTATGTATTATTATTCTACCCAATCCCATTTCACATTGTCTACAACTTCATTCATGAAGTTCTGCCCAGCGCTGCTATACAATTTTATATCAGATTTACATGCACAGACTTAGTTTATCAACTAACTAGTCCTTCCTCAAACCATAGTAGCATAATTCGAGTACGAATACGGATACGAATACGATTTGATTAGGAAAAAAGACGTAATGAAAAACTATACCGAAGTAGACTGCTTATATATAATATTTTTTAATCGAGTATTCAAAAATATACGATAAATGTACATAGAAATTTATAAAATCAAATCAAATATATTTAAAAAACAAAAAAATATAATTTCATCAACTTGCCATATGGCAAGTGTGATGACGGCAAGTAGTTAATAATAATTATTTTAATAAGAAACTATAAATTGAATGGCATTTATGTTTTATAGTGTTTTAAGTTTGTTTTTTTTAAATTGGTTTTTAAAATCCATATTCGTATTAGACTTACACCGTGAATTCGAATTTGTTCTGAATTTCCATAGGTGAAATGCCAATACGACCGAATTATGCTACTATGCCTCAAACATGCTTGATTATCACACATAGATTACAAGAGAGACAAAAACCTACAGGCTTAATGAATATGTTGTCTTCATTATGAAAATAAAAATGTACATGTAGTTAGCATTCTAGCCTACTCTATCCATGGCCTCCTCTGTTTTTACTTGGCCATCTACCTTCTCCTCCTCTCCATTTTTCGAGACCCTAGCTACCTCCTCTCTTTAGACTCTTGAATTCAGTTATAAAATCCACCCTCTTGAGCTTCCACTAACTTTCTATATTCCAGCCACCTATAACTATCTACTCGGTTCATTCCCTTTCTTTAGGGATTCGTTACATAACTTTGATGCCTTCATCATTGTTCATCAATTAACTACTAACCCTAAACATATTCACTATCCAATCTTCACTAGGAAATAAGATAATTTGTATAAGGAAATTACAATGGCCCCTCCTTGGGCTGAGGTCAAGACCTAAAGGTGTGACTAACACTTGCACTTGACCTTGGAATCCAATGTTCCTGCATCAAATACCCTTTAAACCAATAGATATGGATAGAAATTACAAACATCGATGCTAAAAAATCTACATTGTAATTTGTTATTTTCTCATTATTAATTATAACTTTAATAAGAAAAACAATTTAGATAAAAATTGTCCTCGCAATGGCTTTGAGCATGATATTTCTAGTCTAAGGAATGAAGTCAATATCCTCTTAATAGGTGACTTTAATGGTGGAACTACAACTAAAAAATATATTCTCTTAAGTAATTACTCCAACCCTAATCCTCTTTGGATAAATAATGTCATTCTAGACTAGCTAGCATGTACAAGAGACATTTTGAAGATTTAAGTGGAAATTTGTTTGGTTATGAGTTAGTCAAGATTTGTAGTGCTCACGATCTAATAATTTTCAACTGTCTAATGAAGTGGCCAAATGTTTTCGAAATGACTTGTATTACATATTAAATGACCATGAGTCTAACTAGATCATAGACCTTTAATTGTAAATCTTAATATTTCTATGCATAGTGATCCCATAGAAAAAAAATCTCATAGCCAAAAGCTCTCGATCTTCAATAGAAATAGAGATGATATTTTTCCAAATAATTAAAAAAATCAATTATGACCTCTATCAAATAAGGAAAATATATAAGACCCCTATCATAATTTTACTACATCCCGCTCATCTTCCATTATGAGTGGAATTCCTATCTTAATAAACTTTATGAGTCCCATGTTGTCATAGATATCATTCAAACCTTCTTTACATCAATATAATTTTTTTCTTTAGAAGACATATATTTTGGGGTTAAGCATCTAGCAAATGGAAAAGCTAAGGGCATTGGAGGTTACCAAGAAAAAATCTCAAAAAATTGGAGTGCATGTACTCATCCCTGACATCCACAAGCTCTTCTATCTAGTGATCACACAAGGCTTCCGTGAACTTTGGACCTAGAGCCTCATTGCTCATAATTTTAAAAGCATTGATAAAGATAACCCCTCTAATTATTGGATGGTTATGACTATCCATTTATTATCCAATTTATATGGTATTATTTTGGAAAAGAGGATCAACATATGGCTAGAATGTGAAGGTAAATGGGCTAAAGGCGAGGTGGGTTTTAGAAGGAATCATTCAACCACAAACCACCTCATTACATTGACAATCATTGCAAAGGAAAGTCATAATAATAGATTTAATCTCTTTTGTTTATTTGTGGACTTTAGAAAATATTTTGATACGGTGCCTAGAAATAATGTGTGGAATAGATTAAAAGATATAAAGGTTCCTTTCCAATTGAGAGATGATGCGATAAGATAAGGTTATAGGAGAACGTCATGGCCAAATTTAAGAACATCAAGTGTTATTGAAAGATATTCATTGTAAAATTTGAATTAAGCAAGGTTGCTCCTTCTCTCCTACCATTTTTCACATATACATGGATAATCTAGAAGATTGTTGAGAAGAAGTAGATTGCACGTGCACAACATCTGGAGGAATAGTCACTATCCTTCCTTCTTCTCTATGTTGATGATATTGTTCTTATGGCTTTCAAGGTGTTCTTTGATCTTGATAAGCAGTTAAGAATTCTCAAGGATTTCTTCTCTAATATGGATATAATTGTTAAGACCGAAAAAATGTTATGATTATCAAATCCAAGAAGGCCACTTACTCTAATTTCATGTATGAAAATAACAACTTGGAGGAAGTGACTTCATACAAATATATCAGAATTGATATCCATCACAAGCTCAACTAGAACTATAGCATTGAAAAAAGGATTAATCAATGGTAGAAAGCTTATTTTGGACTTGAAAACAATTGTATGTGAACAAACATGATGTGGGATAACAAGAAGCACTTCTTTGAAACTCTAGTCACCCCCATTATATTGGATAGTTGTAAAGTTTGGTGTTGCATCATCTCTAGAGAATCTTGAAGTAAGATTGAGTAAATCTAGAAGCATTTTATAACTTATAACCTCAAAATTAAAATAAATATGTAAATCAACTATGACGAGGTACTTCTATACAAGTACAAGATAAATAACATTGGAGACTAAATGATTCCTAAAATTGCTTTAAAATACTATGAAAACCACCTACAATTGAAGCATGGTTGGCATAAAGAGGAGAATTGACAAAAATGTCAGTTTATAAAGTATTGATAATATTAAAAATATTATTACAACTAAGTTTAAAGTGAATTTGTGGTGGCATAAAAGTTTAGGGTTCAAACTAAAATTAAAATATTATGAGGTCATTGACCCTAATCTAGAAGATTAAAAGTATATCTATGTTTTAACTATTATCTAGAGAAGAAAATTAATATAGCCAAAATAAGAATTAACTCTCATGAGCTCCATAGTGAAATAGATGGCATTGAAATCACTTTCTCTTATAGTGTAATGCATACACCCTACATTAAACATCAATTTCAAAATATTTGTTACAATACAAACCTTTCTAACTAATTCTAAACTTCTAACTATTGTGAGTTAGTAATGCTTCTCTTCAAATTTTTTTTTAACATAGTGATAAAATTTCAACTCAAACAAAATAATTTCTTAGTATGTTCCCATAGATCAAAGTTGTGTTCAGTGGACTTTAAGCATCCTCATCAATAAAAATATTGATATGTATAAAAGCATACTCTGTATTTTTCAAGAACTGAAAGATGTAGCTCTTTCATTTTTCATGTAAATAGTTCATATTTGTTTTGTGGTTTTCTAAATATTAGGGCTTGTAGCATTAAATTTTTGTCATTCATTGTTTGGATCTTCTCTAGGAAAGTTTTTAGTGTTTGATCCACAATATAGGTGATGCTTTCAAGCAAGCATTCAATTTGAGGATTTTACGGCTTGTTGCCATCAGAACACGCACCGAGGGGTTATCGCAGCAAAAATATTCAAGCCGCTTGTGTGCGTTTCTTGGGTGACAAGTCTCGAGTCATGTACTATCACTTGATCTTGACTCCTCCATTTAGGCATAACTCCTAATGAAGTCAATGGGGGTAGTCCCTCTGAGTTAATAAGGCTATTTAAGTGATTTAGTTTGAATGGGTAAGTTTTTTAAGAGTTCTAAATAAGATTTATGTGAAAGAAAAAATCACTTGCAAGTATAAATTTAGATCAACACCATAATATAATCATATAACACATAATATTTGAATCAAATATTTGGATATAGAAAATAGACAAGATCAGTGCCAAAATGGAGTAAAAAATGTGTGATCTTGTATTGAAAATGTTTTGTGAGTGCTTCTTTGTCAATTTTAATTTATTATGAGATGGGGTTTGATTACGAGAAGGGGGAGCTCTAGATATACCGTGATCAGGTACAAGGAGTAATGTCTGGAAGTTAACTAAAGGTGGCTCCTCATGACTATGTGTGTGATGGAATGGAGTCTTGAGGGCGGTTTTCAACACTACACCAAAAATGGGGTATCCTAACTGTGCCCTGAGGTCGCCTACTAGTGGTTCCTACTTCTCCTTAGAAATTTCCCCACATAATGATTAAAGTGTGAATGTCGTATTTTTACTATGTTCAAGGTAGTTAATTTTATTAGTAGTATTTTTTATTAGATGTGAAGAATTATGGAGTAGTTTCAAATCTTTCTTATTTCCCACATGCCCAAGAAAATGTCTACAAGGGGAAAGAGCATACTTTGAGTTGGAAACTAAATATATGTTCTATTTTGATTGTAGAAAATATAAATAACAAAAGTAAAATTTTAAGCTAATTACTACGCAAAGAGTCTCTTTTATGATCATCCTCTCACGAACTCAGGCAAAACCCTTTATGTGATGACGAGAGCATACTTCAGGAAGCAATGCCAAGTTGGTTACTTCGAAACAAAAAAGGAAATTCCTAAAAACAAATTTAGAATTTTAGAATTTGAAAGTATACAACATGTTGCATGTGTCTGTGATTGTGTTTAAACAGAAAATAAAACTTGTTAAAAAAATCACTCCATGAAAATTTTGCGAATCCCTCCAGGGGGGATGGGGTGTTGGTGTTGGGTAGCCCACTTGCTCTTATTTTTATCACTTATTACAATATAGAAATTCTTGTGATCCCTTGTATAATGGGATCACTTAGCTCACAATTCTTTGGAAAACATTTAAGCTTATTGAACAAGAAAGGTCCCTTGATGCCCTCAATGGCCAAAACTTAAAAAATTTGCAAGAGTTTGTCTCTTTTTTGTTATACTTTATAAAAACAGCAAGTTATTAGTTCATAAAAGTGCCCAAAAACACTTTGAAAGTGATTTTGGACAACAAAAGAAAATACTAAAAATTTTGCAAAAAAAATTCTAGTGCAAAATGCAAAAAGTGAACACAAGAAAGCAAGCTTTCTTGTTGATCTTGGATTGCCTTTTTAGGAGGCCAATGAAAGCACTTTAGATTTTATAAATATGAACTTATGAAACCCAAATAATAAATATAATCTAACAATCATTTATATCTACAAATGATTAAGTTGTAAAAGAAATAATTTCTTGAAGCCAGATCTAGTTTAAGCAAATGATTAATCTTTCTTTAAACAATCTAGATCTAATCATATGAGACTTATAAATCAAATCTTAAAATATGATATGAACTTATTTGAAATCAGATCTAAGCAACAAGCTCACGTACCAAAGAAAAACAATTTCTTTTTTGTTTGAAGGAGAAGGAGAAGGAGCGATAGGCCTGATGCTGAATGATAATCACTATGAAAGCTTCCGATGGAGTGCTATTGGACTAAACCACATGAAATTTTGGAGAGAGGGTAAACAAGCTTGTTCAATATCCTATCCAATGGTTACCTGCAACTACTCAGAAAACACGTGCAAAATGGTTTATGAGATCTAGTTACACATTCATAGAAAAATTTAGAGCAACATAGTAATAATCTTATTAAAATGTTAGATCTAAGTCTTTAAACACATATGAGAAATATAAATTAAGTAATAAGCTTATTAAACAATTTATTCCTATCAATTGAGAACAATCCTACGAAGGCTAGATCCACCACACAAGAATGCAAGAGAAAATTAATCACATGCAGATTACCTCAAACATACGATGTCATGATCATCCAACAAAACACACTACACCAATGAGCCTCCAAAGATTTCGCTTTTATTCCAACAATACAGAAATACAAGTATTACAATGACAAACCCTTTACTCATGCAACTCAAACTAGTTTTCAATGAGGAAGAGGCTTGTTTTTATAGAGAATTCAACCCTAGAGGGCCATTTGGCAAAGAGAGAGGGGCGCATTCATCACTTTGAGTTGAAGTCGAGTAGCCCACGAGATAAATGGGGGATTGGTTTGTTGTAATTTGCAAGAGAAGGTCCCACATCTCCATAAGGAGATGCGCCCTCACCAAAATCCCAACCAACCCACTTAAGAGACGCCACATAACACAAAATGTTAACCCACATGAAGGATGGCACAATCTTCAACTCGAGTGTGAGCGCAAGTCCAAGCAAGAATCAAGGGATTAGATTGGAGATATTAAAGGGATAAGTGGGAGTTGGGGGATGAGGTGGGCGCCCCCTCTTGTAGAGGTGGCGCCCCCTCTCCAATGCATGACGCAAAGCCCTTTATGTGATGACAAGAGCATACTTCAGGAAGTAATTCCAAGTTGGTTACTTTGAAACAAGAAAAGAAAATCCTAAAACAAAATTCAGAATTTTAGAATTTGAAAGTATACAACATGTTGCGTATGTCTGTGATTGTGTTTAAACAGAAAATAAAACTTGTTAAAAAAATCACTCCATGAAAATTTTGCGAATCCCTCCAGGGGGGATGGGGTGTTGGTGCTGGGTAGCCCACTTGCTCTTATTTTTATCACTTATTATAATATAGAAATTCTTGTCATCCATTGTATAATGCGATCACTAAGCTCACAATTCTTTGGAAAACATTTAAGCTTATTGAACAAGAAAGGTCCCCTGATGCCCTCAATGGCCAAAACTTAAAAAATTCACCAGAGTTTCTCTCTTTTTTGTTATGCTTGATAAAAACAAGAAGTTATTAGTTCATAAAAGTGCCCAAAAACACTTTGAAAGTGATTTTGGACAACAACAAAAAATACTAAAAATATTGCAAAAAATATTCTAGTGTAAAATGCAAAAAGTGAACACAAGAAAGCAAGCTTTCTTGTTGATCTTGGATTGCCTTTTTAGGAGGCCAATGAAAACACTTTAGATTTTATAAATATGAACTTATGAAACCCAAATAATAAATATAATCTAACAATCATTTATATCTACAAAAGGGTGACTATATAGATTTTACAAATTATTGCATAGACTCGGTATAGTGTATATGAATGATACACTCCCAAGTTTCCACTAAGTCAAAGATTACAAAAAATTTAGTCAAACTACACAACACCCATGCAATGGATCAAGAACTAACTTCAATGGGAACAAAACCCCAGCTTGGAAAAATTCCAAGCAAACATGATAGAATATAGAAACCCTACCACAAGATGAAACACCCTATGTGCAAATATGAGTAGTGGGAGACATGAGAGATCGAGATCTTGGTGGGAGGCAGCACATAGAAGACAATTGATTCTACTCCTTTAAATGACATTTCTCTTGCACATGCACAAAATACCAAAGTTTTCAGTGGGAGTGCCCATCTAAATTCACAAGGAGGATCATGAAATAGCCGTTTGGAGGATTCAAAGAGTCGAGCCACATAGATTAAAGAAACAACTAGAACAAATATTGGCAATCTCCCATATCAAATACCTGCCTGGAGTGAACCTCCTTGTCATCCTTATTATATTGAAGTTCTCAATGATGGATCCATAATCGATGTGCGTTCAAATTCTTGAATTTTGTAATGCGATGTTAGTGTCAATATCTTCCTATAGAAATAATAATTGTAACTAATGTTTACACTCGATAGGGTATTTTAATCCATCGCTAATGAGGCTTACAATATACAAGGGATAAATTATTAGCTTTTTCTATTACCACAACCCTTTTTTGTCGCCTCTCCTAAACAAAATGTATGTCGATTTTACAAAAAAATCTAATAGTGATAGAGAAGCATGATAGGATGTACGGAATTCTAATTCTGTTAGCAGTGATATAAATTAATCAAATTCTGTTAGCAGTGTGTAAACGGGGTCTTGGTTTGATGGTAAAAGTGGGTGGGCATATTCCCCTACCATAGTTCAAATTCTGAGAGACATCCTTCACCCCTTGTGTGTTGTCTCTCCCTTGCAAATCAGTTGTTTCAAGTAGTCGGGGCTAGGTGCAAGCCCCTCTCTATTGATAGTTGTTATCTCATTCCTAACATACTTATGAACTCTAAAACATTTCTTTGCTCAAAGATTTAACAAAAAAAATCTCGCAAGTCTCATAATTATAGGAGGATGCTTCATTGTGCTAAGGAAATTAATCATCATCATTGGAAAATCAATCATTCAAACTGGTTCAAAGGGATATTTACAATTTTGCTAAGTATTGTGGTTGGTATAGTTGGAAAAATTTGCATTGGTTGAGCGAAAAGTGAAGAGGTGGATAGGCCCCACATGAGGTAGACCTATAGTAGATTTAGGAGTTGGTTTATACAAGGTTGGTTAGTTTATACAATATCCTTGGCATTGATAGATGACTATTTTGACTTAGATTATTTATACTTCTATAAAAGAGTGGCAACAAGTGGTTTCCCTCCTTTGTTGCATACTATCACTAGTACATTTGGGCGGATTTTTCCATGAAATATTTCCACGTTTTTAACATTCGTGGATTAATACAATGAAATTTATGATGTCTTTTCATTTTTTTTATCATGGCGGAAAAGAGTGGAAATATCGACATTTTTTTAATTTTCGATGAACTTTCGTCTCTATATCGACGACCTCTGGCTATCTTTGCACACCAACCAAACCAATGCTAACTCCCAACAGCTCTTGGTGTTTTACGCTGAGGTCAACTCATGCATTGGCGTTGATAGATTGATGATCGTCGATCTATAAATACATACTTTTAAGACAATTTTTGACACATTTGATATATATATTCTTCATCTTTTAAACCTTGCATCTCTTCAAACTGTTCTCAGTACTTTTCATTATCGTGCCTCTTCAAATATGATAAATAATATTTTATTTGTGATTCTGTTTATTTCATATTTTTAATTAATTAAAAAAATTTCTTTGGATTTCTTAGGCTTGCAGGCTTCATCCATCTGGGCTCTCCCTATGCGGGCAACAACCGTACGCCCCTTGCCTCTTCATGGAAATATGCGGGCCAGCACCTTGCGGGCATGCTTAAGTTCCTGTGGCTTTAACTTTATCCCTTGGGGGCTTAACCTTACCTCTTGCGGGTATCCCCTAAGCCTCTGTGGGATTAATCTCAGCCCTTCTGGGCATCCTTAAGCCCCTGCGGGCTTAAATTCACCCTCTGGTGGCATCCCTAAGCCCCTGCGGGCTTTACCTCAGCCCTTGCGGGCATCCTTAATTAAGCCCCTGCGGGCTTAACTTCACTCCCCGCGGGAATCCCTAAGCCTCTGTGGGCTTAACCTCGGCCCCGGCGGGCATAGATAAACCCTTGTGGGTATCTTTTATCCCTTGTGGTAATTTCTTTAGCCCCTGCGGGGATAATGGAGATTTTAACCTTTAAGCCTTTTTATAAATAATCAATTTTTTCTCTGCTTTTGGGAGACCAATAGCTCGCATGTGAGAGCACCAAGGAGGGAACTCATACCACAACTGGATGGCCAGATAGCCAAGAAACATGCCCATGTCATTTGGAAAAATTATCGGCACAAGGACACTCTTTGGCGGGCATTTCCAAATTCCTTTTCAACTTTTTGATCTTAACACTTACCCAATTTTTCTTTAGTTCTTAATACGCAAAATAATATTTTTCCTACTTTTGGCAGATTGATCTTTTGCATATGTGACCATCATACGCCAAACTCAAAGTATGGATGGATAGCCACCTCAACAAGGACCATATCCATGTCACCTTTTGAACTTTTTGATACACACACATCATCTGGTGGGCATTTGAAAATAGACTTCCAAACTGTTAATTCAATAGTTAGACAAAATTGTCAAACCCTAGGTCAACATGATGATATTTTTATTTTCATCACATTTGAAGTGTGAGACACCCAATGGGTAGAGGCCAACAAGGTGATTCCATCAAGACCAATTTCATCCTATAAAGCTTCTTTCTCTCTCCTCGGTGGGCATTTTATTGGAGTAGTGCAATTTAGTCTGGAAGGAACTTTTGGCAAATCAATATCTTCACCTACAGAAACTCTTTGGACAAACCATTGATATGGTTGGATGCACTATACAAAATTCTATAGATCCATACTCTCAAAATGATTTAACACATCAACCACAAGAGATGGCAGGAATTTTACTGAGGTGACTTAGGCAGTTTTAGTGATTTTACACTTAGACAATTTTTGCATTTTCCTAGACTTGGTCCAATCTGCCTAAAACATTGTTTTGGCATATCCATAACTTCTCCCTCAAGAACTTTCAAGTCAATATGAGGACATGGTCAGGTAGACAAAACACCAACCTACAAGATGACCATATGGTGCAGGCATTTTCTTCAACCCACAAACTATTGTGGGAATTTCCCTAAGGCCACCTGAGCCAATTTTCCAACACTTGGTCATTTTCAGGAATTTCTCCAAAGTTTATCCTGATTCCCTATTTTGGCAGACTTATAACTTTCTCCTCAGACATGCTTGAGGAAAAATGAGGCCATGGTCAGGTAGACCAATCAACAAGCTACATCCTAGACATTTTGTTCGGGCATTTACTTTAACCCATGAATAATGGCGAGAATTTTAGTGAGGCCACTTAGGTAGTTTTACTCCCTCTGGTGCAAAACAACCTGAAACCCTGTTTTGGATGACTTTTAACTTTTTCATCAAACATTATTTTTGATAAATTAGACCATGGTAGAATAGCCTCTTCAACAAGCTATAGCATGATAGTTTCATATAATTTTTATCATTCACCTATGAGGTACGACGTGCATTTCCCTGAGGCTATTTGGACCAATTTTTCAACACTTAGCCATTTTTTAGAATGTCTAAAACTACTTGAACCCTTGTTTTGGTAGATCTATAACTTTGTCATAAAACACTCTTTTGAAGAAAAGAGACCATGGTTAGATATCCTATTCAACAAGGTATATCCTGATATGATGGTGCAGACATTTTCTTCAAACCATGAATTATGGCGGGCATTCTCTTAGAGATGTTTTGACCAATTTTTCAACACTTAGCCATTTTTCAAAATGTCTAAAACTGCTTGAACCCTTGTTTTGGCAAATCTATAACTTTAATGTCATAAAGCACTCTTTTGAGGAAATTAGACCATGGTTAGATAGCCTATTCAGCAAGGTACACCATCATACTTGTCATGTCATCACTTCCTTTGTCATTCCTTTGTCTTCTACTAAGTTTTCCTTGCCATCTTCTCTTATTTTGCTTCTGATTTTGTTACACTTCAACCATTAAGTGTGCTTGTCACATAGATGTTTTCCAAACAAAATGCTTTTCTTCAATTTTCCACCTCTACTTCTTGTCTTTGATGATGATAGCCTTTTATTTTTACCAAATGATATTAATTACTTTTCAAATACCAACTGCAATTTTTTTATATTTACTCCCCTGGAGTATATGATTGCCTTTAATGCTAATTTCAGGGTTTCTCTCTTTAGTTCATGAGAGACTTTAGAAAATACATTCATCATCTTTCTCTCCATCAGTGTATTTTACATATTCATCTAGATTTCCATCATAATGGATGTCATTCTCATCTATAGCACTATTATGCTGAACATGATCTTTGGAAAGTACTTCATTGATGCTTGGAATCTGTGTTTCCTCTAACTCTTTGTAGTCTTCCTTTATTCTCCATATCTTTCCATGAGGTACCCTGCTTACTAACTTTCTTTGTTTCTTGGATTCTATACTTTGATCTTTTTCCTTGGTTCTGCAATTAGCAGCCTTGTGACCAAACTTGTTGCAGTAGTGACAATATCCATAGAACCTTCCTTTATATTTGAGGAATATTTGATCTTTCTGCTTCACAACTTCCATCTTCTTCCATCCCTTCCTTTGTTCTTGAAATTTTATTGAAGCCTTCTTCCCCAACTTACATTCTTTAGCCATATGTCCAAAATTATTGCATGAGTAGCAACGACCAAAAATGATCTGCGGGACTCTGCTTGTCATTGGTCTTTTAGGTATCACATCAGTTTTTTCTTTTCTCCATCTTTACTAATCACTTCATATTTACTATCTTCCATGGAATAGAAGAATTTATTCCTATCATTAAATTTTTTCTTGTATATAGTTTTGTTCTTTTGATCTTCCTTATGGATGCAAGTTTCTTCATCATCATTCTTGAAAATAGAAAGGTCTACTTTTACTATTTCTTTGACTGAATAAAGCTTCTCCAGTTTGACCCAAAGTTCCTTAGATGAGAAGCATTATCCTATATTTTCTTTGATGGGTTGAGATAGTCCATCAAGTAAGGCCTCCATTGTTATTGAATATGCACTCATTAGTAAGTATTCACCCCATCCTAATGATTGTAAGTATGCACTCATTCTTTCTCTCCAACATGCATAGTAATCTTTATCAAGTACTTGAGCTCTGTGGGATGCAATATCTTCTTGTTGATCCATATTGGTTTTTAATAGGATCTTCCTTCTAGTGGTTTAGACTGTAGTGAAGGATCCTGTTCTGGTACCAATTGTTGGAATATTGGTCAATACTGAGAGGGGGGGGGGGTGAATCAGTATTGTTAACTACTTCAAGCAAGGAACATATATATGTCACCCTATGAATTTTATTATCACAAGGACACCTTCTTGCGGTCATTTCCAATTGACCTTTTTAACTACTGATTTGACACTTAGACAAATTGTCAAACCCTAGGTCAACATGATGAAATTTTTATTTTCATCCAATTTGAAGTTTGAGACAGCCAATGGGTAGAGGCCAACAAGGTGATTCCATCAAGACCACTTTCATCCTCTGAACCTTCTTTCTCTCTCCTTAGTGGGCATTTTTCTGGAGCAGTGCAAATCAAGCTAGGAGGCATTTTTGGCAAATCAATATCTTCTCCTATAGAGACTTTTTGGACAAACCAATGATATGGTTAGACGAACCAATCAACACTGTAGAGACCCATACCCTCGGAATAATTTAATCCATCAACTACTAGAAATGGATTGAATTTTACTGAGTTCACTTAGGCATTTTTATCAGTATTTTTATACTTAGACAATTTGTGCAATTTCCAAGGTGGATTTTTTATTTAATCGAAATCCTAAACCAATGCCACTAGATGACATAGTATACCTCACTAAGCACACCCAAGCTGATTTCACTCTCAAACTCATCTTCAGATTCCCTAGGCAGGCATTTTACTGAACTTGGTGTAAAACTGCCTAAAACCCTGTTTTGGAAGACCTATAAATTTTTCCTTAGACACTCTCAAGACAAAATGAGACCATGTTCAGGTAGACAAATCAACAAGCTACAACCTAAACATATGGTGCGTGCATTTACTTTAACTTATGAATCATGTCATGCATTTTCTTGAGGGAACTTAGGCAGTTTTACTACCTCTGGTGCAAAACATCTTGATACGTTGTTTTCACAGGCCTTTAACTTTGTCATCAAACACCTTCTTTGAGAGATAAGACCATGGTAATATAGCGCCTTAAACAAGCTACAACATGGTAGTTTCAGATAATTTTTACCATTCATCTATGAGGTACAACGTGCATTTCCCCAAGTCTATTTGGACAAATTTTCTAACACGATGATTTTTCAGAATGTCTAAAACTGCTTGAACCCTTGTTTTGGCAGATCTATAACTTTGTCATAAAGCACTCTTTTGAAGAAATAAGACCATGGTTATATATCCTATTCAACAACATATATCCTGATATGATGGTGTGGACATTTTATTAAAACCATGAGTTATGGCGGGCATTCTCTTAAAGAGGTTTTGACCAATTTTTCAACACAACCATTTTTCAGAATGTCTAAAACTGCTTGAACCCTTGTTTTGGAAGATCTATAACTTTGGCATAAAACATTCTTTTGAAGAAATGAGACCATGGTTAGATAGCCTATTCAACAAGGTATATCCTGATATGACGGTGTAGGTATTTTCCTCAAACAATGAATTATGGTGGGCATTCTCTTAGAGTAGTTTTGACTAATTTTTCCATAGTCAAATTAAAAAGTTTCACAAACATGCCATAATTTTCCAAAATGATGTCAGATTGCAACACTGACTTCATGATAGCATCAAAATTTAGCTTCTATCGGAAATACTCTGCTGGCTTAATCTTAGCCCTTGCGGGCTTAACTTCACCCTCTACGGGAATCCCTAAGCCCCCGCCGGCTTTACCTCAGCCCTTGCGAGCATCCTTAATCCCCTGCGGGCTTAACTTCACTCCCTGCGGGCATCCCTAAGACTCTGTGGGATTCACCTCAGCCCTTGTGGGCATCTTTTAGCCCTTGTGGGAATTTCTTTGGCCCCCATGGGCATAATGGAGATTTTAACCCTTAAGCCTTTTTATAAATAATCAATTTTTTCTCTTCTTTTGGGAGACCAATTGCTCATATGTGAGAGCACCAAGGGGGGGAATGATACCACAGCTGGATGTCCATATCACCAAGGAACATACCCATGTCATATGGAAAAATTATCAGCACAAGGGCACTCTTTGGAGGGAATTTCCAAATTCCTTTTCATCTTTCTGATCTTAACACTTATGCAATTTTTCTTTAGTTCTTAATAAGCAAAATAATATTTTTCCTACTTTTGGCAGATTGATATTTTGCATATATGACCATCATAAGGAAAACTGAAAGAACTCTTTTAAAGAAATGAGACCATGGTTGGATAGCCTATTCAACAAGGTACATCAGAGACTTATTGGATAGCCTATTCGAACCCTAGCAACCAATCTCTCCCATTAGTCACTTCAAAGGTCCGTCAGGGTAAGGTCTCTCACATGGTCTCAGTCAGGGTAAGGTCTCGAGTCTCTACTCTCGCATAAGGTCTTTGACTGGTAATGTCATATAACCCTCTTTGAAGTTCTTTGATATTTAATTTCGATGCTTGTGGATATCTCTACCGATCCATGTTGAGGTTTTTTTGTTCATTTTCGCTCCTTTAAATTGGATCTGCCCTTATTCCATGTTTTTTGCTAAAAATGTCATTTAAAATAGCTCTGTAGTCGACGGTTTTTCCCTCCATTGGCCCTCCTCATCGTTTGGTTGTTCCCTCCACTTTCCCTCCTCATCGTTTGGTTGTCAAAGTTTCAGAAAAGCGCAGGCGCCAGATTCTGACCAGTGCTCTACTTAGTGGCAGCGAGCTCCTGTACAAGAAGCTTTGTTACAACAATTTTTCAGAGCTAGCTCCGTGTTATATAATGGTGGAAGGTAGAAGTCGTAGCCCTGTTAGAAGGACTAGCATCACTGATGCATTCACCCGAAGAATGGAGAAGTTAGAAAAGGATATAGAAGAGCTTCAGCAGAGGCCGGTAGGGAAATGTGACAAAGAGGACCTTGAGTCTTTGAAGAAGTCAATAGAGGATACCATGGACCAACTATTCACATATAACAATGTCGAACTGATAGAATAGATGTAGAGTCTCCTTCTGGAACAACACGAAGCCACCCAACCTCGTGACAGCGAGGGGAGCCCAAGGACTTCTGTAGGATTTGGACAGTCCCCTCCAAGTGACAGGCCGCCTTCCTCAGAGGAAAAATCAATGGAGATTGGTCAAGGGAACCACGCAACCCACCCACCATGGTCTCTTGATATTTACTTGTCTGATTAGGTTTACTTGTTTCATTTTCTGTTAGTTTTCCAAGGCCCTTTTGTCCGTCTATATTAATTTTTGTTATGCACACTATTATCCTTTTTGTAAAATAGAATCTCATGTTATTGAGGTTCTAGGGAGTAGGATTCTATCATATTAGTGATATAAACATTTGATGTAATCAACAACAAATATTGGTATATTTTGGTATATAGTTGTATATCGGCAATTGTAATCTGAAATATTGACAAAGATATATTAATGGATATAAGATTTGTGTATATTCCTCTGGCATTTAAATCTATTTCTAAAAATTCTAGATATATCAATGGATATAAGATTTGGGTATATTCCTTGGGAATTTAAATCTATTTATATAAGTATTAAAACACTTTAGCCCTGCAAGTAGAACACTCTCGTTAAACATCTTCCTTGTGGTAATTTGTAGGATTACTTATTTTTTCCACTTCTCACTTTGCTACAAAGGCTAAGAAGTAAAGCATGACTAGTTTGTTAATTTTTGAGCATTAATTCAATATACTCTAGGATCTTTACTGAGAGAATAACATGTACAGTATATCAATGCATCTCAATCATGTCAATCATCACAAGAAGCAAAACATAAGAGACAATAGACACACGAAGTTTCCATGGGGAAAACCCTAAGGTGAAAAACTCCACAACTTCCTCAGAGATAGATAGAGCAATAGTACAACCAATGTACAACCAAAGTACACAGATATAGACTCCTCTTAGCAGCTGATCCTCCTCCTCACATGTGCGCCACTTTCTGAGTGATGGAAGAGTGAGTTCAGAAGTGATCCAAATAGAGATCGGGAGATCTCTATTTATACTTGTCTTGACTACCCAATAAACTTATGGGGCCGACTTGTCTAGATTAGTATAATAACCCAATGTTAACTTAATCAGGGCCGACCCCACATATGGTGGTCTAATAACCCATCAGTAAGTTACAACACTTGCGACACTTGTCAATACAAATGACGACACTTCTGTATAGAGGAATAATAACATCTCTATAGGACTACAATATACATAGATGAAATACATTCCGAAGTTACGTATACATCAACACTCCCTCTTAACTAGGAAGGTATTTGTCGACACAGATCTACTAGGACAAGTCCTCTTCTCTAGATCATCATTAGCGAATCATCATCATCGTCATGGCTGTTGCTATCTCAATCAATCTCTGAATCTACTCATCATAGGAAGTTCTACAGAGCCAGTCCTTTTTCATACTGGATGTAGGCCCACCACCTGCAGGTCTTCATCATCACTGTCCATATGGTGGAACCCTCAGGACTGATTACGTGCATGAACAAAACCTCAAAAGAGAATCCCAGGACTAATTACAAGCATACTGCTCAACCTGTCGGATCTCCCAGGATCTTTTACATGTAACTGCACAACCTGTCCACGACCATAGAGTATCATCCTAATACTCATAATCATATTGATCGTCATCCACGAAGCACAGTCCAGATGCACACAACACAACACTTACACTCACCGGCATGGAAGGACTTTCCTCTGACCATCTGGGAAAGTCTCAGCACTCACATCAATGCACATGGGAGATCACATCTGCCACCATGTCTGAAAGGCTCTGCACTTACGTCAATGCACATGGGAGAACACATCTACCACCATGTCAGAAAGGCTCTGCACTTACATCAACGCACATGGGAGAACACATCTACCACCATGTCGAAAAGGCTCTGCACTTACATCAATGCACATGGGATAAAACATGTGCCACCATGTCGGAAAGGCTCTGCACTTACATCAACACACACATGGGAGAAAACATCTACCACCATGTTGGAAAGGCACTGTGCATCTGTGTCTTCGGAACTCATCACACATAATCTAACTGATTATGTAATGTATCCACCTGATACATATGATCATCCTGATCATCATCATAGCATCATCCTGATGCATATCATCTAGAGTATCGTCCTGATGCATATCTGGAGCAACATCCTAAAGCTCATGATCCATGATCATTCTGATCATATAATGCATCCACCTGATGCATACATAGTATCTTCCCGATACATATCATCATACATGATCTACCTGATCATACAATGTATCCACCTGATACATATACAAATACATGATCCACCTGATCATACCTGATACATATCAACATACATGATCTACCTGATTGTACAATGTATCCACTTGATACATCTACAGATACATACACATGATCCAACTGATCATATCCAGCATCCAACATGATGCATACATACATATCTATAAATGATCCAATTGATAATATCCAACATCCAACGTGATGCATGCATACATATACATATAAATGATCCAACTGATCATATCCAACATCCAACATGATGCGTACATACATATAAATATAAATGATCCAACTGATCATATCCAGTATCCACCTCATGCATATACAGAGCAGTAACTGGAGCATCGTCCAGATGCTCATCATCCAGCACTTACATCCACAGCCATGGGAAGGATACTCCTCTCACCATGCTTGGAATGGCTCCTGCAAATTTGTCCATCACTTCTTCCTCGAAGTGTCATCAATCTGAAGAACACCAAGCCTCTCTCTAAAGTACTCGAACTTCACTCTAGCTAGTGGCTTCGTCAGCACATCTGCAATCTGCTCATCTGTCACAACATACAGGAGCTTCACTGCTTCTCTCTACACCATATCCCTGATATAGTGATATTTGATCTCTATGTGTTTCGACCTGTCGTGGAACACTAGGTTCTCAAACAGCTTCACACAAATCTGGTTGTCACAAAAGATACGAGTAGCCTCCAATGGTAGATCAAATAAATTAGACAGTAGCTTCCGTAGCCATACTGCCTCACAACTAGCCGAACAGGATGCAACATACTCTGCCTCAGCTGTACTCTATGCTACGCGAGACTGCTTCCTCCTAAACCAAGAGATCACACCTGATCCCATACTGAAGCAACACCCAGAAGTGCTCTTCCTATCTGCAGCACTGTCTGCCCAATCTGAATCAACATAACCCTACAGGTTAAACTTTTGATTCGCATCGTACTTGAGCCCATAGTCAACTGTACCGTTCAGGTACCTCAAAATATGCTTTACAGCAACTAGGTGAACACTCCTCGGATCCGTCAGGAACTGGCTCAATGTGTTCACCGCAAAGAAAATATCTGGTCTCGTGTTCATCAAGCACATCAAGGACCCAATCATCTGACGATACATAGTGACATCAACCAGCTCAGATGAAGCATCACACAGAATCTTCAGGTTTGATGCCATAGGTGTGGCCATGGCCTTGCAGTCCATCATCCTGAAACTCTTCAGGATCTCTACTGCATACTTACCTTGTCCAAGGATGATTCCATCTGCACTCTGCACCACCTCCATACCTAGAAAGTAGTGCATCATCCCCAAGTCCTTCATCTCGAACTCGGCAGCAAGCTTCCTCTTTGTATCGGCAATCAATCCATCATCTCCTATTACAAACAGGTCATCCACATATAGAAGTAGTATCACAGGATTTCCTTCCTCAACCTTGTAGTAAAGGTTCGAATCCGCTTTACTCTTGGTAAATCCCAAACTAGATAGGAAACTATTCATCCTACCATACGAAGTTCTAGGAGCTTGTTTTAATCCATACAAGGATTTCTTCAATCTGCACACATATGACTCCCTGTCATGTGTTTAAAAACCAAGTGGTTCCACATACACTTTCTCTTCAACTACACCATTCAAGAAAGCAGTCTTGACATCCATCTGGTGTATCTTCCATTTCATCACTGCAGCCAGAGCAAGTACTAATCTAATGGAAGTGTATCTAGCTACAAGAGCAAAGGTTTCTTCATAGTCGATTCCTTCTTTTTGTGAGAATCCACGAGCTACAAATCTCGCTTTGTATTTCTCTATGCTTCCATCTGCAGCATGATTGATCTTGTAGATCCATTTGGAAGTCACAACAGACTTCCCTTCAGGTCTTGGGACTACATCCCAAACATCATTTTTCATTATTGATTGGTATTCCTCGACCATGGCATCATTCCATTCTTTCTTTTTCGTTGCTTCTTCATAACTGGAAGGTTCTTTGTTCATGATATCACAGAGTAAAGCAACATAGTTCGTATGTGATCTTGTTCTCTTCTTTGCTCTATGTTCTTCTTCTGGAATGCCATATATTTCTTCATCTTGAATGAGCTCTCTAGCCCATGCAGGTTTCCTCTTGTGAGAGTCCTTCTCATGAGGTGGATCTATAGGTTCTTGTGGATCTTCAATTTCATGATCAACATTTGGAATTGCTTAAGTCATGGTAGTGTCTTGAAATCTAGTTTCCTTAGGTTCTTCATAATCTTCAACATGTGTCTTCCTTGATTTGATGAATGCTGAATTTTCATCAAATGTTACATCCCTGATGACATCAATCTTCTTGAACCCTAGAAAGTATATTCTATAAGCCTTCGATCTTTCACTGTAACCCACAAAGATACCCTTCTTTCCTGAAGGATCTAGCTTGGTCCTCTTTTCCTTTGGGACATGAGTGTATACTGGACAACCAAATATTCTGAGATGGCTGACTTCAGGTTTCTTACTAGAGAAGACCTCTTCTGGTGTCTTGTTGTCCAATATCTTGTGCGGTGTTCTATTCTGCACATATATAGTTCTCCTAGCTACTTCTGCCCATAGATGCATAGGTAGATCCTGGTCATGTAGCATTGCCCGTGCTACTTCCATGATTGTTCGATTCTTCCTTTCTGCAACTCCATTTTGTTGTGGATTGTAGGGAGTAGTCAACTCCCTCTTAATCCCTGAATCACTACATAACTTCTTGAAATCTCCTGATGTGAATTCTCCACCATTGTCGGATCTAAATGTCTTGATCTTCTTATCGGTTTGGTTCTCCATCAAGGTTTTGAATTACTTGAACTTATCAAACACTTCATCTTTTTTCTTTAAGAAGTAAACCCAAGTCTTCCTGGAGAAGTCATCAATGAAAGAGACATAGTAAACATACCCACTCAAAGAACTGGATGACACCAGACCACATACATCGGAGTGGATAATTTCCAAGATATCTTTTCCCTTGCTTTCACTGCTTGGAAATGCCTTCTTTATGTTATTTCCTTTTGCACATCCTTTGCAAACACCTTCATGTTTGGTCTTGATTTCAGGAAGATCCTCTACAGCTTTGCTTGCAATTGGTAGTGCTCTATAGTGCACATGTGCAAGTCTTCTATGCCAAACTTCACTTGGCTCCATGGATTCATGCACCATGGCATGTTCAAGTTGTCCCTTCAATTTGTATAATCCCCCCTCTTGCTCTCCAAGAACCACTGCATCATCTATGGTCTTACCCTTTGGCCACATAAGTACTTAGCCATCCACAAATGCAACCCTCATTCCTTTTGCATCCAAAGCAGATATGGAGAGTAGGTTCTTCTTGAGCCCAAGTACATATAGAACTTCTTTCATCTTCAAAGACTTTCCAGAGTCTAGATTGTAGGAGGCCTCACCACTTCCTTTGATAGGGTATTGGTAGTCATCCCCAAGTTTCACCTTATGGGGTGACTCATGTTCAGATAGATTAGCAAAGGATTCTTTAAACCCAGTCATGTGCTTTGAAGCCCCACTGTCAATAAGCCAATCATTACAACCATAAGAGATAGTACCTGTGAGAGCAGATATTAGAACATACTCTTCTTCGCTTGATGAGTCATCATCATCACTTTTTGCTCTAGCCTTCTTCTTGGGTGGTTCATCATCTTCAGCAGCATGAGCATGATATCTCTTCATGCTGCCCTTCTTCTTCTTGTTAAAATTGTTGTTTTTGTTTATTTTGTTCTTAGAACATTCTGAAGCAAAATGACCTTTCTCATTACATGTGAAGCATCTGAGATCTTTCTTATCTTTATGTTGATGGTGGTGTGAATATTTCTTGGCATGAGGGTGCTCCCTCTTTGATCTTCCTTTCTTGGTGTGTGCTGTGAGGGCTTGATCTTCATTTCCCATCTTTTCTTCTCAGGCCACTAGCCTAGCTTATTCTTAAGAACATTCCTCCTAGAGTCTACTGAAGGAGATCAATTTCTTTCTTGCACAAATTCCTTGAATAAAGGAATCCCATGACCTAGGTAGGCCATTCAGAGTGGTCATAACCACTTCACCATTATCTACTACTTCATCGACAGCTTCAAGTTGTTCCTTGATCTGAGAGACCTTGGAGAAATAAGATTGAATGGTCTCTCAATTCAACATCTTTACGCCTTTCAATTGGTTCGGCAGAGTCATCTTCCGATTTATGTTCTTCCCTTCAAATAGCTTGGTCAAAGAGTCAAACATCTCCTTGGGTGTCTTTAGAGATGACACATGTGGTATGAGATGGTCTTTGATAGAATCAGCAATGATTCTCTTTGCCTTGACCAAGTTCTTCTTATGCAATGCTTTAGCTTCTTCATCCTCCGGGACAGGGACTTCAGAACTAATATATGTATCCAATTCATTTTCTTCTAGGATTAACCCAATCCTATACTTCCTGGCTCGAAAGTTATCAGCCCCTTCAAGCTTATCCTCAAGCTTGGTGTGGTGAAACATCTTTAAAGAGTACTTCAAATGGAAATAGAAAAGATTTAGGTCTTACCACTTGATTTGCTGAAAATTGGATCTGGTCCTAGATTAGGGTTTGTTAGAGAAACCCTAAAACTTCCAAATGTGAATTTCAACTTCATGAAAGGATAGAAAGATGCGCCTTGATGAGCTAATCATCCTGGTATACTCAGAATTTGAGTTCTGCAAAGTTTCACCCTTCAGAAATGCATTTTAGTCTTTCCGAATTCACTAAGGAGGACCCTGGATTAGGGTTTGAGTTTCCTAGAGTTTTACACAACCAAAAATCTCGATCCAAATCTCTAAACTTCGATTTTTCCAAGGAGCGTCCAGCTGTGTCTTTAGATTTCAGAAATTCCTATTTTTTAGGAAACCCTAATTGTTAGGGCCAGAACTGAAAGTGCTCAGAATTGAATTCTGATTGGACAGATAGATTTACCTTGCTGAGGAGAGTCAATCTATCATATTACTTTTCCAAAATCTGTGGAGAGAAACCCAATAAACAAGAAACCCTGGTTTCCGCCATTGCACAATGTCTTCTTTATAGGTTAGCTCTGATACCATGTTAATTTTTTAGCATTAATTCAATATACTCTAGCATCTTTACTGACAGAATAACATGTACAGTATATCAATGCATATCAATCATAGAAATCATGTCAATCATCACAAGAAGCAAAACATAAGAGACAGTAGACACATACAGTTTCCGTGGGGAAAACCCCAAGGTGAAAAACCCCACATCTTCCTCAGCGATAGATAGAGCAATAGTACAACCAAAGTACACAAAGATAGACTCCTCTTAGTAGCTGATCCTCCTCCTCACATGTGCGCCACTTTCCGAGTGATGGAAGAGTGAGTTATGAAGTGATCCAAATAGACATCGGGAGATCTCTATTTATACTTGTCCTGAATGACCAATAAACTTATGGGGCCGACTTGTCTAGCTTAGTATAATAACCCAATGTTAACTTAATCAGGGCCGACCCCACACATGGTGGTCTAATAACCCATCGACAAGTTATGACACTTGTGACACATGTCAATACAAATGACGACACTTCCCTATAGAGAAATTATAACATCTCTATAGGAGTACAATATACATAGATGAAATACATTCCAAAGTTACATATACATCAACATAGTTTCATAGTTTGCACATGAGTTATTGGTTCAAGAAGAAAGCTTCTTTGAAAGCCAATTTGTAACAAATGGATACTTCTATTTAAATATTGCGTTACGAATTCTCAATATTCAAATGACTATAAGACTAGTAACTATTTGTTGGGCTTGTAATTTGGTTTCTTAAATGTAGTGAAATATTATTTTATATTCTGTTAATTTTAATGTTGTCATTTCTCTATTATTTGATTCTATAGTATGTATGTTTGGCTATTCAAATTTAAATCACATTACTAATTATATAATAAAGTCATTACGGTTCTCCAAGTAAATTACCATCTTGTTGGAACAATTTAACGACTACTCTATACAACACATCTCTCGTTCTTTCAATCATAGAGCTGATTTATTGTCAAAGAAGGGATTACATTTGGCAGATGGTATTCTTCAGGTTACCCCTTTCATTGATCACCATACGGGGGAAATGTTTTATCTTTCTCTTTATTAATTAGGCTATCCTTTATGATCCATTTTGTAAATTCGATGCACCCGCTTTAGGGGCTTTTTGGTTAAGATTTCCTCTATATTTGCGTTATTTTTATGATGTTATCAACAACTATGGTTATGATGGTATATTATTGAATAGTGGCAAGCATTATCGGATTTATTTTAAAAGACTGCGTAATCTGTTTTCAAAGATTCTATCCTTGGGATAGGTTTTATTGTAAGTTTCTTTGATTCACTTAATGAATAACAACAAACTTTTTTTTCATTGAAAAAAAAGGCTCTATAAGTAAATTAATCCTGAATTAATCTGCTAACTCTTAACTCTTAGATCAAACAATCAATATTCATAAACTCTTAACTCTTAGATCAAACAATCAATAAAGTCATTTTGGTTCTTTTCATGATTGGGCTTTATGATTGCACGCAAGCAAGGTTGGAATTTCATTTTATCTTTACCCTTGAAATCAAATTTTTATGACATTTTGAACTCTTACATTAACCATCACAAAACGTCTAGTTTCAAAACATGCCCTTCAATCGTAAAGTGTTATTAAGCAAATTACCTTTCATTGTTGAAATTTTTATTAAAGATTTTGATTTTCAATAAAATATAGTAATAAAAATATCTATCCATGTTTTATTTAGTTAATCTTATATTCTAAATATTAAGACTCATGCATGCAAGATGGATTCTCTCATTGACACTAATTTAGTTGAAGAAAACAAGTAATTCAAAAATACACCATAAGAAGGCAACTTCCCTTCCAAAAAAATTCGAATGAAAAATTATACAAAAAATTTATATTAAAGAAAAGCTATATATGGAAAAAAGCCTATGCATTTTTAAAGAGGAAGAATTAACTTCCTCGTTGTTTGGAGACATCTTGGGCTCTGTCAATTACCTTGTTTTAAAAATTACTTTAAATTGAATATTCACATATTTAGTTTGTATATTTACTGCTTATAATTAAACAAAAAATTACATTCATTTTACTCTTGAGTTAGTTAATCCAAACTTTTACCGCCCAACTGATATAATCTATAGATAGAACTGCATCAACTACTACTAATGAAGTGGCATCAATGACAACCACACTCAACAATAATCTTTCAGGTGGAGGATTTACACACTTGACCATTGACTCATTCACGATCAAAGGTCTATGTCCAAGAACATAATGGCCTACCAAAACATCCAATCAACACTAGCTTTTTAAACTACCAATTCAACACTAAGACAAAATTGTCAAACCCTAGGTCAAAATGAGGAGATTTTTATTTTCATCAACATGGAAGTATGAGACACCCAATGGATAGAGGCCAACAAGGTGATTCCATATAGACCAATTTCATCCTTTGAGACCTCTTTCTCTCTCCTTGATGGTCATTTTTCTAGAGCAGTGCAAACCAAGCTAGGACGCACTTTTGGCATATCAATATCTTCACCTAAAGAGACTCTTTGGACAAAACAATGATACGTTTGGATGCACCAATCAACAGTCTAGAGACACATACCCTCAAAATATTTTAATACATCGACCACAGGAAATGGTGGGCATTTTAGTGAGGTCACTCAGGCATTTTTACAAGTAATTTTTTACTTAGTCAATTTTTGCATTTTCCTAGACTGGAGCAATCTTCCTGAAACATTGTTTGGAAGACCCATAACTTCCTTTTTAGAAACTCTCAAGACAATCGGATACCATGGTTAGGTAGAAAAATCAACAAGCTACAGCCTAACACTATGGGGTGGGCATTTATCTTAACCTATGAATTATGGCGGGCATTTTATCGAGGCCACTTGGGCAGTTTTACTACCACTGGTGCAAAAACAACCTCAAACCTTGTTTTGGAAGGCCTTTAACTTTGTCATTAAAAATCCTCTTTGAGAACTGAGACCATGGTATGATAGCCTCTTCAACAAGCTATAACATTATAGTTTTAGTTAATTTTTATCATTCTCCTATGAGGGACAGTGGGAAATTTCCCAAGGCCACTTGGACCAATTTTCCAACACTTAGCCATTTTTTAGAATTTGGACCTCTTTTGTTTCTCTTTTTCGTAATATGCAAAACAATATTTTTCCTCCTTTGGCGGGTTGATTTCTTGCACATGTGACTATCAGGAAGTAACCTGAAACCATCACTGGATAGCTACTTCAACAAGCAACAAGTTCAGTCCAACTGATGAATTTATCCACACATGGACAGTTCCCAGTGGGCATTTCCAAATAGTCCCTTAACCTTGTGATTTTAACACCTAGCCTAATTTCACTTGTTCTTAATATGCAAAACAACTTTTTCCTCAATTTGGCTGGTTAATTTATGGTTAAGTTTTTGGTATACTTATAACTTTCTCCTTAGACAAGCTCAAGGGGGATTCACTAGAAGGCAATATAATATCACGTCCATTCATATTACGGTATTAAATATTCATGAAAACCTAAAAATTATATTGCTTATATTAAGGGGTAAAGGGTTTTTTTAATTTAATGTAACAATACAAAAATACTTTGGGGTCTTTTTTATATGGGCAGGCTGACAAATATCCGCCAAATGGAGATTATGGGATCACGACCAGATGAGAAATCAGGTTAAGGCTAGGCTCAAGCTTACCAGTACGCAGGGAAATCACGTCTTGAGGCATGCTTGAGGCCAGGGGTTTCTTGGTGAAGTGGGTTTCCAGTCGACCAATAATGGTCATTGACAGCCAATTGTTACCAATAGCCTTGGCCGGCTCTAAGCCTCTAGGGCCTGTTATAGGCCCTCGATAGGCCTTGGGGGCTTGAATACCTAGCCACTCGTGCCTAGTATAGGCCTTGGGAGGTTTAGTCAGCCTCCTAGATATTTTTACAGGCCCTGGGGGCTTGGATACCTATCCCACAACAGGCTTAGTCAGCGATTGGGAAACTACAACATGTAATCTAAATGTTGTACTATGTGCATTGACTCTAGTGACATACAAGAAGTGATATCCTATATCTTCATTAGACCATTAGATGTTGCAAATCATAATGATATGTGGTTGAGTAATTGCATTGTGGGTGAAGTAATGTGCATCCACAATATGCATCGAAAGAAGCAAGGCGTATTGTAGAATGCATCTGGGGTCATAAGAGGGGTATCATATCAATATACTAGGTAGAAATATAAAGGGGAATAAAAAATGTTAATGAAAAAATTGATACATACAATATCTAGTGAAAGTAGGGGTTTTTTAAATTGGGAAGGCATATTGGGAGGGGGTTAAAAAGAATGATTTTGGAAGGTATTTTCCAATATTTAGTGAAACTAGGGGTATTGCTTCATATGCCATGAACGAACGTGCTATGATAGCGGTTATTGAGTGAAGCCCCCATGGACATGCTTAAGAAAAACTGAGACCATGGTCAGGTAGAAAAATCAACAGGTACATCCTTACCATATGCTGCGGGCATTTACTTTAACCTAGGATTTATGGCGGGCATTTTCTTGAGGCTAGTTTGTCAATTTTACTTCCTCTGGTGTAAAACTCTGTTTTGGCAAACCTATAACTTTCTCCTCATAAGTGATTAAGGCAAACTGAGCCATGACTAGATAGCCACTTCAACAAGCTATAGCCTGGTATGATGGTGCGGGGATTTTTCTCAAACCATGAATTATGGCGGGCATTCTCTTAGAGCAGTTTTGACTAATTTTTACATACTTAGTAAATTCTTGAAAATGGCTAAGTGTTAGAAAACTAGTCTAGGTGGCCTTAGGGAAATGCCTGCAATAATTTGGGGGTTAGAGTAAATGCCCGCACTATATGGTTAGGATGTACCTTGTTGAGATGTCTAGTTGACCATGGTCTCATATTGTCCAAAACGTGTATGAGGAAGAAGTTATGGATCAGCCAAAACAATGTTCGATGCATATTGGACCAGTCTAGGAAAGTGCAAAAATTGTCTAAGTATAGAATCAGTAGAAATTCCTGAGTGACCTTAGTAAAATGCCCGTCATGTCTTGTGGTTGGTGTCTAAAATTATTTTGAGAGTATGGTTCTCTAGAATTTTGTTTGGTGCATCCATCTATATCATTGGTGAAGAGTAAGAGTCTACGAGGAAGAAGATATTGATTTGCCAAAAGTGCTTCTTATCTTGATTTGCACTACTCCAATAAAATGCCCACCGAGGAGAGAGAAAGAGGTCTCAAAGGATGAAATTGGTCTGGATGGAATCACCTTGTTGGCCTCTATCCATTGGATGTCTCACACTTTTAGCAAGCAACAACCTGCCCTAGCTCCACCCCTCCACCCTTTTCTCATTTCTTAAATCTTCAATTCTCGAATTTCATTTCTCTTGGCCTATTCTTGCTTCTACCACAACTTGGACACCCGAGATACACTTCTTCCTTCTAAAATGTGTGAATATATATTAAATAATTCACCCTTCAATCATTTCAACTCTTAAACTTCCCTTATACCTTTTTATCAACGTGCCTCTTCAAAATTAATTTTATGTTTATTAAATTAAAACATGACTCATATGATTTTTCTTCATTTTGGCAGATCAATATTTTGCACGTGCGAGTACCAAGAAGGGAATTGATACAACAAATGAATAGCCATAGCATCAAGGAGTATTCCCATGTCATCTAGAAAAATTATCAGTGCAAGGATCCTATTTTGCGGGCATTTCCAAAATGCCTTTTCAATTTTCTGATAGCTAATTTTCCACTATTTGATATGAAAAATGATATTTTTGTATATTTGGAAGATATATTTTTTGCGTATATGACCATCTTGAGGAAAACTAAAAGTATGTCTAGATAGAAATTTCAATAAGGAATAGATCCGTTTCACTTTTCAAATTTTTCTGAAACACACATATCCTCTCGCGGGCATTTGAAAATGGCCATCTCACCTGTTAATTCAACACTTGGACAAAATTGTCAAACCCTAGGTCAACATGATGAAATTTTTATTTTCATCAAATCTAAAGTGCGAGACACCCAATGGGTAGAGACCAACAAGGTGAATCCATAAACACCAATTTCATCCTGTAAGGTTACTTTCTCTCTCCTTGGCGGGCATTTTACTGAAGTAGTGCAAAATAAGGCGAAGTAGCACTTTCGGCAGATCCATATCTTCTTCCTCGGAGTCTCCTTGGACAAAATGAGACCATGGTTGGGTAGAAAAAACACCAACCTACAATATTCCCATACAGTACGGGCATTTTTTTCAACCCACAATTTATGGCGGGCATTTCCCTAAGGTCACTTGAGACAGTTTTTCCAACACTTAGTCATTTTCAGGAAATTCTTTAAGGTTTATCCTCAAACCTTGTTTTTAAAGGCTTATATCTTTCTCCTAAAAAATTATTAAGGCTAACTGAGATCGTAACTAGATAGCCACTTTAACAAGCTATAGACTGGTAATATGGTACGGGCATTATCTTCAAACCATGAATTATGGTGGGCATTCTCTTAGGGAAGTTTTGACTAATTTTCCTAAACTTAGTCGATTTCTAAGTTTCACAAAGTTGTCATACTTTATTGTGAGATTGCAACATTGTCTCGATGATGGAACTAGAACACTAACATGTTTCTTTTCATCCTTATCACACGTGTCATATCATCACTCATTATACATGCCATGTCATTACTTATATGCCCAATGCCAACCATATGCTTTGTCATCATACCATGTCATCCATGGCTCTTGTCAACATGGACATATATATATGTCACTATAGGCAATGTCTCTCATCTTATTTTCCATCAATACCAACCAATGCCAACCTATATTGCATCTATTTCCCCATTAAAATTGAATCAAAGGGGATCTATTGCCCCAACATACAAGGCAGGATTTACCTAGCTCAATGACTTTACATAATCAAATACAATAATGACACCCTGACGGAGTAATAAAACATCTCTGAATAAATTACAACAATACAATACAATAGAATATTCTTCGAAGTTACAATATTTTAATAGGTGGTGGTGATGAAGATGATGATCATGATGAAGATGATGATGATGGTGTTGATGATGGCGATGATGAGGATGAGGATGATGATCATGATCATGACTAGGGATGAGGATGATGAAGATGATGATCATGATGATCATGATGATGATTAGGATGAGGGAGATGGCGATGATGACGATGATGATGATGATGATGATGATGATTGAGATGAAGATGATGATGATGATTAAGATGAAGATGATCATGATGATGATCAATGATGGTGGTGGTGATGACGACGACAACGATGATGATGAGGAGGAGGACGAGGATGAGGATGAGGATGATGATGATGATGATGATGATGATGATGATGATGATGATGGCAAGGATGAGGATGATGAAGATGATGATCATGATTATCATGATGATGATTAGGATGAGGCGGATGATGATGATGAGGAGGAGGAGGAGGAGGAGGATGAGGATGATGATGATGCTGATGCTGATGATGATGACGATGATCCTAATGAAGATGAATATGATGATGATGATGATGATGAATATGTGATGACAAGATATTTACCTTGGTATTCACTAAAGTCTTCCAAGCTTGGCCAACATTATAATAGAATGGTTGTGAGTGATTATTCACTCCTATAAATAATGCACTTTATAGAACTACCAAACTACTCAGTTAGGATCTTCCTCTTTTAAGACACCGGACTAGGTCCATAAGTCTTGATTCTTCATGTGCACAAATGTAAGAACATGAGGCTTCATAGTGCCCAAAAAGTTGGTTTTTTTTACTACTTCCTCATATCATATTGAATTTGAGTGAAAGGAGAAGTTGCGTTAAACAATTTTGAAACTCTGAAACTGGTCCTGCATAATGACTATTTTCAAATCATATTGAATTGTCAGATTAGTCCTTGGAATGGGCATTAGGAGCAATCCTTAATTTTTCACTCAACTGGCTGCTCCCCTATCATTTAGACGTCTCCATTTACTGAGCTCCCCCTAAAATTGTGATGATGAAGATGATGATGATGAAGATGATGATGATGATGATGACGAATATGATGAGGATGATGAAGATGATGATGAGGATGATGAAGATGATGATGATGATGATCATTAAAATGATGATGATGACGATGATGAAATGATGATCATGATAATGGAGATAATGATGAAATGGATGATGATGATGATGATGATGATGAAGATGATGATGATGACGATGAAGATGATGATGAAGATGAAGATAATGACGATGATGATGACAAATATGATGATGATGATCAAGATGATGGTGATGTTAACAAAGATGATGATGATGATGATGATAATGATGATGATGAAGATGATGATGATGATGATTATAAAGATGATGATGATTATGATGATGAAGATGACGAAGACGATGGTGATGACGACAACAAGGATGATGATGATGATGATGAAGATGATGATGATGATGATTATAAAGATGATGATGATGATGAAGATGATGAAGACGATGGTGATGACGACAACAAGGATGATGATGATGATCATCATCATTGTTATCACCATCACCATCATCTTCATGTTCTTCATCATCATCATCATCGTGATCATCGTGATCATCATGATCACCATCATCGTGATCATCGTGATGATCATCATATTCATCCTTGAAGGGACTTATGTATAGGATCTCACTATAGGCAATGCGGCCAATACAAATTATGACAAAATCCTAGTTAAATTAAATTAAATTGCATTAAATTAAAAACATAGAGTTCTTTAACTAAAATTAATTTAAAATGCAACAAAATAAAAAATATGCAACTATAAAAAAACCCAAAATAAACTAAACAAAAAACAAATATGCAAATAAAAAAAAAAAAAAAATAAACTAAACAAAAAACAAATATGCAAATAAAAAAAAACCGAAAATAAACTAAACAAATATGCAAATAAAAAACAAAAGAAAACACAAAACATAAAATATGGAAATAAAAAAACAAAAAAAGATAGAGGGAAAAGACTCTTGCGCACTAACTCATTAGCAGCATCTAGAGCAAAGCAACAAAGAACACGTTCACTGCCATGCACTAGTTCATTAGCAGCATCCAAAGCACTGGTAACTTGATGAGCAAAGTAGTGGTAAATTGAGGAGCAGGGGATACCAGTCCAGAGGATATTGGCATTCCCAAGGGAGGCAATCCGACGGTAGTCCTGAGGATAACAAAGGGCCCAATGAATTTGGTAAGCTGATCAACCCTAACAGCATAGGAATTTGGGAAAATTCCCTCGATTTTGATTGTTTCCACACTAAGTACAGACCTTTCATTGTTTACTTCATTTTTTCTTAGGGTTTATATGAAATATATGCCATATTCGAGGGTCAAAATGACCCATGATGGGCATGTTTCCCGTCAAATGCTAGCCCTGAACCCATCCATCACACCTTTGGGCATTTTTCTCAAACCATGAATTATGGCGGGCATTCTCTTATAACAGTTTTGACTAATTTTTACATACTTAGTAAATTCTTGAAAATGGCTAAGTGTTAGAAAACTGGTCTAGGTGGCCTCAGGGAAATTCCCCCAATAAATTGGGGGTTAGAGTAAATGCCCACACCATATGGTCAGGATGTACCTTGTTGAGATGTCTACTTGACCATGGTCTCATATTGTCCAAAAAGTGTCTGAGGAAGAAGTTATGGATCAGCCAAAACAATGTTCCATGCATATTGGACTAGTCTAGGAAAGTGCAAAAATTGGCTAAGTATAGAATCAGTAGAAATGCCTGAGTGACCTTAGTAAAATGCCCATCATGTCGTGTGGTTGGTGTTTAAAATTATTTTGAGAGTATGGTTCTCTAGAATTTTGTTTGGTGCATCCATCTATATCATTGGTGAAGAGTAAGAGTCTACGAGGAAGAAGATATTGATTTGCCAAAAGTGCGTCTTATCTTGATTTGCACTATTCAAGTAAAATGCCCACCGAGGATAGAGAAAGAGGTCTCAAAGGATGAAATTGGTCTGGATGGAATCACCTTGTTGGCCTCTATCCATTGGGCATCTCCCACTTTTAGCAAGAAACAACCTGCCCTAGCTCCACCCTTCCACCCTTTTCTCATTTCTTAAATCTTCAATTCTGGAATTTCATTTGTCTTGGCCTATTCTTGCTTCTATTACAACTTGGACAACCGAGATACACTTCTTCCTTCTAAAATGTGTGAATATATATTAAATAATTCACCCTTCAATCATTTCAACTCTTAAACTTCCCTTATACCTTTTTATCAATGTGCCTCTTCAAAATTAATTTTATGTTTATTAAATTAAAACATGACTCGTATGATTTTTCTTCATTTTGGCAGATCAATATTTTGCACGTGCGAGTACCAGGAAGGGAATTGATACCACAAATGGATAGCCATAGCATCAAGGAGTATTCCCATGTCATCTAGAAAAATTATCGGTGCAAGGATCCTATTTTGCAGGCACTTCCAAAATTCCTTTTCAATTTTTTGATAGCTAATTTTCCACTGTTTGATATGAAAAACGATATTTTTCCTATTTTTGGAAGATATATTTTTTGCATATATGACCATCTTGAGGCAAAACTAAAAGTATGTCTGGATAGACATTTCAATAAGGAACAGATCCATTTCATTTTTCAAATTTTCTGAAACACACACATCCTCTAGCGGGCATTTGAAAATGGCCTTCTCACCTGTTAATTCAACACTTAGAAAAAATTTTCAAACCCTAGGTCAACATGATGAAATTTTTATTTTCATCAAATCTGAAGTGCGAGACACCCAATGGGTAGAGACCAACAAGGTGAATCCATAAACACCAATTTCATCATGTGAGGTTACTTTCTCTCACCTTGGCGGGCATTTTATTGAAGTAGTGCAAATAAGGCTAAGTAGCACTTTCGGCAGATCCATATCTTCTTCCTCGGAGTCTCCTTGGACAAATTGACACCATGGTTGGGTAAAAAAAACAACAACCTACAATATTCCCATATGGTACGGGCATTTTCTTCAACCCACAATGTATGGTGGGCATTTACCTGAGGTCACTTGAGACAGTTTTTCCAACACTTAGTCATTTTCAGGAAATTCTTCAAGGTTTATCCTCAAACCCTGTTTTGGAAGGCTTATATCTTTCTCCTAAAAAAATATTAATTCTAACTGAGACCATGAATAGAAAGCCACTTTAACAAGCTACAGCCTGGTATTATGGTGTGGGCATTATCTTCAAACCATGAATTATGGTGGGCATTCTCGTTGGGAAGTTTTGACTAATTTTCCCAAACTTAGTCAATTTCCATGTTTCACAAACTTGTCATACTTTTCGAAAATGTTGTTAGATTGCAACATTGTCTCGATGATGGCACTAGAACACTAACATGTTTCTTTTCATCCTTATCACACATGTCATATCATCACTCATTATACATGCCATGTCATTAATTATATGCCCAATGCCAACCATATGCTTTGTCATCATACCATGCCATCCATGGCTCTTGTCAACATAGACATATATATGTCATCATAGGCAATGTCTCTCATCTTATTTTCCATCATTACCAACCAATGCCAACCTATATTGCATCTATTTCCCCATTACAATTGAATCAAAGGGGATCTATTGCCCCGATTTACAAGGCAGGATTTACCTAGCTCAATGACTTTACATAATCAAATACAATAATGACACCCTGACGGAGGAATAAAACATCTCCGAATAAATTACAACAATAGAATACAATAGAATATTCTTCGAAGTTACAATATTTTAATAGGTGGTGGTGATGAAGATGGTGATCATGATGAAGATGATGATGATGGCGATGATGGTGATGATGAAGATGACGATGATGGAGATGTTGATTAGGAAGAGGGAGATGACGATGATGATGACGACGACGACGATGACGACGACGATGATGATAATGATGATGATGATGATGATGATAATGAAGATGATGATGATGATCAATGATGGTGGTGATGATGACGAGAATGATGATGATGATGATGATGATGATGATGATGATGATGATTAAGATGAAGATGATGATGATGATGAGCAATGATGGTCGTGGTGATGACGACGACAATGATGATGATGAGGATGAGGATGGGGATGAGGATGAGGACGATGATGATGATGATAATGATGATGATGATGATGATGATGAGGATGAGGATGATGAGGATGATGATCATGATTATCATGATGATGATTAGGATGAGGGGGATGATGATGAGGAGGAGGAGGAGGAGGAGGATGATGAGGATGAGGATGAGGATGATGCTGATGTTGATGCTGATGATGCTAATGAAGATGATTATGATGATGAATATGTGATGACAAGATATTTTCCTTGGTATTCACTAAAGTCTTCCGAGCTTGGCCAACATTATAATCGAATGGTTGTGAGTGATTATTCACTCCTATAAGTAATGCACTTTATAGAACTACCAAACTGCTCAGTTAGGATCTTCCTCTTTTAAGACACTAGACTAGGTCCATATGTCTTAATTCTTCATGTGCACAAATGTAAGAACATGAGGCTTCATAGGGCCCAAAGAGTTGTTTTTTTTTTACTACTTCCTCATATCATATTGAATTTGAGTGAAAGGAGGAGTTGCGTTAAACAATTTTGAAACTCTGAAAATGATCCTACGTAATGATTATTTTCAAATCATATTTAATTGTCGGATTAGTCCTTGGAATGGGCATTAGGAGCAATCCCTAATTTTTCACTCGACTGGCTACTCCCTTATCATGTACACGTCTTCTTTTACTGAGCTCCCCCTAAAATTGTGATGATGAAGATGATGATGATGAAGATGATGATGATGATGATGACGAATATGATGATGATGATGAAGATGATGGTGATGATAATCATGAAAATGATGATGACGATGATGATCATGATAATGGAGATGATGATGACGATGATGATCATGATAATGGAGATGATGATGAATTGGATGATGATGATGATGATGAATATGATGATGAAGATGAATATGATGATGATGATGAGAAATATGATGATGATGATGAAGATGATGGTGATGTTAACGAAGATGTTGATGGTGAAGATGATGATGATGATGATGATTATGAAGATGATGATGATGATGATGAAGATGACGAAGACGATGGTGATGATGAAGATGATGGTGATGATGACAACAAGGATGATGATGATGATCATCGTCATTGTTGTCGCCATCACCATCATCTTCATGTTATTCATCATCATCATCATCATCATCATCATCGTGATCATCGTGATCATCATCATATTCGTCCTTGGAAGGAATTATGTATAGGATCTCATTATAAGCAATGCGACCAATACAAATTATGACAAAATCCTAGTTAAATTAAATTAAATTTCATTAAATTAAAAACATAGAGTTCTTTAACTAAAATTAATTTAAAATGCAACAAAATACAAAATATGCAAATAAAAAACAAAACAAAACACAAAATATAAAATATGCAAATAAAAAGAAAGATAGAGGGAAAATACTCTCATGCACTAGCTCATTACCAGCATCCAGAGCAAAACAACAAAGAACACATTCACTCCCACACACTAATTCGTTAGCAGCATCCAAAGCACTAGTAACTTGATGAGCAAAGCAGTGGTAAATCGAGGAGTAGGGGATACCAGTCCAGAGGATATCGATGTTCCCAAGGGAGGCAATCCAACGGTAGTCCCGAGGATAACAAAGGGCCCAATGAATTCGGTAAGCTGATCAACCCTAGCAGCATAGGAATTTGGGAAAAGTCCCACGATTTTGATTGTTTCCACACTAAGTACAGACGTTTCATTGTTTACTTCATTTTTTCTTAGGGTTTATATGAAATATAGGCCATATTTGTCGGGCAAAATGACCCATGACGGGCATGTTTCCCGTCAAATGCTAGCCTTGAACCCATCCATCGCACGTTTGATGGAGAACGAGGCTGGACCCTACCATCACGACCAAACAAATTCTGAATTTTTGTGTTGTAGAACACCGTAGCAATGGTAAGAAAATGGTCTTGGGTAGTGTAAGACGATTCAGGATCCAACATCACCCTATCCGCGTCCATGTGCAAAACCACTCAAAACTACGCTAAATTGGTCTAAATTTGGTGACATTTCACCACGTTATCTTGTTTTAAGAAAATCAAGCATGGAAGCATGGAGGGAGGGACAAATGATTCTTGGGTTGGGGAGGATACTTCATGGAGGTTGGTGATGGAACCCCAAATTGAATCCCCAACATGATATATATGAGGGGGAACCCCATACTTCTTTGCATGCATTAACTAGTCAAGTGGGCCAAGAAACACACTTCTATATCCGTGTTGTGAACAAATTCCAAATCAAATCAAATCGTGTCTTATACTTAAAAATAATTCAAATATAAATAACTCTAAAAGAAATTACACCTTTGAGAGAAAAATAGCTTTCGATAAAGTTTTTGGGAAGAAATAACTTTTGAGAGAAATTACGCCTTATATTGGGATTCTCGTCATCTCCCTCTAGCACAACCTATGGCCTTTTTCCCACTAGGGTTGAATCACTTCCCATGATATAAGCTTATAGAAGGGTTTGGAATGGGGAAGGCTAACTTTTTTCTAGTTTTATGGAAAAAGGGAACTAGTTTATTTCAAATTGAATTGGTTTATTCACATTTTTTTGTGAAGTGTTGTAGACCAACGAATTCAAATATCATATGATCGTTATGATAACTATAGATAGACGTTGCTATACCAAAAAAAATAAGCTAATACATTTCAAGGAGAACTAATGGTACTAACAATATGTATAAGAGAAACACTATATTTAAGGATTTTGGGTTAAATATAAATTTGAGGTTCATGAGCTTAAGGTTAGGACCAACATCTTTTACAGTACCTAGTCCTTATCAAAGTAGGGAGTATACTTTTCATGTGTACGTTAAAAAACTTTTACTTGAGCTTAAATCAATTTCATATTATATTTTTATTTCAATGTTTAAAAAACAAACAAAAAAATATTATTTTTAATTGTATCGAACGAGGTGCTCTAGAGCCCAGTCTGGGGGAGATGTTGTAATGTGTGATGATGTAACTTTACACACAAGTATGAGGGAGATGTTGTAACGTTATACAAGTAAAAAAAGAGTAAAAAGTAATAAACCAGCATAGATCCAAATCCTAGGCTCTATCAAGCGCCAGAGGGATCAAATCTCCCGAGGTGCAAACCTCTCCTTGAATAGCTCCTTGAGTGCAATACCTGAGCCACCTAATCCTAAACTCTAAAGTCTCTAGTTTAAGTCTCATATTTACTTTTTACTTTGTATTATTCCTTTTTGTTTATAGCCGACATAATATTTATTACTTTTTATTTTGTATTTTTTTTGTTTACTTTGTATTATTTTGTTACTCAACAAACACTCTAAAATCTCATATTTACTTTTTACTTTGTATTAAAAGTAAAAAGTGAAGTCTATAGTTTAAGTCTCATATTTACTTTTTACTTTGTATTATTCTTTTGTGGTCATAATATTTACCACCAATCCTAAGCTCTAAAGTCTCTAGTTTAAGTCTCATATCTACTTTTTACTTTGTATTATTCTTTTTTGTTTATGGCATACATAATATTTATTACTTTTTACTTTATTTATTACTTTTTACTTTGTATTATTCTTTTCACAACAAACACTCGACTTACAAGATCTCCCTCATACAAATGTTATTTATGGCCGACAATATCGACAAACACTAGACTAACAAGATCTCCCTCATATTGGGTTGTAGAATACTAGCCTAGATCCAAATCCTAGGCTCTATCAAGTGCCTGAGGTACAAACCTCTCTTTGAATAGCTCCTTGAGTGCAATACCTGAGCCACCTAATCCTAAGCTCTAAAGTCTCTACTTTAAGTCGGATATTTACTTTTTACTTTGTATTATTCTTTTTTCTTTATGGCCAACATAATATTTATTACTTTTTACTTTGTATTATTATTTTTTGTTTACTTTGTATTATTTTGTTACTCGATCGACAAACACTCTAAAGTCTCATATTTACTTCTTACATTGTATTAAAAGTAAAAAGTAAAGTCTCTAGTTTAAGTCTCATATCTACTTTTTACTTTGTATTATTCTTTTTTGTTTATGGCCGACATAATATTTATTACTTTTTACTTTGTATTATTCTTTTTTTGCTTTCAGCCATTAATAAATTCATGTAGGCTCATAAAATAAAAAAATAATGAAATTATTTAAAAAAAATCTACGTTGGCTCATAAAATAAAATATTTTGAAAAGTAATTAAAAAATCGATGTTAGTTTATAAATTAAAAACTTAAAACTTAAACCCAACTTATCAATCAAGAGATATCAAATTTCTTGAGTTTAAATTTAAAAAAAGAAATACAGCTCAAGAAATTAGATCCCTCTCGGTGCTTGATAGATATGGGTTTAAGATAGACCTGTGATGGTTAAAAATAAACTAAAAAAATTCAATTTCAATAATTCTTTTTCTCATTTGTGAAAAAAATTATTTATGACATTTATAAATTTTAAATCATAAATTTATATTTGAGACAGAAAAAAATTAAAACATTTTTCTAATTGCTCGAAGGTTTACCTATGAGTTTTATAAATAATGAAAATATGATTTTCTTTTTTAAACATAAAAAAAATTAAAAAAATTAATATGAAATTTTTTGAAATTACATCGTTGCAACGTTTGACTTTTATTTATTAAAAAATAGAAAAAGAAAATTGATATATCACTTTTAGTATGAAAACTTCTATATGTTTTTATTAAAAAACAATTTGATAAGACAAATTTTATGAAAACAAAAAATTAGATTCTTATCCTTGCATATGAATTTCACGTTTTAAATAACTTGTTTAGGTATATCAATGACTTTGGTGGTACAGGTGGCCCTTTTAGTGCGTTCGTAAAGAATGTTGTAGCTAGCATTATGTAATTTTCAACAAACACGTTTTGTTTGTACAACCCATGTCTCCGCTGCATCTTCCAAGAACGGCTAAAATTTGAAAAAATAATTATTAACTTTACCAGGCAACGAATCGCCGAAAGGTTTTATACATGTGAATCCTGGATGGATCATGCTTACCTCTACAACTAAATCTTCGGAGGCATCTTCCAGCAACCTTCGCTCGCATACGTTAAATATGGGAAAAATTTATGAGTCCCACCCAAGTGAATGCATTTTCGTTGAAAAAACCGAGAAGACAGACAGCAGATGCCAATGAATTGCCCAGCAACTGGAAGGAAGGATCGGAGGACCCACACTAGGTATCTATTATATATACAAGAAATGTTCTGAGAAGAGGGGAAATTGACATATTTTGGTAGAAGTATTTCTCAAAACAGTTACAGCACTTTCATGTGAATAATCACTTATAGTTTGAATTTTTGTGTTAAAGATTGAAATCCATGTTCTTTATGAACATTGGAGGTGGTCTATATCTGTGTTTTAATTTGATGGTGTCATCTCTTCTGCGCATGAAAAGGATCGTCATGAGTTCCAGCAGTCCCAGAAACAGGAGGAAATTTTCGCCAAGGCGATCTCCTTTGTGTGAAAATTACGAGCGATTCAACAACAATGACGAAGGCAAAATATAGAGGGGTAAAGGTCACTAGATATTTTTAATAGCAGTGACTAGATGTATTTTGGATGGTTGAGAGGAATGATTGTTACCATCACCATCTCAAAAAAATAAAAAAAACGTTTTCAATAATTATTATTTTGTAGTTAGCATTGCAATCTTATAGGGTTCCCATTTCTGGCTGTGCGGGACTTTATTTCACTAGAGAATGCATGTTGGATAATGCATTTCGAAGCTCTGCAAATAATGCCTTTTTCTGTTATTATCATGCACGTGAAGTTTCAGTCTCTTCTTCTGAAAAGTGCAAAACTTGATAAGATTTCTTTAACTACTAACCTACTTTGCATCCAAATTGAAGTAATCAACTAAACCCTAATACCTCAAACTTTGTTTTCTTGCCGTTTTCTTTTATCTGAGCAAACCGATCTGAGGTAACTATCCGAGCAAACAGATCTGTGGATCTGATTCCGTCATCGGCGGATCTACACCGAAGCGAAGTCGGATGTGCAAGACCTAAATAGGAGAGGTCGGACTTTCCGCGTTGCGTTCTTTTGTCTTTAGGGTTTTTATACCTTGCATTGATTTTGCCCGGTAGCCACTGTGCATTAGATCTAGCACCAAGTGATCTTTTTAACGCGGATCTGAGGTATTTCTTAGCATGCAGATGAACTTATTTGATATTCTGAGCAGCTAACGATCCATATATTTTTAGCACAGATCTGAACACACAGACCGCTATTTGACCACACAGACAGGGGCTATTTGACCGGACAACTGCCAAAGTTATTAGGATTACACGCAGGTAGCGATCAGGATTTTACAGTGTTAGCCATGTGGATTCATTGCTAGAGATCTGCTACTAGTGATCTGGTCTCTACATGCGAATCTGATCTATTGCATGCTACCTTGACTGTCGCGACAAGCTATCGATCTGCGATTCATTGCTAGAGATCTGGTGCTCATTATTCATTGCTAGCGATCTCTGATTCATTGCTAGCGACCCTGTGAGTTTATTGCATGCGATCTGAGTATACAGATATGTCCCATGCTATCTGATAGCTATTCCAAATTACAAAGGGTCCATTCTCAGCGTGTGTCTCTCGCGCGGGTCCATTTTAAGCATTACGGGTTTACAATATCCCTCGAGCAAATTCATTTTGGCAGAGAACAATCACTAAGGAGATTCAGGTGCATAAGTTTGTTGTCTTTCTCCTATATTCATTGATATATATATATATATATATATATATATATATATATTTCGCCGATAGGCGCTACAATGAACATTTCTATATGGACGGCAATCACAACTTTTTAATCAAGATTAAGAATGGAAAGTTGTGATGGATGAGAGCATATTCTTTTGTCAAGCCCATCATCCAATGGCCAGAATTTAGGGTTTACGGTAAGCGAACAATCCGTTTGCTAATGAGGATTTGGGTTAAGTTTTTTTGGCTAATCAAAGTGCCACACAGATGGGAAAGGGAATCGATGGGTCGTCCTGCTATCCATGGATCAGGCCGCCTGAAAGGGGATCAGGCCGCCTGAAAGGGAATCGATGGGTCGTCCTCCGCGGTCCTGCGATCGGCTGGGCAGATATCCCTCTTATCAGCAGCACATTGATGGAAGTATTCGAGCTCCCGTTGTGGTTTCTTCATGATTTGAATTGATAACCAATCCAGGATTTAAGGTATGCTTTTCCATGTTTGATATAGGCCGATCTGTAAGTCATCATTTGAATTGATAACCCATCCATGATTTGAATTGATAACCAATCCAGGATTTTATGGTTTCAGGTATGCTGCTCCTCGTGGAGAGGATTACACCCAGCTCAGAATCGTAAGGATCAAGCAAGGGTTTAGTGAAATGAGGTTAATTCGTTTCTGTATTATTCTGTGCTTATTTCGTTTCTGTAATCTAAGAATGTATGAATCTGCGTCGAACAGTAAATCTACGATAACTGAGAACACCCAACTGATGGGCATTATCTACATTGGTTGAGCTCTCAACGCACAGTTAAATGATAATTCGTAGCTGCTGTAGTGGGGATAGATAATTATAGGTGGTGGGCATAGATAATTATAAAGGATATTCTAAAGATTAGATCTGATATATACATTATATAGATAGGTTGTTTGTTCTGCTATTGATTTGTACTAGATAATAACGAGGCTTTTGATGTATTTCTAATCATTTAGATCTGTTGTATTGATTCTTCAGAATATATGATATGTCTGTCTATCATTCGATTGATTAGGAAGAATTTAATTAGAGATGTGGCATCTATATGTACGAATATATGGCAGCTGAATTTAAATAGATATGTGGCATCGATATGTAAGAATATATGGCAGCTGAATTTAATTAGATATGTGGCATTGAGTTCTTTAAGAGAATGGTGAACTCTGCAATATTGATTTCTGGAACATTACTGTACATATATACATATTTGAAGGTCTTGCAAGATCGGCATGGGAGGTTGCCAAGAGAATGAATTTAGATCTGGTTGTCATTAATCAGATATCCCTCTTATCAGCAGCGCATTGAAACTTCCACTATGCCGGGCACTCCCTCCAGAAACTTTGCCACCTCTTGAATTTTTTTTTGATCTTCTTCATCTTGTAACTTGATGTCGACGTCGTTCTCAACGCATGAATTACCCTGGAAGCTTGCAGGTGCAGGCTATCAAACTAAAGCAATATTCGCTGAAATGATCTTCAATGAACCAGCACTTCCGGAGTGATCTTGGAATTATAATTGAATAGTGTCGCCAAATCAAGTTCTACAATTAAATCTGCATATGCAACTGGAGAATGTGGCACATCACTTCCTCTCTGCAACAACCAATGAAACATGGAAAGATTAAACTACCACCTGGTATTAATTATAAACACAATAAGCAGAAATTATTTTTAAAGTTCCTTTTTCAAAGCATCTTTCATGATCTTAAATTATAGGTGTCATTCGAAATGATTCACCTAATACATATTCACTACAAGAAAAAGGGCATTTTAGCCTCACACTAGCACCACTATTTGTAAAGGATTTGGGAAATCCTCACTTTTCAAATAGTGGTGCAAAAGTGGTGATAATGTGGGGATACGCAAGTGGTGCTAATATTTATGGTGCAAATGTGGTGTTGGTCAAAAAGTTGATTTTGGTGTTAAATGAATATGTGGCATCCCATGGTGTATGGTGCAAACCACCAAAACCAATCCTAGGTGGATTGAGATTTTATGGTGCAAAACACCAAAACCAATCCAACATGGATTGAGACTTTCTGGTGCAAAACACCAAAACTATTGTTATTATTATTTAATATACACAAACTTGTATATGGTGCAAAGCACCATAAAATAACAAGTGGTGCAAAGCACCATAAAATAATAAATGGTGCAAAAAAAATACAAATCACATTAATTATATATATATATATAATATGTGATTTATATTGCAAATTTTGAACATCCTTGCTTTCCTTTTCCCACTGAAAATTGTGATCTCCATTTCTAACCGAGAATATCAATGAAAATATTAAATTTATAAATATAATCTGGCTTCATTTCTGTTAGAATTCAATAATAAATGTAACACACACAAGATATAGGATTCAAAGGAATATCAAATAATCACATTTATATGTTAAACCTAATATAAAAAATTTATAAATGCAGTAGAATTGTGGACAGTTATAAATAAATATTTCCATGACAACAGAAAGGAAAACAATCTAAAGCAAGGGAGACAAAATAAGGTTCAAGGTGCAAGAAGCTAGAGAATGCAAATATTTATGATGGGGCACAGTGGAATCGAACCACCAATCTTCTGCATTACAATGCAGATACTCTACCATTGAGCTAATACCCTGCAACTTCATATACAAGAAGAATATTTGTATATTTTTAGAGTTTTTTAAAGCAATGAGCACATGAAGCATGAAATACTCAGCATATTTCACTAATTCGATGGATTGATTTGCAGGATCTGTTATGCAAGCCCCAAATCTCAGATAATATCTGAACACTTATTGGTGTAATTAAACATTAAATTATATTTATTTTAAACTTTAGATTACAAAAATTAAATTTATGATTGTTTAAAGTGTATTTCGTTTACTCAATACAATATAGAAAAGAGAATAAAATTTAAAGTTAAATTTACATCTGTAAATTGCTTATCCTTCCAAATCCTTAATAAAACATAATTTCAGCTAAATCTACACTAAATAAGTAAGCCAAACTATCTAATTTATGATACAATAGTTGTATAACTAGAGATACAAAGCTCTATGTCAATTACCAATATTTATTTCATTTGTGTAAATTCCATATGGCATCCCACTGAGGAGAGGCCAAAAAGTTGCAAAGCTCTATCTCAGAATTCAATTATTTACACATCTCACTTAAGATAAAAATCAGACAATAGTTTAGATGGATCTATTGTGCCCAACGCTACAAGGTTTGAGAGACAACTTTAAAGCATCCCTTCATTAGTCCACAATGATAGCAATTTGGAAGAATACATACCATTGATTACACCATTTTCTGTTGATGTTTAGCAAAGTGGACATGATTCCTTTTCATGTGATTGAGACCATTCTTCTTGATTGAATCCAGATTCTTCAAATAAGTTCCATGTACACACACTACATTTCGTGAAAAAAAAGTGTTATTCCATATATGCAGTAGAACACAAAATAAAAAGTAAAGATGTTGCATCCCACCATGTCACAAAATCCATTTATGTTGTCCCATCTACGGCAGGGAGGGAAGGGGAATCATCCTAATGTTTACTAATTAAAAGGTATAGAAGCTTCTTTTATAGACATAAAGAAATCTGAATAAGTTCACAATACTAGATTTTGACTAAAAGATCAAGAAATGTCACAAGAAATCTCAATAAGATCGCAATACTATATAGTTGAATCATCCACAATTTTTGCTAAAACAGTGCTAGACACTTTGAAGAAGCACAATAACTGAATCCTGTAAACAAAGAAGATGCCTCAACGCATAAGTTATGGATTAGTACTCTTTTAAGCATGATTGCATAAGACAATTCATTGCTTTCTTTGTTTAAAATGGTATTGCCTTTGCACTAACCTAACTTTGTCCAACATAAAGAAAAATCTCAAATGCTTACAGAACTTAGGAGACATAAATCTTGCAATATATCTAAATATTATGTCTTCATAATCTATATTTTGTAACATGAAAAAGTTTAAATTTTCATTCAAATAAAATACTTATTCTATCAAGCAATACATCAGTAAAAACAAAAGGTAGCGTTGGTACCAAATTGTGCCTATCAAAATTTTTAGATTCTGGCACTACGTATGTAAAGAGGGACTCTGATTTTCGATGCTGGAAAGTCCTCTAGCATCTTTGTCAAAGTGAACCTCAGAGGTTATTTCTAGATTTTAAGTCTTATATCGGAGAAATCTGATTTTAAATCTGAATTTTGCTATTTTAAGTGTATTTGATAGTGTGTGATCCTTTTCTGGTGTGGGTTCCTGATGCTAATTACATAGAGGTCGGTAAGACAGCACAAACAGGCAACGCAGATTTACCAAGCCTACGGCTATTTCCGAAGCCTCTCAACAAGTCTTGCTACCAGTTGCCTATTGCCCCCAATGTGTCCTACCTGTTAAGAGTGACTTTTGTCATTGGAAATTACAGTGGATTCCAAAACTTGCCCACCTTCGCTTACTCTATTGAGACAGTGGATATGTTGGCTGTGCGAAACATAACATTCACAAATACACGTGGATTTTTTGATGAAAGAATCTTGGCTAGTTCAGCCGCAGTGCTGTATGTTTGCTTGATCAGAACCTCTGAGAGTGATGATCCCTTTATCAGTGCTATTGAGTTGAGGGCTTTCAGAAAAGGCATGTATGGAGAGGCTAAGCCAGGAACAATGTTGATTCCTGTGTCAAGATTAATCGCCCAGGTAGAAATTCGATCGCTAGGTGAACATCTTGAAGATTTAAATATTGTTTTTTGCAATATTGTGAAATTTTAATTTTCAAAAATATCTCAGGGTATTTGAGGTGTGTTGCATAGTTCATATTAAAAAAGAGGTGTTTTATGGAGTAGTGATATTTTTCAGTTAACCATTCAATTGAATAGCTTTGTATGGTAACTTAACAGGTATCCTCTTGACAACTTCGACCGCATCTGGATTCAGGGTGATGGATATTTAAATGCTCAAACTAAGGACAGAGTACAGCCTGTAAGTTCCGAAGTGCGCATTTCAACGAAGAATACCAAGGACTTTCCTCCAATTGCTGTCATGCAAAACGCGTGGGTTGTAAACAGCTCAGAACCCAACTTTGGATTCATTGAACATTCATTCATGCAAGGAAGCAAATCATTACTTCTGTTGTATTTTGCAGAGATCCAAAGGCTAAATATGTCTCAATCAAGATCTTTTTACATCACAATAAATGGCGTAAAACGGTCCGAAACCATTACTACGGTGCGAAATTATTCTGCCATAGAGCTAACCTTTCTATCCAATACAACAGATATTCAATTTAATCTAGTGAAGGCCCCTAACTCGACCGTTGGTCCGATAATCAACGCCTTTGAGTATTACATCATAGTTGATACGCAACAGGCAACCTTTGTACAAGATAGTAAGTGCCCTCACTAAGCTTCTCATACTCAAATTACTGCGTATTATTATTGAACGTCTCACCAAATAGCTCTTAAATTGCAGTTGAAGCTCTTGTAGGTATCAAAAGGAGTTTCAACATAAAAGATTGGATTTCCGATCCTTGTTATTTGATCCAGTGGAAAGGGATTGGCTGTGTTCGAAGCTCTTCCACCATAAGAATTTCGGAAATGTAAGTTTAATTCTTCGATTTGTTTACAGCTCAAATTGTAAAATTGACTAGACTTATAAGTGAGATTGTATGAGCTCACCGTAATCCTCTTGTTCCTAGCGATTTGTCGAGAAGGAACCTTACTGGATCGGTGCCGAAGGATATTGGACAATTGACGGCATTAGTTAATGTGTATGCAAAATTCCTCTTCTATTTTTTCTTCGCCTTTGTAACCCAAAAGTAGTTCATCCAAGAAATGCTCCAAGTAGAATACAAGAAATAGCACATGGCGATTATAAATGCCTCTATATCCGCCTGTTTGTTAAGTGAGACACGGCTTGTTTTGAGGTGAAGTGTTAGTGGTTTTCAAGCCTCCCACATGGGGACAATTTCAATTGTGCGGTCATTATCATAGTGGTATCATAGTGGTATAATAGTGGTATCATAGTGGTATAATAGTGGTATCATTATCATTATCATAGTGGTATCATAGTGGTATAATAGTGGTATCATTATCATTATCATTATCATAGTGGTATCATTATCATAGTGGTATCATTATCATAGTGGTATAATTATCATAGTGGTATCATTATCATAGTGGTATAATAAGGGTATCATAGTGGTATAATTATCATAGTGGTATCATTATCATAGTGGTATCATTAATTAAGTGGTATAATTTAATATAGATCGATTTGGAAGAGGATACATAACCTTCATATTACAGCCTCAGCAATGATATACCGGCATCTACTCTGTTTCATGAAGCCCTGTTTCCATTTCCTCAAATCAAACAATGATGCTGGCCTTGAATTTTAGTTTGGCTTTGAATTTTAGTTCAGCCTAATAGATGAACACCAAGACTAAATCTCAATGAGTCTACAAATACAAATAGATAGTATAAATACAGTAATTAATACAGCCACTTAATTTGTAGTGGTAAATACCTATACTACCAATTAGCACATGCAAAATGATATAAATCTTGACATTTCTCATCTTGGCTAGACATATAAACTAACCAACAAATTTATAAATTTTATACCTGATATTCTTTTGTTCCAATACCCCAATTCCAGGCCATGCTCTGAATGCCATAGATTTTCATTAAATATTTTGTCAAAGAATGAAAATCTGTGCAGCATTTAACCATTCATTTTGAAATTAGCAGGTCACTTCACAATAATCATTTGACGGGACCGTTGCCGAATTTCTCCACTTTAGCCATGTTGGAGAGACTGTAAGTTCCTTTTCCAACATGAAATTTTCATTTGATCAAATTATAACTACTATTGATAGCTATGCATTTTCAGAATACCAAAATTTACTTTGGTTAGTATGCAGATATTTACACAACAATAACCTAACCGGTATTGTTCCAGAATGGCTGTCTGAACTAAAAAACCTAAAAGAGTTGTACGTCTCTTTCTACCTATTTTTCCCCAAGATTAATAAAATTATTTAGGAAGTTCTGCATAATTTTTTTTTAAATAAAATTGTTAGATGCGTTTTAATCGTCACAGGCATATAGAGAATAATAATTTCAGTGGAGTAATTCCTGCGAAACTTATCCTCAATCGTTCATTGAGACTCAGGTAACCATATCCTAATTTATATTCCTTATGTTTAGACACAAAACGCATTCTAATGTTTTGAGGTTTACAATTTTCTATACTAAATTCCACTGATGCTAATTCAAATTCTAGTTTTAATCTTACAAGACTCACGTAAAATTTGTGAGAAATCTTCAACAGCAAAGCATCCACTCATAAAGATTCAGGAAATGAAAATTTTCTAAACAGAAATATTAAACCCACTCAGTTGTTATTGCAATATCATAAGAATATACCGATGTAAGAGTAGTTGAAGATACAATTTCTTACCTGGAACTTCTTTTGCTAGAGCTTGAAGAAAAACCTGGATTCGAGGCTAGAGTTCACAAGGGTGGAGCCAAACCCTCCTCGAGGAGCTTGTCCATTTTACTCTTTTCAAGAAAACCCCGGTGTTGAAGCTAGAGCTCCCAAGGGTGGAGCCAGACCCTCCTCGACGAGCTGGCCTGTTTTACTCTTTTGAATAAAACCCCAGTGTTGAAGCTAGAGCTCCCAAGGGAAAAGCCAAACCCTCCTGGACGACTGGTCCAAAATAATTCACTAGAAGCAATATTATAGCAATACATTCCTCGAGTCCTTTGCTCAAATTAAAGTGGCATTATTTATGTCCTTTGGCCCTCTGTTACGGTAAATCGCATAACCTCATAACCTCATATCACGGTCCAAACAGTCCCATTCGACAGAGCACCTGACATTGACGGCTTCCATTCATACAAACTGAGAGGATCGTAGCCAATGTGCAGCCGGTGGAAAAACCCAGGCCGTCAAATATACAAGCAAAAGGTAGGCGTAAGGAAAAAAATCCAGGCCATCGAATCCAGGAGTAGTTGGGCGTAGGTGAGCAAACCCCATTCCATCGGATCCGTGAGCAGGTGCGCGAATAGTGAAAACCCCAATGTTGATAATGTGCAGATGGACAAAAACCCCAAACTGTCGAATCCATACGTAGGTGTGTGAATGAATGAGTGAAACCCCAATATTTGCTTCAACATAGGGTCGTTCCCCTTGTAACTTTTGGCGCCCTGGAGAAGAAAGGGGTAAAATTATATTTTGGAAAATGAAAAAAAAAATTAAAGTGAGTAGGTTTGAGACATTTTGTAATTATTGTCTCAAACATATGTTTTAAAACAACTAGAAGTAGTGAAGCAGGCTCAAGGATAAAGATCCAAGTAGGTAGTGCAAAAACCAAAAGTCAATTCAAGGATGAATCTAGATCATTTAAGAATCATATGATGATGCAAGTGAATTAGAACATCTTGGAGAACAAACACAGATCAAGCCAGGTGTGAAGCAGTTCATGGATCTAGGATAAAGATCCAAGTAGCTAGTGCAAAAACCAAAAGTCAATTCAAAGATTAATCTAGATCATTTAAGAATCATATGATGATGCAAGTGAATTAGAACACCTTGGAGAAAAAACACAGATCAAGCCAGGTGTGAAGCAGTTCAAAGAGATCCATGAAGATTTTTTTTTTTAACTTTAGTTAGAAGCTTGGATAAACATTCTATTTCATGCATGTATAGCTTAGAGATTGAACTATAGAAATTAGTTGGGAGTCGAGCATAGAAAATGAGTCTAGTTACTTCAAAATTTTGTAAGCAAAAGATATGAGTATTGAATACCAAGCAAATGACAAGCCACTCTAATGATAGAAACCATATAGTACAACTTTTGTGATCTATATTTCTTGATATTGTAAAACTTTCATGACGTATATGTTGTATTGTAGAACTTTTGTGATCTATATTTTTTTATATTGTAAGACTTTCCTAATGTATATGCTATCGTGATTAGTCTAAGACATTTTTCACTTCTAGCAATTGTGATAGCATAACTAATTTTGCTACATATTCTATAGCATAATATGATTCTATGTAAGAATGGTGAATAACATTTTGACTTATATTTAAACATTAGAAATACAATCTAAGAAAGACTATATTTTTATTTATACAAATCACTTGAACATGAATATTGCATGTACAAACATGTAGTGGTCCAACCACCTAATGGAAACAACATCATGATACCTTCAATAAGCCATGTGTGGTCGATGGAGGAAACCTACTTAGTTCTAAATGCTTAGAAGATTCCTTTAGAGCTTGAGGTTTAGGTCTCATCCACTAACCATGTATAAGGCCGTAAGGCCACAAGATCCAAATACATAGCACTATAGATATCACTCCAAATTTGTGCATGGTGGTTTGAAGCAATGTTCATGGCTTTGAATGCCTCGATAGTTTCTTTAGGGACAAAGACATGGTATTCTTCCCTAGAATATCATTTCCAAGGCCCTAAGACACTATATACTACTCAAAACAACTTGTTGTCATCGACATCCTAAATCATAGTCTAATAAGACACTCAAGCAGCCATGTGTGGTTGGTGGAGACCACCTCCTTAGCCTTAGATGGAGATCACGTCCTTAGACAAACACATAGTCTTCTTCCTTAGAATATCATTCACAAGGCCTTGACACAAGTAGATATTACTCAAAATATATAATTGTACTAATATCCTCAATCATAATCCAATTCTACCTTCAGGAGGCTATGTGTGGTTGGTTGAGGTATCCTTCTTATCCTTGGATGGATAGAAGATTCCTTTAGTGCCCAAGGTTCAGGTCTCCTCCCTTGACCATGTCCAATGCCCCAAGTCCTAATGATTTGGATGCATAGTGCCATGGATACATTATGAAGCTATGTGTGGTGCTTTTTGGCATTATTTATGGCTTTGTATGCCTAAGGCATGGTCCTCTTCTATAGATTGTTGTTCCCAGGGCCCTGAGACATGTGTCTAATGCTCAAAGCCAACTGTTGGCATTAAAATCACCAACCATAAACCAATGATACCCTCAAGAGGCCATATGTGGTTGGTGAAGGCATACTTCTTAGACACAGATGGCTAGAAGCTTCCTTTAGGGCCCTATGTTTAGGTCTCTTTCATTGACCATGTCAAATGCCCTAAAGGCACAATACCTAGATACATAGTGCCATGGATACACCTGCAAAGTCATGTGTGGTTTTCTAAGGCATTTTTCATGGCTGTGGAATCCTCAATGATTTCTTTAGGTCCAAAGCATGTTATTCCTCCCTAAGACTTCATTCCCAACACCCTGAGTCATTTACATACTTGTCAAAACACCCTAATGTCACTAACATCCTCGATCATAGGCCAATGACCCTCGAAAGGCCATGTGTTGTTGGTGGAAAGAACCTTCTTATCCCTAGATGGCCATAAGATTCCTTTAGGGATTGAGCTTCATGCCTCCTCCCATGACCATGTCCAATCCCCCAAATACCCAAGACTTGGATACATAGTTCCATGGATACCCTTGGAAAGTCACGCATGGCACTTTAAGGAGTTATTCATGGTTTTGGATGACTCAATGGTTTCTTTAGGGCCAAAGGCATGGTATTTCCCCTGGAATGCCATTCTCGAGGCATTGATATACATACATATTTTTCAAACCCACCTAATGGAATTATCATCCTTAATCATAGGATAATGATACCCTCAGGAGGCCATGTTGGTTGGCGGAGGAAACCTTATTAGCCTTGTATGGATAAAATATTTCTTTAAGGCCCAAGTTTCAAATTTCTTCCATTGACCATGCTGATGACCTCAAGGCCCTAATACCTAGATACAAAGCTCAATGGATACCCTTTCAAATTCATGCATAGTGCTTTGAGGCATTGTTCATGGTTCTAGATTCCTTAGTGGTTTATTTATGGCCAAATGCATGGTATTCTTCTCTAAAGCATCATTATTGAGGTCCTAAGACACCTACATACTTCTCAAAAACACATAATTACATTAATATCCTCAATCATATTCCAATCATACCCTCAACAGGACATGTGTGGTTGGTTGAGGTGATCTTCTTAGCCTTGGATCTTCTTTAGAACCAAACACATGGTCCTCTTCTATAGAGTGTCATTCCCAAGGCCCTGAGACGTGTGTCTAATGCTCAAAACCAACTATTGGCGTTAAAATAACTAATCATAGACCAATGATACCCTCAAGAGGCCATCTGTGTTTGGTGAAGGAATCCTTCTTTGACACAGATGGCTAGAAGATTCCTTTAGGGCCCTATTTTTAAGTCTCTTTCATTGACCATGTCGAATTCCCTAATGCCACAAGATCTAGATACATAATTCCATGGATATCCCTACAAAGTCATGTGTGGTTCTTCGAGGCATTGTTCATGGCTGTGGAATCCTCAATTATTTCATTAGGGATAAAAGCATGGTATTCCTCCCTTGAAATCCATTCCCAACACACTGAGACATGTACATACTCCTCAAAACACCCTAATGTCACTAACATCCTCAATCATAGGCCAATGACCCTTGAAAGGCGATGTGTTGTTGGTGGATAGAACCTTCTTATCTCTAGATGGCTAGAAGATTCCATTAGAGATTGAGCTTCATGCCTCCTCAGTGGAGGCAAACTTCTTAGAGCTTGAGCTAGATCTTGAGCTTGTTTTTAGTGGAGGCAAACTTCTTAGCCTAAGATGGATATACGAATCATTTAGAGCTTGATATTGAGGTCTCCTCCACTAACCATGTGTAAGGCCCTAAGGCCACAAGACCTAGATACATAGTTCCATAGATACCCCTTTAAAGTAATTCATGGTGGTTTTAGGTAGTGCTCATGTCTATAGATGCCTCAACGATTTCTTTAGGGCCAAAAACATGGTCTTCTTCCATGGAACATAATTTCTAAGGGTTTAATACATGTACATACTACTTAACACCACCTAACGGTAAAAACATCCTCAATCATAGGCCAATTATTCAATTTGGAGGTTGTGTATGGTTGATGGAGGCAAACTTCTTACCCCTAGATGGATACAAGCTTCCTTTAAGGGCAAAGGTTCAGGTGTCCTCCACTAACCATGTCGAAGACCCCAAGGCCACAAGATAGATACATAGAACAATGGGTCCTGTTATCAAAATACTTTACTCACAAGCAAGCAAAGGTGGTCTTGATCGACATACCCCAATTGGTGCTAAACCCTATCTAGAGAAACAACTGGGTTAGGGATGCTTAGGTACCAACAATATTGGACAAATTTCTCATTTTTTATTCTATTTGGATACCTTTATGAAGTAATGCATGGTGATTTGAGGCATTTTTCATGGCTATCGATGTCTTAATGGTCTCAAGGCCCTAGGATAGGTACATAATGCTCAAAACCACCAAATGAAACATATATCATCAATCATAGGCCAATGATGCCCTTACAAGCCCATGTGTTATCGATAGAGGCATTCTTAGCCTTGGATGGCTAGAATATTCCTTTAGGGACTGAGGTTTAGGTCTACTCCATTGACCATGTCCAAGTCCCCAAGGCTATAAGACCTAGATATATATCACCATTGATACCGATGTTGATTCATTTGTTGTTCTTTGAGGCATTATTCATGGATCTAGATGCCTCAATGGTTTATCTATGCCCAAAGGAATGATCTTATTCCCTAAAATATATTTCCCAAGACCCCAGGACGCCTAAATAATTCTAGAAAAAACTTAATGGAACCCACATTCTCAATCATATGCTAATGGCACCCTTAGTAGGCCATGTCTGGTTGATGGAGGAAACCTACTTAACCCTATATGGATAGAATATTCTTTTAGGGTTGGAGGTTCAAGTATCCTCCATTAAGCATGTCCAAGGACCCAAGGTCATAACATCTAGATACATAGTGCCATATATATCTCTAAAAATCCATGCATGGTGCTTCAAGGTAGTGTTCATGGCTCTAGATTCCTCAACCATTTCTTTAGGTCCAAAGGCATGGTATTATTCCCTAAAACACCATTCCCAAGGCAATAAGACACCTACATATTTCTCAAAATCACCTAATGTAACTGAGATCCTCAACCATGGCCAATGATACACTCAGGATGCCATTTTTTGTTAGTGGAGGAAACCTCCTTAGCCCTAGATGGCTAGAAGATTCCCTTAGGGCCTAAGGTTCAAGTGTCCTCCACTGACAATGTCTAAGGTACCAAGGTAAGAAACCGACATACATAATGCCATGGACATCTCTACAAAGTCATGCATGATGCCTTGAGACATTGTTCATGGCTCTGAATGCCTCAACAATTTATTGAGGGCCAAACAAATAGTGTTTTCCCATAAAATATAATTCCAAACACCCCAAGACACATATACACTACTCAACACCACCAAATGGCACTGGCATCATCAATCATAATCCAATGATACCCTCAAGAGGCCATGTGTTGATTGTGGAGGAAACATTCTTAGCCATGGATGGATAGAAGATTCCTTTAGGGCTTGAGGTTTAGGTCTTATCACTTGACCATGTCCAACAACCCAATTCCCCAAGCTTTGATACATAGTTCCATGGATACCCTTCGGAGTTATGTGGTTTGCTTCATGGCATTATTTAATGGGTTTGGATAGGGTTAAAGGCATGGATTCTTCAATGGAATATCATTGCCAATGCATTAAGACATGTAAATATTTCCCAAAACCACCTAATGGCATTGGCATATCCAATCATAGGATAATGGTATCCTTAGGATTCCATTTGTGGTTGGTGGAGGAAATCTTCTTAGCCACAGATATCTAGAAGCTCCGTTTAGGTCACTAAGTTCAATTCTTCTCCACTCCCCATATTGAAGCTCCTAAGGCCACAAGACCTAGATACATAGTACCTTGGATACCCATCTGAAGTCATCCATGGCATTGTTCATGGCTCTAGATTCCTAAATACTTTATTTAGGGATAAATGCATGGTATTGTTCCATACAACACCATTTTGAAGGGCCTAATACACATACATACTCCTCAAAACCACCCAGTGGCATAGACATCTTTATCCCTAGAATGTCATTCTCAAGGCCTTCAGACATGTTCACATTTCTCAAAACTACCTAATGGCACCACCATACTTAGTCATAGGACAATGAGAACCTTAGAACGCCATGTGTGGTTGGTGCAGGAAATTTATTTAGGGACCAAGGTTCAACTCTCTTCCATTGACAACGTCAAAGTGACAAAGACCCAAAGACCTAGATACAAAGCACCATGAATATTGTTGCAAACTTATGCATGGTACTTTGAGACATTCTTCATGGCTCTAGATGCCTCAATGGTTTTTTTAGGGAAAATTTCATGGTATTGCTTCCTAGAGCATCATTTCCAAGGCCCTAATACATGTACATATTTCCCAATACCATTTAACGTCACTAATATCCTCAATCATAGGCCAATGATACCCTCAAGAGGACATGTGTGGTTGGTGGAGGCAATCTTCTTAGCATTCAATGTCTATAATATTAGTTTTGCTCCAAAGGTTTAAGTCTCTTCCCATGACCATTTCTAATGCCCCAAGACCCCAAGACACAGATAGCGAGTGCCATGAATATCTCTGTGAGGTCATGCATGGTGCTTAGAGGCACTTTTCATGGATATGGATGACTTAATTGATTCTTTATGACCAAAGGCATGGTATTCTTCCATAGAACATCATTCCCAAGGCATTGAGACACATAGATACTACTAAAAAAAACCTTATGGCAATGACATTAACAATAATAGGAAATTAGTACCCTTAGGAGTCCATGTGTGGTCATTTAAGGCTACTGTCTCAGACCTATATTTATAAAATATTCCTTTAGGGATTGAGGTTCAATTCTACTCCCTTGACCATGTCCATGGCCCTATGTCCCCAAGACATGGAGACATAGAAGCATGGATACCCCTGTGAAGTCATGTATGGTGCTTTGAGACATTTTTCATCGCTTTGGATGTTTTAAAGGTTTCTTTAAAGCTGAATGCATGCTCTTGTTCTAGATAATGTCATTCCCAAGGCCCTGGAACCCTCAATCATAGGTCAATGATACCCTTAGGAGGTTATCTATGGTTGGTGGAGGGAACCTTCTTATCCCTCGATGGCTAGAAGCTTCCTTTAGGGTCCAAGGTTTAGGTATCCTCCACTAACAATGTTGAAGTCCCTAAGGCCCCAAAACATAGATACATAGTACCATAGATACCCTTATGAATTCATGCATGGTGCTTGGATTCATTCTCCATGGATTTTGATGCCTCAATGAGTTTTTTAGGTTCAAAGGCATCGTATTCTTATCTAGAACATCATTCCCAATGCCCTAAGGCATGCACGTAATGATCAAACCCATTTATTGGCACCAACATCCTCAATCACAGGCTAATGTTGTTCTCGGGAGGCCTTGTGTATTTGGTGGAGGAAACATTCTTAGCTTTGGATGCCCAGAATATTCCTTTAGGTCCTATGATTTAGGTCTCTTGCATTGACCATGTCCAAGGAACTAATGTCAAAGTCCCTTCATACATAGCATAGTGGATACCCGTATGAAGTCATGCATGGTGCTTCGAGGCATTGCTCATGGATATGTATGCCTCAATGTATTGTTTAGTGCCAAAGACATGGTATTCCTCCTTAGAATGTCATTCCCAACGTACTAGGACAACTACATAAGGATCTTTCTTTCTTTGTATCACTCCATTCGAGGCCTCAAGATCCATCCCACTATGCAAAAACCCTTGATTGTGCCCATATACAACTTTTATCGCAAATATCCACTTTAAGGGGTTTAATTTATGGTTCATGGCATTAATAATCGCTCATTATGTCAATAATCTTATGTTAGGGCATAGTTCCATCAATGTATTCCCCAACCATGGTCCAAGACCGATCCTTAGTGCAAAAAACTACATATTGCCACCCATATCCCACTTTAAGGACAACGATCTCTTACACAGTTCATGTTCTCCTATGTGACATTTTGAGTCATTGCTCTTAGCTCAAGCTTCCTAAAACCTTCCTTTAGATCCTAAGTCTTGTGATTCCTCCCACAAATATGTCCAAGGTTCTAAGACACATATCTAGTGTCACAATTTATATCAATACTCAAACTCCAATGGTAACATTGGGAGTTCACATGAGTGTGTTTCAAAGCCTCCCTTAGGGTTTAAAACCCATGTTTCCTCCTATGACATTATAGAAAACCATGAGATCCATATATACTAGGAAAAACCTCATAATGGCTTGATGTCCTCACTTAGGGGGTAAATAATACCCCTATGAGGCCATGTATAGTGGTTCGAGGTGTTTCTTTTGGTCTTGGATGCCAAAAATATATTATTATGGTTTAAGGGTTGGGTTTCCCTGCTCAAACATGACAAGGGACTTGAAACCCATATATAGTGCTTAAAACCTCTTAGTGACATTTATACCCCCAATATTAGGCCAAGGATACCCTCAATAGGTCTTGAGTGGTGTTTCAAGGTATACTTGTTAATATAATATTCCCGAATATGGTGGTTCGTTGGTGGGGATAGATGGATTTCATTCCATCCACCCGGGTTCAATTCCGTTGAGACATCTTATGGCTTGGATGACTGGTTGACGGTTTGCTCGACCTACCATCCACGATATGTGGGGATGTTTGTTGGGATTTCCCATGCGTGTTAGCTTTCCTTGATTCCTTCAGAATAGCAGGAAAGTGGTATTTTCTGCATGAAAAAAAATATTCCCAGAGGTTTCCCCTAATGTCAAAGGCCTGGGTTTGCTCTTGTAATCATGCATATTCCCCGAAGACATATACCTAGTTCTATTTCCTCTAATTCTCCCCTATATCCCTATTATAAGGCCATGGATCTTCTCAAAAAGTAATTTGTGTTGGTTTAACACATCATTATTATCGCTACATGCCTAGAAGCTTCATTTATCCCAAGGACTAGGTTTCTTGTATTAACTAGGTCAAGGGAAAGTAGACCTATCACTATTGGTCAAAACCTTACAATGCATTAATTCCCACACATAGAGGCAAAGGATACTCTTACAAACACACGTGTGATGATTATCCTTCTTGGTCCTAGATTCCTAAAACCGTTTTTTAGGGCCCAAGGTAATGGTTTCCCCCCTCAATCATGTCTAGGAGAAATTTAATAAGATCAATAAAAGTGTAATAATCAAATTTCAATTCAAATAACTTTTATTACTATTTTATAACGTAATAAATTAAAAATGATTGACTTTAATTATGTGTCAATACTAAAATTGATATGAATTTATTTGCTTAAATAATATTAAAAAGGTATGATGGAATTGAGTTAGTTACAAAATAATTATTTATGGACTTGTTCTTCTTGTGGTGCAAAGTCTCATAAATGAATCATGTGAATTTATTTGTTTAAATAATATGCACATAAATAATTGAATTTGTTGTGATTGCGATGTAAACCCTCATATATTAGTCTTGAGCATTTATTTGAATGAAAAAAAAATGAATTAAGTTATTTGCATTTATTTGAATGAAAAAAATGAATTAAGTTATTTACAAAATAATTATTTCTCAAGTTGTTGTGTTTATGGTGTGAATTAGCATAATTAAATCATATTTGTACATGTCCATGCAACAAATAATCATTTAACACCACTATATGGCACTTGCCAACATGGTATTTCTCTAGCCATAGGATTCCTTTAGCCTAAGGTCATTCTTGCTGCTAAAAACCTAATAATTATACTATCCATCAAGAAATTTAATAAGATTAAAAAAAGTTCTCAATTGAATTTAATCAAATTTCAAGTAATAATTTGTATTACTACTTTATAATAATAATAAATTGAAAATTGTTGTTTTTATTATTTTCCATTATTTGTTTAAATAGTATAAAAATAAATTAATCTTGATTATTTATTCGAATGAATAAACATAACATAAATAATTTAATTGAGATATTTACAAAATAATTATTTGTGAAGTTGTAGTGTTTATGGTGCAAATCCTCATAATTAAATCCTACGTGTACATGCCCATGTGGAAAATAATAACTTAGCACTACTTAATGGCACTTGCCAACAAGACATTTCTTTTAACATAAAAAGGAAAAGCTCAATTTCCAATAATATTAATAAACAATATTAACACCATATTAACACCACAACATATAAGTGGTGTTAATATCACCACATTAACACCACAGAATATAAGTGGTGCTAATACCACCGCATTAACACCACAAAACTATAAATGGTGCTACTACCACCACTTTAGCACCACAAAACATAAGTGGTGCTAACTTGTGGTGCTAAAAGATGGATTTTCTTGTTGTGATTTAAAAAAATATTGCAATGGGAGATTCTTCTTAAGAATGGTCGGCTCTTCCCTTAATCGCCTCTTCTGCTATGTGCTCGGATGGTTGGCTCTTCTTGTTAGAATTACTAATTACTTCGGTTAACATTAGTTTCTATTGTTGACGTTGAGTCAATACATTCTGCTATGTGCTTGGATGGTGGGCTCTTCTGGTTAGAATTAGTAATTACTTTAGTTAACATTAGTTTCTATTCTTTACGTTTAGTCAATAAATACAACAACATGCTTTGCATGCATGCAAAAGCTAGGTTAAAGCTTTTAGGGTTTTTCATAAGTATTTAAATACACATTATGCTCTTGATTGTAATACATGAGTTGATCTCCGTTTATGAATAAAGATTGAAGAGCCGTAGCTCATTACGCATTATCAAATTGATAGCATAAATTTCCGGAGAAGTCAAAGCCATAGCTCTGAAGAATTTGTAAGTTTTTTCGAAGAATTTTCATAGAATTTATTTTTTTGGGAGAAATTATTAAAAAAAGCGCCGTAGTGAGTGAAATTATTTTTGGAGAAATTATTTTTTTCATAGAATTTATTCAAAGCGTGGTAGTAAGTGAAGACTCGGGACACTTAGGGCAGGAGAAGATATTTTTTTTAAGAAAGATATTTTCCTCATTATTTTATGAGAGTGAAATTTGTTTTTTACTTTCACTAAGTTGCTTTTTTTTTTTACGAGATTCTTTGAGTAAGAATTCTTCTTGTAAATTCTTCTTTTTTACAAGAGAAGAAGATATTTTTCAAATCTTGTTTAAGAGGGAGACATTATTTTGAAAAAAGAGGAAGGAGATTATTTTGAAAATCCCACTGAAGGACACCGCAGCGTCTATGGCTTCTAGCAGCAATCAATCTCAGATTTCTCCTCTTATAGGGAAAAAGGACTATGATGTCTGGGCCACAAGGATGGCGGTTTATCTCAGGTCAGAAGATGCATGGGAATATGTCGTGTATGGCTATTCCGAACCTGCAGATGATGTATCTTTTCAAGCCCTTTCAAACGCAGAAAAGGATGTCTTGCGAGCGTACAGGAAGAACGATGCAAAGGCACTACATCGAGTCATAATGAACGCTTTCGATAACAACCTATTTCCAAAGATATCAACATCATTACATGCCAAAGCAGCATGGGATACCTTGGCGACCAGTTATCAAGGTGTTGGTAAGGTACAAACAACAACACTCCAAAACCTAAGAAGAGACTTTGAAGATCTGAAGATGAAAGAATCAGACTCAGTAGATTTTTTCATGACCAAAGTCATGGGGATTGTTAATCAGCTAAATATCTATGGTGAAAAGATTGGAGATCAAAGGCTGGTTGAAAGGGTTCTGAGATCCCTAGCCTACAAATTTGAGTCAAAATTTTTAGCGATTGAAGAAGCGAAAGATCTGAGTACTCTCTCTATAGACGAGTTGACCAAATCTCTACTTTCATTCGAATCCAGACTCAACAGGAATGAAGATTCCTCTCTTGAGAATGCTTTCAAAGCACATGTCTCATTCTCAAGAGGCAGAGGAAGAGGTAGAGGTAGGGGAGGATCAAGAGGACGAGGCAGAAGTGGCCGAAGTAATGGAAATGGAGATCAAGATCACCATCATAACCATGAAGGCGAAAACTGCGACAAAAAAATGTGAGATAAATCTAATATTCAGTGTTATTATTGCAATAAATTTGGGCATTATGCTCATGAATGCAAAAAGAAAAAGGTCGATCAAGAAAATCATAATGCTAATGTGACTAATACCTCTGACGATAAAGATGATATGTTATTTCTTACATGTCATGTTGCACATGAAATCCCAAAGGGACTTCGGCTTTTAGATAGTGGCTACAGTAACCATATGATAGGTGACAGAGGTCTAATTGCAGACCTAGATAAATCAGTGAGGACAAAGGTCAAAGTTGGCATGGATGAGGTAGTTCGAGTTCTTGGAAAATGAGTGGTCAACATTCTGACCAAACAAGGCCAACAAAAGACAATCTCAGATGTCTATTATGCTCCAGGATTAAAGCATAATCTCCTTAGCATTGGGAAACTCACTGAAAAGAAGTACAAACATGTTTTTGATGGATCAAACTATGTAATTTATGACCGAAATCGACATTTGATCATCAAAATACAAGTGACTAGGAACAGGATGTATCCACTAGTCATGAATTGTAGTAGCAAGGTAACCTATTTTCTCAAAAAGCCACTTGCATGGATGATTATTGGTTATGGCATTTTAGATATGGACATCTTGAATTTGGTGGTCTCAAGTTTTTGCAGTAGAAAGAGATGGTAAAGGGATTGCCCCCTATGAAGGAGCCAGAAAGCAGTTGTAAGTGTTGCATCATTGCAAAGCAGTACAGGGATAGCTTTGCAAAGGTATGTCTCAAAGGGCACATGCACCTTTAGAACTTATTCATACTGATCTAGTTGTACCAATGAAAACTCAATCGATTGGTGGAAGCTATTATTTCCTTACATTTATTGATGATTTTAGTAGAAAAACATGGGTGTATTTCCTTCGTGAGAAGTCTGAAACTTTTGGCAAGTTCAAGGAATTTAGGGCTCTGGTTGAAAAACAGAGTGGTTATCAACTCAAAGTATTGAGATCTGATGGAGGGGGAGAGTATGAATTAAAGGAATTTCATGATTACTACAAGCATCATGGAATCAAGAGGCAATTTACTACAAGATATACTCCTCAGCAGAATGGTATTGCAGAACACAAGAACAAAACCATCATGAATATGGCAAGGAGCATGCTGAAAGGAAGAATTGTGTCCCATGAAATTTGGGGAGACGCAGTGGTTTGTGTTGTTCATGTGATGAATAGATCTCCCACCAAAATTGTGAAGAACAGAGTACCAGAGAAAGCATGGTCATGTATGACTTGTAATGTTTCTCATTTCAGAGTATTTGGTTGTGTTGCTTATGCTCATGTTCCTAAACAGCTAAGAAAAAAGCTAGATGACAGGAGTGAGAAATGTATATTTCTTGGATACGGTGAACAAACGAAAGCCTACAAGCTGTATAACCCTATTATCAAAAACGTTATTATGAGCAGAGATGTTTTGTTCAAGGAGGAAGAGTCATGGAATGGAACCATAGACAAGGGTATGGGAGCTGCAATACCCCAACCAGAAGATGGAGAAGATGAGGAGCTGATTGGACAACAAGATCCAATAGCATCTTCACCAATAGAAAATACTCCAGAAAGAACAACTAGAAACTCAGTTCGAGGTGAAGCATCAAGTCCACAGTCAGGTAATGAATCTGATCACAGTAATAAAAAGACTAGAAGATTGACAGATATTTATGATGAATTGGATGCAAATACCAATTATGTTTTTATTGCTAGTGAACGTGCGTTTTATGAAGAGGCTGTAAAACAAGAGCATTGGGTAAATGCTAGGGACAAAGAGATAGATTCCATTGAGAGAAATGATACATGGGATCTAGTTGACCTGCCAAAGAATAAGAAACCCATTGGTGTGAAGTGGGTTTATAAAACCAAACTCAATGAAAAAGGTGAGATTGATAGGTACAAGGCAATGTTAGTAGCAAACGGTTTCTCGCAACAACCAGGAATTGATTTTGGAGAAACTTTTGCACCAGTGGCAAGATTGGACATAGTAAGAGCAGTCCTAGCAATTGCGCCACATAAAAAGTGGAAAGTGTATCAGATTGATGTGAAGTCGGGATTCTTGAATGGAATTCTTGAAGAAGAAATTTATGTGGAGCAGCCACATGGGTATGAAATAAAAGAACATGAAGAGAAAGTTTACAAGTTGAAGAAAGCTCTATATAGACTCAAGCAAGCTCCAAGAGCTTGGTACAGCAGAATTGATTCTTATCTGATAAAAAATGGTTTTAGCAAAAGCAGCAGCGAACCAACACTTTACACAAAGGTAAATCAACAATGACATATTTTAATAGTTTGTTTGTATGTTGATGATATGATTTTTACAGGTGACCTCTTAGTAGATGAGTTCAAGGCAGCTATGAAGAAAGAGTTCGACATGATAGACCTTGGATTGATGAGGTTCTTCCTTGGCCTAGAAGTAGAACAATCAGAAAAAAGGTATATTTATCTCTCAAAATAAATATGCTAATGAAGTTCTTAAGCGATTCAAAATGCTTAATTGCAAAACAACACCTACACCAGTGGTAATAGGTACTAACTTGAGCAAAGAAGACAACAGTCCCAATGTAGATCCAACATTGTATAAGAGACTTGTAGGACGTCTCATGTATCTCACAGCTACGAGACCTGATATTATGTTTGCTGTCAGCTTGATTTTGAGATTCATGGAGTCTCCCAAAGACTCGCATTGGCAAGTTGGCAAAATGATCTTACGATATGTTGCAGGGAATTCAAGCTATGGAATTTTATACTCAAGCACTGAGTATGATGTTTTAACAGGTTTCACTGATAGTGATTTTGCAGGAAGTTTGGATGACAAGAAGAGTACTTCCAGTCATGTTTTTCATCTTGGATCAGGGGTGATTTCATGGGCATCCAAGAAGCATCCCATTGTGACACTTTCATGAGTAGAAGTAGAGTATGTAGTAATGACATCAGCAGCATGTCAAGCAATCAGGTTACGTAGAGTTTTAAAAGGTATTCAACAGAAACAAGAAGGACCAACCACAGTTTATTGTGACAACAATTCAGCAATTGCTCTATCCAATAACCCTGGTTTTTACTAGAAAAGCAAGCACATTGATACCAGATATCACTTCATAAGAGAACTTGTGAACAATGGTGAAGTTCGTGTTAAGCATTGTAAATCATTGACCAATTAGCCAATAGTAATTAAGAGGGAGTGTTAGAATTAGTAATTACTTTAGTTAACATTAGTTTCTATTCTTGACATTCAGTAAATAAATGCAACATTTAAAGCTTTTAGGGTTTTCCATAAGATTTTAAATACACATTACGTTCTTGATTGTAATACATCAGTTGATCTCCGTTTACGAATAAAGATTGAAGAGCCGTAGCTCATTCCACTTTATCTTTGTTTTATTTCTGCCTCCAACCTTCACTTCTGCTATGTAAAGGTGAACATCAATCCCTGCAATTAATTTTCTACATTCTTCTTGGAATCCTCAGATTGCCAACATTCTTCTTGGAATCCTCGTATTTCCAATTCCTTCAAGCTGGAATCGCTCTGAATCACCTCTGGTTCAGGGTTCTCCAACATCCACACCAAATGATTGAACAGCACCACCTGGTCGGCGACTAAGAAGCCGTCTCTGAAACTCTCAACCATCAGTACCCTCAACAATGGATGATTGGCATAATGGGAACTTATGAAATATCGTTTCCTGGAATTCCCAACATACACTATCGTAGATCCCTCGGGCGCTTCTTCTACTTTGTGATTATCTGCATGGACGAGGCTAGATGGCGGCTGCCTGTTTTCTGCACAAGTGGACACAATAGCATTCTTCCAGTAATGAACATGACCATGAATTAAAGAATCAGAAATGGATGTGAGATTACTATATGATTATTTTCAGTTAGTAATGTCGACAGATTGGTGTTAAACCCTGTTTAATGATTAATAGGTTTCAACAAAGAGCTTTGTGAAATTAGCAACCAAGTTGTCATGCGTCTCTCCATGCTTTTTATTATACCTATACATTCAATGTGAAATGGAAAAATATACTAGGTCTACATCATAAAGCTCGATCTACATGAAAGCACACATTTGCTTTTAGCAAAATAGAGCTGGCCATGGTGGAGGTCATAGTTTATGTCAAAATTTTTGCTATTATTGTTATCAACCAGCCAACGGCCTGCACTATATCACCCATTTATTGATGTGATAGTAATTGTTGTTGTTCTTCGTGAATTCCATTTCAGTATTGAGGGTTTTTTTGTGATTGCTACTGCCTTAGTCAACCTTATGTAAATTCGTTGTGTAGTATGTATGTGGTATATATGTCTTATGGTGGATACATTTAATCTTATGTAACCAGAGAATGCCTAAATGCAAAGTGTAAGAATGCATCCTGAAATGAAAAAGATGGGGGAATATTAAACACATGAATGCACGAAAATGGATGTGGAATGCAGAGAACGAAGATATTATTTTACAATTTGTCTTCAGAAATATGTCTCTTGAAAGTACCCTCAGATCTTAGATCACCATGGCTCACAAGGACTCGCTGGCATTATCACAAAACCAAATAACAACAACAACAAAAAATGGTGTGTGATCATTTTCATTTATATAGGTTTATATGTATATACACTCACTTTGATATGAAGGACAAAACTTAAAATGTTATCATAAGCTCAATGTAGAAGACAGAAGAAAAAAATAGATATTGCGGTGAATTTATCGCTTGTAAGTGTAAACTCTAACCCCACTCACCACTAAAGAGGAGAAATGAACATAAAGTGGCTAATGGTTGTTATAAGGATAATTCATATATTGCATGATCACACGTGCTTCAAAACATTTAGTAGGAGTTACATTCCAAGACTCTCATGGAAGGAGTATTTGTTTGGTGGGTATTGGATTTTTTTCATAACTTTTACACATGTAGAGCTACAGATATTTTATGATATTTTTTCTCAATGTATATAATAAAATCAATAACTTAGATATTATAGATTTTGTTATGTTATATTTCTCAATATTTATAATGAAAATAATAAAAATTAGATAATCTCAAAAGCTCATCCCTTTAATATAAGTTTAATTCATTCTTAACAACATCAATACATTTGAACATTATGCAACATAAATGTAAGTTGTTTATTTCAAATATATTTTTATTTTATCCAATAATCCAAGCAAAATTACTATAACACCATATAACCAAATCAAACTAAAACAATAAGTATTGTATATTAATTATACAAACATTAATAGTTCAAATCAACCATTTATAGATTAAAACATAAGCATAAAATTCTAATAAAGCTATGTAAAGTTTATGAAGTTATTATCTCAAACCTACTGTAAGAAGCACCAATTGCTATCAAGATCTTTTAGATCTTTCTTGGAATTCGGTATTCCCAAGATTTTTATACATTATTTCTTGAAATTTGGTAGCAAAAAGACTCTTGATTGAAACACAATATTTGTTGTAATTATAAATTTTTGGTTTAAGAATTATATTTTTGAGGTTTAAGGAATACAAATTACAATGCAAGATGTCATGGTTGATATGGCCAACTCTCATTTCATTTTATAGTTTTCATAATTTTTAACTTAATATTGAAATTTGATTTTTATATTATTATTATTAATCTTATTAAACATTATTTTTATTAATATTAACATGTGATTGTGATAGTAATATTAATATTATTTTTAATTACATTATTAGTATTAATAATGTTAATAACAATACTTATACAAAAATTAATAATATTAATAATTAACTATTGAAAGTAGTGATTCGTCATTAATTTTAACACAATTAACATTAATTGCAATATCAACATTAATATTAATAACATGTTACTAACATTAAAAATAACAACATTTATATCAAACTTAATCAACTAAATAACTTTAATAATTCACTATTAAAAACATTAACATTAACATTAATAACATGTTAATAGCATTAATTTAACATAATATTGAAAATTGATTTTTACATTATTATTAAAATAATGTTATTTATTTTTATTAATATTAAAATGTGATTGTGATAGTAATATTATTATTATTATTTTTAATAACATTATTAGTATTAATAATGTTAATAACAAAATTTATACAAAACTTAATAACCTTAGTAACTTTAATAATTCACTATTAACAAAATTAACATTAACATTAATAACATGGTAATAACATTAACAACTTAATCACATGGTAATTAACAATGTAAACCTAAGTCAACCATAGTCAACCAAATAATGTAAGGACGACAGTCAATCAAAGTAAACAATGTTAACATCTAGTCAACCAAACAATGCAAACCAAATTCAACAATACAATGTAAACATGGTCAATCAAACATTTTAAACGATATAACAATTCAAGCAAATTCAACCAAAGTCAACAAAAGTCAACCACAGTCACCCACGCCCAAACAACCAAAGTCGAAAGTTAACCATGGTAAACCATACAATGTAAACCAAAGTCAAGCATTGTTAACCAAACAAAGCAAACAACGTAAACATGGTCAACCAAACAATGTAAACCAAAGTCAACCAAAAACTGTAAGGGCCAAAGTCAACAAAGCAAACAATGTAAGCATGGTCAACCAAACATTTTATACCAAATTCAACCATATTTAATTTGTCAACCAAAATCAACCACATCCACTCATAGTCAAACGTAGTAAACTTAACCAAAGTCAACCATTATTTACCAAAGTTAACCAAATTCAATGAGAGTCAAAAGTCAAACAATGTCAATGAAAAGTCAATTTTGGCCAAACAAGTCTACCATAGTGAACAATAGATAAACATAGTCGATTAGTCAACCAAACTCAACCATTGTAAAACATGGTTAAACATAGTCGATCATGGTCAACCATAGTAAACCAAAATAATTATGCCCAACCAAAGTTAACCATGATACAATATCTACCATGTATTGAAGTCAACCAAGGATTGTAGTCAACTATGAATTGAACTCAAGCTATGAATTGAAGTCAACCAAGTATTTTATTCAACCATTATATTTAGGTCAACTATAGATTGAGTTCAATCTTAGATTGAAGTGAACCTTGCTCAAAAGTCAACCATGAACTGTATTCCACCTCACTTGAAAGTCAACTACGAATTGAACTCAAACATGGATTGAAGTCATATATGGATTGAAATCATTAATGTTGGTATTATTATTGGACTAAAGTCAACCATTGAAGTCAACCAAACAACTTAAGTCAAGGTCGACCAAACAACTAAGGTCAACCAAACAACCAAAATCAACCAAACAACCAAGGTCGACCAAAGTGAACCATGGAAAACCAAACAATGTAAACCAAAGCCAACCATGGTTAACCAAACAAATCAGACAATGTTAACTAAAGCCAACCATGGTCAACCAAATCCAACCATGGTCAACCAAACAACCAAAGTCAACCAAACAACCAAGGTCGACCAAAGTGAACCATGGAAAACCAAACAATGTAAACCAAAGTCAACCATGGTTAACCAAACAAATCAAACAATGTTAACATGGTAAACCAAACAATGTAAACCAAGGTCAACCCTAGTCAATCAAACAATGAAAGGGAAAAAGTCAACCAAAGTAAATAATGTAAACATGGTCAACCAAAAATTGTAAACGAAATTCAACCATAATCAATTAGTCAACCAAATTCAACCACATCCACTAATAGTTAACTGTAGTAAACCATAATCAAGCAAAGCCTACCAAAGTCAACCATTATTTACTAATGTAACCAAATTCAACGAGAGTCAAAAGTCAAAAATCAATTGCGGTGAAACAAAGTCAACCATAGTCAACAATGGATAACCATAGTCAATTAGTCAACCAAAGTCAACTATGCACAAACAACCAAATTCATCAAAAGTCAACCGTGCCTAAACAACCAAAGTTGAAACCATGCCCAAACAACCAAAGTCATCCAAAACAACCAAATTCAATCATGCCCAAACAATCAAAGTCAACTAAAATCAACCACACCCAAGCCACCAAAGTTAATCAATGTCAACCATGGTAAGCCAAACAATGTAAACCAAAGTCAACCATGGTTAACCAAACAATGCAAACAATGTAAACATAGTCAACCAAACAATGTAAAGGCCCAAAGTCAACCAAAGGAGACAATGTAAACATTGTCAACCAAAAATTGGATACCAAAGTACACCATACCCAATTAGTCAACCAAATTCAACCACATCCACTCATAGTCAATCATAGTAAACCATAATCAAGTAAAACCAATCAAGATTAACCAAATTCAACCATTATTTACCAAAGTTTACCACATTCAATGAGAGTCAAAAGTTATACAATGTCAATGAAAAGTCAATATCTGCCAAACAGGTCAACCATAGTCAGCAATAGATAACCATAGTAAATTAGTCAACCAAACTCAACCATAGTCAAACATAGATAAACATATTCAACCCTAGTCAATCATGTTCAACCATATTAGTCAACCAAGGATTGTAGTCAACCAAGAATTGAAGTCAGCCAAGGATTTTAGTCTGGTTGAAGTCAACCAAGGATTTTAGTCTGGTTGAAGTCAACCAAGGATTTTATTCAACCTTGGTTGAAGTAAACCATTATATTGTGTTCAACTATAGATTAAGTTCAATATTGGATTAAAGTTAACCATGCTTAAAAGTCAACCATGGATTTGACTCAACCTTACTTAAAATTGAACTATGAATTGAAGTCAAACATGGATTCAATCATTAATGTTGGTATTTTATTATGGACTAAAGTCAACCATTAGAGTATGGTCAACCTTTAAGACAACCTTCGAATCAAATCACCTACATATTGAAGTCAACTTTGGATTGAATTGAAATATTTATTAAAGTCAAATATGGATTGAATTCACCCTTCAACCTTGGATTGAAGGAAACCATGGATTGAATTCAACTATGTTTAAACAAAAACTATGGGTGGAAGTCAACTATGGATTGAATTCAAGCAAGTAATGAAGTCAACCTTGGATTGAAGTCAACCATGGATTGAATTCAACTATGTTTAAACAAAAACTATGGGCTGAAGTCAACTATAGATTGAAGTCAACCAAGTACTGAAGTCAACTATAGATTAAGGTCAACCATTCTGAAACAGGTATAAATAATTAAACTTATATTGCTATTAATTATTTAATTTTTATTTATTTATTTATTATCTATTTACTTATAATATTTTTTCCTATATTTCCATTAATAAGTATTTTTTTAATAATAATAATAATAAATGTTAGATTGTAAATAATAATATAAATATCTAAAACTAATATCTAAACTAAATATCTAAAACTAATATCTAATATTAAAAACTAAAACTAATATCTAAACTATTTAATTTAATTTAATTTACTTTATTTTTATTTTATTTTATTTCTATAAGTTATTTTTTATTCTAATTTACTTTATTTTATTTTATTTTCTTACTTTAAATTTAATTCATTTTATTTTTTACTTTATTTACTCTACTCTACTTTACTTTTATTTTATTTATTTTTATTCTATTTTAATTACTTTTATTTTACCTTATTTACTTTACTTTTATTTATTTACTTTAATTTATTTTTACTTTTTTTTTTTTCAGCAGAAAAAAAATCGTACTATTGCTATTCCAAAGAATCAAATAGTACAAAGATAGTGAGAATATCTTATCATCAGCAGATATTCATTACAATACATAGTCTCAAAAATCTTCAAAAGATCTTTATGCTTAGATATCATCGCCCCCCATAAATATGATAACTCTAACAAAACTTTAAGATCATCCCAGATTTACATATTTTCTTAAAAAAGATTTAAATTACCCCTATCTATTTGACAATCCTCCATCCATTCATCCTAGGAAAGGACACCTACAGGACCAGCAAGAGCATCTTTGGATAGTTGATCTGCAAGTGTGTTATGAGACCTGTAAATATGCTTGAAAGTAATCTGCTCCATCTTTGATATCTCCTGTCGAATGCGAACACACCAGTATTCAAGTTCCAAAACATTTAGAGAATATTCATTGTTAGCCCATTTTATGGTAACATTTGAGTCACCATAGACAATAGGATTCACCAATCCAAATAGATTTTCCACCAATAGAACAACCCAGAGCGCCAAGATCTCAGCTTTCATATTTGTACCCCTACCGCCATTAAGCCGAAGAGAGAAGTAATGTCGATCATTAATATAGATAACCCCACCAGTAGCACATAATTCATCTTATGCAGCCCCATCAAAAAATATGACTGGTTGTGAAACTACAAAAGAAAAGTCTCCCCTTATCCTGTCAATATTTCCATGATCCTCATGAGGATAATTTTGTAATAATAGGCAAACAGACTTTACACATCTTACATCATCAGGATTTATATTCTGAAAGATCACTTCATTCCTTGTAAACCAAATGATCCAAGATATAAAGATGGGAAGATAAAGAGGCTTATTATGACTTCTGACCCAATTGAGCATACCTGAGCCAAAATTTATACCTTCCCATACCAACTGTATACATAGTTCAAAACAGCATAAGTTCCAAATCTTTTGTACAAAAGAACACTTCATCAAAAGATGATCTACAGTCTCAGTAGAAGAATTACATAAGCAACACTAGCTGGGGCCAATCCAGCCACGTTTGAGTAAATTTCCCCATGTCTTAGGACTACCATTTAGTGCATGCCATAGAAAACACTTTATCTTCAAAGGAAAAGACCAATTCCATATTTTTGAATACCACCAATGAGAAGGATAAATACACTGTTTCTGAATAATTTTCTCATATGTTGTTTTTGTGGAAAGAATAGCATCAGTTGAATTGCCAGACCATATAATCACATCAGGAGATCTCGAAAGAAATACACTAGCAGAGCGAAGTGCCCGAGTGTATGAATCCCATTCCAAAGCATGGTCCGGATCCATCCTAACAATATCGGGCAACCATCCATTTCCTGTACTTTGATAAAAATTGGAATCATATATATCACTGAGAGTTTTGTATCCCTGCAAATTTAACCAAGCTATCAATCCATCAGATAAAGCATAATGTTCATCCATGCCGAGGACCGGATCCACCCCAATAATAACACTATCTCCATTACCAACTTTCCAACATATGTCCTGGGCAATCCAATCATATACCTTTAAGAAGCCCCTCCATACAGGCGACAAAGAACCTGACAAAACCTTGGGCTTCCTTAACCAACATATAATATCAGATTTGATATATTTTAGATGGACCACTTTCGACCATAGAGACTTACTGAACAGACCATGCCAAAAGCTCTTTAATCTAAGGGCTTTACTAAAGATACTAAGATCTTTGATACCCCACCCACCGGATTTATAAGGCCGAGCTAAAACATTCCATTTAACCATCACCAAATTCGAGCCCTCACGTCTGCCAGACCATAGGAAATTGAAAATAAGCCTTCTGAGTTTATCAATGATATAGCTCGGAATCTCCAATAATGAAAACCAGAAAACCGGGATGTTGGATAATACTGCTTTTACAAGTACAAGTCTACCACCTCTAGAGAGCAAACGAAAAGACCAATGATCAATCCGTTTCTCAAATTTGTTAATAATCCACCACCAATCATTCACCCGATAAGAGTTTGGTTTTAACAAAAAACCCAAGTATTTCAATCCCTCAATTAGATCCAAATAATTATAAGGTAAAAAGGAAGAAATTTCATCTCTTCTGTAAGATTCAACCAGATGCTGATAAAAACAAGACTTGGAAATACTGACTTTCATTCCCGAGACTTTGCAAAAGAAGTTAATGATATTTGAAAACACCTTCCACTCAGTAACCGAATCAATCCCCGCAAGAAGGACATCATCTACAAAAAGTAGATGAGTCAGAAAGCATTCATCACCCATTTTAATACCTTTAATCAATCCCCATACTTTAGCTTGATGTATGAGTCTACTGAGACCATCCATAATTAAAATAAATAACAGAGGCGACAGAAGACAACCCTGTCTGATGCCTCTGGTGCACTGGAAAAAAGAAGAGGGATTGCCATTAACCAAAACAACAATGCAAGGGGTAGTCACACAAGCCATTATCCAGTTTAGCACCAAAGGAGGAGTTCCAATTGAATCAGAATCAATCTGAGTAAAGACCAATTAACCCTATCATAGGCCTTTTCTAAATCCATCTTTAAAACCAAAGCCTTCATCTTCTTGGATTTAATAGTATGTAGCAGCTCTTGAGTTAGGCCTATAGAATCATGAATCTGCCTATCCTTCAAAAGGCCAAACTGTTCTGAAGATATAGCTAATGATAAAAAATCCTTTAATCTCACAGCTATAATCTTAGAAATATGTTTATAAATAAGATTGCAGAGCGTTATTGGCCTATAATCCCCATATGTAACAGGTTTGTTACATTTTGGAATTAAGGTGATGAAGGTCGAATTTAGAGAACCAGTAATCATACCATGGACCCTGGTGTACTCAACCAGATTCAAAATGTCATTTCCCAGCAGATCAAAGAAATGCACATAGAATTCCATTGGCCAACCGTTTGGACCAGGGCTTTTGTCCCTAGCAAACGTTTTTAATGTCTGCTCAATTTCCTCTAATGATACCTCCTTTCCCAAAGCCACAGCACCATCTTCATTTATACATCATGGAAAAAGTTTCGCCAATCTGATTGGTTCCAGCAAATCTCGATCACTATTCTCCTTATAAATATTGGCAAAAAATCTCACTACTTCAACACTTAAACCATCCAAACCCTTGATAGTATTTCTAGATTCATCATTTATATCCAAAATCCTTTTTGAATTCCTTCTAGCTGATGCATAAGCATGAAAAAATTTAGAATTTTTGTCCCCATGATTAATCCACAAAGCTCTACTTTTCAACCTCCATTCTTTTTCTTCCATCAATAACATATCTTCCTTCTTTTTCTCATAAAGTTTCAGAAGATCAAATTCATCTGGATCCAATGATCCATCCAAATTTTTTATGAAAGCATATTGTATATCATTCTCCAATCTCTTTAGCTCAGCAGCATCCGCCTTTTTTCTCTCCTTTATCCATGCAATAACTTCCTTTTTTAACATCAGCATTTTATGGCAAAAGAAATCAACAGGGTTTAGATTTTCAACTTCTGTATGCAACCAAAAAGTTCTCACCAGATCACAAAAATCCTTCTCCAATAGCCAAGAACAGTTGAACTTAAAAGGATAACAAACCCTAGGAACAAATTCTTCAAACTGCATAACAATCAGCTAATGGTCGAAAAACTTCACTTCATGAACCCATGACCGAGTCTGCTGAAAAATACCTAAAAAAGAAGACTTAACTAAAAAACGATCGAGTCACTTGTGAACTCCAGCAATCCATGTCTGCCATTTGACCAAGTTGGAATAAGTTTTGCAGGCGCCATATCTACCAAATCATGTCGACCCAGAAAGTCCACAAAAAAACCAGCCAAAGGGTCCATCCTTTCCCCAACACCCCAAATCTCAGCAGCAGCTTTTTTAAAATTTAAATCACCAGCAATCACTAAGTGAGAAAGATTCAATATCCCAGAATCTGCCAAAGACTCCCAGAAATTGCGCCGACCATCGTATGGAGCATAACAATTTAAGACATGAAACTGTAAATTCAAACCAATACAAAATCCATTCAGCAAGAGGCGCCATGTGGTAGAAAATACTTTGAAGGAGAAAAGAGAAGGATCCCAAGCCACTGCCAAACCACCCGAAAGGCCATTTACACAGCAAGCCGCCACTTCCCAACGAGGCAGAAGATATCCTAATTTCCCAATCGCAACAGAGCTTAAAAACATAGTTTCCTCAAGTAGTACCATACCTGGACAAATAGCTAAAAAACGTTTGGAGAAGGCCTTTGCCTGAGAATCCTTCCCCAACCCCCGAATATTTAAGGAAAGAATAGACATCACAAACCAACGACAGAGGGTGTCTTTGCTCTAAGACCCTCTTCAGCAGTCTCCATAGAAACCCCAACAGATGAGCTCCCAATCCTCCCCTGATCAATTGAACCAACATAATGAGGCTCCCCTCCAACACCCTTTTTCTTTTCCCCCCTCCTAATTGTAACATTTTGGAATTTAACAGCGTGAATTGGAAGAACACCAGAGCCCTCTGATGGTTTTTTAGAGAATGTAGGAACCGAAGCTAGGGTTTTTAGTACCCCATCAATCTTAAGATCACAAAAATCATTAATTCCAGGGTCACTAGGAGTATGCAAACATGTCATCACATTCCTCGAACTCTCAAGAACACCACAAGAATCAGAAACAGTCAAAGACTTGGGGATCCTAGCCTCCTCACCGACAGCAATAACCTCGTGAGGGATAGAAACCCTAGCCACATCATCATCAACAGGGTTCCCAACAAAGTCCAAACCCTTATCAACCCTATCCTCCACAGAAGCTAGTTCAGAGGAGAGGTTACGAACAATCGAGGGTTTCGTCAAATCACATGACAAAGGTAGACTCCCAGCAACAGATGGTTTTATTCCATGTCTCAAAATAGTATCCCCAGATGTTATACGAGCATCGAAAACCCTCTCTGAAACTTCCCACAAATCAATGTCCTCTTTTATAAGATCCGAATAGACATAGTTAGGAACAGAAACAGACTTACCCGGAGCAATCAGGTGATCATCACGAGCCAAAGAAACATTTTGAGCGGTTCCTTTCTTCAACTGTAGTGGGCATTTTGCTGATATATGCCCAATGTCTTTACAAACAAAGCAACGAAAAGGTATCCTGAAAAAATCTAGCCGCTGATTCCAACTTCTCCGTCCCCAAACCATTTCAATTTCAGTCGGCAACCCAGCATCCATGTCAATCTCTACCATCACCTTAGCATATTTACGGTCCATTCCAAATAATGACTTTCTATCAATGCGGATAAAGCGCCCCACCGAGTTGGCCAGACCCACAATAATATCCTCAGTCCAGAGTTCAATCGGCAGCCCCGGGACCAGCATCCAAAGGTGATGGAAATGTTGTTTCTCAGCCAGAGGATCAAATGCCAGATGACATCTTTTCAAAATCAAAGAACCTTCTTTGAATAGCCAAGTGCCCTTCAAAACCCTCATCAACATTCCATCATGCGGAAAAACAAATAATATCCAGGAGTTCAATAAGATATTTACTCGCGGGGCCAAGCCAGAATATGATACCCAGTTTGATCTAACCCAAGCGATAATTTCCTCTTTCGTTGCAGAAGTAAATTCGAGGCGGCCAACCAAGGCACGTCAGCAAGCATGGCGACTCTATCGAGATTAGTATCTTAATATATCACAAACCTAGAAAGGGTAGTTCTAGCCTTGTAAGCCTTCAATTTCTGACGAACCCTATCCCTTTCACCATAGAAATTAGGGTTTCCATCTCCCTGCGATCTAAAATTCTTCCCCACATTTGCAGAGCCAGGAGGGATAACCGGAGACGAAGGAATGGTAGAAAACTGGAAAGGGGAGGTAGCCATATGGTCCCGCAACCAGATAAAAAGGAGAAACCCACACCTGTCCACTCCCAAACGTGTGGACACTGACCCACAACCACCCGAAAACCACAAAACCTCACACCTGTCCACAACACGGCGAAAAGGTACAAACCGGCAGCCACCTGTGATCCACTATCACCCCAAAGACTCCAAACCCTAGACCAAAAAGGCGAAACACATGGTAGATAACAAGGGTAAAAACAAAACCTGAGAACAGATGTCATATGCCCATGGGAATGACCAATAATTAGTACCAGAAAGGACAACAAACCCAATCTACCGAGCTCCACCACTGCAAAAAAACATCAGAAACCCCAAGAAGCTCCTCCGCCGCCATCGCCATCGCAATCGCCCATAGTGAGCTCTCTTACCAATTTATTTTACTTTACTTTACTTTTATTCTATTTCTTTATTTTTCTTTATTTATTTAATTTATTTTTATATTAATTAATTAATTTATTTTTTGTTTATTTTAATATGTTTTAATTTTTTTTAAACTTAATATCTATTTCCTTTCATTTTTATTACAAAATAATTTTTTTATTAAAATTTTAATTTCGTTATTTCTTGGTTAGGCTGACTGTCCACTAGCAACAACCACATTTTTAAATGTGGTTGATATACAATGATCGTGAATATCAATCACATTTAAAAATGTGGTTGTTGCTAGTCTTTATTAGTATGAACAAATCATATTTTTTTAAGGGAGGCTAAAAAATTACTCTATATTGTGTCTATATTGTGTTTACCAGTATATAAAATTATTGGAGAAATTTAGAAAAGAAAAGGAAGTTAAATTTCTAATAAGCTTATTAAAAACAAATAGATAATAACATAAGAATAGGAGAACAAAAGGTAGAAAATGGAGTTAGATTATAAGAAAATGGAAAAACAAAACCACTCACCAAAGTATCCAATTCAACAAAGATATGTCTATAATTTAGAAAATATCAAGATTAATGAACTAAAAATAAATAAATAACAATATGATCATAAATAAAACACTAAAACACTAGTTGTAAAGAAGGAAAAAGGAAAAACTACATAATAGGTTAAAAATGAAGGGACTAAAAGGATCATAAATATTATAAACAAAGATCTTATTCTAGAAGATCAAGTTCAATTAAGAAATGATGTCGAAAAGGTAAAATAAGCTAGGAAAGAAGAAAAATGAAGATCAATTAGAAATAGAAAAGTTGTACTTGAGTATAGAGACCAAAAAGATAATACTAAATAAAAATTTGGCAGCCATTATACCCATATGTTATCCTTTACAAGGAATACCCTTTCAACCAATAGATATGGATATAAATTACAAACATCAATGCAGAAAAATCTACATTGTAATTTGTTATTTTCTCATTATTAATTATAAATTTAATAAGAAAACAATTTAGATAAAAATTGTCCTAGCAATGGCTTTGAGCAGGATATTTCGAGTCTAAGGAATGGAGACAATATCCTCTTAATGGGTGACTTTAATGGTGAAACTACAATTAACAAATATATTCTCTTAAGCAATTACTCCAACTCTAATCCTCTTTGGATAGATGAAGTCCTTAGACTAGCTACCATGTACAAAAGACATTTTGAAGATTTAAGTGGAAATTTGTTTGGTTATGAGCTAGTCAATCTAATGAAGTGGCCAAATGACTTGTATTACATCTTAAATGACCATGAGACTAACTAGATCATAGATCCTTAATTGTAACTCTTAATATTTCTATACATATTGATTACATAGAAGAAAATTCTCATAGCCAAAAGCTCTCGATCTTCAATAAAAATAGAGATGATATTTTTCTAAATAATTAAAAAAATCAATTATGACTTCTATTAAATAAGGACAATATATAAGACCTCTATCATAATTTTACTACATCCCTCATCTTCCATTAATAAGTTATGTATAAAGGTATTTCGTAAAAAGGGAAATACAAGAACCAACCTTTATATGATAAAAAACATAAAAATGAAAGAAGACAAATTAAGAAATTATCTATTTACCCGTCCCTCCAAGATCACAAAGTGAAGAGGTACAAAGCCTTTGTAAGATGGATCCTAATTTTGGAGGCAAAATCTAACTCACAAAACTGAAGAAAAGAAGAATATTGTTTTGAATGAGTGAAATTCCTATTTTAATCAACTTTATGAGTCTCATGATGTCATAGATAACATTCAAACCCTCTTTAGATCAATATAATTTTTTTCTTTAGAAGACAGATTTTGGGGTTAAGCATCTAGCAAATGGAAAAGCCAAGGGCATTGGAGGATACCAAGCAAAAATCTAAAAAAATTGGACTGCATGTCTTCATCCCTCACATCCACAAGCTCTTCTATATAGTGATCACTCAAGGTTTCTATGAACTGTGGACTCAAAGTTTCAGTGAATTGTGGACTTAGAGCCTCATTGTTCATATTTTTAAAAGCATTGATAAAGATAACCCTCTAATTATTGGATGGTTATGACTATCCATTTATTAGCCAATTTATATGGTATTATTTTGGAAAAGAAGATCACCATGTAGTTAGAATGTGAAGGTAAATGAGTTAAAGGTTAGGTGGGTTTTAGAAGGAATCATTCAACCACAGACCACCTCATTACACTGAGAATCATTGGAAAGGAATGTCATAATAATAGATTGGGTTGTATGTTCATTTTCCTTTTGTTGGTAAACTATATATTAAAAAAACAATGCCTAACACGTTACCCTACCTACCCTTGGTTCCTGGGCATCGTATTTTTCACTATTTCCCTGTCATACATTAGTAGCTAGCTGCCCGACCACCTGGGATAATCGATTTAATGGTAGATTGGAATTGGAATATGGACAAACTTGAAATTTGAAACCCAATGACGACCCATTACCATGGTGATCGCTGCTCACTGCTGCCCAACGCCTGCGACTACATTCGTTTGCACCTTGCAGTCGGCTTGGGCTCAAGCCTCACACGGGGCCGCAGGTTGAAAAATGTAATCTTGCACAGGCCACCGGCGACGATTGTATGCACTGTGCACACTGTACAATCCGCGGCTATGTAGTGTGGATTGACGCTGACGCGGATGGAGTCAACTCCGGACTCAGGGAGCGGTACACACATCTGTTTAAACTGAAATTTTGTTAAAATACACTTTTAGGTCTTTTCTTGATTATTGCATCCAGTAGTGAAAAAGTTATTAAGTCTTGATTATTATTTCCAGTAGTGAAAAAGTTATTTACTAGCATAGTATAATGGTGATTATGAAGGTGTACTTATTTTACACCTCACAAAATTTCATTCGTCAAGATGGACCTCTTGGGCCTGTGTTAATTGCTCTTAGATATTATTCGTTTCCTGTCAACCTTTTTGGTCTTCATGAATCGAATTTGATTAGAAAGTGAGTCTTACAATGGTGAGTATTTATGCTTTTATTTCCCTGCACAGATCTCATTAATTCGTTTCTACTTTCAAATGCGGCTTCCTCCTTTCAATTCTTCGTGTTTCAAGGAGTTGTCTCCACCTGAGAATAGCATAGCAGATTAAGCTCTCCAATCAAGACCTGCTCTCAATCTTATTGATTGTTGAATAGGTTTTGATTAATTTTATTTAGTTGGCTGAGTTGTGGTTAATTAGTGGGAGTTTTCAATCAATGGTTCAATTTAGATTTTTAAAATAAAGATACTATCATTTAAAATTGGGAATCTTCATAAATAACATAACATGTCTCAATATTACTAAATATATAAATCTCTCTTTGACCTAAAAATATTATTGTAAAAAAATATATATATATTATTTAGCTTTCAGCCGTGCAAATAGTCAGATTAGAACTATAGTATTTTATGGTTCCACCGGTTAGAGATAATGCCGAATTATGTGGGATTGGTTTAGACAGTTATATGGAGACAGTTATCTCCACGTTTGTAATCAGTTGGATCTAACTCTAACTATATATACCTCATTTATCTCTGTTTATTGTGTGTAATACAATCTATGTTTGTGTGAGTTAATCCTATGCAATGGCTTCTCTCTTGATATCTAAATTGGTATCAAAGCAAGGACAGCCTTGACTCTCTCACGAGAGGGGTTGGAATATGAGAAAGCTTTGAGAATTGATCCATAGTATTAACGTAGGAGAGTATGTTGAATTTCTTGTTTTCTGTGTGTTCTTTTTCTGGTGAACATTCCTGTGTATTTATGTGGAGATTGAAACATGTTGTTGCAGTGAGGAAGAAGAGGATTGCAAAGGACGGTGAGCGTGTGAGCATAAGAGTTCGTTGAGGTGGTCAGGGGTTGGTCACTGGATGAATTTGAAATAACTATTGCCTGAGCCATTGACACGTTGTATGACAAAGGGAAATCACTCTGAAATTATGTCGCTTCCAACTAAGGGGAAGAATCGTTTTTGAACTGTCATTGTCTAGCTGCTATCTTGCAGAAGAGCCTCATTAGTGATTTTGGTATGTTGCCACTGCCTTGAAGCAAAGTTGAAGGAGCCATCAAAGAATTCTAGCAATCGCCAGATCTGAAGGAGCCACCAAAGGGAGCCTATGCCTAAAAGCGTTCAATCAACAATCTGTTAATGCATTTTTTGATTTGGGTCACTACAAAAGATCATATCGGAAGGTGTTTTGCACTGGGAGGATTTATATTCAAATCGAGGAATCAAAGATGCTGTTGTCACAGGACAATGTTCCATTTTTTATTCTCATCATTTTGTGAATCGTCTAGATTACTGTCGAAGGTCTGCACGAGATCTATTTCACTATTGTGTTGCTGTTGAATATATTTGTAGATTTGAGTGTGAAATTATGTTGTTGTGAGGAGTTTGAGTGTTTGTAAAATTATATTATGAAGAACCAATTGTAGAACAAAGTGACATAATTCAAGCTTGTAGTTCTTGATGTGCTTCGGTGCTATAAGAATGCATTACTGTTTGAGTATGTCAGCATGTATGTTAAATACCGGAAGTTCTTGTTGTACTTCGGTGCTCCAAGATCATCAGTTATGTGTTATCATTGTGTTGGTGAGTGTGTGTAAAAAGGTCATTTTGTAAGATCGATTACTGAATGTTTCAGTATTGAGACTATTCTTCGGGGTAGTTTAGATTTGTCGATCCTATAGATACTTCAAAGATGGCCGGAAGTGGTTGTATTTGCGCTGTATGAAGTGGTAGCTCGAAGATGATGGGAGAGAAAGAGCGTGTCTATGAAGTTCAGAGATGGGTGTAACTACGTATGAGGACCAGTGAGATAGACATGACAAAATTTGTGTTGTAACCTTTTTTTATGTAATGTAGGCATTAACAGGGGGTGTTAGAGATAATGCCGAATTATGTGGGATTGGTTTAGACAGTTATGTGGAGACATTTATCTCCACGTTTGTAATCAGTTGGATCTAACTCCAACTATATATACCTCATGTATCTCTATTTATTGTGTGTAATACAATCTATGTTTGTGTGAGTTAATCCTATGCAATGGCTTCTCTCTCGATATCTAAATCCACCCTTTCCATAATGTATGTGTAGTGATTAAGTTTTGTCGTTTTATTTGAATATATTCCTTGCCTTGTCGATTTATTTGAATTTCTTCCTTATTTTTTCATTCCCTTCAATGTATAAATTTTCTTGGTGGTTTATTAGGTTTAACGCTTCCTTTTCAATACATTGAATCCTTAAAGTATGTTTAATTCTGGTTCATACTTTGTTTGGGTTATTATCCAGGAATCCTTTTCCTGATAATGTGTTTCGAAGCTATGCAAAAGATGTCTCTGTCGGTTCTTTTCATGCACTGTAAGTTACAAAAGGTGAGACTAACGCTCAACACAGCTTGATTATTCATAAGTAATAGTTACAGATATATAGGTTTAGAGAGCCTTCAACAGACTCCTACAATAGTGGATCTGGAACTACACGTACACAAACAACATAACAATATACTAACATAAGTATTTCTCCATTATTATTCTAACATTCCCTCTTAATGGAGAAATAGACTTTCAACAAATATGCTTGCATGATTTGTAGCTCCCCTTCTGAATCGTGCAGCTCCTTCTCTAAATCGTGCACATAACCATGACAGGAAACTATTCTCAATTGAGAGTAATGCGTTGTCATTCTTAATAATTTCAATTGAATTGTCCACACCAACAGTAGGAAAATGAATGCTGGCAAAAATTCTTCCATGAGGCATTCTATCACTTATGCTGGCTAATTTTCTGATAGGTGGATCATTCACACTAGAATCGGCAAGTATGTGTCCAAATTCATTATCCCAAACCTTTTCATGAAAGGTCGATTGACCATTAAGCTTGGAAATTCCAACAGTGATATTAGTAGGTGCACTACTTGCTACATTCTGGAAATATGGCGCTTCAGCTAATGTAATAGCAGAGACCAATGGAACTGAATCGATGAGCATCTCATCAAATGCATTTACGTTCTCCATATCTTCAATAACCTGCTCTTGCTCCAACGGAATCTCCTCATCTCCTTCTTCATCTGCAAATGAATTTTCATGCAAAGGTGGATTTGATTCCTGCGAGATCTCTTTGTTTCCTTCATCATTTACAGGAACTTGGCTGAAGTAATCATCTTCCTCTTCGTCTTCAAAGATGCTTTCAAAAGCAAGTCTCATGAAGAAATCCATTTTGAATGGAATAATTACCTTCAACACTGAAGATCGCAGCAACAAAATACAGTACCGCACCCCTGAGTACTCATGAAACGCGGTAGTACTGCTCTCCTGCCCACTGATGACCCGCGGTAGTCTGAGTTCATGGGCAGAGCTCAACCTCCTGCGCTCTCTTCTAGAAAATTGAGACTGCTTTTCTTCTTCAGCTGATAGGCGGTGCCAAGAATTCTCACCAGGCTCTCCAAGGTGATGGGCGCTCTCCTCCAGGACACTTTAAATACGATTCAATAGATGCACTGTCGACCTTTTTACATACAGGTCATTCTCCTCCAGGAAACTTCAAATACGGAAGAGGAATTTGTTGCTTCACTCACGGCAGATCTCATAGACTCCACGCCAACACAGCAGCCTCCTTCAGTATGCAGGGTGGTTCCCTCACGAAGCTCCAATAGCCAGATCCTTGGTTCTTATTGGTAGCGTTCCATGGGTAGCTTTTACAGACAGAATTGCAGGAGCAATTCTCCAATCTGCAGAATGTTGAACTCTTCCACGCACAAAACGGCTTGCTACATTCTTCAGCCTTCCATGCAAATGTGAGAAATTCTCTCACGCGGAAAATCAAACTTCCAGCACAACCGCAATATTCTCTCATCTAGAAACAACAATGAGAATGGAGAATTCCATTGCTCATCTCAGATGGTGGATCCCCCTTCACGATCGCTTTCCAAGAGTAGCTCTGCAATTTCCTCGGTAGTGATTTGGCACACGCCCTCTTAGAGAGAACACGCCGGTGCGACCGCTAGATCTCACACAGATTTCGGCGTCTGCACAATGGGGGCATCAATACATAGCAGCGACTTCTCCTTTTACCAACACTGGATCTTCCGACCTCTGCAATTCTTTCGATGGGCAGCTCGCACTAATGGAAAGCAGCGTCTCTTCTAGCCGAATGGGCTCCTCTTCTGGTATTCCGGAAACTTGCTTTGCACGCTGCAGAAATTAGATCGATTTCTACAGTGGATCTCCTTCAGTAAACTTATGCAGGAACAACACACAGACAACTATACAATCTCCACAAATGAACCAGCCAAAAAAATTGTTTTTCACTAAACAAATGCCTTCTCCACGGGACTTCAGGCCGATGACTTCTCCTTGGGACAAATTCGATGGAAATGAGAGTAGAATTAACTCCACCTGGCAGGAGGATCCACTTTACACAGGCCTGTCGATCTTCTCCACGGTTTCTCCTTCACGCGGCAGCTGGGCGACTGGATACTTTCAACAGGTCACGTCTCTCTGACAGGAGCTTTCAACAGGTCACATCTATTTGCCTTCACATACACTTTCGGCTCCTTTTCTTGTCACGATCTCGGATCCCACGATTTCCACAGTCTGCTTCTTCTCCACACACTGGCAGCTGGGTGTGTTCTCCAACCTCAGCTCTGATACCAAATTAAGTTACACAGAAGGCAACAAAGCATGCACAGCAGCATAGACTGAAGGTGAGACTAACGCTCAACACAGCTTGATTATTCATAAGTAATAGTTACAGATATATAGGTTTAGAGAGCCTTCAACGGACTCCTACAATAGTGGATCTGGAACTACACGTACACAAACAACATAACAATATACTAACATAAGTATTTCTCCATTATTATTCTAACAGTTAGGTGTGTTTTTATAATCTTATTTTTTTTTAGAGTTATTCATCTTTATTTTGAATTCAATTCAAAATAAACAATTATAAAAAAAATATAAAAAATAACTGGTAGCTATGCATGGATAATTAGTAATTGATGCTTGAATAACTAGTAGTTTATGCATAGATAACTGATAGTTCATGCAACTACACATGGAGAACACATAACTAGTTCGTGCAACTTAACTTGTGACTTATAGGTCACATTGGAAATCGATCTAGGTTATCTTGATTCTTTCTCCTATTCAATGTAGAAGATTGTTGGAATGTTTTTTAATGTTCACATCTCTTTTCCATTCCAACACAAAATAGGTTTAAGATTGCAATGGATTTGTTTCGTTCAAAATCTTAGTGTCTAGTGGTTTTCCATTTTGGCACAATGCATAAATTCTAAAAATCAATAAGAAGAAGGGTAAGTCAAAGAGCTTTTACGTCTAAACTTATATTTGTTGAAAACTATAATAAAAACCAACACACCCACTTAACTTGTGGTCAGTGAACACCGATAGGTTAGAAGTTAAGTTTCATGAACAAGTTATCTCTTACTTGTCCTCCATGCATTGTTGTAATCACTTGTTGAGATGTCTCAGTAATCTGTTCTCACTAGACTTGCTTAAGAGCCTAGTTAAATGGGTTCTCTGTATGTCTTTAGGTGTAGGTGCTTGTTATCCATTCATCCATTACCCGCTATGTGTGCATCAACTATGATCTATTTTTGATATTATTATTTTTTAATTGTTTGTTTTGAATTTTGAACGACCATAAAATAAATTTGGACATTACACTTGTTTCATCCTCCTACAATCTAGGAAAAACATAGATGGTAGTCCACAATTCTAAGATATAAACACTTGTCTATATATATATAGATATATATATATATATATATATGATGAATAGAAAAAACAATGTGTTTCATGCATAAATTAATATACTAAATTTTTACAAAATTATTTCTACAAATTAACATATTCAATATAACAAAATCTAGAAGTTTACATTTTGTTGTTATTAAGTTTTCATTGAATTATTATTCACATAGATCCATTTTAAATAGGGATCTATTGAGCATAGAGATGGATCCATACATCCAACTTAAAGATCCATATCTATCAAGTATCAATAGAGATCCAAACTGTAGATTTTTTTATCTTAAAATTTTTAGATATCAAGAAAAAAAATTAAACATCAAGAAATTGCAACCCCTCTTCTTATTTAAATACCTTTTATTTTTAATAACTATACATAACTTACACAACCTTAATTAACATTACATCATCTTCCTACATCCTCGTCCTATATTGAATTTTTCACTTAATTATATAATATTATGAAGTTGTTGTGAATATTAAAATAAAGTATAAAACCATATATAATAATGCAACTCGAATTAATTATCATATTTAAAAAAAACCATGATTTACTCTTTTCCAAATAAGGATACAAGTATTTACTATCCATTCTTAAATATGTTTAAGAGTAATACTTTATTTTCCAACTTTATGATTATCACCATTAAAAGCTAAATTACATTAAAGTCTAAATATTATGTTAACCATATTGATGTAATTGGATGTATCATGAAATCTAATTAATAAAGAGGAATCACCATCATACATTTTTTATAGGCTTCTCTCATAACATTAATAGACCCATAGAATAATGCCAGACATGAATACAAACTTTAGTACACTATCATAGATCCATGTTAATTGAAAATGTATAAAGCAATGAGCAGAATTAAACAAAAAGTAAAAAATCTAATTAGTGTAAACTGGAATTATGCTATATTAATTTTATTAAGGTTATGAAAATTAATCATTGTAAGAATTTGGTTATTTTAATCCTTATAGATCCATCTTAAATTTAAATTTATTTTAGATGTTTCATTTTTTTATGTTTTTTTTTAAATACTTGTTATATTTATATTAACTATTTACAAAAGATAAAGCATAATACTATAGTGCAGTCACATCCTCAACTTTGAAGAAACAAAAAAATTTATCTCACTTCAATCCCTTTGCCTCTTTGATTAAAAAAACATTTAGATAACAACTACATTCATACATCATCTTTTCATAGATAACAAAATGTGAAAAAAGAACTAATCTCATTTTCAAAAACATATTTGCATCAAAGCTTCCAAAGAAAAAACAATGCTAAAACCCTTAGGTAGTGCTAAACACGATAGAGTGAGGATCATGCCAGAGCTCCAACATCACCCAGTAGAACTGCTTTCCAACGTAATCTTCATTGGGAAAAAATTTGCATCCTCAAACTAAACAAACTCCCAATAAGACATGGAAAAACAACATTCCCAAAATGGGTGCTTTATTGTTTCCAAATTGAAGAAGGATAGGAAAAATCCATATGAGAGACCACTTTTGGCAAGTTGTGCCTTTGCAGGATGGACTTGGTAAATCACTAGCCAAGCAAACACATGAAGCTTGTAGGTCACCTAGATTAACCTTGGACAGGTTAGACAGCTACTAACATTTTTGGGATCGTAAGAACTACCTTTAAATACTCCCATAATTTAGATATTGAGTCGGCTTGGGCACTTGGACCATTCATTCTAGACCAAGCAATCTCTTGATCCACCTTGTCACTGCATCAGTAAACATACACCATGAATTAAGAACGCGGATAATCTCATGTCACTTGTGAACAAGAAGGTACAACCTCTAAGAATCATAATGAAATAAGGGCACCCAAAAATCCATTCTCAATTGTGCCAAAAGAGACCAGATATATCTATATTAATTTTGAAACGGTCCTAATGTAGAATAATAGTGATAATATCCACAATAACATTTCTATTCATAGAAGATAAGGAAAATTTACAAAATATTAATCGTGATACCTTTCAAGTTCGGGTACTAGCATCCCACAAATCCTTTTAATAGAAAATACTTTTCTTACTCAGTCACCCTCCATGAAACCGATGGATTTCTAAAGCACACACATGCCTTGCACCTTCCGATTACAATCACCAAATCCCATTCTACTGGGATACCTAACATCTTCAACCACACAAGGCCAACCACCTTCCTCCATGTTGTTTGAATACTTTTGATAATAAAAGAAACTAGGACATAGACGCTATGAGGGGATTAAATTATATCATATAATCTAAATGATGCCCTCATCCTACTATTTTGTTTTATTGTGGGAATACGACGCCTCAATAATAATTTCCAAGGAGAGCTTCCTTCTAGATACCAAATCACCCATTTGGAAGCCAAAATATTACCATGGGTGGAAATATCAATCAAACATAGTATTCCTTCATCCTTGGGTATAATAAAAACATCCTAGGGTACCATAGGGATGTTAAATTTTCTGAATTTACTTCAATATGATCTAGGATCTTAACTGAGAGAACAACATGTACAGCATATCTACAGCATATCAATCATGGAGACAATAATGCAAGCACACAAGAGACACAAAGATTTACTTGGGGAAAACCATAAAGGTGAAAAACCCCAATAACTTCCTCAGAGATAGATAGAGCAATGATACAAGCAACCAAGAGAGATAGCCATAACCTAGCAGCAGATCCTCCTCCTCCATAAGTGCGCCACTCCTCCTTGAGTGCATGTGTGAGAAGTGAGTGAGTAAATAGAGTGCCTCCCTCACTCTATTTATACTTGACTTGACTTGCCTTTTTACCTAACTCATGTCGGCTCGAACTTAACCACATAACATAATGCTGAGTGGGCCGACCCCCAATAGGGTGGTCTAATAACCCTTTGACCCACATGGCCGACCCCCAATAGGGTGGTCTAATAACCCTTTGACCCACATGACTTATATAGGGCCGACCCCAAATAAGGTGGTCTAATAACCTATCAAGTATAAGTTACGACACTTACAATATAAATGACGACACTTCCTTATAGAGGAATAATACCATCTCTATAGGAATTCAATATACATATATGTGAAATACATTCCGAAGTTACATATACATCAACACTCCCTCTTAACTAGGAAGGTATTTCTCAGCACAGTTCTTCTAGCACAAGTAATCTTCTCTGGATCATCGTCACTGGATAATCGTCATCGAGTCATCATCATCATCGTCACTGCTGCTGCTATCTCAATCAATCTCTGAATCTACTCGTCATAGGAAGTTCTACAGAGCCAGTCCTTTTTCATACTGGATGTAGGCCCACCACCTGCAGGTCTTCATCATCACTGGCCATACTGTGGAATCCTCAGAACTTTTACGTGCGTCACAAAACCTCGAAAGAGCATTTGCCAGATGTCCCAGGGCACAGATTACATGCCATAGGCAAAACCTCGAAAGACCATCTGCAAATCTCCCAGGGCACAAATTATATGTGACCTCACCACAAAACCTCGCAAGAGCATCCCAGGACTGATTACGAGCACACAGCTCAACCTATCGGATCTCCCAGGGCACAAATTACATGTGGTCATGGCAAAACCTCGCAAGAGCATCCCAGGACTGATTACGAGCACACAGCTCAACCTATCGGATGTCCCAGGGCACAAATTACATGCCATAGGACAAAACCTCGAAAGAGCATCTGCCAGATATCCCAGGGCACAAATTACATGCCATAGGCAAAACCTCGAAAGACTATCTGCAGATCTCCCAGGGCACAAATTATATGTCCTCCCAAGCAAAACCTCGAAAGAGCATTTGCCAGATGTCCCAGGGCACAAATTACATGCCATAGGCAAAACCTCGAAAGACCATCTGCAAATCTCCCAGGGCACAAGTTACATGCTTATCTGCACAACCTGATCCACGACCACAGAGTATGAAACTGATACTCACCATACATCATCCTGATGTACCCATGATCATCCTGATCATCATCACTGCAACATCCTGCTGCATGTCATATGGAGCAACATCCTAAAGCTTGTCATCTATGATCATCCTGATCATCATCACTGCAACATCCTGCTGCATGTCATCTGGAGCAACATCCTGAAGCTCGTCATCTATGATCATCCTGATCATCAATGCATCTACCTGATGCATACCAAGTATCTACCTGATACATATCATCATACATGATCCTCCTGATCATCAATGCATCTACCTGATGCATACCAAGTATCTACCTGATACAAATACAAATACATGATACATATCACCATACATGATCCATCTGATCATACAACGTACCCACCTGATACATACACAGATACATGGTCCAAGCATCCAACATGATGCATATACAAAATACATACACATGATCCAACTGATCATATCCAGCATCCAACATGATGCGTACATACATACATAAATGATTCAACTGATCATATCCAGCATCCAACATGATGCGTACATACATACAAAAATGATCCAACTGATCATATCCAGCAGAAACCAGAACATCATCCTGATGCTCATCATCCAGCGCTTACATCCACAGCCATGTGAAGGATCCTCCTTCCAACATGCTTGGAATGGCTTCAGCAAATGTGTCCATCACTTCTTCCTCGAAGTGTCCTCGATCTGAAGAACGCCAAGCCTCTCTCTGAAGTACTCGAACTTCACCCTGGCTAGTGGCTTCGTCAACACATCTGCAATCTGCTCGTCCGTCGCAACATACAGGAGCTTCACAGCTCCTCTCTGCACCATATCCCTGATGTAGTGATATTTGATCTCTATGTGTTTCGACCTGTCATGAAACACTGGGTTCTCGGACAGCTTCACACAACTCTGGTTATCACAGAAGATACCAGTAGCCTCCAACGGGAGATCAAATAACTCAGACAGTAGCTTTCGTAGCCATACTGCCTCACAACTAGCTGAACAGGCTGCAACATACTCTGCCTCAGCTGTACTCAGTGCTACGCAGGACTGCTTCCTGCTAAACCAGGAGATCACACCTGATCCCATACTGAAGCAACACCCAGATGTGCTCTTCCTATCTGCAGCACTGCCAGCCCAATCTGAATCAACATAACCCTGCAGGTTAAACTTTTGATTCACCTCATACTTGAGCCCATAATCCACTGTACCTTTCAGGTACCTTAGAACATGCTTTACAGCAGCTAGGTGAACACTCCTCGGATCCGTCAGGAACTGGCTCAATGTGTTCACAGCAAAGCAAATATCTGGTCTCGTGTTCGTCAGGTACATCAAGGACCCAATAATCTGACGATACATAGAAACATCAACTGGCTCAGATGAAGCATCGCAAAGAAGCTTCAGATTCGATGCCATAGGTGTGGTCATGGCCTTGCAATCCATCATCCTGAACCTCTTCAGGATCTCTACTGCATACTTCCCTTGTCCAAGGAAGATTCCTTCTGCACTCTGCCACACCTCCATGCCAAAACCAAATAGTGCATCATCCCCAAGTTCTTCATCTCGAACTCGATAGTAAGCTTCCGCTGCGTGTCGGCAATCAATCTATCTTCACCATACCAAGTTCTGCACATATATGATTTCCTATCATGTGTCTCAGAACCAAGTGGCTGCTACACATACACTTCTTCTTCAACTACACTATTCAAGAAAGCTGTCTTGAATCCATCTGGTGTATCTTCTATTTCATCACCTTTATATTTCTCAATGCTGCCATCTGCAACATGCTTGATCTGATAGTTCCATTTGGAAGTCATAGCAAACTTCCCTTCATGTCTTGGGATTACATCCCAAACATCATTCTTCATGATCGACGGATCATGGCATTTCATTTCTTCATCCCAGATCCTGGGAACTTCAATATCTAATAGATATCTTTGTTGCTAGAACAAATGTTGTAATTCTTCTTTGGTAGGAGATGGCATACGATCTTTCCTACACAACAAGTTAAATTGCATGATTAGAAAACATCTCATAGTTTTCAGAACAAATTCTTACACATAAAGAAATATGCCATACAGTCATGCAATTATCTTAGCCAATGCTTCAATACAACATTTATCCATATTCCGTAACTTTCTAGATGCCTTCCAATCTCTACCAGAACATTGTTAAGAGTGTGCACAACTCCCAACATGTCAGCAAAGAGGTTTCATACTAGATAAGTAGCAATGGAATGTTGTACAGTGCCATAGGCCACTTACCCATGCATATTAGGAGTATACTATTCATTAATGCAATTATTCTAATATGCATAATACACAACCTAATTCTAGGAACATCAGTATATACATTATTGAACAGTATTATTTAAGAAATGACAATTCAAATACTTATCTTTGTTTGTTCGTTGGGTGGACTCCCTCTGAGTCTTCGCTTCCTTGCAGGAGCTACTGGATTCCTAATCTGAAGTAGCTTCTTCTACATCTTTTGATGTGGAATGTAGAGAGATGTTCAACTCCCTCTGAATATCTGCATCCTTGAATAAACCACTGGAGTGTACTCCCTTTTGATCTTTGCTTCCTGGATTACCTGTTCTTGAATCTCATATTCATCCTTGGTCCCTATGCATGCTTATTAGTATCATAAATGTGTTATCCTTGTGATCTCATATAAAATCATACATTCATTAGTATACTATTTAAAACACAATAATCTCAAGCATGTATAGTCATGATCATTTCAAACAGAAGTAATAAGCATTAGCATTCAAGGATTCTTATGGTTAGTCAAATCATAAGAAACATAACATGTCTAAATTTGTAATTACTCAAGCCTATGACTCTTCAGGTTAGTTGAATCATCAATCAAGATAAGAGATATAAAATGCATAAAACCTGTGATTATTCAAACCTATACCATCATGATTCTTCTGGTTAGTCATATCATCAATTATGGTAAGAAACATAATATGCATACAATCATGATTATTCAAACCTATGACTTCATGAACAATCATTATCAACAACGCGATAGTATAAGATCCTAACCCAAGGTAGGAATCTAGCTTGATATAGGAAAAACATACCTGGATTATCATGTTAGCTAGTTATGTCTAACATACCCATATAATGTCTTTTGGTTCTCTTTAGTGACTTGTGCTAGTAACCTGCATGTCTCATAAGTTAACCATTATAAAACCAAGTTATACATACCTCGAGAATGGATCTCTTATGAGATCCATGGCAATGGATGAATCTTTGTCCTCATGTCATCATGATCATATGTTCTTGAACTAGAACATGATTTGTCTTCTTGGTGTACCTTTCATGTTAGTAGACAACATAAAACTCATACAACATCACAATGTGTTAGTACAAACATAAGTTTCATACTCCTAATAAATGAATGACTTCTATCATGCATTCATAATTTTATTAAGGTGATATGATAAGTCTAAAATCAAGATTGTACTAACCGTGATAACATGAAGACAAACATACCATAAACTTAATCATGGACAAATATCGAAACATACCTCGATGAGTCATACCTGTCGAGATCGCTTGTAATCTTCTTATGTAAGGCCTTATCCTCATCTCCCTCTGAGACATGAACTTCTTCACTTATGCAGGTGATCAATCCATCTTCTTCTAGGATTAACCCAATCCACTTGATTTGCAAGAACTGGACCTTGAGCTGGATATGGGTTTGTCAGAGAAACCCCAAAAATTCAAACTTTGAATTTCAACCTTCCGATAGGATAGGAATATGCGCCTTGATGAACTGATCAAACTGGTATATTCAGAATTTGAAAACTGCAAAGTTTCACTCCTCAATTTTGCCTTTGAAACTTCCGGATTCACTGGACATGACCCTGAACTGGGGTTTGATGAAGCCCACTCTTCTACCCAATCAAAATGTTTGATCCAAAGCTCTAGGTTTCTATTTTTTCTGAGGAGCTTCCAGCCGTGGTCACAGATTTCAAAAATTCCCATTTTTACAGAAGCCCTAATTTTTCATTTTTCTGATCAAAGTCCCGAACTAGGGTCTGATCAAACCCGACCTTCTACCCAGCCAAAAATTCTGATCTTGGTCTCTAAATTTCTATTTTGATGAGTAGCATCCAGCCGTGGTCTCCAATTACAAAAATTCCAACTTTCTTCAAAGCCCTAAATTCCGGAAGCCATGAATGAAGGTACCAAAAACTAATTCTGTTTTGACAGAAATATGTACCTGATTGTTTCTGGTATAACTCCGAAATTTTTGATCCACAGGGTCTGAAAACGTTTTCTGAGATATCCTGACCTGTTATATTTCCATCCTGACAGGTCTGACCTCAATTGGATGTTCTGAGAGAGAGTTATGCCAAATGTCGCAACGTGACCTGTTTTGGGAAAATACAGGAGAGCGAACTTGTACGGCGTGCCACGTGTCACTGTTTGATATTCGGCCTCTGAAAACGTTTTCTGAGATAGATCGGCCTGTGTACTACCTGTCACTTTTTACGAAATTTCATTTGGAGCTTCCTAGCCCAAGTTATGACCTTTTTCCCAAGGTCACCTGATTTTGACTCAGATCTGGAAGAGGCAGAAACCCTATATTGTACAGATCATAAATCACAAAGTACAACGAATTAGAGGTTGTCCTTTGGACACAAGATACCTGGAGATCTTAGCTTCGGCCTGTACCAATTTCAGATCCGAAAAATTCGCCAAAACGGATTTATAGCGAAAGTGATACGATGACTGTTTTTTGCTATATCAAGCCCTAGCATCGTAAGTGCAACAAGTGTCATACATGCCATATCATGCCTTCTTTCAGGCTAGCTCTGATACCATGTTAAATTTTCTGAATTTACTTCAATATTATCTAGGATCTTAACTGAGACAACAACATGTATAGCATATCTACAGCATATCAATCATGGAGACAATAATGCAAGCACACAAGAGACACAAAGATTTACTTGGGGAAAACCATAAAGGTGAAAAACCCCAATAACTTCCTCAGAGATAGATAGAGAAATGATACAACCAACCAAGAGAGATAGCCATAACCTAGGAGCAGATCCTCCTCCTCCATAAGTGCGCCACTCCTCCTTGAGTGCATGTGTGAGAAGTGAGTGAGTAAATAGAGTGCCTCCCGCACTCTATTTATACTTGACTTGACTTGCCTTTTTACCTAACTCATGTCGGCTCGAACTTAACCACATAACATAATGCTGAGTGGGCCGACCCCCAATAGGGTGGTCTAATAACCCTTTGAACCACATGGCCGACCCCCAATAGGGTGGTCTAATAACCCTTTGACCCACATGACTTATACAGGGCTGACCCCAAATAAGGTGGTCTAATAACCCATCAAGTATAAGTTACGACACTTACAATATAAATGACGACACTTCCTTATAGAGGAATAATACCATCTCTATAGGAATTCAATATACATTTATGTGAAATACATTCCGAAGTTACATATACATCAACAAGGGAGGCCCCAAGACCCACCATACTTGGACCACAAGTACCAACACAAGATTGTTTCAATCTATGAAATTTATCCCTACTAGGAAGCCAACAAGAAACATAATAAATGTGTGAGGGCTTGAGATTCCTACTTACAATAGTTAATTTTGCATCAAATTGAAGGTCTTTGTTCTACAAAAGGAGAATTTTATGTTGTAGATACTCCAAACACCAATCCTATGTAGTAATCAGAGAAATCACCATTGCAAAACAAGGTGCTAGTGCATTAGAGGCTTGAAGAAATGATTGATTTAATGCATGGGGCTTGATAGACTTAAGGAAGATTCGAAGACCTTTCCTTCAGAAGTAATGATGACAATGATAAATTACCGGCAACCTTCTTTATAGGAGAAGGAAATTCCAATTATGGTGGATATAAGAAGTAAACAAATAAGTTCATAAAGAAAAAGAATACATTCAACCTAGGTGGATAAACTAAAAATAAAAACAAGTAGACTTGGGAAGTGCTTTCCTTCCATTGTGCATAAAAGATTCCTTGGGTGTATCTTGGACTCTTGGGGGTTGAGTGGAATTCCTTGGACTAATTTTTGGATGATCCAATTGGTTGATTATGACTAAAGTACTTGCCCAAATTAACTTCTCTATATTAGAAAGAGGTATGTGTTGATGTATTTGTAACTTCGGAAGATATTCACTTGTATATTGTATGTATTACATTTGTACTTTATTGTATCCCCGACGGAGATGTCTTATTCGTCCGATTGTACTTTATTGTATCCCCGATGGAGATGTATTATTCGTCTGATCGGAAGTGTTGTCATTTGTATTCTATTGTTGTACCTCCGACATAAATGTTTGTTCCTCCAGGTCGGAGGAGTCATTATTGTACTTGAGTCATGTAAATTCATTGAGGTCCATCCTCCCATGTATGACACTGAATTAGACCACGGAGTAGTGTCACAAGTTATATTGTAAGTGTCGTAACTTACATTTGATGGGTTATTAGACCACCTTGGTGGGGTCGGCCCTGTATGAGTTATGTGGGTTAAAGGTTTATTAGACAACCCTAGTGGGGTCGACCCAGTGACAAGTGGTAATGGGTTATTAGACTCTCCTAAGGGAGGTCGGTCCAGTTAGAGTTAAAGGAAGGTCAAGTCATTGTATAAATAGAGAGTGTGACTTTATCATTCTATTCATTAACTCACTCACTCACTTCACATTAGTGAGAGAGAGGAGGAGTGCGCACAAGTGGAGGAGGAGCAGCTGCTGCAAACATTTATTTGTTTGGGGATTCATCTTGGTGATCTTTGTATTGGTGGTTATTCTATCTCTGAGGAAGTTGCGGGGTTTTTCACCTTCTTGGTTTTCCCCGGTGAAATGATTTGTGTCTCTTGTCTCTTATCTCTTATGCTTGATATGCTGTACATGTTGTTTTTTCAGTTAAGATCCTAGATCATATTGAATTAAATGTTGAAAAACTAACAGTATGTAATTATTTTTTCATCTCATCACACTTAGTAGACTTTGGAAACTTTATTGGAGCATTTGAGGGAAGTGGAAGTGATGTCCATATTCCCTATTATTGTCATTAATAGTTTCCTTGGGCATATTATTTCCCACGAAAACTTGCATTGGAGACTAAGTCTACTAGAAAATACGTGTATATCAGTGCAGATGTTGGAAGTGTTGGATTCTATAGAGAAAATTGAAAGTTGAGTAAGGGGAGAAGACCTTCCTATTGTTGAGAAATTTATGTACTTTGATCTACAAAAAGATATAAATTAGGAAGAATATTGAACTTGCACCAACAGCAGTTGTGAAGATTAGTAGAAAAGGAACATAGTAGGATGCAAATAGTCACACACAAATTCATGCACAAAAGGAGGAAAGGTAGAAGGATGTTTCAGTTTTGAAGAAGAATAGTTTAATTGTTATGCATAAGCAGTGCATGAAGGAACTTACAAAACAAAACTCTTAGTTTCTTGATGATGGCATGGTTAAGGAATATCTTCATAGAGATTTGCATGATTTAATTTTTTTTGTACTTCATGAATGTTGGCAAGTAAGGTTGACATATATGTTGGTTTAGAAGGATGCATATCTTAAAAGAGGTTGTTGAGACTCATCCACTTACCAAAGGGTTCAATAAATCAACGTGAAATAACTTTAATAAGAATCAATAGATGGTAAAGGTGGCTGAGGTACCTATTTTATAGCTTTGACGAAAAGGTGGTGACCTATCCTTAATCTAGAAAATTTGCATAGAGAAGACTAGAATGTAGAAAGAAGTGGATATTTTCAGCTTGAGGATATGCATTCTAGTGATAAGGATGCGATTGTTGGATTATCTACCAAAATAGTTTAGATTTTGGGCGTTGACAGTGTGTAGATGCACGGAAGAATTGACTAAGTACAAAAGAAGTAGTGAGTTAGAAGTGTGAAATATTTCAATAGTTGTAGAACCTTTGTAGTGGAGGTTGAATTGTTATAGAATTCAAAGGTAGGCATAGAAGCAAGAGATAATTTTTTCAGTAGGACGAAACAACCACAACATGATTGTTGTTCGGGAATTCTACCCTATAGTGAGGAGAGGGACACTACCAACTTCTGGGGTGACAGGTAAATGCATTCATCATATCACATAGGCTTCTACAAAAAGAAAGAGATCAAGATATTAGAAGGCATACCTTATTAACGACGTTTGATCCTAGCTCTTGCTCGATCTTCCATTCAATCCTTCGCTTGATCTTCCGTTTGGAGAACCTGCAATACAAAGATACCTTCCTCAGCGTATCTTGAATGATATAACAATGATGAAATTGAAACACAATTTAGACATCACATAAAATCAAGCATTTAATCCAAACAAACATGCAATCCATTAGACATTTGATTGGGATGGGAAGGGCATTTCAACCTTTATTGTCAAAAGCAAATAATCAGTACAAGTATACCTAATCATTCAGAGTGCTTGTGCAACCAGATCCTGGGCTCCTGCTCTTCACACAAACTTTGGAATTCCTCCAGCATAACAACCCTTAATGCATAGTTTCTTCCCCCCTCTCTCATCTATCCTCCTTGTATTTATGGGACAAGGGAGGCAGTTTGGATCAAGAGATAGTTTGATTGGCAGGTGGGGGAAGTTGCAAAACCAACTTCAACTAATCCCAATTCATCAAATTAATATATTTTTTATTACTTTTTAAGATGTGCGCGAGTATTTCATAGCAAAGTAGCGCACAATATGCAACTTCACTACTTTACAACCAGTGTTTGGATATTTTTTAGGGTGTGTGCTAGTTTGCTTAAGCAAAGTAGGGCATACTAGCAAGTGTGCGCTACTATTATGCTTGTACAGTAGGGCACACTCCAAGAAATGCGCTACTATCTTTCTTGTAGGGTAGCACACATGTCAAAAGGTAAGGTAAAACAGGGTTTTGTCAACTACTGAGGGGCAAACCAAGTCCATGTATCATCAAGGGAAATCTTTCTCTTCAATCCATGTTTTCCATTCGTGTGATGGACAGCTTGATGTGATCATGGATGGACAAGTGCATATTTGACCTATAACAGATGCCCCCTAATGTGTTAGTTCAGAGGGAAACGATGGCCGAAATACATTATAATTCCAAGTCAGAGGAGGAGCAAGAAACCACAGAACCATGTCACAAAAGTACCTGAAATAACGATCAAGGTCAGCGAGCAATTACAATCTTGACATCATATAGACGTGTGGCATGATACAACATGATCTCCTGATACATAACTAGGAGATGTATATATAGCACGGCCACTGAAATACAATCGTGGATCCATGTCAGAATGAGAGATCATAGCCATAACAACAAACTGGATCTATGTCTCATGGAGAACCAAAATGAATGAGGCTCAGTCTTGCACAGCTTGGGTGTTAACATAAAGAGGTAATGCTATCAAAATTCCAAGGTCTTCATCCAAATAACCCAAGGTACAAACCCTAACCATGTGAATAAATGAGCTGAGTCGAACATGGGGGTTATCGTTTGATTACCGATCATTGATGTATACCATTAACAAACGCGAGGGCTTCCATTGGTAATGATAATGGGGCCCAAGATACCTAGTATGATCCAACAAGTGTGAATAAGTGGAATTGACGTCGAACACTTGAGGAACCTGTCAAATAAGAGACATTGATGTATTCTCATAATTCAACAGCGAGGGAAGCTACCACTGATGACTGCAATACCTAAGGTACTAACCGAAGATGTAAACTTCATTCCCTGAGAAAAATGAGTTGATGTCCATGGGAAGAAGTCCATTGGAAAGGGAGGCCTTAAGGCATCCTACATCATCCAACATGACGAACACTCAAATGGTATGAGCTAATGTGGAGTAGTACAAGTAACAAGACTGACACTAGGATGGACAACACATGAGGTCAAGGTAAACTGCAGAATGGCCGACACAGGTTGTATCCTTGAACAATGAGCATGACATAAAGTGACTTAGGCAGTTTTCGACATAAATTGGAAGAGATTAAGCCTACAATGTAGGAGACATTAGCAGACCCTCCATATGGTTGGAAGAATAACCAACCAGGGGAGTAAACAACTCGAAGATCAGGTTCACCCTAAGGTCAAAAATTAAAACCCAACTGACATGAAAGACTCAAGTAAGTGCTGTGTTCAAGGATATGACTGACTGAATTGCCTTTAAAACTGTAAGATGTGATATACCCTTCTTATCCCTTATTCTTTTTAGATAAAAGAATACATTTCTTGTTGTTTTAATGAGTCCAAGGAAGAATGAAAACTCAATAGATCCAACCATGTAAAGAGTTTAACGAGCCCATGGGAGCAAGACTCAAGACCTTCTTCATTGTTTACAGAGTTCGAAGAAGAAATAGAAGAATACTCTATAATATTGATCTCTGGATTTTAATATAGAACCGAGATCTGTTCTTCCTTGCCAATGTTTTCAATTTTAAGGAGTTTGAAAAACTTAAACAATAACTCCATACACCTACTCGTGGATTTTAATATCAAGTCCAAGTAGGTTAATGCTCACTGATGTTTTCCTGTTTATAGAGTCTAAAAAACTTAAACAATCCTCTTTTCACCCTCCCTTGGATTTCACATCGAGCCCGAGTAGGTGAGTGCTCGCTTGGTGTTTTCATGTTTCGAGAGCCTGAAAACCCTAAAGAAGGCTCCACAAGGTCCTTTTTCGTAAAGTTAGTCTCCTCCCACAAAAAAGTGTAAAACAATGGAAGAAGAGCTCTTCTAGCCACGGATGACTAGAGTAATCCTTTTTCATATGTAGTCCACAAAAGTCCGGAAAAGGGTTAAACTTATACTTAGGCGGATGGGCCTTTAGTTCCTTTAACGAGCTTGAAGAGGACAAGTTTGCTTGGCAATCTTGTTTAGGTTTCCATAGTCCAAACAAGAGCTTAAAATTACTTAAATGACAGCTTCCAGGATCATGACTCATGACCTGCCAAAGACTAGGATCTCAACAACCAAGTTAGTATTAACGACAAAAAATATTCAATGACATGAAATTTCAACTATAAAGTACTTAACATGGTCCGTCAATAAAGAAATTAAGTCGTAATAGATTGATGCTATGAAAATCTAGTGAAAATTTGAGAGATATAGGTTGAAATCACTCTACCAACATTTGGAGGTATTTTAATGATTAAATAGATCATTTTTATGCAATTTGAAACTATAGACTTTTCACAAAAGTGGGTAAAAAATCAAATTCAAATTTATATATGTAATTTCAACTTGAAAACTCAAATATCCCATTTGGAAATGTAGGGAAAGTTTTTGGAGCAAACCCTTGATCTTCAACCATTCATAGCGATCAAATCGGGCAACCATTCCACTTCAAACCTCTTCCAAGTAAGTTATTTTCATATCTACTTGCATTTTGATGGTTTATTTGTCAATTTTTATCCTTAAAAATCAATTTCTAGCCATGTTCAACTCGTGAAGTGCGTGTGCGCTACTATGTAAGAGGGAAAGTAGGGCATACTAGAGGTGTGAGCTACTCTTCCTCAAGGACAGTAGTGCCCAAACATGACTGTCTACCTTAAGGAGTAGTGCACACCCCTGAACATGAAGAAAAACATGTCGAGGACTAAAAAAATGACCATTTTTGGCAGGATCGTGCTTGTTTGGAGGGAAAGGGAACATGAAGAGATGGATAGGGTGGCTATGCAAGACCCAACAACTCTACATGCACTCCAAAGGTGTGGTTTGCTAAAATTCTATAGAACCGTCAACATGAGGGTACTCAACCGATTACTTCAAAGACTCATTCAGTATTGGGATGCAGATGCCAATGTGTTTGATTTCCGAGGAGAGAAACTAGACCTCACAATTGATGACATATATTTCATTACAGGACTCTCTAGGAGGGGAGATCTTGTAAACCTGAAAGGGTCCTCATGCAATGTGGGTGCCATTTCCGTACAAGAATACGTGAATGCATACTCTGTGGTAGGTACTGAGAAATCGGGAAGTCGGATTCTTATTTCTACTACTGACAACCTCCCTTTGAAAGTTATTGTAAGTATGTTGAACTGAATGGGAGGGAGTGCCACACAACACTTAGCCTTAAGGAACTATATGCATATTGGTATCAAATGCTTGCAAGGTCATGTGTATGACTTGTTCGGATATCCACATCATCTTTTTCACGATCTTGCATGCATGTAATATCCCTATTTTTATCCCCATCAAATTATAATTATATATATTGTAAACTATATATGAGACCCTTGTGAGGAGCTCAAGGCCAAGGCCCCACCAACGGACATTGAAAGTATCGTTATTTATTTTTTTTAAGTTGTAAGTTGCAACTAAAACGAAGGGAAATTAAATCTTCTAAGGGAGAGGAAATGGATAGCTAGACCATGAATGGATGACAAACTGTCATCTTAGTACCTCGGCACTGCATGAAGTTTAAGCTAAAGTTGTCCTCTCGATAACCTAAAGTCACAGGAGGATATACTAATATTAGTCTTAAACTAATATGATAACCATAATAAATGGTAGGGGATATTGAAGACCCTCCCTAAGAAAACCTAAGATGAAACTTACGGTTATGAAAGAAGCTAGAGGAAGGGGGTAAGTTATTATGTTTTCTCCACCTAATATTTCTCTAGCTAATATTGCTCGAGTAAATATTTAATATACTACTGTATTACTACTTCATATTAGATGGAAGTATATAACCTATCATAAAGTGAATAGGTTATTAAGAGAATACAAAAAGAGAAAAAAATAAGACATATATGACAAATACTCAGCTAACAATATTAATATACCTTTGTATACTATTACAAGGGGAAACATATTGCAAAGTTCACGTTAGACTATGGTTGGATACTATTAAAAAAGGGAATATATGGAAAAATCCATATAAAACAGATTATGTAACTACCTACCTAAAGATTTGGGTCATTATAAATAATTGATTGACGTCAAACTTGTATTTGACATACTAACAACAAAATCGCACTCCCTAATGACAAGTGTAGTGGGTGTGAATTAAAGAGTGGGTAGTTGAGGGTTTTACCTGGCATTTCGAAATTCCACTTGTCGCCACACCATCTTCGAAGGATACCACTTGTCAAGTTATTAGTGTGAAATCCCTCTTTCTTAAGGAAGAGCTAAAATCAAGTAAAGGGGCGTTTTGTTTTTTTTGGGATTATAGTTTGAGGAGTGCTTATCTTCCTCTTTTCGTGCTGGCATTGTGGGATAGGAAAAGGGGGCTCTTCATCTGGACGAAGGATTGGTTCTCTCTTCTGGAAAAAAAAAAAGAAAAGAAAGGATAGCGACCTGCGGATGATCCTGGGAGTTCAGAATAGAAATGCAAATTCGTAATATCGGCAATGGAGATCGGGGATTTGGTGTATGAGAGTAAGTAAGTTCAGCCTTTCTGGTTGGATCTATTGGATTTGCGCAAAAGGTAAGTTTAGTTCTCGCCTTGATTTATTGGATTTGTGCAGTAAGTAAGTTGAGGTAGGTAACTTTAGGTGAAGTTCTTCTGTTAATAGAATTTCATTTTTATTCTTTCATGATGATGGCGCATCTAGACGCATCTATGTGATATCGGCTCGGATACAAAGATCTCTGCCATTAATGCTTGATAGATTATGTATCCCTGATAGCGATCTATGGATTTCGGTTTGCATGTTGATGTACAGAGTTATGGAAGGCTCTGTATAGCCGAACCCTAAACACCCTTATTTATGGTTACATATATGTATATTGTATTCACCTTTGATGTTGGGAAATATTCCCGTGTACCTTCCAGTCAAAAACCTTTATTCTTGATCTGGGCGATAAGAACAATGCCCTATCTGCGAAGAATCGCTGTGTGATATTCAGGATGATTTCCTGAATGCATCCGTTTCTTTTTTTTTTGTTGAACCTCTACGTGAAGTTTAGTTCCTATCATACTGCAGTGAAATCGTAGGATAAGTGATAACGTGGATCTCTGCATAAAAGACAACTAGGCCAAAATATCCAGCAATATTCTAAAAGCAAGTAGCGAGTTTCACCTTTGCATGCTTCTGGCTGTAAACTCGTTGCCCTTTTTGGGCTTGTCGATACAAGTGGCAGGAGCAACATCCATGAGAAATAGAACTCAACACTTGCCTATTAACTGATACAATTCTGTTATGTCTTTCATCTATCGACAGAGAATTTAGAAATCGAATCTGTAACGTTGTTTTAAAATCAGATTCATTCATTCATCCCTCCCTTTGGTTTCGCATTCATTCCCTAGATCTGGTCGGTAGGGGTGCTGTGGCAAGCTCTAGACCAATTTATAATGCTTCCATTTGAAACATTACAGTAGGCAGAGCTCGCCCTGGGCAGGGCCCTGTCGTACTGGGAAACTCTCTGGTTCAACTATTCAACCAGAATACCTGACAGCATTCTCTACTACCACAACATTGTCTTTTTTCTCATCGTTTTCTCAGTGGCTCCCCTTCCCTTGGCTCTCGTGGTCTTAAAGATCAAGAGCTTGCAGAAGTACAAGATTCAGCCCAAAATCGGGACACACAAGTCTGAAATGCTGCATCGCTACAAGGCTGTCATGATTGTGTTCTTCGCAGTTGTGGGACCTATGCAACTGATGTCATATCCCCTGATAAAGCTTGTGGGTATCAGAACAAGCCTGCCCTTGCCTTCCCTGTGGGAAATGTTTGCACAGCTTGCAGTGTATTTCATGATCGAAGACTATGGAAACTATTGGATACACAGGTGGCTACACTACAAATGGGGTTACAAGAAGATCCATCATGTTCACCACCAGTTCACTACTCCAATGGGCTTTGCTGCTCCTTATGCTCATTGGTCAGAGGTGTTGACACTGGGGATCCCTACGTTTGTCGGACCGGTAATTGCTCCAGGACATATGATTACATTCTGGCTCTGGGTTATGCTACGCCAAGTGGAAACTATTGAAACTCACAGCGGGTTTTCGATTCGCGCCCATTGGTGACAGAGTTCAAATACTCTGCATATCTGTCCTTACGCCCAATTTGATGATAAGGAATTCCGGTATTACTCCGGGTTTGATAAGTGAGCTCTTTATTTGGTGCTCGATCTGGCTGCTTACAATCACTACAATTGATGGTAAAGGCATTATTATTTCCTTATTTTTGTGGAACCTCTGCATATGATAAAGTGTTTCTGATCTCCACAATGCCATAGAATCGTGGTCTTAAATTCGTGTTTGACATCTGCATGTTTATTACATTTTGATATGGTAATTACTGGAAACTTATTACTTCTGATATGTTAGTCGCCAGGCGGTATTTATAATATAGTACTTACCAAAATTGTATTCCATATGACGGATACTATCCTAGCCGAGACAGTAATTTCATTGAAATGGAAATGGATGGGGTTATCCATTTTAATAGGATAGGAGGTAGTTGTAACTACTTTAAAATGGTACCTACTCGAGTAGGTATTCCATGTGTTGTCGCAATTGTTATTACTGGAATTGAAAATACCTTCGATATGTGAGTTATAATTCTAGTTACACAGATTCCCTAAGATCTCTATAAGTTATATTTATAAGAATGCTGACATGGATCATATGATAATTGTAAGATTGCTGACATAGATCACAGATCTCTTTGTTTATGTTAAGGTCAAAGTCTGCAAAATGCGCTCGATAAAAGAGGCATGGAGAAACGCTGGAAGTAAGTATATTAACATTGGTGTTACTGGTTGTAACCTCTATTTTGATAATTAATACAAGATGCGACTCTCCTTTGGTGGACATAGCCCAATGTGATTGGGTGAACCACGTACACTTTGTCTCCCCATGGTATGATTCTATTGTTGATGCCTTGTTAGTAATTCTTGTTGTGTATGTTCATGTCGTAATGCTTATGTCTTGTTTCGTAATGTTTATTGTCTTAATGGTTATGTCTTGTCAATAAGTCTTAACTAAATGTTTATTCACAGAATGTGTGAGGAAATGATTTTTGGAAAGGCATTTTGTTATGATATCATGCAGCTTCCTTTATATATAATGGTCTCAGATGAGATCCATGGAGTTGTATAATGATAACACTTCATAAATAAGTAAATGGTCTATTATAAAATGTCAGGTGTATTCTTAAGGGTTAAATAAATGATATCTATTTTATTGAACTCGATCTTAGATATTTTATTGTGAGGATATCTAATGGAAGAAATTTTATTTTTCGCCAAAATACTAACTCGCAAACCTTGGAGATGTTACATATGGTATCAAAGCATAGGTTGCAAACACTCAGGCTTAGTTGGGCTCAACGCGAGGAAGAGAATGTCATGCGGGTTGAATTAAGGAAACTACTCTACCTATGAGGCGAAACTAAACGGATCCACTTTTGTAAAATTCAACAAGAGGTAACCGATAACGTGTCCATGGGTTGATCGTAAGTAAGTCTCCTTTTCCGAAGCAATATGGTTTGAAAAACTCTCAAAGGATATTTTTGTGCAAAGTATTTTTCTCCATATGAAATGTTAGTGTTAGCACTTAGATTTTATTCCGGTTGTAAGAAAACAAGACCTAAGGTAACCTATTTCAAACCAAGCTTTAGGTAGATGAACTAGCCATTTTCTCTACCAGAGAGGGCTCTCTCTTTGATATATATATGAAGGCTAAAAATATACGAAGGTTCTTTTAGGGTTTCTCAAAAAATATTTTCTGGTCGAAAAGGTAAACAAGAAACATTGGGCATGGAGTCGAAGCTTTCAAAATGTGTAATAAACCAGTAAGAGATTTTCACCATACAAATTTACGCAGAGGCAAGATAGTAATCATGTTACAGTCAATTCGATTTTTCAGGCGGCATAGAAAGAAGTAAAGACATTCCATCAACAACAGGTATCTATCCAGGATAAATCTATTGTCAACTTTGGAGAATATAATGGATATTTAAATGCAGATAAAATGAGGCATAACCAGTATGAATCTCAAGTTATTTCAAAAGTTCATTTAAATATAGAAGAAAAAACACCATGGGAGATATAACGAAGAAGATAAACATGCACATATAAAGATAAGAAGAATAACAGACTGTAAAACTGATTAACTCATGAATCTCTGGTATCAAAAGATAGGTATCATCACTGTACTGCTTTTATTTCAAAAATAGACTTCAAAACATACTTGTTTCTCAAAAAAAAATTTCAACCTTTTCAACAATGACCTCCATTGTTTTTTATACAAAATTTTTAGAAGAAGCTCCACATAACCGCTTCTTCTAACTAATAATTAAAAATACTTAACTAAAAGATAACTGTCTTCGAGCAACCCATAACTGTCTTTCAAATAATATTACAAATTTTTTAAAATAAAAATGTCTTTTTTCCACTTGGCAAAACTTTTTGGATATCATCCTTTTGCCACATAGCAAGAGTTTCAAATGCATCTAGGTATGAACAGAATATCTAGTCTTTCCGTATTTCTCTACATAATTCCACTGGTCAACCGTGGGTAGGTCATAACTGGTCATTTCCTTCAACAACTTGATGATTCAGAGCCTTGATACGACGCTCAATTCTTCGTTTGGATATGATATTCAATGGATCATATTCTATAGCTGCATCTGTCCCAAAATTCATGTCTTTTAACAACTTCTCTATATATACAGCAGCGTTCTTATTCTTTATTGTGAACGGACCTAATGTGAAAGGATATTTAATGTCCGTTGCTTGTCTATGAACTAAAAAATTGTTATCTTCTACAATCAATTTCTGTCTCAAGAATTCCAAGGCAAAAATCCTCAAGGTGAGGAATGCTGGTAACACATAGGGTTCGTGCTTGAAACCATACAATCTGACTACCGTACTATCTTTTGATAAAAACCAGTCCCCTGTAGCATATTCTGTATTCAATTGCATTGATACCTGCATTTCCGGTAGCACCCTGGGCAGGTTTTTTCCGAAAATCATCTTAAAGATAGCTGAGAGCATGTAGTTGATAAAGTTGAACATATTATTTTCCAGTGGAGTTGTGAAAACAATCTCTGGGAACTGCAATTCTGCCTGACTGGATACCATAATCATTCTCATTAAAAAGGCCTGAAACCTGAAATGTCTGTGTGTGGAAAAATTGACCATCTGGTCATGAATCCTTTCTGCTATGAACGTTTCAAAATTTAGTCGGGGAATTTGATTTTCGTCAATTCCCGACTGGACTATACTTATTCTGTACAATAAACTCAATTGAAACTCAGTTATATACAAATCCGTATCTAACCCTAGAACTACGGCCAACAGTGTCAAGACCAACTGAGTATTCTCATTAAAAAGATTGATATCTAAAGGATAAGGGAGTTCTGAAATGCTAGTCTCTGGTCTGAGACACGTCGACAAAAACATTTCCCTATCACTCTGAGAAGTATGATGAAAATTTTCAATAATTGAAACCTCAGAAAAAACTTCAGGGTCAAGGGTTTGGGGCAAATCTACTTCCAGAGCTCTAATCAATTCGGCTGGCTCGATTTTGCAAACGACTCTGGTTTTCTAGCTATTTAAAACGACTCTTTCTTCCCTGGAATAATTCTAGGCACACCAGGAGACGAATTCTGGGAAAACAGGAAATTGGTCTGGGCAAAAAGCTATTAGAGATGACTGGTGAACCCTATGGGGGTCTATACCCTCTTTTAATAACTCAGACAACTTAATTTTCACATCGGAGACCGGAAACCTAATTAGGGTGTCGTAAACATCTTCATCTCTGTCTTCTAGGGCATCTTTCGACCTAATAACGTCTATATCTTGCACAGTCTCCATTTAAACGCTTCTTTTAAACAAAATTTCGTTTAAAAAGTGTGACAGGTCACCAGACCCTACCTGTAAGTGCTTGCTTTTCGCCTTCTCTCGCAATCGCCAGCTTCCACCAGTCTTCGGAGCTCTCCAGGATAACGACACATGCAAAATGCCGTTATGTGGAGCCCTTTCTTTTTATATAAGCCTTTTTAGAATAACCTCCTTGCACCTTTATGAACGCGGGTCATATCCAACCATTGATCTTCGAACCATTGTTTTGGACCGTCAGATTTCGTTCCCCTTTATTCCACCGGCGGTATCCGCGATCGAAAAGGCGGTTTCCTTTTCTGGTTTACTCCCCGCGCGGATACACCATCTGCTGACACCTGTTATAGTGGTTTATTCTCCGCGACCGCTTCCCCTTATATCCCGTGTGCATGTTCCCGGCCGCGGATGAAACGTTGGCCGTTGATTTTATTTAAGTATGTATCAGCCTTCCGATCATTGTAAAATATGATGTCATGTGCCATGGCCCCGCCAAGCTCTCCCTGTTCGCCACGTGTTAGGTCCCACCTAGCCACGTAAGGTATCTTTCCACATTTCCATAATGGGTGGTTCCGCGCGGTGTTATAGTGGTTTCCGATACCGCTTTATCCGTGCGCGGATGAATGAATATCGGACACGTGCCTTGGTGGTATTATGTCCGCTACCACCCTCCACCATTTGTTGACGATTACATTGGCGACGCGGGGTTGATATTAGCCGTTGATCTTGATCTATAATATCTCCGCCGATGGGACTTGACCGGGGTTTAACCCTTACCTATATTTGCTAGCGGACCTTATAATTATGGGTTTTTATCTTATATTTTTATATGAAAACCTTCAATTCACCCCTTTTATGATGATTTTTTCTCTTAGGACCTTTTAGCCAAACCTTTTAGCCAAAATTTTAGGTTTTTCTCAGACCTGGTGTCAACAACTGGCTCCAACTGGGGATGCTATCCTCCCTGTGAGGTAGCAAAGAACATCATAGACCAAGTGCCTAATCCATTGGGCCGCATTCAAACCCCCTTTTTTTTTTTTTTTTTTTTTTTTTGAAATATTTACACTGTACAGGAACTTTCTTTTACCACCCTCTGTTAGGACAAATAATGTTTGAGGTGTCTCCCATTTACTGGCCCTCCAGGATAAAATTCTCCATTGCAATTTTTTAAGATAAATGCATTTTCTCCTTGGCATCCTGCAATAATATATGGGCCTTTCCATAAATGTTCAAACTTTCCATGGTGCTCTTCTTTCCTGGAATCCCACTTCAAAACCAAATCATTTATTTGAAAATTCCTTTCTTTAACTTTTCTGTCAATTTTTTTTTTCATTTTTTCTTGATGTATTTGAGTCTTGTTATATGCTTTTTCTCTGACTTCATGCAACTCTATCATTTAATTTATTCTTCTTTGCATATGATTTGGTTCTTCATCAACTTCTTGTAACAATTTCATGACTGGCAATCCTAAAGAAACAGGAAAAACTACTTCTGTACCATATACCAACTGAAAAGGGGAAGTGCCAATTGCTCTTTTTGTACTGATTCTGTCTGCCCATAGAGCATATTTCAGTTTAGTGTGCCAAGCCCTCTTATTATCCTCTAACAACTTCTTTATGATTCTCACCAAACTTTTATTTGAAGATTCGGCTAATCCATTTCCTTGTGGATAATAAGCTGTTGAATGATTCAGATGTATGTGATATTTATGACAGAAATTTATCATCTTTTTTGACTTGAACGCTGGGGCATTATCTGTCACTATCCTTTTAGGACAACCAAACCTGGACAAAATATTTTCTTCCAAAAAGTTCATAATCACCGTCTCTATAGCATTTCTGGTTGGGATGGCCTCAATCCTTTTTGTGAAGTAGTCAGTAGCAGTCAAAATCCACTTGTGTTGTCCTGAAGAATTCGGGTTAATTTCACCAATAAAATCTAATCCCCACTGTTGGAAAGGTGCTTCAACTGAAATGGGTTTCAATGGAAATGGCAATAATTCTCTTTTTCCATCGAAAATTTGACATTCATGACATTTTGTTATTTCTTTATACACATCAGAATACATGCTAGGCCAGTAAAAACCAGCTCTAAGAATTTTGTTTACTATAGCCTTCCATGAATGATGTCCTCCACACATACCCTTATGAAATTCCACCATAATATGCTGTGCTTCATTCTCTAAAAGACAATTTAACAATATTCCTCCTGGATCTTTCCAAAACAAATTCCCATCCAATATGCAAAACTTTGCTGCTTTCAGTTTTACTGACCGTGCCCTAGTTTTTTCCATGTCTGCAGGTGCTTGAAAATTCTGTAAGACATATACGATATCTGAGTACCAGGGAGATAAAGAGAAATCTTCAATTATTGGTGACTTTGGAACACTCTCGGACGAAGTTTCAGCTAAAAAATTTACACTGAGGGAATCCCAATTTGTTTCTGTCATCATTTTAGCTAAACCTTGACCTTTTATTAATTTGGTGGGTTTAATGTCCAGGTCATATTCCAGCAATACTGCTATCCATTTTGCTCTTTTCCCTTCAGGATCTGGTTGCGTAAGAATGTCTTTTACTGCTGCTGATGGAACATGCGCTATTGTATGAGAATGCAAAATATATATCCTGAAATCTTTCAATGCTTTCACCAAAGCATAAGCTTGTTTTTCCATGATGTTGTATTTTAATTCTGCATCTCTCAGAATCTTACTAAAAAATGCAATAGGCTGTTCTATACCTTCTTGATTCCTTTGCAACAATACCCCAGCCACGGTGTGTTCTGATGCATAAGTAAACATAATGAAATCCCTTGTATAATCTGGATTAATTAACACCGGTGCCTCAGTCAATGCTTTCTTGATGTTGTCAAAGGATTTTCTTGCTTCTTCATTCCATTTAATTTCTCTATCTTTTCTCAACATTTCAGTTATATTTCTCAAAATCTTAGCAAAACTGGGAATGAACCTCCTCAACCAATTTACCCTTCCTATGAATGACTGAATCTCTTTCTTACTCCTAGGGATTCCCACCTTTTGTATTGCAGATACTCTCTCCGGATCAATCTTAATGCCTTCTTTGGATATGATGTGTCCCAATAACCTTCCCTCTTCCATGCAAAAATGTGATTTCTTTGGATTTAATGAAATCCCAAACCTTCTACATTTTATGAAGACTCTTTCCAGATGCTTCCAGTGATCAGTAGCGTTCTTGGAATAAACAGTGATATCATCCATGTACACCACCACAATTTTGTCCCTTTCATCTGCAAATGCAATATCCATGGCTCTCTGAAATGTTGCACCTGCATTCATTAGACCAAATGGCATTTTGGCGTACATAAATGTTCCCCAAGGAGTAGTAAAAGCAGTTTTTTCTTGATCTTCTGGATGAACTTTGATTTGATTATAACCTGAAAACCCATCCAACATGGAAATTCTTTCGGCTCCCACAACTTGTTGTAAAACCTGGTCCATTTTAGGGAGTGGATAATTATCTTTCAAAAAAGCTCTGTTCAAGTTTCTAAAATCCACACACAGCCTTATTTCTCCATTCTTTTTCCTTACAGGTACTAAATTGGCTAACCACTTGGAAAACCTTAGAGACACAATTATCTTAGCATCAAACAACTTCCTCACCTCTTTTTCTATCACTGGCAGTAGCTTGGGATTTATTCTTCTCAATTTTTGCTTAAAAGGCTTTTCACCTGGTTTAATTGGAATTGTATGTTGTATAACAGAAATATCATATTCCTTTAAATCCTCATAGCTCCAAGCAAAAACATCCGAAAACCTTTTCATTACTTCAACACTTTTATCTTCTTCTTTTCTTGGTAATTTCTTTGAAAGTTTTACCAATTTAGGATCTTTTTCAGAACCTAAATTATAATCTTTTACATCTTCAGGTTTCGGTTCAATATTTGGATTCTTTACCACATCATTTTTATCAAATAGCTTTTCTAAAGGAATTAAACCTCTAGGGATAACATTATTCTTCAATTGAATAATATCCTTACCTCCAATCCTTTGCTTGAATTTTTCTATTTCCTCCGGAGAATCCACTTCATCTGGACCCATCTCATCACCTTCTGCATCAATAGATCTGTAGTTGAACTCATCTGTCATTTACAAAAAGCGTTTGATCTGTTGGTCATCTTCGAAGACCTGCCAATGTTTGACATTGTCTGGAATAGATGGTCTATGTATGACTTCGATATTATATTCCTTTTTAGAAAAGATGGGAGTTTTGAACGCAGCTCCTGCAGTGGCTAAAGAATCTGCTACAGTGTTGCTAACTCGGGGAATTGAGATAACATCATGTTCATCGAAAAAAATTTCCAGTAAATCCCACACTTCATTCCTATAGGACCTCATTTTAGGATGTTTGGTCTGATAAATAGCTTTTACCTGATTTATAACCAATTCAGAATCTCCAAATACCTCAATCTTTTTGCTTTCAAATCCTTCAACATATTCAATCCCAGAATTAAGGCCTCATATTCTGCAACATTGTTGGTACACTCAAAATTCAATTGGTAAGAAAACATCAGAAATTCTCTGTCAGGTGTAATTATCCATACTCCTGCTCCAGCTCCTTCTCTGCTTCTAGCTCCATCAAAGTGCATTGTCCAAGTACCTTCTTTTCTGATCTTTTCTCTTAACAATCTTTCCTCCTCATTTTCTTTAGGTTCAATTAAATCAATCTTTTCTTGAGATTCAACATCATTGTACAAAATGCAAGAACCCAAATCGGTGTCTAATGCATATATGGCATGTTTCTCAGGCTCTTTTAGATCACTTACCAAATAAGAAGCTCTCTTTTCAGTATACAATCTCCTGTGTACCCCCAATACCGGAATAGTAGCGAAAGACATATCCATTTGTAGAGTTCCCTTTAACTTTGAAGCCCACGACCTGGACAACAACATACCGAACTTTGCAGGAATATCAGCGACCACCACATCCATAAGAATACCTTTGGCTGGTATTTTACTGAGATTGACTGTTAAATCTTTAATCAACCCTAAACATTTAACTTTCCTTGAATCAAAAGAAAATAAGTCATCATATGGTCTTGTGATTTCTAATCCCAAAGATTCTACTACAAGTTTGGGCATCAAATTATGAGAAGCTCCAGAATCCAACATACAGTTATGTACCACTTTATCATGAATATCCAAATTCACATAGAAAGGAGAAACTTCTTCCAAACTATTGTCTTCCATTCTTGATCCTAAACAGATATTAGGATTATCATCATCTAATTCCAAAGTGTCTATTTCCATCCGATTTTCTAATTGCATCATCTTGAAAATTTGTTCCTTGTATTCCTTGTTCTTCAGTATTTCATTAAAGGGTACTGGAATCTTGACCTTTGACATTTCATTCTGTATGTTGAAAGGAACCAAATTTTTATCATTTTCCTTCATTGGATCTTTCTTACTATCTGGAATTACCTTGGGTATATCTTCATTTTCTTTTCTTTTAGTTTGCCTTTCAGACTGACTAGTAGAAGTTTTATCAGCATTTCTTTTTGACTTGCCTATTGTTTCTTTCCCTTTGTCAATTACAACATCTCGGTTCCTCAGATTTATTTTTCTTTGAAGGTCGTTTATGGCATTTTGATAACCAATTTGGTATTGATCACTTCCTACCTCCAAACTACAACATTCCCCTTCTGCCATGAACATATCATGCTCCTGTTTAGTCAAATATACTTCTGGATCAGAACTGCCACAATGGTGAATATCTCCTTCAGGTATTTCGGCTTCAGCTTCTCCAGCAATATAATTTTCAGGAAAATGAGGTCGGATTTGATCCTCTTCTGCATTCCTTGGGTTTGGCTGTCCTCTCGGCCTTACAGCTGGAACAAAAGGTCTCCTAAAGTTCGGGTTTCTGATTTGAGGTTCTGCTTGTTCTTTATTTGGAGTCTTGTTGTCCACTACTAATCTTTCTAGCAACTTTTCCATAGTTTTCATCATTGTTTCGAATTTTATATCTGTAGAGGAAGAAGAAGAAGAAGCTACATTTTGATTATCTTCTCTAATTTTCTTTCTATCCATATCTCTATGTCTCATTTTTCCAGAAGCCATCATATTAGCCTCAACTTCTACCGCATCTTTCATCATTATTGCCAAAGTAGTAGATCTTCTTTCTCTTAATGTGCATGAAAAATCACCTTCAAAAGCATCAGCATAATGTAACTTGGCTGCTCCTACTGGAGGTTTCATATCTGTAGGGATTGAATTGTAGACTTTCATAAATCTGGCAGAGAACTCCTGAACTGACTCAAAACCTCCCTTTTTCAAATTGTTATACTGGGTCAATACCTGTGAAGGATTTTTCTGATCTTCCCACCTTTCGATAAAAAGGGTTGTAAAGGCATCATAATTTGCAATAGATCCAGCAGCTAAAGCTCTAAACCATTTTTTCACTTCACCCCTTAAGCTTTGAGCAAACAACCTCATTTTAGCATCATCATAATCCAATTCTTCTAAATCAATAAAATCACTGAAATTATCAACATGTTGCTGTGCTGTATAATTTCCCTCATTATCAAAAGTAAAGATTCTCTGTGCATAATTTTGAGGCAAATCATGTAAAACTGATGGCAAAACCAAAGGAGCAAATCTGGCAGCCATGGGTGGTGGATTATAAGGTGCAACGACCGTCGCCTGTTGTCTATTACCCTGTACATGTATTCTTTGGGCTTTGGATATTTCAGGTGCTTTCCTCTCAGATCTTTGTAAATTTTCCCAAACAGATTTTAAAGAATAGTCCCACAAACTTTGTGGATCAACTTTTGTTTCTTTCAAATCAGAATCTGACTTAGTTCTAAACAGAATCTTTTCACTTGAACCAATATTTTCTTCCTCAAACAAATGTTCTTGCAAAGAAGGGAATATATTCGAAAACTGAGAAATACCTTCTTTCGTCTTGCCTTTGAATTTCTCCGTCTTGAGGAGCTTTTCTGGATTATCTACGCTTGAAAAGAACTGCGAACCGGGATTCCTTCTTGTAGCCACAATGTCTTTCTCAACTTACTCTCAAAACTTCTAAAAACTGTCACAAGTGAAGTCGCCAGGGCAATATCTACAACCAATTTGTTTCAAACTTCCTTGCCCAAGAAATTTGAGCTTTCTTTGTCGTTTCTCCCAGGGAAAATTTCACTTTCGTTCCCCGGCAACGGCGCCAAAATGTTAGCACTTAGATTTTATTCCGGTTGTAAGAAAACAAGACCTAAGGTAACCTATTTCAAACCAAGCTTTAGGTAGATGAACTAGCCATTTTCTCTACCAAAGAGGGCTCTCTCTTTGATATATATATGAAGGCTAAAAATATACGAAGGTTCTTTTAGGGTTTCTCAAAAAATATTTTCTGGTCGAAAAGGTAAACAAGAAACATTGGGCATGGAGTCGAAGCTTTCAAAATGTGTAATAAACCAGTAAGAGATTTTCACCATACAAATTTACGCAGAGGCAAGATAGTAATCATGTTACAGTCAATTCGATTTTTTAGGCGGCATAGAAAGAAGTAAAGACATTCCATCAACAACAGGTATCTATCCAGGATAAATCTATTGTCAACTTTGGAGAATATAATGGATATTTAAATGCAGATAAAATGAGGCATAACCAGTATGAATCTCAAGTTATTTCAAAAGTTCATTTAAATATAGAAGAAAAAACACCATGGGAGATATAACGAAGAAGATAAACATGCACATATAAAGATAAGAAGAATAACAGACTGTAAAACTGATTAACTCATGAATCTCTGGTATCAAAAGATAGGTATCATCACTGTACTGCTTTTATTTCAAAAATAGACTTCAAAACATACTTGTTTCTCAAAAAAAAATGTCAACCTTTTCAACAATGACCTCCATTGTTTTTTATACAAAATTTTTAGAAGAAGCTCCACATAACCGCTTCTTCTAACTAATAATTAAAAATACTTAACTAAAAGATAACTGTCTTCGAGCAACCCATAACTGTCTTTCAAATAATATTACAAATTTTTTAAAATAAAAATTTCTTTTTGCCACTTGGCAAAACTTTTTGGATATCATCCTTTTGCCACATAGCAAGAGTTTCAAATGCATCTAGGTATGAACAGAATATCTGGTCTTTCCGTATTTCTCTACATAATTCCACTGGTCAACCGTGGGTAGGTCATAACTGGTCATTTCCTTCAACAACTTGATGATTCAGAGCCTTGATAAGACGCTCAATTCTTCGTTTGGATATGATATTCAATGGATCATATTCTATAGCTGCATCTGTCCCAAAATTCATGTCTTTTAACAACTTCTCTATATATACAGCAGCGTTCTTATTCTTTATTGTGAACGGACCTAATGTGAAAGGATATTTAATGTCCGTTGCTTGTCTATGAACTAAAAAATTGTTATCTTCTACAATCAATTTTTGTCTCAAGAATTCCAAGGCAAAACTCCTCAAGGTGAGGAATGCTGGTAACACATAGGGTTCGTGCTTGAAACCATACAATCTGACTATCGTACTATCTTTTGATAAAAACCAGTCCCCTGTAGCATATTCTGTATTCAATTGCATTGATACATGCATTTCCGGTAGCACCCTGGGCAGGTTTTTTCCGAAAATCATCTTAAAGATTGCTGAGAGCATGTAGTTGATAAAGTTGAACATATTATTTTCCAGTGGAGTTGTGAAAACAATCTCTGGGAACTGCAATTCTGCCTGACTGGATACCATAATCATTCTCATTAAAAAGCCCTGAAACCTGAAATGTCTGTGTGTGGAAAAATTGACCATCTGGTCATGAATCCTTTCTGCTATGAACGTTTCAAAATTTAGTCGGGGAATTTGATTTTCGTCAATTCCCGACTGGACTATACTTATTCTGTACAATAAACTCAATTGAAACTCAGTTATATACAAATCCGTATCTAACCCTAGAACTACGGCCAACAGTGTCAAGACCAACTGAGTATTCTCATTAAAAAGATTGATATCTAAAGGATAAGGGAGTTCTGAAATGCTAGTCTCTGGTCTGAGACACGTCGACAAAAACATTTCCCTATCACTCTGAGAAGTATGATGAAAATTTTCAATAATTGAAACATCAGAAAAAACTTCAGGGTCAAGGGTTTGGGGCAAATCTACTTCCAGGGCTCTAATCAATTCGGCTGGCTCGATTTTGCAAACGGCTCTGGTTTTCTGGCTATTTAAAACGACTCTTTCTTCCCTGGAATAATTCTAGGCACACCAGGAGACAAATTCTGGGAAAACAGGAAATTGGTCTGGGCAAAAAGCTATTAGAGATGACTGGTGAACCCTATGGGGGTCTATACCCTCTTTTAATAACTCAGACAACTTAATTTTCACATCGGAGACCGGAAACCTAATTAGGGTGTCGTAAACATCTTCATCTCTGTCTTCTAGGGCATCTTTCGACCTAATAACGTCTATATCTTGCACAGTCTCCATTTAAACGCTTCTTTTAAACAAAATTTCGTTTAAAAAGTGTGACAGGTCACCAGACCCTACCTGTAAGTGCTTGCTTTTCGCCTTCTGTCGCAATCGCCAGCTTCCACCAGTCTTCGGAGCTCTCCAGGATAACGACACATGCAAAATGCCGTTATGTGGAGCCCTTTCTTTTTATATAAGCCTTTTTAGAATAACCTCCTTGCACCTTTATGAACGCGGGTCATATCCAACCATTGATCTTCGAACCATTGTTTTGGACCGTCAGATTTCGTTCCCCTTTATTCCACCGGTGGTATCCGCGATCGAAAAGGCGGTTTCCTTTTCTGGTTTACTCCCCGCGCGGATACACCATCTGCTGACACCTGTTATAGTGGTTTATTCTCCGCGACCGCTTCCCCTTATATCCCGTGTGCATGTTCCCGGCCGCGGATGAAACGTTGGCCGTTGATTTTATTTAAGTATGTATCAGCCTTCCGATCATTGTAAAATATGATGTCATGTGCCATGGCCCCGCCAAGCTCTCCCTGTTCGCCACGTGTTGGGTCCCACCTAGCCACGTAAGGTATCTTTCCACATTTCCATAATGGGTGGTTCCGCGCGGTGTTATAGTGGTTTTCGATACCACTTTATCCATGCGCGGATGAATGAATATCGGACACGTGCCTTGGTGGTATTATGTCCGCTACCACCCTCCACCATTTGTTGACGATTACATTGGCGACGCGGGGTTGATATTAGCCGTTGATCTTGATCTATAATATCTCCGCCGATGGGACTTGACCGGGGTTTAACCCTTACCTATATTTGCTAGCGGACCTTATAATTATGGGTTTTTATCTTATATTTTTATATGAAAACCTTCAATTCACCCCTTTTATGATGATTTTTTCTCTTAGGACCTTTTAGCCAAACCTTTTAGCCAAAATTTTAGGTTTTTCTCAGACTTGGTGTCAACAGTTAGTATTGCTTATGTACCTTGATAGACTAGGGTTATTAGATATAATTACGATTCATGCGCTACTTATGAACATTTTGATAGGAATGCCATCAAAAGTATGTTTTACTATGTTGCATATTTAACTAAATGATGATAGGGGAAAAGTCGGTAATTAGCCTTAAGCATTGGTTTCTTAAAAAAACTAATTCAGTATACCGCTATAAGAGAATAGTCCTCTTCTTAGTTGGTGACCGGATATATATATGAAGTTATATTGACGAAGAACACGATATGAATGTGATCGAAAGACCGCGTGAGTAATTAGCTAAGTTATAAAATTGCAAAGATGTTACTGAGTAATGATCTTATTACTCTTGCATTGAAGGAGGTTGTTTTTATTATTGCATGCATGTTTGATACATTCAACATAAAGACAATATGGGAAAAACAAGAGAAAAGATATTCAGATGTGAAACAGGTTATGTTAAAGCCTTAAGATGTATAACCATTAATATGGTGACAATGTAGGAAACCGTAACTGAGGTATTTAATAGGTTTGGTAATGAAGAAAGCATCATTATGTTGATATTAAGATTTTGTTTTTAAAGTATCAACTAGGAAAGTGTAGGTTGTCATTTATACAAGAAGAGAAACATATACATCCATGTGCATTTTGATTAGTTATTAAGATGCATATGATGAAGATGCATGAGTACATTTTTAATCCTTAGCATAAAGGTTGGGAAATGATGAATAATGGTTATAAAAGTTATGCTTTTATATGTCCAATTTTTAAGATGACTTGCTATCCATGAAAAATTAAATGTTTTGTCAAAATGATTATTTTATTATGGTTATTTCACGTAATGGTGATGGTGATGCAAATAAAGTTTTGTCATAAGAATATTGGAAATAACCAACAGGAAATGGTGATATAGGTTAGTAGAACACTGTAATTTTCTGATGTCTGCAAGGAATGACTGTTGTATATTTATTATGAGTTAAGGAAACCGTAGATGACATGGAATTTTTCATGGTCGATCAGAAGTAATTTTTAAAAAAAAAATAGTAAACGATGTATAAGCTTTTATGAAACAAGTAAAAACGGTGTCTGGACACATGTTACATGTATAATTGTTCTTAGGATTTAATTAGCTTTACACGACTAACACTCTTAAGGTATTGTCAAACAGGTCTATCTCCTACACATCACTTCCTTAGAATCGTCAATAGGTAAGTGTGGGATATATAGATTCATATTAGTGTAATACTAATATGTGCGGATACAAGTAAACTAGTACCTCGACATATGAGGATCCTATAATGAGGAGATATGTGGTTTCCCTTACAAAGGTATATGTCTATCCTTATAAGGTACACGCAATCATGTTATTGACAATTGGTTAATTCCTATATAATGGCAGTGTATACAAAGAAAGGTTGTACAACTAAAATAAGAATTGTGTTGGAAATGGCAAAATCTAACTTTTATACTGACCATGGATCATCATAGGAAGAATGTTATATTGTATTCAAAGCATTATGTAATCCTATAAGCTAGTTATGTGTACTAGCAAATGATACCTTAGATGACCACGTATGGATATCGTAGTAAGAAAGACGATTTTTCTAGTTCAAAGGAATCTTCTTACAAATATTCGATTTTTGTGATACTAACAAGTGAAAATGTGCCAGATGGTCCAAATTTTGTGGAGGTTGTGGAAAGACAAGAACATATATGTTATGCATGGTAGAATGAGGAGTGAGGAAATTAAGATTCACATCACAATTGTTACTTATTCTTTTAAAAATATTGATAATTATTGTCGAACAAAGCACTTGACCCAGATTGGTCAGAGCAATCGTATGGGTACAAAATGTAATATGACGAAATAAATTGAAAGAGATTTTTCTAGACTCAAGCAAGGCGGCTTGGGGAAAATAAATTCCGGGACTCAAGCGAGAAGGCTTGAGGGGAATTGGGTAAATAGTGTTGTAATGGCATTGAAATACTCCCTAAAATGAGGGATTGAACAGCCACTAGGATTATTGGAGAATTGGCTGGCTGTAAGACCTAGGCAAGCTATAAGAAAATGTATATGTGGGAGGCAGGACGCTGCTTAGTATGCATGAAATAAATGTTTGTTGCGTGAGCACTAAGGTGTTAGGCAAAACATGAACGAAATGTTTGCTGCGTGAGCACTAAGGTGTTAGGCAAGACATGTGAGAAATGTTTGCTGCGTGAGCACTAAGGTGTTAGGCAAAACATGAACGAAAGGATTGCTGCGTGAGCACTAAGGTGTTAGGCAAGAATTTCCTGGATCAAGTGAATGCTGTTTGTTGATTTAGTCAACATTATACAATCATGGAGCGCTAAATATATTCCATGAATTGCAAATGTTATAAAAGGCTCATTGTTTATGTTTCTGAGTTTGATTATAGAATCGATGATAAGTCTGTACGGTTTCTTTGACTTTCGATTTTGTAGTTGGAAAATGCAGGGGACCGATATCGACTTGCAGAAAATTCACGAAAGTCCGAAGAAAGTCAAAATATAAATAACGAAGCAAGCAAATGACGACTCCATAAGAAGAGACGAGCTGCTGAAAAGTATGAACACCGAGGACGGTGTTATTTTTAAGGGGAGGAGGATGTAATATCCCTCTTTTTATCCCCATCAAATTATAATTATATATATTGTAAACTATATATGAGACCCTTGTGAGGAGCTCAAGGCCAAGGCCCCACCAACGGACCTTGAAAGTATCGTTATTTTTTTTTTTTAAGTTGTAAGTTGCAACTAAAACGAAGGGAAATTAAATCTTCTAAGGGAGAGGAAATGGATAGCTAGACCATGAATGGATGACAAACTGTCATCTTAGTACCCCGGCACCGCATGAAGTTTAAGCTAAAGTTGTCCTCTCGATAACCTAAAGTCACAGGAGGATATACTAATATTAGTCTTAAACTAATATGATAACCATAATAAATGGTACGGGATATTGAAGACCCTCCCTAAGAAAACCTAAGATGAAACTTACGGTTATGAAAGAAGTTGGAGGAAGGGGGTAAGTTATTATGTTTTCTCCACCTAATATTTCTCTAGCTAATATTGCTCGAGCAAATATTTAATATACTACTGTATTACTACTTCATATTAGATGGAAGTATATAACCTATCATAAAGTGAATAGGTTATTAAGAGAATACAAAAAGAGAAAAAAATAAGACATATAAAACAAATACTCACCTAACAATATTAATATACCTTTGTATACTATTACAAGGGGAAACATATTGCAAAGTTCACGTTAGACTATGGTTGGATACTATTAAAAAAGGGAATATATGGAAAAATCCATATAAAACGGATTATGTAACTACCTACCTAAAGATTTGGGTCATTATAAATAATTGATTGATGTCAAACTTGTATTTGACATACTAACAACAAAATCGCACTCCCTAATGACAAGTGTAGTGGGTGTGAATTAAAGAGTGGGTAGTTGAGGGTTTTACCTGGCATTTCGAAATTCCACTTGTCGCCACACCATCTTCGAAGGATACCACTTGTCAAGTTATTAGTGTGAAATCCCTCTTTCTTAAGGAAGAGCTAAAATCAAGTAAAGGGGCGTTTTGTTTTTTTTGGGATTATAGTTTGAGGAGTGCTTATCTTCCTCTTTTTGTGCTGGCATTGTGGGATAGGAAAAGGGGGCTCTTCATCTGGGCGAAGGATTGGTTCTCTCTTCTAGAAAAAAAAAAGAAAAAAGAAAGGATAGCGACCTGCGGATGATCCTGGTAGTTCAGAATAGAAATGCAAATTCGTAATATCGACAATGGAGATCGGGAATTTGGTGTATGAGAGTAAGTAAGTCCAGCCTTTCTGGTTGGATCTATTGGATTTGCGCAGAAGGTAAGTTTAGTTCTCACCTTGATTTATTGGATTTGCGCAGTAAGTAAGTTGAGGTAGGTAACTTTAGGTGAAGTTCTTCTGTTAATAGAATTTCATTTTTATTCTTTCATGATGATGGCGCATCTAGACGCATCTATGTGATATCGGCTCGGATACAATGATCTCTGCCATTAATGCTTGATAGATTATGTATCCTTGATAGCGATCTACGGATATCGGTTTGCATGTTGATGTACAGAGTTGTGGAAGGCTCTGTATAGCCGAACCCTAAACACCCTTATTTTATGGTTACATATATGTATATTGTATTCGTCTTTGATGTTGGGAAATATTCCCGTGAACCTTCCAGTCAAAAACCTTTATTCTTGATCTGGACGATAAGAACAATGCCCTATCTACGAAGAATCGCTGTGTGATATTCAGGATGATTTCCTGAATGCATCCGTTTCTTTTTTTTTTGTTGAACCTCTACGTGAAGTTTAGTTCCTATCATACTGCAGTGAAATCGTAGGATAAGTGATATGGTGGATCTCTGCATAAAAGACAACTAGGCCAAAATATCCAGCAATATTCTAAAAGCAAGCAGCGAGTTTCACCTTTGCATGCTTCTGGCTGTAAACTCGTTGCCCTTTTTGGGCTTGTCGATACAAGTGGCAGGAGCAACAGCCATGAGAAATAGAACTCAACACTTGCCTATTAATTGATACAATTCTGTTATGTCTTTCATCTATCGACAGAGAATTTAGAAATCGAATCTGTAACGTTGTTTTAAAATCAGATTCATTCATTCATCCCTCCCTTTGGTTTCGCATTCATTCCCTAGATCTGGTCGGTAGGGGTGCTGTGGCAAGCTCCAGACCAATTTATAATGCTTCCATTTTAAACATTAGAGTAGGCAGAGCTCGTCCTGGGCAGGGCCCTGTCGTACTGGGAAACTCTCTGGTTCAACTATTCAACCAGAATACCTGACAGCATCCTCTACTACCACAACATTGTCTTCCTTCTCATCATTTTCTCAGTGGCTACCCTTCCCTTGGCTCTCGTGGTCTTAAAGATCAAGAGCTTGCAGAAGTACAAGATTTAGCCGAAAATCGGGACACGCAAGTCTGAAATGCTGCATCGCTACAAAGCTGTCATGATTGTGTTCTTCGCAGTTGTGGGACCTCTGCAACTGATGTCATATCCCCTGATAAAGCTTGTGGGTATAAGAACAAGCCTGCCCTTGCCTTCCCTGTGGGAAATGTTTGCACATCTTGCAGTGTATTTCATGATCGAAGACTATGGCAACTATTGGATACACAGGTGGCTACACTTCAAATGGGGTTACGAGAAGATCCATCATGTTCACCACCAGTTCACTGCTCCAATGGGCTTTGCTACTCCTTATGCTCATTGGTCAGAGGTGTTGATACTGGGGATCCCTACGTTTGTCGGACCGGCAATTGCTCGAGGACATATGATTACATTCTGGCTCTGGGTTATGCTACGCCAAGTGGAAGCTATTGAAACTCACAGCGGGTTTTCGATACGCGCCCATTAGTGACAGAGTTCGAATACTCTGCATATCTGTCCTTACGCCCAATTTGATTATAAGGAATTCTGGTATTACTCCGGGTTTGATAAGTGAGCTCTTTATTTGGTGCTCGATCTGGCTGCTTACAATCACTACAATTGATGGTAAAGGCATTATTATTTCCTTATTTTTGTGGAACCTCTGCATATGATAAAGTGTTTCTGATCTCCACAATGCCATAGAATCGTGGTCTTAAATTCGTGTTTGACATCTGCATGTTTATTACATTTTGATATGGTAATTACTGGAAACTTATTACTTCTGATATGTTAGTCGCCAGGCGGTATTTATAATATAGTACTTACCAAAATTGTATTCCATATGACGGATACTAGCCTAGCCGAGACGGTAATTTCATTGAAATGGAAATGGATGGGGTTATCCATTTTAATAGGCTAGTAGGTAGTTGTAACTACTTTAAAATGGTACCTACTCGAGTAGGTATTCCATGTGTTGTCGCAATTGTTATTACTGGAATTGAAAATACCTTCGATATGTGAGTTATAATTCTAGTTACACAGATTCCCTAAGATCTCTATAAGTTATATTTATAAGAATGTTGACATGGATCATATGATAATTGTAAGATTGCTGACATAGATCACAGATCTTTTTGTTTATGTTAAGGTCAAAGTCTGCAAAATGCGCTCGATAAAAGAGGCATGGAGAAAAGCTGGAAGTAAGTATAGTAACATTGGTGTTACTGGTTGTAAGCTCTATTTTGATAATTAATACAAGATGCGACTCTCCTTTGGTGGACGTAGCCCAATGTGATTGGGTGAACCACGTACACTTTGTCTCCCCATGGTATGATTCTATTGTTGATGCCTTGTTAGTAATTCTTGTTGTGTATGTTCATGTCGTAATGCTTATGTCTTGTTTCGTAATGTTTATTATCTTAATGGTTATGTCTTGTCAATAAGTCTTAACTAAATGTTTATTCACAGAATGTGTGTGGAAATGATTTTTGGAAAGGCATTTTGTTATGATATCATGCAGCTTCCTTTATATATAATGGTCTCAGATGAGATCCATGGAGTTGTATAATGACAACACTTCATAAATAAGTAAATGGTCTATTATAAAATGTCAGGTGTATTCTTAAGGGTTAAATAAATGATATCTATTTTATTGAACTCGATCTTAGATATTTTATTGTGAGGATATCTAATGGAAGAAATTTTATTTTTCACCAAAATACTAACTCGCAAACCTTGGAGATGTTACATATGGTATCAGAGCATAGGTTGCAAACACTCGGGCTTAGTTGGGCTCAGCGCGAGGAAGAGAATGTCATGCGGGTTGAATTAAGGAAACTACTCTACCTATGAGGCGAAACTAAACGGATCCACTTTTGTAAAATTCAACAAGAGGTAACCGATAACGTGTCCATGGGTTGATCGTAAGTAAGTCTCATTTTCCGAAGCAATATGGTTTGAAAAACTCTCAAACGATATTTTTGTGCAAAGTATTTTTCTCCACATGAAATGTTAGTATTGCTTATGTACCTTGATAGACTAGGGTTATTAGATATACTTATGATTCATGCGCTACTTATGAACATTTTGATAGGAATGCCATCAAAAGTATGTTTTACTATGTTGCATATTTAACTAAATGATGATAGGGGAAAAGTCGGTAATTAGCCTTAAGCATTGGTTTTTTAAAAAAACTAATTCAGTATACCGCTATAAGAGAATAGTCCTCTTCTTAGTTGGTGACCGGATATATATATGAAGTTATATTGACGAAGAACACAATATGAATGTGATCGAAAGCCCGCGTGAGTAATTAGCTAAGTTATAAAATTGCAAAGATGTTACTGAGTAATGATCTTATTACTCTTGCATTGAAGGAGGTTGTTTTTATTATTGCATGCATGTTTGATACATTCAACATAAAGACAATATGCGAAAAACAAGAGAAAAGATATTCAGATGTGAAACAGGTTATGTTAAAGCCTTAAGATGTATAACCATTAATATGGTGACAATGTAGGAAACTGTATCTGAGGTATTTAATAGGTTTGGTAATGAAGAAAGCATCATTATGTTGATATTAAGATTTTGTTCTTAAAGTATCAACTAGGAAAGTGTAGGTTGTCATTTATACAAGAAGAGAAACATATACATCCATGTGCATTTTGATTAGTTATTAAGATGCATATGATGAAGATGCATGAGTACATTTTTAATCCTTAGCATAAAGGTTGGGAAATGATGAATAATGGTTATAAAAGTTATGCTTTTATATGTCCAATTTTTAAGATGACTTGCTATCCATGAAGAATTAAATGTTTTATCAAAATGATTATTTTATTATGGTTATTTCACGTAATGGTGATGGTGATGCAAATAAAGTTTTGTCATAAGAATATTGGAAATCTAGAACCAACAGGAAATGGTGATACAGGTTAGTAGAACACTGTAATTTTCTGATGTCTGCAAGGAATGACTGTTGTATATTTATTATGAGTTAAGGAAACTGTAGATGACATGGAATTTTTCATCGTCGATCAGAAGCAATTTAAAAAAAAAAAATAGTAAACGATGTATAAGCTTTTATGAAACAAGTAAAAATGGTGTCTGGACACATGTTACATGTATAATTGTTCTTAGGATTTAATTAGCTTTACACGACTAACACTCTTAAGGTATTGTCAAACAGGTCTATCTCCTACACATCACTTCCTTAGAATCGTCAATAGGTAAGTGTGGGATATATAGATTCATATTAGTGTAATACTAATATGTGCGGATACAAGTAAACTAGTACCTCGACATATGAGGATCCTATAATGAGGAGATATGCGGTTTCCCTTACAAAGGTATATGTCTATCCTTATAAGGTACACGCAATCATGTTATTGACAATTGGTTAATTCCTATATAATGGCAGTGTATACAAAGAAAGGTTGTACAACTAAAATAAGAATTGTGTTGGAAATGGCAAAATCTAACTTTTATACTGACCATGGATCATCATAGGAAGAATGTTATATTGTATTCAAAGCATTATGTAATCCTATAAGCTAGTTATGTGTACTAGCAAATGATACCTTAGATGACCACGTATGGATGTCGTAGTAAGAAAGACGATTTTTCTAGTTTAAAGGAATCTTCTTACAAATATTCGATTTTTGTGATACTAACAAGTGAAAATGTGCCAGATGGTCCAAATTTTGTGGAGGTTGTGGAAAGAAAAGAACATATATGTTATGCATGGTAGAATGAGGAGTGAGGAAATTAAGATTCACATCACAATTGTTACTTATTCTTTTAAAAATATTGATAATTATTGTTGAACAAAGCACTTGACCCAGATTGGTCAGAGCAATCGTATGGGTACAGAATGTAATATGACGAAATAAATTGAAAGAGATTTTTCTAGACTCAAGCAAGGCGGCTTGGGGAAAATAAATTCCGGGACTCAAGCGAGAAGGCTTGAGGGGAATTGTGTAAAGAGTGTTGTAATGGCATTGAAATACGCCCTAAAATGAGGGAATTAACAGCCACTAGGATTATTGGAGAATTGGCTGGCTGTAAGACCTAGGCAAGCTATAAGAAAATGTATATGTGGGAGGCAGGACGCTGCTTAGTATGCATGAAATAAATGTTTGCTGCGTGAGCACTAAGGTGTTAGGCAAAACATGAACGAAATGTTTGCTGCGTGAGCACTAAGGTGTTAGGAAAGACATGTGAGAAATGTTTGCTGCGTGAGCACTAAGGTGTTAGGCAAAACATGAACGAAAGGATTGCTGCGTGAGCACTAAGGTGTTAGGCAAGAGTTTCCTGGATCAAGTGAATGCCGTTTGTTGATTTAGTCAACATTATACAATCATGGAGCGCTAAATATATTCCATGAATTGCAAATGTTATAAAAGGATCATTGTTTATGTTTCTGAGTTTGATTATAGAATCGATGATAAGTCTGTACGGTTTCTTTGACTTTCGATTTTGTAGTTGGAAAATGCAGGGGACCGATATCGACTTGCAGAAAATTCACGAAAGTCCGAAGAAAGTCAAAATATAAATAACGAAGCAAGCAAATGACGACTCCATAAGAAGAGACGAGCTGTTGAAAAGTATGAACACCGAGGACGGTGTTATTTTTAAGGGGAGGAGGATGTAATATCCCTCTTTTTATCCCCATCAAATTATAATTATATATATTGTAAACTATATATGAGACCCTTGTGAGGAGCTCAAGGCCAAGGCCCCACCAACGGACCTTGAAAGTATCGTTATTTATTTTTTTTAAGTTGTAAGTTGCAACTAAAACGAAGGGAAATTAAATCTTCTAAGCGAGGGGAAATGGATAGCTAGACCATGAATGGATGACAAACTGTCATCTTAGTACCCCGGCACTGCATGAAGTTTAAGCTAAAGTTGTCCTCTCGATAACCTAAAGTCACAGGAGGATATACTAATATTAGTCTTAAACTAATATGATAACCATAATAAATGGTAGGGGATATTGAAGACCCTCCCTAAGAAAACCTAAGATGAAACTTACGGTTATGAAAGAAGTTGGAGGAATGGGGTAAGTTATTATGTTTTCTCCACCTAATATTTCTCTAGCTAATATTGCTCGAGCAAATATTTAATATACTACTGTATTACTACTTCATATTAGATGGAAGTATATAACCTATCATAAAGTGAATAGGTTATTAAGAGAATACAAAAAGAGAAAAAAATAAGACATATATGACAAATACTCACATAACAATATTAATATACCTTTGTATACTATTACAAGGGGAAACATATTGCAAAGTTCACGTTAGACTATGGTTGGATACTATTAAAAAAGGGAATATATGGAAAAATCCATATAAAACGGATTATGTAACTACCTACCTAAAGATTTGGGTCATTATAAATAATTGATTGACGTCAAACTTGTATTTGACATACTAACAACAAAATCGCACTCCCTAATGACAAGTGTAGTGGGTGTGAATTAAAGAGTGGGTAGTTGAGGGTTTTACCTGGCATTTCGAAATTCCACTTGTCGCCACACCATCTTCGAAGGATACCACTTGTCAAGTTATTAGTGTGAAATCCCTCTTTCTTAAGGAAGAGCTAAAATCAAGTAAAGGGGCGTTTTGTTTTTTTTGGGATTATAGTTTGAGGAGTGCTTATCTTCCTCTTTTCGTGCTGGCATTGTGGGATAGGAAAAGGGGGCTCTTCATCTGGGTGAAGGATTGGTTCTCTCTTTTGGAAAAAAAAGAAAGAAAGAAAGGATAGCGACCTGCGGATGATCCTTGGAGTTCAGAATAGAAATGCAAATTCGTAATATCGGCAATGGAGATCGGGGATTTGGTGTATGAGAGTAAGTAAGTTCAGCCTTTCTGGTTGGATCTATTGGATTTGCGCAGAAGGTAAGTTTAGTTCTCGCCTTGATTTATTGGATTTGCGCAGTAAGTAAGTTGAGGTAGGTAACTTTAGGTGAAGTTCTTTTGTTAATAGAATTTCATTTTTATTCTTTCATGATGATGGCACATCTAGACGCATCTATGTGATATCGGCTAGGATACAATGATCTCTGCCATTAATGCTTGATAGATTATGTATCCCTGATAGCGATCTACGGATTTCGGTTTGCATGTTGATGTACAGAGTTGTGGAAGGCTCGGTATAGCCGAACCCTAAACACCCTTATTTTATGGTTACATATATGTATATTGTATTCGCCTTTGATGTTGGGAAATATTCCCGTGTACCTTCCAGTAAAAAACCTTTATTCTTGATCTGGGCGATAAGAACAATGCCCTATCTACGAAGAATCGCTGTGTGATATTCAGGATGATTTCCTGAATGCATCCGTTTCTTTTTTTTTGTTGAACCTCTACGTGAATTTTAGTTCCTATCATACTGCAGTGAAATCGTAGGATAAGTGATAACGTGGATCTCTGCATAAAAGACAACTAGGCCAAAATATCCAGCAATATTCTAAAAGCAAGCAGCAAGTTTCACCTTTGCATGCTTCTGGCTGTAAACTCGTTGCCCTTTTTGGGCTTGTCGATACAAGTGGCAGGAGCAACAGCCATGAGAAATAGAACTCAACACTTGCCTATTAACTGATACAATTCTGTTATGTCTTTCATCTATCGACAGAGAATTTAGAAATCGAATCTGTAACGTTGTTTTAAAATCAGATTCATTCATTCATCCCTCCCTTTGGTTTCGCATTCATTCCCTAGATCTGGTCGGTAGGGGTGCTGTGGCAAGCTCCAGACCAATTTATAATGCTTCCATTTTAAACATTAGAGCAGGCAGAGCTCACCCTGGGCAGGGCCCTGTCGTACTGGGAAACTCTTTGGTTCAACTATTCAACCAGAATACCTGACAGCATCCTCTACTACCACAACATTGTCTTCCTTCTCATCGTTTTCTCAGTGGCTCCCCTTCCCTTGGCTCTCGTGGTCTTAAAGATCAAGAGCTTGCAGAAGTACAAGATTTAGCCCAAAATCGGGACATGCAAGTGTGAAATGCTGCATCGCTACAAAGCTGTCATGATTGTGTTCTTCGCAGTTGTGGGACCTCTGCAACTGATGTCATATCCCCTGATAAAGCTTGTGGGTATAAGAACAAGCCTTCCCTTGCCTTCCCTGTGGGAAATGTTTGCACAGCTTGCAGTGTATTTCATGATCGAAGACTATGGCAACTATTGGATACACAGGTGGCTACACTGCAAATGGGGTTACGAGAAGATCCATCATGTTCACCACCAGTTCACTGTTCCAATGGGCTTTGCTGCTCCTTATGCTCATTGGTCAGAGGTGTTGATACTGGGGATCCCTACGTTTGTCGGACCGGCAATTGCTCGAGGACATATGATTACATTCTGGCTCTGGGTTATGCTACGCCAAGTGGAAGCTATTGAAACTCACAGCGGGTTTTCGATCCGCGCCCATTGGTGACAGAGTTCGAATACTCTGCATATCTGTCCTTACGCCCAATTTGATGATAAGGAATTCCGGTATTACTCCGGGTTTGATAAGTGAGCTCTTTATTTGGTGCTCGATCTGGCTGCTTACAATCACTACAATTGATGGTAAAGGCATTATTATTTCCTTATTTTTGTGGAACCTCTGCATATGATAAAGTGTTTCTGATCTCCACAATGCCATAGAATCGTGGTCTTAAATTCGTGTTTGACATCTGCATGTTTATTACATTTTGATATGGTAATTACTGGAAACTTATTACTTCTGATATGTTAGTCGCCAGGCGGTATTTATAATATAGTACTTACCAAAATTGTATTCCATATGACGGATACTAGCCTAGCCGAGACAGTAATTTCATTGAAATGGAAATGGATGGGGTTATCCATTTTAATAGGCTAGGAGGTAGTTGTAACTACTTTAAAATGGTACCTACTCGAGTAGGTATTCCATGTGTTGTCGCAATTGTTATTACTGGAATTGAAAATACCTTCGATATGTGAGTTATAATTCTAGTTACATAGATTCCCTAAGATCTCTATAAGTTATATTTATAAGAATGCTGACATGGATCATATGATAATTGTAAGATTGCTGACATAGATCACAAATCTCTTTGTTTATGTTAAGGTCAAAGTCTGCAAAATGCGCTCGATAAAAGAGGCATGGAGAAAAGCTGGAAGTAAGTATAGTAACATTGGTGTTACTGGTTGTAAGCTCTATTTTGATAATTAATACAAGATGCGACTCTCCTTTGGTGGACGTAGCCCAATGTGATTGGGTGAACCACGTACACTTTGTCTCCCCATGGTATGATTCTATTGTTGATGCCTTGTTAGTAATTCTTGTTGTGTATGTTCATGTCGTAATGCTTATGTCTTGTTTTGTAATGTTTATTGTCTTAATGGTTATGTCTTGTCAATAAGTCTTAACTAAATGTTTATCCACAGAATGTGTGTGGAAATGATTTTTGGAAAGGCATTTTGTTATGATATCATGCAGCTTCCTTTATATATAATGGTCTCAAATGAGATCCATGGAGTTGTATAATGACAACACTTCATAAATAGGTAAATGGTCTATTATAAAATGTCAGGTGTATTCTTAAGGGTTAAATAAATGATATCTATTTTATTGAACTCGATCTTAGATATTTTATTGTGAGGATATCTAATGGAAGAAATTTTATTTTTCAACAAAATACTAACTCGCAAACCTTGGAGATGTTACATATGGTATCAGAGCATAGGTTGCAAACACTCAGGCTTAGTTGGGCTCAGCGCGAGGAAGAGAATGTCATGCGGGTTGAATTAAGGAAACTACTCTACCTATGAGGCGAAACTAAACGGATCCACTTTTGTAAAATTCAACAAGAGGTAACCGATAACGTGTCCATGGGTTGATCGTAAGTAAGTCTCCTTTTCCGAAGCAATATGGTTTGAAAAACTCTCAAAGGATATTTTTGTGCAAAGTATTTTTCTCCACATGAAATGTTAGTATTGCTTATGTACCTTGATAGACTAGGGTTATTAGATATACTTACGATTCATGCGCTACTTATGAACATTTTGATAGGAATGCCATCAAAAGTATGTTTTACTATGTTGCATATTTAACTAAATGATGATAGGGGAAAAGTCGGTAATTAGCCTTAAGCATTGGTTTCTTAAAAAAACTAATTCAGTATACCGCTATAAGAGAATAGTCCTCTTCTTAGTTGGTGACCGGATATATATATGAAGTTATATTGACGAAGAACACAATATGAATGTGATCGAAAGACCGCGTGAGTAATTAGCTAAGTTATAAAATTGCAAAGATGTTACTGAGTAATGATCTTATTACTCTTGCATTGAAGGAGGTTGTTTTTATTATTGCATGCATGTTTGATACATTCAACATAAAGACAATATGGGAAAAACAAGAGAAAAGATATTCAGATGTGAAACAGGTTATGTTAAAGCCTTAAGATGTATAACCATTAATATGGTGACAATATAGGAAACCGTATCTGAGGTATTTAATAGGTTTGGTAATGAAGAAAGCATCATTATGTTGATATTAAGATTTTGTTCTTAAAGTATCAACTAGGAAAGTGTAGGTTGTCATTTATACAAGAAGAGAAACATATACATCCATGTGCATTTTGATTAGTTATTAAGATGCATATGATGAAGATGCATGAGTACATTTTTAATCCTTAGCATAAAGGTTGGGAAATGATGAATAATGGTTATAAAAGTTATGCTTTTATATGTCCAATTTTTAAGATGACTTGCTATCCATGAAGCATTAAATGTTTTATCAAAATGATTATTTTATTATGGTTATTTCACGTAATGGTGATGGTGATGCAAATAAAGTTTTGTCATAAGAATATTGGAAATCTAGAACCAACAGGAAATGGTGATACAGGTTAGTAGAACACTGTAATTTTCTGATGTCTGCAAGGAATGACTGTTGTATATTTATTATGAGTTAAGGAAACCGTAGATGACATGGAATTTTTCATGGTCGATCAGAAGTAATTTTTTTAAAAAAAATAGTAAATGATGTATAAGCTTTTATGAAACAAGTAAAAATGGTGTCTGGACACATGTTACATGTATAATTGTTCTTAGGATTTAATTAGCTTTACACGACTAACACTCTTAAGGTATTGTCAAACAGGTCTATATCCTACACATCACTTCCTTAGAATTGTCAATAGGTAAGTGTCGGATATATAGATTCATATTAGTGTAATACTAATATGTGTGGATACATTAATCTAGTACCTCGACATATGAGGATCCTATAATGAGGAGATATGCGGTTTCCCTTACAAAGGTATATGTCTATCCTTATAAGGTACACGCAATCATGTTATTGACAATTGGTTAATTCCTATATAATGGCAGTGTATACAAAGAAAGGTTGTACAACTAAAATAAGAATTGTGTTGGAAATGGCAAAATCTAACTTTTATACTGACCATGGATCATCATAGGAAGAATGTTATATTGTATTCAAAGAATTATGTAATCCTATAAGCTAGTTATGTGTACTAGCAAATGATACCTTAGATGACCACGTATGGATATCGTAGTAAGAAAGACGAGTTTTCTAGTTTAAAGGAATCTTCTTACAAATATTCGATTTTTGTGATACTAACAAGTGAAAATGTGCCAGATGGTCCAAATTTTGTGGAGGTTGTGGAAAGACAAGAACATATATGTTATGCATGGTAGAATGAGGAGTGAGGAAATTAAGATTCACATCACAATTGTTACTTATTCTTTTAAAAATATTGATAAGTATTGTTGAACAAAGCACTTGACCCAGATTGGTCAGAGCAATCGTATGGGTACAGAATGTAATATGACGAAATAAATTGAAAGAGATTTTTCTAGACTCAAGCAAGGCGGCTTGGGGAAAATAAATTCCGGGACTCAAGAGAGAAGGCTTGAGGGGAATTGTGTAAAGAGTGTTGTAATGGCATTGAAATACGCCCTAAAATGAGGGAATTAACAGCAACTAGGATTATTGGAGAATTGGCTGGCTGTAAGACCTAGGCAAGCTATAAGGAAATGTATATGTGGGAGGCAGGACGCTGCTTAGTATGCATGAAATAAATGTTTGCTGCGTGAGCACTAAGGTGTTAGGCAAAACATGAACGAAATGTTTGCTGCGTGAGCACTAAGGTGTTAGGCAAGACATGTGAGAAATGTTTGCTGCGTGAGCACTAAGGTGTTAGGCAAAACATGAACGAAAGGATTGCTGCATGAGCACTAAGGTGATAGGCAAGAATTTCCTGGATCAAGTGAATGTTGTTTGTTGATTTAGTCAACATTATACAATCATGGAGCGCTAAATATATTCCATGAATTGCAAATGTTATAAAAGGCTCATTGTTTATGTTTCTGAGTTTGATTATAGAATCGATGATAAGTCTGTACGGTTTCTTTGACTTTCGATTTTGTAGTTGGAAAATGCAGGGGACCGATATCGACTTGCAGAAAATTCACGAAAGTCCGAAGAAAGTCAAAATATAAATAACGAAGCAAGCAAATGACGACTCCATAAGAATAGACGAGCTGCTGAAAAGTATGAACACCGAGGACGGTGTTATTTTTAAGGGGAGGAGGATGTAATATCCCTCTTTTTATCCCCATCAAATTATAATTATATATATTGTAAACTATATATGAGACCCTTGTGAGGAGCTCAAGGCCAAGGCCCCACCAATGGACCTTGAAAGTATCGTTATTTATTTTTTTTAAGTTGTAAGTTGCAACTAAAACGAAGGGAAATTAAATCTTCTAAGGGAGAGGAAATGGATAGCTAGACCATGAATGGATGACAAACTGTCATCTTAGTACCCCGGCACTGCATGAAGTTTAAGCTAAAGTTGTCCTCTCGATAACCTAAAGTCATAGGAGGATATACTAATATTAGTCTTAAACTAATATGATAACCATAATAAATGGTAGGGGATATTGAAGACCCTCCCTAAGAAAACCTAAGATGAAACTTACGGTTATGAAAGAAGTTGGAGGAAGGGGGTAAGTTATTATGTTTTCTCCACCTAATATTTCTCTAGCTAATATTGCTCGAGCAAATATTTAATATGCTACTGTATTACTACTTCATATTAGATGGAAGTATATAACCTATCATAAAGTGAATAGGTTATTAAGAGAATACAAAAAGAGAAAAAAATAAGACATATATGACAAATACTCACCTAACAATATTAATATACCTTTGTATACTATAACAAGGGGAAACATATTGCAAAGTTCACGTTAGACTATGGTTGGATACTATTAAAAAAGGGAATATATGGAAAAATCCATATAAAACGGATTATGTAACTACCTACCAAAAGATTTGGGTCATTATAAATAATTGATTGACGTCAAACTTGTATTTGACATACTAACAACAAAATCGCACTCCCTAATGACAAGTGTAGTGGGTGTGAATTAAAGAGTGGGTAGTTGAGGGTTTTACCTGGCATTTCAAAATTCCACTTGTCGCCACACCATCTTCGAAGGATACCACTTGTCAAGTTATTAGTGTGAAATCCCTCTTTCTTAAGGAAGAGCTAAAATCAAGTAAAGGGGCGTTTTGTTTTTTTTGGGATTATAGTTTGAGGAGTGCTTATCTTCCTCTTTTCGTGCTGGCATTGTGGGATAGGAAAAGGGGGCTCTTCATCTGGGCGAAGGATTGGTTCTATCTTCTGGAAAAAGAAAAGAAAAAGAAAGGATAGCGACCTGCGGATGATCCTGGGATTTCAGAATAGAAATGCAAATTCGTAATATCGGCAATGGAGATCGGGGATTTGGTGTATGAGAGTAAGTAAGTTCAGCCTTTCTGGTTGGATCTATTGGATTTGCGCAGAAGGTAAGTTTAGTTCTCGCCTTGATTTATTGGATTTGCGCAGTAAGTAAGTTGAGGTAGGTAACTTTAGGTGAAGTTCTTCTCTTAATCGAATTTCATTTTTATTCTTTCATGATGATGGCGCATCTAGACGCATCTATGTGATATCCGCTCGGATACAATGATCTCTGCCATTAATGCTTGATAGATTATGTATCCCTGATAGCGATCTACGGATTTCGGTTTGCATGTTGATGTACAGAGTATTGGAAGGCTCTGTATAGCCGAACCCTAAACACCCTTATTTTATGGTTACATATATGTATATTGTATTCGCCTTTGATGTTGGGAAATATTCCCGTGTACCTTCCAGTCAAAAACCTTTATTCTTGATCTGGGCGATAAGAACAATGCCCTATCTACGAAGAATCGCTGTGTGATATTCAGGATGATTTCCTGAATGCATCCATTTCTTTTTTTTTGTTGAACCTCTACGTGAATTTTAGTTCCTATCATACTGCAGTGAAATCGTAGGATAAGTGATAACGTGGATCTCTGCATAAAAGACAACTGGGCCAAAATATCCAGCAATATTCTAAAACAAAGCAGCGAGTTTCACCTTTGCATGCTTCTGGCTGTAAACTCGTTGCCCTTTTTGGGCTTGTCGATACAAGTGGCAGGAGCAACAGCCATGAGAAATAGAACTCAACACTTGCCTATTAACTGATACAATTCTGTTATGTCTTTCATCTATCGACAGAGAATTTAGAAATCGAATCTGTAACGTTGTTTTAAAATCAGATTCATTCATTCATCCCTCCCTTTGGTTTCGCATTCATTCCCTAGATTTGGTCGGTAGGGGTGCTGTGGCAAGCTCCAGACCAATTTATAATGCTTCCATTTGAAACATTAGAGCAGGAAGAGCTCGCCCTGGGCAGGGCCCTGTCGTACTGGGAAACTCTCTGTTTCAACTATTCAACCAGAATACCTGACAGCATCCTCTACTACCACAACATTGTCTTCCTTCTCATCGTTTTCTCAGTGGCTCCCCTTCCCTTGGCTCTCGTGGTCTTAAAGATCAAGAGCTTGCAGAAGTACAAGATTCAGCCCAAAATTGGGACACGCAAGTCTGAAATGCTGCATCGCTAGAAGGCTGTCATGATTGTGTTCTTCGTAGTTGTGGGACCTATGCAACTGATGTCATATCCCCTGATAAAGCTTGTGGGTATCAGAACAATCCTGCCCTTGCCTTCCCTGTGGGAAATGTTTGCACAGCTTGCAGTGTATTTCATGATCGAAGACTATGGCAACTATTGGATACACAGGTGGCTACACTGCAAATGGGGTTACGAGAAGATCCATCATGTTCACCACCAGTTCACTGCTCCAATGGGCTTTGCTGCTCCTTATGCTCATTGGTCAGAGGTGTTGACACTGGGGATCCCTACGTTTGTCGGACCGGCAATTGCTCCAGGACATATGATTACATTCTGGCTCTGGGTTATGCTACGCCAAGTGGAAGCTATTGAAACTCACAGCGGGTTTTCGATCCGTGCCCATTGGTGACAGAGTTCGAATACTCTGCATATATGTCCTTACGCCTAATTTGATGATAAGGAATTCCGGTATTACTCCGGGTTTGATAAGTGAGCTCTTTATTTGGTGCTCGATCTGGCTGCTTACAATCACTACAATTGATGGTAAAGGCATTATTATTTCCTTATTTTTGTGGAACCTCTACATATGATAAAGTGTTTCTGATCTCCACAATGCCATAGAATCATGGTCTTAAATTCGTGTTTGACATCTGCATGTTTATTACATTTTGATATGGTAATTACTGGAAACTTATTACTTCTGATATGTTAGTCGCCAGGCGGTATTTATAATATAGTACTTACCAAAATTGTATTCCATATGACGGATACTAGCCTAGCTGAGACGGTAATTTCATTGAAATGGAAATGGATGGGGTTATCCATTTTAATAGGCTAGGAGGTAGTTGTAACTACTTTAAAATGGTAGCTACTCGAGTAGGTATTCCATGTGTTGTCGCAATTGTTATTACTGGAATTGAAAATACCTTCGATATGTGAGTTATAATTCTAGTTACACAGATTCCCTAAGATCTCTATAAGTTATATTTATAAGAATGCTGACATGGATCATATGATAATTGTAAGATTGCTGACATAGATCACAGATCTCTTTGTTTATGTTAAGGTCAAAGTCTGCAAAATGCGCTCGATAAAAGAGGCATGGAGAAAAGCTGGAAGTAAGTATAGTAACATTGGTGTTACTGGTTGTAAGCTCTATTTTGATAATTAATACAAGATGCGACTCTCCTTTGGTGGACGTAGCCCAATGTGATTGGGTGAACCACGTACACTTTGTCTCCCCATGGTATGATTCTATTGTTGATGCCTTGTTAGTAATTCTTGTTGTGTATGTTCATGTCGTAATGCTTATGTCTTGTTTCGTAATGTTTATTGTCTTAATGGTTATGTCTTGTCAATAAGTCTTAACTAAATGTTTATTCACAGAATGTGTGTGGAAATGATTTTTGGAAAGGCATTTGGTTATGATATCATGCAGCTTCCTTTATATATAATGGTCTCAGATGAGATCCATGGAGTTGTAAAATGATAACACTTCATAAATAAGTAAATGGTCTATTATAAAATGTCAGGTGTATTCTTAAGGGTTAAATAAATGATATCTATTTTATTGAACTCGATCTTAGATATTTTATTGTGAGGATATCTAATGGAAGAAATTTTATTTTTCACCAAAATACTAACTCGCAAACCTTGGAGATGTTACAATGCAATTAGGGTTTGCATGCAAATTCTAGGGTTTGCATGCACTTGCATGCATCCCAGTCACCAGTTTGATGCCTCCAGCACCTTAGCCACCTTATTCTAGCACCCGGGAGCCACTTCCTTCAGATTTTTAGCCCTCCTAGGCTGAAAGGCACCCACTTCTCACCTACTTCCAGAGAAGGGTGCACTTGTTCACCTACCACTGCAGTTCCACTTCAGTTACATTCAGTTAGCTCCGATTCTCCCTGATTTAAGGCTAGTTTCACTCCCGACTGACCGTTTCACTTTCATTGGACCTCCGGTTTGACTAGATGACTTGTTCTGACTTCAGTTAGTCTCCCATGCGCCCCCCACTGAGCCTCCTTCCCTTAATCAGTTCTACACACTTCAGTTACACTTGTTACACTCAATTAGACTCAGATTGACGCCTGGATGACTGGTTCTTGTGCATTGATGAGCACCACCGATTGATGATGAGGAATCCTAGTTGGAGTCAAGATACTCCATTCAGTGATTCGAATGGCCTACTTAGTCAATTCGAATTTCTCCCTCACATTGTCAGATTGTATTGTAATTATTCACCCTTATTGGGATATTGAGCACTGCTGCATGTTTTGCATAGTTTTACACCATATTTTCTATGTTCATCTGTTGTGATTGATTTACTTGTTCATTAGATCTGTTGTGACTAATTTTACATGGTATTAGAGCCATTGCAGGGACAAGATCTCTTTTCCATAGGTGTTTCTACAAGAAGATTTGAATGAATTGCTGAAATTGCAAAAAGTTTTGGCATGAGATATTTCAAGGGCATTCGCTCCTGTGCATGCAAAGCTTGAAAATACATCCAATACCACTCCAGAAGCTTGAGTTTCCACATAATTCCTGGATCTGATACATTGGACCCATTCAACATTGTTTGATCTCCAATCCCAGGTGTAATGCAACTCTAAAAGGGTGGATTGTTCGACCTTATTGTTCTTGGTTTGATTGTGATTTGCAGGTTATCAAGCTCCTCCTTTGCATTCGCTACACTGTGCATGCAAACTCCTCTTTTGCATTCACTACACTCTGCATGCAAGCTCATCTACATCAGTTTGACTTGCTCCTAGCAATGGAATACTCTTCTTCAAATCCTATCCTCACCCCATTCAATTATTTTGATTGGAAAGATGATATGGATATCATATTACGTTCAAAAGGTTACTACCGAGTCACTCTTGGTCTTGAATTGGAACCAAACAATGTGTCAGATCGAACCAAACACTACAACAAGCTTGATGAAGCTTATGGTCTTCTTTGCCTCTCCATCTCCAAATATCTTCACTTCCATCTCAGCGGATTGAAGACTCCAAAAGCTATATGGGAGCAACTTGAAACACTATTTGGCAAGCAGGATGAGCTTAGGGCTTTTCAATTAGAGAATGAATTGATTGCCCTTAGTCCTGATAATTTCGAGACCATCAATGAATTCTTCACAAAATTCAAGAACTTGAACTTGCAGTTGAAGAATAGTGGAGTTATCAAAGAGGATAAAAAATTGATCCTCTCCATTCTAAGCAAGCTTGGTAAAGATTATTCGGTATTTGTCTCTACTTTCAATTCCGGTCGGCTAACTACCCCGAATTGGAAGATGCCTACCTTGAATTCCTTCATTGAGTCCATCACAAAAGAGCATGACAAGTTGATTCAAATGTGGTCCATAAGCTCCAAAGATTCATCCCTATATGTTCAAGGACCCAAGATCCCGAATGGTAAAGGAAAGCAAAAGAAGGAGAAGCCCAAATTCGAGCCTCACAAGCAAAGAGAGAAAGGAAAACAAACGGATGCACCATCCAGTTCGAAGTTCAAGAAAAAGGGCAAAGAAGGTAACCAAAAATCTAAATGTACTTATTGCAATCGTGGCTTTCATCCCGAAATTTCATGTATGAAGAAGACTATAGATCAAATGGCCCTCCTTTTGGAAAAGAACAACATAACTCTTCCCGACGGTGCAAGGAAGAAGGATAGGAATGATGATCATGAAAGAGGACAAGCACTCATGGCAACGGTTTCGAAGCCCACTACTCTCTTGATAGATTCGGGTGCATCAAATCATATGGCTGCAAATATTGATTCTCTTTCCTCATTCGATCCAAACAGCTCCATCCCCATCCATTTGGGAGATGACTCAAAAATTTCTTCAAAGGGCAAAGGTACGATTCATGTAGATCATGGAAGCTTTCAGAATGTTCTCTATGTGCCTTCCTTGGCTTCAAATATTCTTTCTATGTATCAAATGACACACAATGGTGAACCGAAGCAAGTTAAATTCAGCCCTAATACAGTTGAAATTTATGATATCAAAAGTGGAAGACTTGTTGCAGTCGGAAAGGCAAACCACACTGCAAAATGCTATGAGTTTTCACACTTTATTCCGCTTGCAAAGCCCACTGCTCTTCGCACACATGGTAATGAGGTTAGTAGGCTTTGGCATGAAAGATTTGGACATCTTAATTATAAGTATTTGCTGCTGTTATCAAACAAATCCATGGTAGATGGTCTTCCACAACTCCGTTCCTCGAAGGGAATATGCACTGGTTGCATCATTGGGAAGCACCCCGAGCACAGATTCGACCGCGACAAAGCTAGCAGAGCTTCTACTATTTTGGGGTTGATCCATTCTGATATCAGTGTTCCACTGCCCCATATGTCATTAAATGGTTCAAGGTATGTTTTGACAGTTATGGATGATTTTTCCCGCTTTACATGGGTATTCTTTCTCAAAAACAAGTCAGAAGTGCTTGGAAAATTCAAGGATTTTAAGGCTTCTGTTGAGGCCGCCACTGAGAGCAAGATCAAAGCTCTTAGATCTGATAATGGTGGAGAATATATTAAGTCCGAGTTGCTACAAATTTGTGCCCAAAGCTGAATTCAGATCCAACATACAGTTCCCTACACACCCCAGCAGAACGGTGTAGCGGAAAGGAAAAACTAGTCACTGAAAGAGATGGCTACATGCATGATTGAATCAAAAGGTTTGGCTGCAAATATTTGGGATGAAGCAATCAATGTTGCTGCATACATACAAAACCGAGTTCCACATTCATCCGTGAAAGGTATGACTCCTTTCGAAGCATTCTTTGGTCACAAACCGGATGTGTCAAATTTGAGAGTTTTTGGCTCTACTGCATGGGCTAGAATTCCTTTTGAGAAGAGACGAGATTTGGATCCACAAAGTACCGAGTGCATACTGATAGGATATGGGGAAGAATCAAAGGCATATAAACTCATGGATATCAGATCTAAAAATATATTCATAGAGCGCAGTGTGCAATTTGAAGAACCGCTTCAAGAATTGCAACTAGTCGAGGAAAAGACTGTCGATTCACCGCCTTCACCATAAGAAGATCCATGCAGTGATAATGAAGGTATGAGTTCTGATATTTCTGATATTTCAGCAGCATATGATGATCATGAAATATCAGGTTCGGAATCCGACCATTATGATACTCCTCAGTTACCAAAGTGGGCCCAAAACACTCTCCAATCTGCTGGTTCGAACCTTGGAAATGCTGCTGATCCGAGATGAACAAGAGCAGACTTTCAAAGAGCAGGTATGGAACTATCTATTGCTGATCCATTACTTCCTGATATTTGTTATTTGATGGCTGGTTCAGATCCCACATCATACTATTCTGCCCACCGAGATCCGAGATGGCAAAGTGCCATGGATGAAGAGTACAGTTCTCTTCAAAAGAACAACACATGGGAGCTAGTTTTTCTTCCACCTGGAAGAAAATTAGTGAAGTGTAAATGGGTCTACCATACTAAAGTTGCTGCTGATGGCACTATCAGCAAATACAAAGCAAGGTTGGTGGCAAAAGGTTTCTCCCAAGTCCAAGGAGTGGACTACACTGAGACTTTTGCACCAGTTGCAAAGATGGATTCCATCCACCTTGTTTTAGCCATTGCCGCATCCAAGCACTGGGAAGTGCACCACATGGATGTGAAGAGTGAATTTTTACATGGAGACCTTCCTGAAGAGGTATATATGCATCAACCAGAGGGTTATACATCAGATCCATCATTGGTTTGCAGATTGAAGAAATCTTTGTACGGGTTAAAACGGGCCCCAAGAGCTTGGTACGCAAAGATGGACTCCTTCCTTCTTTCTCAGAATTTCCAAAGATGCAAATCTGATCCGAATGTGTATCTTCAGTGAGTTAAAGGTAATTTGTTGGTTATTGTACTTTATTATGATGATCTTCTCATTACTGGTAGCACTCTTACTTCAATAAACAAGCTAAAAACTGCTTTAAATCTAGCTTTTGACATGAGCGATTTGGGCTTGCTGAGTCAGTTTTTGGGCTTGGAGATAGCTTAAAATTTTGATGGGATCACTATATCTCAGCAAAAATATGATTTAGACCTGTTATTGAAGTTTAATATGGCTGAATGTAAGGCAGCCCCATTCCCATTCCTCTCAGGAATCAGTCTTGAGGAGGGAGATTCTACACCGCTTGCAGATTGCAGTATGTATCGACAGTTGATTGGTTCACTACTTTATTTGACACACTCAAGGCCTGATATATCATATGCCATGAGTGCCATGTCAAGATATATGTAGAATCCACATGAGCTTCAATGGTGAGCAGCCAAGCAGATCTTGCAGTATGTGGAAGGTACGAGACATTTTGGCATACATTATGCTGCAGATTCTGAGCTTGATTTCATTGATTTTACTGATTCAGATTGGGCAAGTGATAGCATTGATCGGAAGTCCCCTTCCGGTTATGTTTTCATGATTGGTCATGGTACTATTTGCTGGTCCAGCAAAAAGCAAGCAGCCATTGAACTTTCTTCAGCAGAGGCAGAGTATCGAGGGGCAGTCAATGCCTGCATTCAGGCAGTTTGGTTGCAGGGTATTCTTTTCGAGTTTGGTTTTGGTGGCACTACTTCGACTGTCCTATTTTGTGACAATCAAAGTGCTATCAAGATCTCCACAGATCCAGTTCAGCGGCAGAGGACCAAACACATTGAGATTCATATGCATTACATTCGACAGTTGGTGCATGACCGCACCATCATTCTGCAATATTGCCCTACTAATGAGCAAATTGCAGACATCTTCACCAAGAGCTTCACTGAGAAGAAGTTCTCTTACCTCCGTTCACTGTTGGGGGTGAGTTCCATCATGGTGGAGACAGATTGATTCATTATTATGCTTTAGCTTGAGGGGGGGCTTTCTTCCCACTGGGTTTTCCCTCTTTCCTCACTTAGTTTATTTTCAGCATTTTTTGGATTATTGTATTGGGGTGACCTTTGGTCTTAGTTACCAGGGCCCCACATTATTTTTTGCACATCATAGTCTAGCTTGAGGGGGGGTGTTCGGATATCCACATCATCTTTTTCAGGATCTTGCATGCAATTACGGTTTGCATGCAAATTCTAGGGTTTGCATGCACTTGCATGCACTTTGCATGCATCCCAGTCACCAGTTTGATGCCTCCAGCACCTTAGCCACCTTATTCTAGCACCCAGGAGCCACTTCCTTCAGAGTTTTATCCCTCCTAGGCTAAAAGGCACCCACTTCTCACCTACTACCAGAGAAGGGCGCACTTGTTCACCTACCACTGCAGTTCCACTTCAGTTACATTCAGTTAGCTCTGATTCTCCCTGATTTAAGGCTAGTTTCACTCCCGACTGACCGTTTCACTTCCGTTGGACCTCCAGTTTGACAAGATGACTTGTTCTGACTTCAGTTAGTCTCCCATGCGCCCCCCACTGAGCCTCCTTCCCTTAATCAGTGCTACACACTTCAGTTACACTTGTTACACTCAGTTAGACTCAGATTGACACCTGGATGACTGGTTCTTGTGCATTGATGAGCACCACCGATTGATGATGAGGACTCCTAGTTGGAGTCAAGCTACTCCATTCAGTGATTCGAATGGCCTACTTAGTCAATTCGAATTGCTCACTCACATTGTCAGATTGTATTGTAATTATTCACCCTTATTGGGATATTGAGCACTGCTGCATGTTTTGCACAGTTTTACACCATATTTTGTATGTTCATCTGTTGTGATTGATTTACTTGTTCATTAGATCTGCTGTGACTAATTTCACATGACTGGTGTACTAGTCTGTTGGAAAACATGAAGCTTCAACTCTCGAGGTGTAAGACTGGGAGAATGAAGAACTTTGGATACGGCAACATTCTTTGTACCTTCTTCTTTGAGAGGGTACCTGCTCTTAGCTTGGGCATGCCTTTGCCCCTAGTCATTCCTCATGAGCTGAGATTGGGCCGTTGTGGTGACATTTTTCTCCACCACGGTGGTGGTGAAAGCCACTTTTTCTATCACATCGATGATTTCTGGGGATGGTGGGAGAGACAGGTGCCGGCATTTGAGCAGTTCCTGTATGCTGGTTTAGACTTCTGTCATGATCCAGAGCCGGTACTTCCTCGAGGTGGTGCCTAGGGAAATATAGGTATGTTTGTGGTTTGAAAATTATTTAATTTTTTCAATTTAAATTATATTATCTTTATGATGAGTTTGGAATACTAAAACAAAGTTTCATATGCAGATGTTGGATCAATTCATCCTGAGGGACATCCTACTACTTTCGTGAGGCCCATTGATATGGGTGCAGCTGATGCTACGCTAGGGGATATCGAGAGGAAGATGAGTTGGTTGACTCATGATATTCCCACATATCGCATTGAGCGGATGCCCGTTGACATGCAGGAGGATGTAGTCGGTGTGCCCCCAGCATGGATTAGATTGCTGCAGAAGGTAGCCAGGCCGGTCATATGCTACCGAGAGGCAGTGGATGCTAATGAGGTGTAATATCCCTCCTTTATGCCCCATTATATATATATATATATATATATATATATATATAATTGATTATTGTACAAGTTTCCTGGTGAGGAGCTCAAGGCCAAAGCCCCACCAGTAAACATCTTAGGTTATGTGGTTAATTCTTGAGTTGCAGTTGCAAACACTAAGAGACTAAAGAATTGCGAGCTAAGTCCAATATGAGGAGAGGTGAAGAGGATAAAAAAAAAAAAAATTCTGTGAGAATGAACAATGAAGTTCACTTGATTAACTCGAGCTAAAAATGTTACCTAAAGGTATCAAAATCCTAAAATTTAACCTTGATCCCTAAGTAAGATCTACAATAAAGTTATTACTCACAGAGTAATAACAAGCTCTCTAACCCTCCCTAAGAGCTTAGTTATCTTGAGAGTACAAAATAATTATTATTGAAGATATCATACTACAAGATATCATTCTACCTACATCGAAATTATTATTTATTTAATAAATTATAAGTATATAAAGATCTAAGTGATAGATTTCATATATATATATACCAAGGGAGAAATAGTTTACTATTCATTAAACTATCATATTAATATATAAAGACTAGGTGTTGGATTTTATATATATATTAAAGAAGAGATAAGATTATTTTCATAAAATGATAAAATTTAGACATAATGGTATTTAAATGAATTATATGCCTTTATAGCGATTTCACATTATATATATATATATATATAAATAAATAAATAAAGGGAAGAATAATAATTCTTTAAAAACATGGTGATGTTTTAAAGGGAATTTTTATAAGAATTAATAAAATAGTCAATAAGACTAGTTCAACATTAGCCTATAAACTAGTGTTTATAAGGTTTGTTTTTATATATTAAACAATAACTTATTTGTATAAGTTTTGTCTCCATCATGGAGATGGACGCCGATGGTTTTGAATAAGGTTTTTTTTTTATATATTAAAAAATAAATTATTTGTATAAGTTTTGTCTCCATCATGGATATGGAACGCCGATGGTTGTGATTGCTTAATATCCTTTGAGTTATGCATTTAAAACCTCCCAATACGGGAATCTATTTGATCTTGCCCTCGGCTGTGAGAGAGGGGATGTGTTTTCCGTGTAATTGGTTAGCTGCAGTTCACTATAGGAAGTGATCATCGTGTCACCTCAGTTATGCCATTTGTCACTTGGAATTTTGCTAGTTGTCTTCTCTGATTTTCCCTTTGGAGAAAGATCTCCTCGAGAGAGAATATTATTAATTTTTATTTACAGTCACAAGGGGAAAGGGAAAAAGGGAGGAGGGGGAAATGGGAGGCTAGCTTTTGGGGGCCGTCTCTGTAATGGAGAAACTCACGCATTTGGTAGGACGGTACCAATCTACTGCGAACTGAGTTTGTGAGTAGGTTTAAGATTTGATTAGCAAGGCGACCGACAATGCAATTGATAGAACAGAAGCAATCTAGTGTGATTGGAATTGGTCAGCCTGGTTTTCGATCTGATTGCTTGATCTGAAAGTAAGTAGGGGGCTATGCATGATAGAGCAACGACAATATTCACGACTCGGCCCTGAGGTAAACCTTTCTGCTTAGCTATGAATCTCTCTCCAATGCTAGTTGTGATCAAGATTCTTTACTAGGTAATTATTGAATTGCATAATCGTTGTTGGCAAACCTATACAGAATTATACTGTGGTATTTAGATTGATCCGTGAAGATATCTGCGGGTGCATTTTCTTTTAGTTGGTAACTGCCTTTCATTCTAGATTGAAGCACTTTGTCTTCCAACCAAGAACAACGTGATCCGTGTTAGATCGATGTCATCGATCTATGGATTATTTTTATTGATCCGCCTCTTTGGTTATTTTTCATTTGAATATTTTTATTTTAGTTAGGGTTTACACCCTGGTGTGAAGTTATTCGCTCACAATAGATCTGATATCTACATCAGATCTATAGTTGAAGTCGTAACAGATCTCTACGACGAGGATCGTGTGTTTGATCATTGCAATACCCTTCTGCGTTGATGTGTTACATTCATAGCAGAGCTAATCCCTGAATTTCAGGCAGAGTGTTAGAGTCTGGTAGGATTTATATGGTAAACCGGTTAATGATTTTGTTTATAGTTCATTTAAATATTATCATAGTGCACAGACCTAATAGATCTGAACCAGCATTATTAGTTTCCATATTCTTTTATCTCAGGTTTAAGTTCACTATGTCGATTGACTTTGTACCTTATTACAGAGCTTAGCGTATGGATCACTTTTATTGTTAGGGAATCAATCAAATAACCTTGATCAATGCCATCTATAGGTAGACTTGATATATGCATCATATTCCAGAGTTACGATTCCCTACAATAGGGATTTCTTCCCAATAATTATATCTGCGCATTGTTTTATGACCTTATATCATTTCAGAAATCTGTTCCCTACAACTGGTTGTGTTTAGGGTTAAATCCTAGCGAATGTATATAACTTCATTAGTGAGTGAAAGCCAACATCTTTCTTAGACAATAAGCCAGATATGTACCTATGCAATTGTATTTAATGTTAGCCTGGAATGCTGGAGAAGAACTCTACTTGTTACTATCTTCACCAGTGATAAATCTCTGTTTTGTTTAACACCCTCTATGGCAGGGGCTTGATAAAGTGGAGGGAAGAATTCGCAACAGCTGAGTTGCACAATGTAACCCTAACTTTTGGAAGAATATTACAAGAGTGACAAGTTCTTGTGGACGTAGCCCATGTTTTTCGGGTGAACCACCTATATTTGCTCTCGATCTTATGTGTACCTTATGTGTATTATGTGTATCTTATGTGTTTGTTTTCCTTTATAATGATGATTGAAAAAGGGGAAGTGTTTTTCATAAATCTGTCCAAGTAAGTTATTAATATTCATTATGAGCAATGAAGATATGTTAGAAGAAGCATATGACTTGACTTGAGTATGTGGGAGAAAATTACTATGGTTAAACAACATGGAATACAGTGTAATGTTTCATTTTGTTATAAATATATTAAGTGAAAAAGAAGAAGTTGTTTAAATACTGTTATCACATGGTAGAGTATTTGAGATTGAGATAGATGAATTGTCATGTCTTTTTGATAACTAACCGTTACGTTGTTGATGCAAGAAAGGATAATAATATCTATTGGAATGTAAAGGGTACTTATAAAATATTGGGGTAGAATCTTGGTAAGGTTATTACCTTTTAAATATTTACTCGATAGAGCATGCACATCCACGAAGTGGTGTATTTATTCTGGTTGGTTACTCAAAATGCTAAGGCATAACCAAAAGAAGGTATGTAAGGTTTAAATCAATTAAGTGAAAGTCGAATGAGTTTATCACATGAAGTCTTTATGATTATAACATGAGAATTAAGTAATCATGGTGAAAGTATTCCAAAACAAAAACAAAAAATTCCTCTAATTTCTTACTTGGTTTTTGTGGAAATGTTACGTATGGTATCAGAGCGCATGTTACAGCACTCGGACCTATAGTGGGCTCACCATGAAGAAATGAGTTTGATGAATCAGGTGAGGGACTCCATTTGAAAATAAGTAAATGGGAAGTTCAAGCTGGGTAGGAGGTAACTCAGAGATCGCCTTGAATTACAAATTATCCTCTCCATTGCTTGAGGTTCGCATTATAGAGTGTGACCATTCCACTGCTACAAAATAAAGGTCGTCGAGGGATCAAAAAGGTATGTTGATTGATAGAAAATTTCATATCAAATATTTTGCCGGTAACGTAGTTTTACTGGATCTTTTCGACTGCCTTTCTGCTTGCATTCTCCCTCTCCCTACTCTTTGTATGAAGATACAGATGGTTTGGTAATTGGTATTTTATTTAAATTCGAAATGGTGGTCAGTATTCTTTCTGCGTGATAAGATTCACTGTCGTGTTTGAGTTGTCGGTTTGAAATTACTTTATTGCTCGATGGTGCCCTTGTTATTTAACTCACAATATTTTCATTGGATTGGGTGATATCCAGTTCGATATGTAGGGTTTAAGTGGATTAAATATCCATCCAATGATCGAATTCAAAATCTCAGAATTTTGAACTTTGTTATGAGCTTGGAAATTCAAACCCAAAAGCATGTATGGAAATTCCTTCTGTTAGGACATATTGTTGAAATTGTTTCAGCGCGAACTCGCAATAGTAATCCGGTTGAAAACCATGCAAATGAAAATAACAACCAATACAAATGTTTGCATCAAAGAATTGAAATTAGAAAGTATTCAGGTCCATTTTTAAAAGAGTTCATACCAAAAATTTGTAGGTCTCAAGGTTGTCGTAATTCATTGGAGGATTAGAGTTAAACTTCCCAAGTCCTAATTATCAAAAGAATTTTTGAATAGCATGAAATCCCCATGTCGATTCTGTCGCCTTAAGGTTGGGCATATATTGCAAAGGTTTCCCTTATTTTATTTTAAGCAAATAATATTATTGTCTGTGAAGTAGACAAGTGTAGTATGATATGTTTGACTGTGCGAACTCATTAAACCAGAAGTGCAATATTGAATAGATAAATGCTTAGCCCGTCTACCTGGAAAGTTGTGGCAAAAATAATATAGATTTTGATTCTTGCGATAAGAAGAGAGTAATTTTGGCTCTCGGTGATGGAGAGGGAAATCCAGTTCGGATCAGGAACTAGATTCGGTCGATGAGATCTATGAGAAGGGTTCGACAGCTCGTTGTAGCTACCATAGAAATGTGTGGTGTAATATTTCTACTTTTCACTTCTCTACTTTTGTTTGCTGGTAAATTTTATAACCTCACTTTTTATAACCTTCATTCTCGGCATAAATGCTTAGTCTCAGCGGCTTAATTAATATGTTGAATCTTGTTTTACAACCTTAGATCTGGACATTGGTTATTGGATATTTTTAGAATAGAGCAAGGCGGATATGGTGTGTTAAATATATATATATATCCATATCCTATTAAAACATAGATCAGAACTTTGATCATGGGTTTAGGTAATTCTTTTATTGATTCCGGGTCAAGTAAAATGACGTCCATGTGACCAGATCCCTGTTTTAGATACCCAGCTTCATTCCTACTTTATTTGTTTGTTATACTCTGTGTCTCGTAAAGTCTCTGGAATTATAATCCATTTGGATCTTTTAGCATTCTTGGAAGCATATTTTCTTGATATTTTGTCGCACTGTTTCATATATATATCTAAATCAATTGTATCTCTATCATGCTAATAATATTTGATACATAAAGACGCATCCACATGTCTTACCATTTATACTTTGAGCATATTCATGGAACTATTAAGAACCTTCCTCTCATCCGTGAATCAAAGGTGTAATATTTTTGGTATGCTGTCTCGGGAGTCTATAATACTGCATGTTATGTTTGCATCTTGGGTTTTATTCATCTTCATGTTTAAAAGTTCGGTGAAGATCCCTGCAGAGACATAATCTGCCACAAAATTTTATGAATACATTGAGAATCCTGACTCAATCCTTTCATCCAGTCTTCTGTACTGAATGCGTCTTAAATACTTGTTGCTTTCGGAGAAAGCTGGAGTACACTTTACAAAAGTATGACTGGCCCATGCAATGGTAAAACCCTAGATTAGAGTAAGAAATGTTGTGTTTATAGGTGACTCCTGCGTCTCTGCGATGAAAGAAAGTTAAGAAAGCGATATCTATCTTTTATACACAGTGTGTTACTATATGGAAGATCATATATTTATATGTCTGGTAGAAATGCGTTATCATTATATTATTGGGTTAAAATCGTAGGAGAACTAGGTATTACGTATTATATCAGAATCATAGGATCTCTGCTTAAAGTATCTTACTGAAATCACAGTGATCTAGGGTATTTTATTTGTTGTCAAAATCTTAAAACATGAGATGTGGAAGTTCTCCTTAGACTGTCGGGATTAGATTCCCGTTCAGGACTTCATTCTTACTTATATTTTCATGCAGAATGGATCTCTTAGCATTTGCATGTCAAGTATATTATACTACCCTTGAAATTGAGCAATCTCCCATACTGGTGAACGATCCCAGAATCACATTGCTATTCTATGCAACACAGAGTAATCGAGGTGAAGATTCGCTTGTTATCCTTCTTTGTATTGATAAGGTATGGAGACCTCTGCATAACTAGTTTAACTCACGGCTGAAGCTTGATGTGTGCCTTAGTGGTTTTTAAATAGCTTAAACCTTCTGAGATGAGTGCTTGTTCATTCTGAAAACCACTCTGCATATGCCTTTTAATTATATTGTTAAAAACTTAAATCTATGTTGTCGGAATTGCGCCCAGCACCCATGAAGAAACTTTGTGTACAACAGAGATAGTATTAACTTCTTTTATATAGATATTGTTGTATAAAAGTTAATATTCTGATTATTATGTTTCATACAAATTGGATATTGTTATACTAACAAGGGGATTTGGCAGATGGTAAAAAATCGGTGGAACTTGTTGGAAGAGCATATTATATTATGCATGGTAAGGAGGTGAGGATTTAAGGTCCGCATCACAACTGTTATGTATTGTTAAATTAAAAAAAAAAAAAAGAATTAGAACTAAATTCGTGAGAGTAATCGTAAGGTTACAAAATGTAATATGATGAAATAATCGATAATTTTGAAAGAGATTTTCATAGACTCAAGCGAGGAGGCTTGAGGGGAAATAAATTCCGGGACTCAAGCGAGAAGGCTTGAGGGGATTTATGTAAAAGTGCGTTAAGGGCACTAAAACACTCCCTAGAAATTAGGGAGTTGACAGCCACCATGATTCTCGAATGAATCAACAGGCTGTAAAGACCTAGGCAAACTATAACAAAATGCATATGCGGGAGGCAGGATGCTGCTTAGTATGCATGGGAGAAAGTATTGCTGTGTGAGCACTGTGGTGTTAGGCAAGAAATCTCCGAAAGGATTGCTGCGTGAGCACTGGGGTGAGAGGCAAGAATTTCCTGGATCAACTGATTGATGTGTTGACTAATTAAACAGTCTACAATTCTTAGAGCACTGGATTTAAGTGTGTTTGTGATAATAAAAGCAAAAAGAAAAAGACTAAAGATATTCCATGAATTGCAAATGATATGCTGCAATAAAATGGCTCATTGTTTATATTTATGAGTTTGATTATGGAATTGATGATAAGTTTTTACGGTTCCTTGAATTCTGGTTGTGTAGTGAAAAATGCAGATGTGATCGAGAGGGACTTGAGAAAGAGTCATGAAAGTGCAAAGGAGGACAAACAGAAATGACAAAATAAGCAAGGGTTGACTACATAAGAGAGGACAAACTGTTGAAAAGAATGAACACCGAGGACGGTGTTATTTTTAAGCGAAGGAGGATGTAATATCCCTCCTTTATGCCCCATTATTATATATATATATATATATATATATAATTGATTGTTGTACAAGTTTCCTGGTGAGGAGCTCAAGGCCAAAGCCCCACCAGTAAACATCTTAGGTTATGTGGTTAATTCTTGAGTTGTAGTTGCAAACACTAAGAGACTAAAGATTTGCGAGCTAAGTCCAATATGAGGAGAGGTGAAGAGGATAAAAAAAAAAAATATTTCCGTGAGAATGAACAATGAAGTTCACTTGATTAACTCGAGCTAAAAATGTTACCTAAAGGTATCAAAATCCTAAAATTTAACCTTGATCCCTAAGTAAGATCTACAGTAAAGTTATTACTCACAGGGTAAGAACAAGCTCTCTAACCCTCCCTAAGAGCTTAGTTATCTTGAGAGTACAAAATAATTATTATTGAAGATATCATACTACAAGATATCATTCTACCTACATCAAAATTATTATTTATTTAGTAAATTATAAGTATATAAAGATCTAAGTGATAGATTTCATATATATATATACCAAGGGAGAAATAGTTTACTATTCATTAAACTATCATATTAATATATAAAGACTAGGTGTTGGATTTTATATATATATTAAAGAAGAGATAAGATTATTTTCATAAAGTGATAAAATTTAGACATAATGGTATTTAAATGAATTATATGCCTTTATAGCGATTTCACATTATATATACATACATATATATATATATAAAGGGAAGAATAATAATTCTTTAAAAACATGGTAATGTTTTAAAGGGAATTTTTATAAGAATTAATAAAATAGTCAATAAGACTAGTTCAACATTAGCCTATAAACTAGTGTTTATAAGGTTTGTTTTTATATATTAAAAAATAACTTATTTGTATAAGTTTTGTCTCCATCATGGAGATGGACGCCGATGGTTTTGAATAAGGTTTTTTTTTTTTATATTAAAAAATAAATTATTTGTATAAGTTTTGTCTCCATCATGGAGATGGAACGCCGATGGTTGTGATTGCTGAATATCCTTTGAGTTATCCATTTAAAACCTCCCAATACGGGAATCTATTTGATCTTGCCCTCGGCTGTGAGAGAGGGGATGTGTTTTCCGTGTAATTGGTTAGCTGCAGTTCACTATAGGAAGTGATCATTGTGTCACCTCAGCTATGCCATTTGTCGCTTGGATTTTTGCCAGTTGTCTTCTCTGATTTTCCCTTTGGAGAAAGATCTCCTCGAGAGAGAATATTATTAATTTTTATTTACAGTCACAAGGGGAAAGGGAAAAAGGGAGGAGGGGGTAATGGGAGGCTATCTTTTGGGGGCCGTCTCTGTAAAGGAGAAACTCACGTATTTGGTAGGACGGTACCAATCTACTGTGAACTGAGTTTGTGAGTAGGTTTAAGATTTGATTAGCAAGGCAACCAACATTGCAATTGATAGAACAGAAGAAATCTAGTGTGATTGGAATTGGTCAGCCTGGTTTTCGATCTGATTGCTTGATCTGAAAGTAAGTAGGGGGCTATGCATGATAGAGCAACGACAATATTCACGACTCGGCCCTGAGTTAAACCTTTCTGCTTAGCTATGAATCTCTCTCCAATGCTAGTTGTGATCGAGATTCTTTACTAGGTAATTATTGAACTGCATAATCGTTGTTGGAAAACCTATACAGAATTATACTATGGTATTTAGATTGATCCGTGAAGATATCTGCGGGTGCATTTTCTTTTAGTTGGTAACTGCCTTTCATTCTAGATTGAAGCACTTTGTCTTCCAACCAAGAATAGCGTGATCCCTGTTAGATCGATGCCATCGATCTATGGATTTTTTTTATTGATCCGCCTCTTTGGTTATTTTTCATTTGAATATTTTTATTTTAGTTAGGGTTTACACCGTGGTGTGAAGTAATTCGCTCACAATAGATCTGATATCTGCATCAGATCTATAGTTGAAGTCGTAACAGATCTCTATGATGAGGATCGTGTGTTTGATCATTGCAATACCCTTCTGCGTTGATGTGTTATGTTCATAGCAGAGCTAATCCCTGAATTTAAGGCAGAGTGATAGAGTCTGGTAGGATTTATATGGTAAACCAGTTAATGATTTTGTTTATAGTTCATTTAAATATTATTATAGTGCACAGACCTAATAGATCTGAACCGGCATTATTAGTTTTCATATTCTTTTATCTCAGGTTTAAGTTCACTATGTCGATTGACTTTGTACCTTATTACAGAGCTTAGCGTATGGATCACTTATGTTGTTAGGGAATCAATCAAATAACCTTGATCAATGCCCTCTATAGGTAGACTTGATATATGCATCATAATCCAGAGTTACGATTCCCTACAATAGGGATTTCTTCCAAATAATTATATCTGTGCATTGTTTTATGACCTTATATCATTTCAGAACTCTATTCCCTACAACTGGTTGTGTTTAGGGTTAAATCCTAGCGAATGTATATAACTTCATTAGTGAGTGAAAGCCAACATCTTTCTTAGACAATAAGCTAGATATGTACCTCTGCAACTGTATTTAATGTTAGCCTGGAATGCTGGAGAAGAACTCTACTTGTTACTATCTTCACCAGTGATAAATCTCTGTTTTGTTTAACACCCTCTATGGCACGGGCTTGATAAAGTGGAGGGAAGAATTCACAACAGTTGAGTTGCACAATGTAACCCTAACTTTTGGAAGAATATTACAAGAGTGACAAGTTCTTGTGGACGTAGCCCGTGGTTTTCGGGTGAACCACCTATATTTGCTCTCGATCTTATGTGTACCTTATGTGTATTATGTGTATCTTATGTGTTTGTTTTCCTTTATAATGATGATCGAAAAAGGGGAAGTGTTTTTCATAAATCTGTCCAAGTAAGTTATTGATATTCATTATGAGCAATGAAGATATGTTAGAAGAAGCATATGACTTGACTTGAGTATGTGGGAGAAAATTACTATGGTTAAACAACATGGAATACAGTGTAATGTTTCATTTTGTTATAAATATATTAAGTGAAAAAGAAGAAGTTATTTAAATACTGTTATCACATGGTAGAGTATTTGAGATTGAGATAGATGAATTGTCATGTCTTTTTGATAACTAACCGTTACGTTGTTGATGCAAGAAAGGATAATAATATCTATTGGAATGTAAAGGGTACTTATAAAATATTAGGGTAGAATCTTGGTAAGGTTATTACCTTTTAAATATTTACTCGATAGAGCATGCACATCCATGAAGTGATGTATTTATTCTGGTTGGTTACTCAAAATGCTAAGGCATAACCAAAAGAAAGTATGTAAGCTTTAAATCAATTAAGTGAAAGTCGAATGAGTTTATCACATGAAGTCTTTATGATTATAACACGAGAATTAAGTAATCATGGTTAAAGTATTCCAAAAAAAAAAAAAAATTCCTCTAATTTCTGACTTGGTTTTTGTGGAAATGTTACATGAGGCCCCACCTTCTCCATAGGAGGATGATAGTTTATGTATATTTTTGAGGCCATCGAGCCCACTTTTGTATCTGATGACATGACTTTGTGATAGACTTATGTTCCAAACTCATATTTTTTTTATATAGTATCGGATATATATACAGTATCGACTTATATTTACATGTGTGTGTTTAACCTTATGTGCAATGCTTATTTATGGAAGTGTATGATATAAATGCCAATCTAGAACATAATTTGCAAATGAATCAACTAATGCATTCAAATTTCTTGGAATATGTTGATATATGATGGAATCAAACTATCTTTCCAAGAATTTAACTCGCAGAAACTGTCGTAGAAAAACAGGATCTCTAACATGATAAACACCCATCAACTGAAATACAAGTAGTTGTGAATCAAGTCTTACCTCCAAATGTGAAATGCCCTATATAAGGACATCCCGGAGAAGTTCTATGACCGCACTGTACTTAGCTACATTATTCGTTGTGGGTCCAAACAAACCCCCCTCGAAGAAACCAGTTGGCTAGTCTGTGAGTAAATGACCCAAGCTGTTGAAGCCAACTGTCGGGTGTGGCGACTGGCGCCATCAGCAAATCCTAAAAAGTGTTCAGTCGACATCTAAAACACGAAGTGAGAAAACACACATAAGGTCAACTAACAATCACAAGGAAAAACTAGTTCTACAAAATGTACAACTATAATACATGAAAAAGCACAAATGCCTAAGCATAGTACTTCTTCAGGTAGAGCCCATTTCTAGGCTCGGCCAGCTTATTACCCTCGTAGTCCGTTAGCTCATAAGCTCCTTTCTTCAGTACCTTCGAGATTATGTAAGGACCGCGCCACATGGACTTCAACTTGCTAGCCCCTAAAGGTTCCTTGTCCTGATCCCAAAGCAGAACAAGGTCTCCTTTGAGAAAAACCCTAGGTATGACAAACTTATCGTATTGTCCTTTGACTCATTTCTTATGAACTTTTTTTGCTATGAGCGCATCGCAGCGCTGCTTGTCTAAATGCCCTAAATGTAGCAAACGTTCTTCTAGTACTGAATTTTCTGGTAACAGTTGGACAACCAACTTTAATGAGGGAATCTCGCATTCAATCGGAATGACTACTATCCCATGCACAAGTTGGAAGGGAGAGAACCCGGTAGCATTCTTTACATTTGCTCGATAAGCCCAAAGAGCAGGATACAACATGATGTGCCAGTTATCTCTACTGACATTAACGGTTCTTTGTAGAATAGTCTTCAAAGTTTTGTTAACTGCTTTGACCTGACCATTCGCCTGTGGATAGAATGAAGATGAATGCTCCTGACGAAAACCTAGCATGGTATAAAGCTCGGTCATCATGCTATTCTGAAAATGGCGACCGTGATCTGTCATGATCACTTTGGGTATGCCGAAACTTGTGATAATCTGATTGAATACGAAATAAGCAGTGGTTTATCCATCCTCCTTAACAGTAGGCATTGCCTCAACCCACTTGGTGAAGTAGTCCATGGCAACAATAATATAACGATGGCCTCCAGTTGAAATTGGATTACAAGTCATATAATCAACCCCCCATTTGGTGAAGGGACCTGCTGTGATCACAGGATGAAGAGGATCTGGATGTGCTGTCATTTTTCTGGTGAAAAACTGACACCGACGACAGCGTTTCACAGCTTCCACACAATCTTTAAATATTGTAGGCCAAAAATACCCATCGCGCAGTATTTTCTGAGTTGTTTCCAACCCAGAAAGATTACCCACACAAGCTCCACTATGAGCGTCATTCAATACTGATTCTGCTTCTTCTAAATTCAAACAACGTCGTAAGATGGAGTCTATCCCATGTCTTTACAAAGTGTCAGAGATAATGAGATAGTTTTTCTCATGATTTTTCAATTTGCGTCATTCCTCTCTAGAAAAAGTGGTTGGACACCTCAAAGTATGGAGATATACTAAAATATCCCCGTAACATGGGTCAGAGGAGGCAATAAGGAAGATATGTTCATCCAGGAATGATGACGCTTCCTCAACATGCACTAAGTCACTCGGAAACTCTGAAATCAATTCAATGAACACTAGTGATTTCTTTGACTTGGCAGACTGAAAAACCAAACCAAACTCTTGCAAGATTACAATCCATTTATTGTATTTCCCACCAATGATACGTCGAGTGAGAACATATTGGAAAGGATTGAGCTTCGCAATCATAATAGTGGTTCATAAAAGGATATAGTGACAAAGCCTCTGCACCGCATAGACCGCATCTAGTGCTAACTTCTCAACATGTGAATACTTAATCTCAGGAGATATCAACGCGCACGAGAGATAATAAACGACATGCTCTTGGAGCGTGTCATCCTCCTGAACTAGTACTATTCCAATTGTATATAGTGATGCCACCAGATATAAGAGGAAATCTTTTGTATAATCATGAAGGCTTAATAAGGGGGATGATAGTAATGCATTTTTCAAGGCTCCAAACGATGCTTGAGCAGCCTCATCCCACAAAAAGTACGTATCTTGTTTAAGCAATCTCATGAAACCCTTTGTAATTTTGGCATAGTTTATGATGAAACATCGTAGGAAGTTAGAAATGCATTGCAAACTTTGGAGTTGTCTCAAGGTGTGAGAAGGAGGCATATTTACAATTGCCTCAACTTTTAACGGGTCGACCATTATGCCACGACTGGATACAATAAAATCTAGTAATTGTCCAGAATCGAAGCAGAATACACACTTATTAGGATTCAATCGAATCTTGTATTGTCTGCATCGTTCAAACACAAGTCTCAAATGAGCTGGATGATCCTGTCTCTTACGAGATCGCGCCGAGAGGTCATCCAAATAGGGTTCAACTATGTGCTTGATATCATGAAAAGCGAAATTCATTGCTCGTTGGAAAGTAGCTCCAACATTCTTTAAACCAAAAGGCATCTTACGATAGGAAAATGTTCCCCACGGGAAGATAAAAGCTGATTTATGTTGATCCTCGGGTTTTATTAGAATTTGATATATCCCAAAAATTGATCCATGACAGAAAACATCTTGTGTCCCGCGCACGCATCTATGATCTGGTCAATAAATGGTGTGGGGTAGTTATCTTTCGGACAAGCTTTGTTCATATCCCGAAAGTCAGTATAGACTCGAATGGTACCTTGATTTTTATCAACCGGAAGAGGATTTGAAACCCATTCCATCATGTCGATCGGATAGATAAATCCAGCTTGAAGCAATTTTTCAACCTCCGCCTTAATGGCGGCCACTTTTCGAGGATTCATTGGATGGAGCTTTTGCCTCACAGGTTTCGCGTTAGGATACGTTGTGATGACATGCTCAACAATGGTAGGATTGATGCCTAGAATCTCCTCATAAGACCAGGCACAAATATCGCGGAATTCTTCAAAAATTTTGGTATACAGAGCAATCTCCTCCGGAGAACAATCTACTCCAATATAAATGTTTTCCACAATCCCAGGTCTGGTGGAAATGTTAATCGAAATAGTTCTCGATATATTAGCCATATTCCCTTTAGCGTAAACAGTACTTGAAGTGGAATAGGTCTCATCGAAAACTCTCCTCTCTCTATCCTATCTATATTTGGGAGCAGGTAGGACCTATGGTGCATGTGTTCGCAAGGCTGGTCCATGGAGCAGTAAAATAATGTTTTTACGGGAAAACCCAATGTAAATAACGTAAGTGGTCCATAAATGGATCAATAGTAATGTAAAAATGTAATGTATGGTAGATGATTAATAGTTACACAGGTTTGGGCTTTATATAAGCCCGTCATGCACCTTTTCGTAAAAGGGCATGACTATTGACTTAAATAGTCTTTAATTAATAATAAATTAATATTAATATTAATTTATTATTTTATTGTTACAATCCAGGCCCATCATGGCTTCCAAAATGCCTTCGTCAGAAGGAAAAATCATGTCTAAACAGTCAAAAGAGTGGGTCGAGTCTACCGACCATGCAGGAGCATAGTCCATATCCGACTCAGTAGAGACTTGCAGAGTCATGATATGTTCCATTGCAGCATGTTGTGCTTCCATGTATGCTACTTCTGCAATGGATAAGGGCACTAATGGTTTTGATATAGTAGGAAGGATCCACGGATCAGTCTTTAAACCGACCATGAAAGTTTCAGTAGATGTACCTTCATTAGAATGCATAAAAAGAATGGGAGAGGGTAGGTCAAAAGTGCCCATTAATGACCCATAAAGCCCTGCTCCTAAACTCTCACTCACTGGGGCAGATTGATCAACCAAAGGAACTGTGGATTCCGATGAAGTCTAGTTGTTTCGCCGAGTGAATGAAAGTTGATCGACCGTGACGATCTTACCTTTGTGAGGGAACATAAAAACTCAGAAAACTGCAGATGGAATAGTTCGCATGGCGTACGTCCATCTCATGCCTAACAACATATTGTAATCAAGCGAAGTGTCGAGAACTTCAATCTCTACAGCAATTGTCTTACTAGCCAGCGTGACGTCAAATGATGGCAAGACTCTGTGTGGATGGAAAGTTCTGCCATCAAATGCAGTAAGCAGTGTGTTAGAGGGGGCTAACTCGGGGGAACCCAAGGCTTTCCAACAAGAAATCAACATTACGCACGTAGACGTGCCCTCATCTATGACAGCTCATCCAATGGTCATAGGACCATGAACTACCTCTATCTGAACAGCCACATGGTACGGCAACTTCTATTTGATATCAGACATATCAAAACATGCAGTCATGTTGGATGATTCCATACTTCCAATCGCTGCCAGAAGTGCATTTCGTTGTAATGGACAACTTTGCAAAACTTCTAAGGTAGACATGGTGTAACATCTCCATGAATTTGTTAGTATTATTTTGGAAATGAATAAAAACTGAACTGCAAAATTCCTTCGTTCTAATTCTATATTTGTTTCAAACCATCATCCTTTCCATAATTTGGCCAATACAATCAACATTTAATAAGAAAATGAAACCTTTTAAGTAACCTATTTTCATTAGTTCTCACATCAGCCAATCGACGATTAGACAACCAGAAAATATATTCAAATGTGCATAAGGGAAACTAGAAATAGATACATCAATAATAACGACATCATGATCACACATAGGAACGCATATTTCACGTGGTTCACCCCTATTGGGCTACGTCCACCAAACATTCTAGCCATATATATTATTTATCAACAATGAGATTTACATCTGGCAACACCGATGTTGCCTTTTACATTTAAAAGTCCTCTCTAGAGGCACTTCCCATCAGAAAGATCATACCCTATTTAAGGATATCTCCTATTTTCATAATAAAACAAGGGTAACCATCGTTATCCATCTAAAGCATGGTTTTACATACTGCATCACAAAGGTTACAATGTTTACTTTCCACTTCTTCAAATCCTCTCATAGAGAGTAATTTCAAGACATTCGACGCTAACGTCAACATAAAAACAGATACCTTATCTCCCGTTTATTATCTATATAAACATTGGCATTCCATGCATTCCTTAATATATTTACAGGGATCTATTTGAACATATATATGTATAAATAACTGAGTTTGATCCACATAAATATATATAACCTGTATTAACTCGAAACTCAAACTAGCGACGACAGAGAGACAATATATAAAGAGATCATCAATCAAATTATATAGTAGAGCCCTAACTAGCCCAAACGAAATTGTGGCAGCAGAAGAATATACGGAGATCCTATGCGGGTTCTACACTACTTCGTGGCAACAATTAGGGATTTACCTACTCCAATCGCAAACAGCAATAATAACCACATATACAGGATTGATATTTACCTACTCCCATCGCAAACAACAATAATAAACACACATACATGGTAGATCGTTTCTTCTAGTCGCAGGAGGTAATTAGAGTCTACAGAGATTTATCGTAGCAGTTGGAAATGTTGAGGCATTTAAATACAATCACCATATCTACAAACTCGTATCAATAAAATTGCTATCGATTTGGAAATGCTGAGGCATTTAAATACAATTACCAGATCTACAAACTCTTATCAATAAAATTGCTATCGATTTGGAAATGCTGAGGCATTTAAATACAATTACCAGATCTACAAACTCTTATCAATAAAATTGCTATCGATTTGGAAATGCTGAGGCATTTAAATACAATTACCAGATCTACAAACTCTTATCAATAAAATTGCTAACGATTTGGAATACCGTGGCATTTAAACACAATCATCATATCTGCAGACACTTATCAATTTTCCCGAAGAATCGGAATGGAACCACAGAGGTTGAGTGACAGAAAGCAATCGAGATTCTGAGATAGGTTCGTCAGTTTTTTCGATCTCAGAGAGGTATTCCAAATCTAATACAATAGATCGGTTCCCGGCTAAATGAATTCGATCGAGTTGACCATCTTGGAGAAACCCTGGAAATGCTCAATAATGATAAAACAAAGCTAAAAGAATCGAATCAATCGATCCTCCTGGAGAGACTCTGGAAACGAATGACAAAACAAAAATTAAAGAAATTTAATAGAAGGGTGCTCGAGATCTGATACCACAGATCGATTCTGGAGGTACTATCTAAGAAATAAAATAAATACATAGATATGATCAAGAAAAATAAAGAGATCCCCAATAGGGAGCGGATCAGGGTTAAGTTCTGCAGTGAGCTAACCTTTCCCAGGTTGCTGCGCGAATTCATAAACAACATTTATATTACATATATCCAAAACAGAAAACAGGGATCAAGCTCTGCCGTGAGATCTCCCTTCCCAGGTTTGCTAATTCAACCCCATGCAGAAGACGCCCAGTGGTAAAACAGAAAAGAATTACTTATCTGGATAGGCATTCGCCGAGATGGAAACTACCGAGGTCTGTACCACCAATAAAGTTTTCTCCCGCTCCTCCTTCGTGAGTCTTGCTCCCCTCGATCACTAATTTTTCCCCTCCATTAAAATAACCAGATCAGGCCTCCCCTATTTTCAATGCTCCCCCCCTTAAGAGGTTCGACCTCCCTCTTAATGTTGACAAACGGCAGTTTTGCCAAAACTCCCTTGGAACCAAATGGCGGCCTAGCTTGAATTCCACTCTTCACTGAGGAGACAAACTTGCTGAAAATACTCCCTAGATTCTTCCACGTGGTAATGATATATAATACTACCAAGTTCGGGTTTGCCAGCTAGCCATAGAAAAGGTCCCCATTATGCCAAGAAATTTACTCCACGGCTTCCCCACTCCATCGTTATGACAATTGGAAATTTAGTTAACTACACATGGCGCGTCACATGAAGAACGGTGTCCTCCATCACAATACTCATCCAATGAATACGGGATTTATCCCTTGAGGGAGTCCATAGTGGACTCGGCAGAAAGAGAATCTTACTTAACCAAATTTGCAACCGTCAGTCTAAAATATAGAGTTTTCTACCATGTTTACAAGTGGCGTCAAAGCAAAGAACTTTGAGTCGAGTACTCCACTAACTCACCCAACTCACCCAAGAATCTTCTTCTTATTAAATGTATTCTCGTTATACAATACTCATATATATATTATTACAACTTCTTTTTATATATTCCAATAGTTAAAGAAGCTACAATTCTTTCCACGAGATGTATGTGTATAATTTTGAAGTACTAATAGATTATAATTGTAATTTATAATCTAGGATATATATATAAATAACTACATTTAACAAAATATATCATCCAAGGAATTATTTCTAAAAACAATCTTCTTATATAATTATGTGTATAATTCGAGCTACCAATAATTTTATGTCTCAAATGATTTATGAACACTTATTTCATAATATCATTAAAGACATAAATAATTTAATTGACTATAACATCCACAGGATTAACTTCAATTACAAACTCCTTGCATAGCTTCTATATATATATCCACATATATATAAAAGAACCATATTCTCTCCCAAAGTACAAAATAAAAAATAACCATAATAAGTCATATGAAAACGTCCTCGTCATAATATCATACAATAGTCCTTTACTATATCAATTTATCCGTTTTAGTCACTTTTAATAAGAGTTTTCCCATATAATTGGGTTCCTCTATGACACTAAGTGTCTTTATTAAAAGAGCATTAGTTTTTCTTCGAAGGACTCAAGAGCATAATAATTATATATATATATATATATATATATATATATGCAATAATAGCCTAGTAATTATTTTATCAATACTTAGCTGCTTCATACTAAGGTAATAATTTTAATAGGTTAAGCTTCTTTTTAAGCTTTATGAATTTTCCCTACCCCTATTGTAGTATACCTTTTTGTCTCCTAAGTTATCAACATCAAATACACCTTAGGAAAGATAAATTACAATCTACTCAAGGACCTCTGGTGGGGCCTTGGCCTTGAGCACCTCACCATGGCCATTTACAAAATATGACATATTTACAAAACAATAAGATGCGAAAAGAGGGGGATATCACACATGGCACAAATGGTTTGGGCTAGATCTTCAACCACATTGTAGTTGGTAGCAGCCCGTGCGTTGCGATTGTGTGATGCCTATTTCAAGACGCCTTTTGGGATCTTGGGCAGTGGATCCACAAGTATGTGGAGAGGAGTGGAAGATTCTGGAAGATCTCTATCCTTGTTCTGCAAATCCGGGGTATAATTTCTTACCCGCGTTTCTAAAAGAGCGTTTGAGTTAACCATATTAATAAAAGTTTGATCAACTGAAGCATGGGTGGTTCCCCCAGCATTGGAGGTGTCAGAAGCTGAGCCCTGCCCTTTTGGAAATGGATCTTTAAGGATGACAAGTTTCTTCTCTTGAAGCAACTTCTGGGCTTCTTCGATTAGAGGGCATTGGTGAGCGAGGAGGTCTTGATTGCAAAGTTTGCAAGGGAACTTAACCTTCTTCTTTTCTCTGTTACCCTCCTCATCATTATCCTTCTTTTTGGGATTTTGTTGGTTCCCCTCTCCTTTCGTGCCCTTGTTTTTGTTGTTGGGCTATCGAGGGCCCTTTTATTTAGTCTGAACCTGCTGTACAGATTCAGTAGTAGAAGGAGAGGTTGTGATGGAGGTCACTTCTGCAGTCGATTGTTTGACCAATAAGGCATGAACCTGTTTAGTCAATGCTTCAAAAGCTACAGAATCGATTGAACCTACAATGCCGTCAGCATGTGGTCCAGCTTTTGGTCTGCTTAGATCAGTGTTTGATCACGGTGCGTCAGGTATAATCTTGTAAAGGAGCCCAGACTAAGCATAAACCAAGTCTAGTTGTTGGGTCCTTAGAATGGCTTCTTCTTCTAATGACACCCCAGAAGTAGCTACTTCCTTAGAAGTATAAGGACGGAGTTATTTCAAATACCACTCTAATAACAATTATGGGGGGATGTTGGCCTTAATGAGCCTCTTCCGTCTTCGCCACTCCTAAATATGATCAGATAAATGGATGGCTTTGTTTTGTCTAAAGGTAGACAAAAGATCTGTCCTGACATCGTACCGAACAGGAAGATGGAAGTGGTTCAAGAAAACCATCGCGAGATCCCGAAAGTTAAAAAAGGTGGCTGCAGGTAACTCAATGTACCATTTGGCTGTAGCACCGGCCAAGGTTCTTTGAAAAAGTCTCAACCTAACGGAATCTTCATTCAATGAGTTCGAAGAACACCAGAGATGAAAAGTGGTGACATGATCACCAGGATCCTCACCAGTTTTACAATCAAATTTCGGAATGTCCGAAGGTAGCTTAGTGGGAACTGGTGACCACGTAACGTTATGGCACACCGGATTGTGTGTTAACTTGGAAAGATCTAGAAAATTTAGAGTTGCTAGAAATGGTAAACGAGGTCTATAAGATGGCATTTGATAAGCCGGAGTCATAAAGGGGGAACCTCCCATAGTTTGACCCATAAACTATTGGTCAGGGTTTCCCCCAGCCATTTGCTGGTAGGGGTTGCCCCCAGCCATCTGCTGGTAGGGGTTGCTCCCAGACATCTGTTGATAGGGGTTGTACCCTGCCATCTACTGTTGTGTGAAAGTGTTGTTGAAATTCCCCCATCCAAATGAAAGTGGGTTGGTACTCTGTACGTTCGTCCACTGTGGCTGGGTGTTAGCCCCGCCATATTGTTGGTTAAGGATGTTACCCCCTCCTTCAGAAAAAAAAAGAAAAGGGGATGTTTCCTACAGGTATATTACCTTGATTAATATTGTAACCTGCAAAGGTGTTAAAACCAGGGGTAGTCAAGGTGGACGACGCAGTCATGGCACTCACGACAAGCATAGTTGCAGAGATATTCGACCTAACATTGGGTGTGGAAATCCAAGTACTAGGTATATGGTATGACTATTAAGTCACAGGAGGTGGGGTGACATTCACTGCATTGTTGGGTCCAAAAGTAGGGGTAGCAACTGAGGCAGATGTCAAAGTTGTTGAGCTTGGCATGCCTAACATACCAGCATTAAAACTGAAGGATGGAGTTGAAATAGAAGTTGTCTACGTCGAAGTCGGTGTGGCAGTGGAAGGAGGATTTACAATACTTGTATTCATACCCATTGTGGGAGTTTGTGGAACTCCCTGTTCGTCTCCTGGGTTAGTCATAATATGAAAAATATGCACTATACTCCGGTTGTTGGAAACCTACAGGGACCAGGAGCGGATCGTCAGTTTTGGTAAAAGGAGGGTTGAAAGGAGTATTGAATTCACCTGAAGTGATATCCTCAACCTCGATAGTGTCGAAAACTTGTCAATCTGGAGTTTTGGGCTGCGGTTCGCTAGGAACCTCTATTTCACCAGTAAGTTCAAAAAGACCACTGGAGTCAGTCCTCCATCATCGTGGTGGTGGTAGTGGCTCCATAATGGGTGGGGGAAGGTTTTGCAACCTTCAAGACCTATGAGGCTATTGGTCTTCCGCAATTATATAACAAAAACACTAAGTAAAAACCTAGTGGCCACTAAGACTGAGGGGCAAACAACATACCACTACAAAAATTTCTAAGTAATCGAACCAATCAAACTGATAGCAAATACTCTTGGAAGTAAGTCTGGGATGATTAGGGCCCAGAACAGACTAACAGAGTACTGATGGTTAGTTTCATGGCATCCACCAGAGGTCCACTAGGTGCAAGCGCTTGAATCACCAAACTGCTTTCCCAAGATTACTGCCAAAGGGTTACTTTCCACGCTTGTCCGAGGTGAAGTGGGAAAAACTGCCCACTCTACCTGTGTAGAATCCTAAAGGTCTGATACTAAGGCTACCATATACACGAAACAACCTGGGGGGACAATCATCAGCCTATTCAAAATGAATGGGAAAGGTAGCATAGCCCAAAGTCCGAAAGGACCCCGTACATGAATCGACTCTATTTTATGGTAAAATGAAAGTGAGGGGATATCCTCAACAATTCTAGTCTTCCACAGCCTCGTGCTTAACTCTGGTTTGAGTAGAACATCCCGAGACTATTTGATGTATATCGATTTACCTAAATGAAAGTCGTACTACGATTGTTGTGTAATGAAGGTAGTTGCAAGCAGATTAATGTGATTTAAGCTCGTAACTCTAGCCTAAGCTAGTGGATGTCGTGTATACCTAAAAAGGAAATGTTTCTAATTGATTTTATTAAAATTTCTTTTTAAGGTGACTTTTTACTCAATGGGGTAGTGCATTGTGTGGAAATGGTTTGAGAAAGTAAAGTCCAAAAAGGAAATAACTTTCAAAGCAACAAAAGACTCTTTTTCTTTTTTCGTTTATGCTCTTTCCAAAATGAAAAACTAAGTAAACCAAAAACGAATCTCTTTTTTCTTTTCTTTTCAAATTCAAAAGAAAGTAAACTATGCTACTTTGAAATGATTATAAGTCTTACTACTTTAAACTACCAAACTCATTTTTTTCTTTTTTCTGATATACATAAAAGAAAAAGAACTCGAAAATGGAAGCAAGTAAGACCTAAAAGAGCAATGTAAGTAAGGAAAAGCAACTCTAAGGCTCACAACAAACAAATCGATGATTTGACAAAGACTTGTCCTACAAATTTTTTTTCAAAGGAAAAAGCTTCGGACTTGGAAAACAAAGTGAAAAGAAAAGAAGGATAAGAGATGCTTTAAATGGAAAGGCAAACCTCAAAGGTTACTCCAAAGAATCAAGAACCCTAAAAAGCACTAAGCCAAGTAAACGGCAGGCAAGCGAACCAAAGATGGCCTTACAATCACAAAGACTCAAAAGGAAGCAAACTAGAAGACTTAAACTTACTTGAAACTGAAACTGATCAAGCAATCAGGAAGTGTCTAGACTCAAAAATCTCTTAAAACAACCTAAAGACTCCAACTTGGGGTCAAACCCTAAATCAAAGGCCAAGACACTATCAAAGTATGCTTAGTGTTGCCACAAACAACAAATGTCGTAAACAAAGGTTTGTATACCTGCAACAAGAACCTAGGGTATGAACATGCAGCTATGTTCAACTAGGTACAAAGCATGGTCTTCAAAAAGAGTCACAAACAATAAGACAACTCAAAAGTAATCAAGCAAGCAAAATATGACCTAATGGACTTAGGAGAGGCAAACGAGACTCAACAAGGGTATAAATACCTCAAGGATCAGTTAAGAAAGCAAGGTAAGAGACTGGACATCAAACGAAACAAGTGGAAATCAAAACCCTATAGTAAATAGACAGTTACAGGGGTATGCGCTACCGTGTAGTGCATAAACCAGCGTACACTGGGAGATGTGCCCTACTGTACATTAGAGAAGGTAGTGCTCATCATCAAGTATGCGCTACTGTGTATAAGGCAGACTAGCGCACATGTCAGAGGAGGTCTGAAAAAGGCTCTAAAACTTCAAAAATGGGATGAGTCAAGCAAAGGAAACAGGCTATAGTAACCTACTAAGCCTCTCAAAGGATCATAAATATCAAAATTACTGGAAGGAATGTTAAATGAGTCTCCTAGAACAGAAAACAATCGGTCCCCAGTGGAGTCGCCAGTCTGTTGTTCATGAATTCTACCCTATAGCGAGGAGAGGGACACTACCAACTTCTGGGGTGACAAGTAAATGCATTCATCATATCACATAGGCTTCTACAAAAAGAAAGAGATCAATATCTTAGAAGGCATACCTTATTAATGACGTTCGATCCTAGCTCTTGCTCGATCTTCCGCTCAATCCTTCGCTTGATCTTCCGTTTGGAGAACCTGCAATACAAAGATACCTTCCTCAGCGTATCTTGACTAATATAACAATGATGAAATTGAAACACAATTTAGACATCACATACAATCAAGCATTTAATCCAAACAAACATGCAATCCATTAGACATTTGATTGGGACGGGAAGGGAATTTCAACCTTTATTGTCAAAAGCAAATAATCAGTACAAGTATACCTAATCATCCAAAGTGCTTGTGCAACCAGATCCTAGGCTCCTGCTCTTCACACTGACTTTGGAATTCCTCCAGCATAACAACCGTTAATGCATAGTTTCTTCCCCCCTCTCTCATCTATCCCCCTTGTATTTATGGGACAAGGTAGGTAGTTTGGATTGAGAGGTAGTTTGATTGGGAGGTTGGGGAAGTTGAAAAACCAGCTTCAACTAATCCCAATTCGTCAAATTAATATATTTTTTATTACTTTTTAAGATGTGCGCGAGTATTTCATAGTAGAGTAGCGCACAATATGCAACTTCACTGCTTTACAACCAGCATTTTCATGATTTTTGAAGGTGTACGCTAGTTTTCTTAAGCAAAGTAGGGCATACTAGCAGTTGTGCACTACTATTATGCTTGTAGAGTAGGGCACACTCCAAGAAATGGGCTACTATCTTGCTTGTAGGGTAGCGCACATGTCAAAAGGTAAGGTAAAACAGGGTTTTGTCAGCTACTGAGGGGCAAACCAAGTCCATGTATCATCAAGGAAAATCTTGCTCTTCAATCCATGTTGTCCTTTTGTGTGATCGATAGCTTGATGTGATCACGGACGGAGAAGTGCAGATTTGACCTATAACAATGATCATTCCAGAGTAATTGTTGATGGAGTTGGGAAATTGTTTTAATAGTCAAAAGTTGCAAATGTATAATTCTTGTATTGATATTATGGAGTGGTTGGAGACAACTACAGATGGATGCATGATTTTAGGTAGTAAAATTGGAGAATAATATGCTCTTGAGGATGTTTGTATGGACAATAATGACTTTTAGTGGGGGAGGATGTAAGGATCTAACCTTAAGAGGATTCAAGCGCTTCTGTCACGTGATCACCTTAATGGTCAAAAACTATCATGGATAGACATGACATGAGGTTAATAGCTAGATTAGTTATTATTGGGTTTCCTTGGCCCATCAATAAGGAGAAAACAACAAACTTGATGGGTTCCCTTGAATAAATGCTTGGTGCACTACAAACAATGTCATTTTTCACTAGTTGGATAGACCAAGAGAAGCTTGGAGGGAACTTGGCAAGGTAGAGAAGACTTTCATGTGAAACCTCAACCATAGGCATGCTCAATGCATAGTATACAATGTGGTAGTAAGAAATAACTAGTCTATATGTGACTTGTGTAGACTCGATTGGGTGCACATTGGATGGATGGGCTAAGTGGGTGCACTTCATTGGATGCACATATGATAGGAGGAATTGGTACACATCACATTGATGGATGTTGGCTTTATGTATTTGTTGGGTGCACCATCTAGGCTCACTTAGGAAAACAAAAATTGGGAACACTTGGAGGCACCTTGTTTGAATCACTTCATGGGTTTACTTGGGCACAACTTGTGGAATGCACTTCAAGTACACTTGTGATGGGAACATTTGGGTACACTTTCCAAGTGCTCTTGTGATAGGTGCATTTGATATTACCTTCTAGGAACAGTCGCAACCAATGCACCTCCGAAGAAAAACTATAATGAATGCATATCACTACTAAATTTTGCATGTCATTCCATGCTTGTTCAACGATTTTTTGCATTGAGCTAACGTGCCTTGAAACATTGGTCAAATGTCCTTAGTGTAGTGTCACTAAAGAAAACTCTTCAAACAAATGATGCATACAACATTTTTTTTCAATTCCTTTCAAACAAAAAACATGGATTTCACATTTCTTAACTAATGTTTGAGATGTGGAACTAACATTAGCCAAATGTGATCTGAAACAGATCTACACATGACAATTGGCTTTAGCATAGGATCAATGAGAATTGGCACTAGGCACCAAGCAATGAAAGGATTGTGGAGACTAAAAGCTGATGTAAAGGGACCCATGCCAACATGAAGGGGTTTCCACTATGTATATGCGTTGAAATTAAAGAGGCAAACAAAAGAGAATTCATCTAGGCATGAATGGTATTAAAAATAAAAAAAAATAAAGCAGGTATGCAAAAAGAAAATTATAAGATAAAAGACTAGACTATGGTCTCATTTCTCAAATGTACAATAGAGAAAATTAAGTTTAACAATCTTGGGAGAAGTTTAGGGGTGAAGGACACTTGGATTTCCAACTATCCCAAGCTCAGTCATCTCTATGAAATGATTCCCCACAATGAGAGAGGGGTTCTTTGGTTGAGTATAAAATAAATGTTTCCCAAATGCTGATGAAAAGTTCTATCTATGGACCAGAGAGTTATAACCTGCACATTGCCAAAATAAAAGAGACTGGTTGAGGCCAATTGAATGTTTCTTTTCCCAATTGGGTTTATAGGGTAAATAATGTCTTCCTTTGAATGATTGGCTCATTTCCTTGTTCTTGTTTTTGTAAATTTGGTTTGTGAAGGTCTGCAAATGATTTGCTTGAGTTCCAATGGCTATCGTCATGACTAAATAGCTCTAGTAATGAAAAAAAAATTCCCATGAGAAGTAAATGTTTTAGTAATGCTTTTTTTTTTCTCACATTATGAATTTTCTCATTACCAAATCCCTCCAACATCTCTGTAAATATCACCATTGATTGTATAGGGTGAATTAGACATCAATGGATCTCCTAAACTAGTCGTTTCTATCCTATAGGAGTTGTTAACTTGAGTTTTGGATAGGTTTTTCTCATAGAGGAGAAAGAAAAACATTTTTTTACTATTATAAGAACTTCACTACGTTTTTGTCACTATTGGGATGAATTTACAGTCATTGGGGGCGTTTTCACCACTTCTTAGATGAATTTAGAGTCATTGGGGCGTTTTCATCATTCTTGGGATGAATTTACAGTCCTTGGGGGCATTTTTATAATTGTCTAAGAGGAATTATAGATGCTTTGGTGATTTTGTCGTTATTGGGGGATTTTAATTCATGCCGGACACACTCTTATTGTTATGGGGTGAATATTAAACAACTAAGAAATGAAGGAAATGTTGTATGTGCATAATTAACTGCTGGTAGATGAATACAAACATTTTGGAACCATACACAACCCATGAATGGACATAGAATGAATTAGAGGTTCAAAGACATCCATGTTGCTGAGTTTAGTGGGCCATGAGCCCCTAAGTTACAGCTCAAAATTTCTGATAAGCTACATTGAAAATGTGGAACTAATGTCAATCAAATGTCCGATAAGCTACGTTGCAAATGTGGAACTATTGCTAGTCAAGCATCTGATAATGTACATTGTGAACATGGAATCAACATTTGTCAAACGTTCAATAAGCTATGTTGCAAACATGGAACTAACATGGATTAGATGTTCGATAAGCTATGGTGGAAATGTGGAATGAAGATGATAATCTACATTGCAAATGTGGAATGAGCATCCGTCAAATGTCTAATAAGATACGTTCTAAACATGGAATGAATGTCAGTCAAATGTCTGATAAGCCATGTTTGTGAATGGCTTGAACAAAAAAATAAGGATGTAACATCCAAGCATTGTGGAATGAACATCGATTAGCCTATAAAGAAGCGATGTTAGAGTTATACTATTGACATTCAACCTACACCACTCATACGTCGAACTAATGTTGTTTATACGATGCAAATGTGGAATGAGCATCAATTATACATTCAATAAGCCACATTTATAAATGTATCTAACAAAAAAAATGTGGACGTAATTTCAAAACATCATCAAATGAATTTCTATTAACATGCAAGGAATAAAGGTTATAATTATGCTACCGATGTTCAACCCACACCACTCATACACTAAACTAATGTCGATTATACATTGCAAATGTGGAATGAATGTAGGATAAAATTTTGAAAAGTGATGTTTATAAAGTTCTTGCACAAAGGAAAAGTGGATGTAACATCCAAGGATTGTCGAATGAATGTCGATTAACCTTTTAAGTAGTCCAAGCATCATCAAATGATTCCATTAAATTAGGATACAAAGTATGACCTCAAAATGAGATTAGTTCTGGTAACTTCGTTATGGGTGCATCACCACCTACATCAAAGAATTAGCGAAATCACATTTGAGTTATTTTTATTGCAATATATAGATGTCCATCTAACTTTCATCATTAAAAAATAAATAAATTTATATTATGAAAACAAAATTACGAAGAGTTTAGTGAAAAAAGGGTGACTATATAGATTTTACAAATTATTGCATAGACTCGGTATAGTGTGTATGAATGATACACTCCCAAGTTTCCACTAAGTGAAAGATTACAAAAACTCTAGTCAAACTACACAACACCCATGCAAGGGCTCAAGAAATAACTTGAATGGGAACAAAACCCCCGTTTGGAAAAATTCCAAGCAACCATGATAGAATATAGAAACCCCACCACAAGATGAAACACCCTATGTGCAAATATGAGTAGTGGGATACATGAGAGTATCTCTAGGATGGAACACAAACTATGATAACCAAGAACTAAGGAATGAAGTAGATGCAAAAATCTTGAATATTGAATTTCCTGTGAATAAAATGTCTCACACCTTAAAAAAATTCAAGATGATAGATTACAACTTTTTTATTAATAAGCCTAAGTATAACTTACTTGACCAATAGTCATGAGCATGCAAGGTGGAATAAGTTCCTATCCAGGTATCATACCTACACACAAAGAAAACAAATAACATTAGATCATATATTGCAAAATTAGCTAAATACAACATAAATTGGTAAAAAATAAAAAAACAAAACATCCATCTAAAAATCATAAGCATAAATAAAATGCAGATAACTCTTAGTCACCAAAGTTATTATATATACTAATAGTTATTAGTTTCATTTCTCACTAGTAGAAAAAGTGAGATAAATGACTATGTGGCTAAAAACGTTACTCACGTGATTGTTTCTAAGCTAAAAATGACTAAATTAGAGCAACACAACTAAAACTGACTAAATAAAATGACTATTTTTGTCATAGAATAAAAATACAACTAAACAATATGTTACACAATTAAAAATGACTAAAAATAAACAAAATTGTCATTTATTTTGAATAATAGGGACAATAAATAAAATTTTGAAAAAATAAGAAAAATAAAATGAGAGAGAAAATAAATGAAAAGTGGCATTTCTTGAGGGATTTATTTTGGTTTTGTTTTGTTTGGGAGATACTAATATTAGGGGTCCGGGATCATCCATGCTAAATATGAATGAATATAGATGGATAATCTAGAATTAGACCTATCTGGGTCTTTATCTAGCTCTCCATCCATATATCTCCCACCAGGTAGGAAGTATCAAGGTTCCCTCTGACCTATTAATTGGATCTAACTCAGCTTGTGATAGTTCCTCGTTCAAGCTGGTTTGGCATCCACAGTAGGGTTTCACTTCCTCACATTAGAGTATTTTTGTGAGCATTTTCTTGGTGAAAAATATTGATGCATCTATAGCTCATCCTTCCATTTGAATTTACTAATATGGTCTGATTAGAATTCAGCTCTAGGCTTGTTCTGAAAGAGGTCCATTTGGGAACGAGTAGAAACATACCTACTCTCCAAGTATTCAAATGTTTGTTCATTGTTACATTTATTTAGTTATATTTTTTAGTCATATGCTACCTTGGGACTGATTTCATCAAATCATAAGCTCAAAACCAATAGTGAGAGGCTGAATCCATATATTGTTGGCCGAATTCATTACCAGAGATCTGTCAATTTGAAGAGGCCAAGGTTATATTTCATCAAGAAGATGAGTTGCTCAGGAGGAGACCTAAATATCTCTAGGTTGAATTGAAATGGGTATCATTCTTTGAGGTGCTCGAATTGATTTGTTAAGGGATCTCGAACCGTCTGAAGGAGGGGGTCATAATAGTTTGCTTGGGCGTCATTATTTAATAGGATGATTCCACTTGTGGTTTTCCAAAGGTGGTCGCATTTGGAATAAGGGTGGATCAATTTGAATTATAGGGGCCAAGTTCCATTGTAAGGTCGAGATCAATTCCAAGGATCCAAACCCTTAACCAATGAGTCATGGACAATAAGAAGAGGTCGAGAGCTTGGTGGGAGGAAGCACACACAAAGCAATTGATTCTACTCCTTTAAAGGGCATTTCTCTTGCAGATGCAAAAAACAACAAATTTTTCAGTGGGAGTGCCCATCTAAATTCACAAGGAGGAACATGAAATAGCTGTTTGGAGGATTCAAAGAGCCGGGCCGCAAAGATTAAAGAAACAACTAGTACAAATATTGGCAATCACCCATATCAAATACCTTCTTGGAGTGAACCTCCTTGTCATCCTTATTATATTGAATTTCTCAATGATGGATCCATAATCGTTAACCTTAACATGTAAGTGCATTCAAATTATCGAATTTTGTAATGTGATGTTAGTGTCAATATGTTCCTATAGAAATAATAATTGTAACTAAAGTTTACACTCAATAGGGTATTTTAATCCATCGCTAATGAGGTTTACAATATACAAGGGATTTTATTAGCTTTTTCTATTACCACAACCCTTTTTTGTCACCTCTCCTAAACAAAATGTATGTTTATTTTACAAAAAAAATCTAATAGTGATACATAAGCATGATATCATGTACATAATTCTAATTCTATTAGCAGTGATATAAATTAATCAAATTCCGTTAGCAGTGTGTAAATGGGGTCCTGATTTGATGGTAGAAGTGAGTGGGGATATTCCTTTGCCATAGTTCAAATTCCTAGAGACATGCTTCACCCCTTGCGTGTTGTCTCTTCTTTGCAAATCAGTGTTTTCGAGTAGTCGCGGCCAGGTGCAAGCCCCTCTTTATTGATAGTTGTTCTCTCATTCCTAACATACTTATGAACTCAAAAACATTTCTTTTCTCAAAGCTTTAACAAAAAATATCTAGCAAGTCTCATAATTATAGGAGGGTGCTTCATTGTGCTAAGGAAATTAATCATCATCATTGCAAAGTCAATAATTCACATTGGTTCAAAGAGAGATTTACAATTTTGCTAAGTATTGTGGTTGGTATAGTTGGAAAATTTTGCATTGGTTGAGCAAAAAGTGAAGAGGTGGATAGGCCAACAAAGATTTCAAGAGAGTTCCATGAGATTTCAAGAGAATTTCCAACAATGATTTTATATTGGAAGTTCCATGAGATTTCAAGAGAGTTCCAACAAAGATTCTATATATGGGAATGAAGAATGATGACAATGAGAGGTGCATGATTAATGTTGATGGAAACGTGGATGATGTCAAAGATTATTTGGGAACATCAAACATCCTTTAGGCTTGAAACCCTCCCATACCATCAAGGAATTTATCTAGTATAACCATGTTGAATTCCAACTCATACAGTCACAGCTTGATGAAATTTCATCATTGGCCCCATTCATTGGTCACTATATGGGGTCAATGGATGATATTAGTGATGGGCATGTTGGATGTTCCATGGCATTTCAAGAAAGTTCCGACAAAGATTCTATATATGGGAATGACGAATGATGATATTGAAACGTGCATGATGAATGTTGATGGAAACGTGGACGATATCAAAGAATATTTGGGGACCTCAGTCATCCTTGAGTATTGAAACCATCCCATACTATCAAGTCATGGGTCTAGTCTAACCATGTCAAATTTCAACACATATAGGCAAAGTTTAAGAAATTTTAACATTGGCCCTATTCATTACTCCCTATGCAGGTTCAATGGATGACATTATTCCCTTTTAACCAAATATAATCCCTAAGTTGTTAACCATTAAACCAATTGCATTTTGGAACCTATAAAATCCTTTGGGGATGTCTTAAATTAATAGAATCATGGTTTAATCATCTCAAAGAATGACACAAGAAAAAGGAAAAGACATGGAAATTGACATCTAATACATTAGTTTTCACTGTAAATTTGGGTATGTCGGGTTTTAGCATGGATGGAAAAATTAAATCATGAAGAATATGATAAGGATGATGATAGAAATGCCAACCATGCTTATGACGGTGATGTCCTTGAGTCTTAAAACCATCCCATGCCATCAAGGAATGGGCCTAGTCTAACCATGTAAACTTTTAACGCATATAGGTGCTAAAGTTATAGCATCATGAGTCATTCTCCAGGTAAAACTTGTGTGTCAATATTGAGCCTCATGTCTTGAGGTAGTGCCTTATAGGAGCCTAAGTTGGACTAAGAAAACTTGGAGAAGACTCTTGAGTTGGACTCAATAATGGTTAAGCTTAATGTGTTGAGGCAAGTGCTTTGTTTTTCAAAGTGATGATGTTGTATAGTCTTTCTAGTCAACGCCAAGGTCTTGTGTGTCTAGAGTCAAGATAGATCCTCATGTGTTGAGGTGATTCTTTGCATGTTGAATCATGTATGATATGTGATGTACTACTAACCATGGTTTAGGTATTAAGTATCCACTAGAGACTGGTTAGCTCTAGAGTGAATTACTTTAGAATATAACCACTTGGAACGATAGTAGGAGAATATGATCATATCATTGGGAAAATATCCTTAGTATATTTGATATGATAATTAAGTTGGAACATGTGTACCATGCAGATACGAGAAGAGATAAAGATACGATATGATAAGATATGAGAGAATTCAAATTGCACATAAAAGAATTAATTAAGAGATAATTGAAATTGTTAAACTTCAGTGAATACTTCATTAAATCAAAGGAGAACTCAAGTGAATAAGTTAAGAGAGTTAACTAAGTGATAACAAAGAAGATCTACTTAACTAAGTGCTATTGCATGATGACACTTATGTTAAACTAAAAGATGACACTTGCATGATGCCACTTAAGTTATCCACCTAGCTAAGTTGTCAAGCTTTCAATTAAGAGGCACATTCACCCTAAGACTGATTTTAGTGAATAAATGCACTACATAAGAAGAGGGGAACTCATCTTCATGAAATATTGATACATCTAGATGGAGGGAGAGTTCATCATGAAGTCAGAAGATAAAAATAGAAGCCGATGCATGTGAATAATATATAAATATGTTATATAGGATTGATGAGTTCAATGTGAAGCGAACTATCTTCTTCCTTGAAGGCAAGGTGCCTCTATTTGTGCGAGATATTATTATGAGACTCTCTTCTTTATCGTTCTCTTTCTTTGTAATTGCACCGGGGGTGCTTGATGTAAAAGACATTTTCTGATATCTATCAATATACTAAGGACGGATTTGTTGGGGTTTGCTCCCTCAAGTCATAGAAGGTTTCCCCAAGGTAAATTCACGTGTTGAATGTGATTCCCTATGTGTATGATTGTTATTTGATTTCAAGTATTATTGCATTTCCAAATTAAAGATAAAAAAATTAACATGGTATCAGAGCTCAGGGCATTAAAGTGCTAAGTTCAACAATCAAGCTTGACCCTACGTAGATCCTGAGTGTGCACAGTACTTGAATAATTATGGCTTCAATCTCAATAAGACCGGAATACCATCTTGAAGGAACTTCGAACCTCAATACATGGAAAGGCAAGATTCTGAATATGTTAGAAGTGCATAATTTGGATGGATATGTATCCAATGTTATTGAATATCCTACTTCTAATGCATGACACATTTCCTTCAAGAAGAATCAATCCAAAGCAAAGATAATCATTTATGATTCCATGAAAGAAAACTTGATGCTCGTGGTCACTCCACTGAATACCGTAAAGGAATTCTTTGACACTTTGGAAAATATTTATGAGAAGAAGGAGCCCATTCAAAAGAGAGCATTGAAGAGAAAGCTTTGAAATCTAAATATGGAAAAGTATGAAGCTGTGGCTTCCTTCTTCACAAATGTATCTCAAGTAAGAGATCAACTCATGAGCATTGGTGTGATGGTTGATGATGATGATCTCATTCAAACCGTTGTCAATGGTCTTCCATCTCCATGGGAGACATTGTTGGCTGCAGTAAATGATCGAGAAGTGCAACCTAACTTTGAGAGATCGTGGCATGATTGCCTACAAGAAGAAGGGTGAATCCAGAGCAGCTATGCTACCTCCAAAGAAGAGAACCTTGCTCTTGCGGCATTGATGAAAAGAAGTAAGAAATATCATAATAAATTATCTCATAAAAAGAGAATGATTTCAAGAACTTTGATAAGTCTAAAGTTAAATGTTTCAATTGCAATAATAAGGGCCATTTTGCAAGACAATTCCATGCAAATAAAAGAGGAAAGTTTAAGGGTAGGTTTCATGCTTCTACTACTACAGAAGGTAAACCTACAAGAAATAATTCATCTAATGATCAAGAGACAAAGAAGGACTACTATCTTGTCTTGGCCCTTTCTGGATCCATTACCACTAGTACTGAGACATGGCTGGTAGAAAGTGGTGCATCCAAGCACATGAATGGATATAGGAGCGCTATCACATATCTAAAGGAAAATAAATTTTCATGTACAGTGGAGCTTGAGATAATACCACTTATTCGATCCAAGGCATTGGAGCCACTTCTTTTCAGTTGGATTTAGAAGTTGTATTGCATGTGGATGAAATTATGTTTATCCCCGGATTGAAGTCAAAGAACCTCCTATTTGTTTATGTTATAGAAGATAAATGATTCAGAGTTATCTTTATGGACAACAAAGCTCTCTTGTGGCGTAAGCATGAAGACTTGAACTCTACATTAATGATTGGATTTAGAGAGGGAGGTCTCTACAAAGTTCCTAGAAAATGAATTCAAGCCATGATCCATGACATAGTCAGTCCTTGTGAGTTGTTTCATAGAAGGCTTAGTAATCTCAATTTCAAAGTGCTACACAGATTGCAAAAGATGGTGAAAGGATTCCCATGTTTAAATCTGATTTTGATAGTGTTTGTAGAGGTTGCACTCTTGGAAAAAAACATTAAGAAGAGTTTTCCAAGTAGTACCAAAAGATCCGAGGGGATCCTTGACTTGATCCATTTCGATCAATGTGGTCCTATGCATGCACCCTCCTTGAGTGGTTATTTGTATTATGTGGTTTTCATATATGAATTCTCTCGCAAGTCATGGGTTTATTTTCTGAAAGTAAAAAGTGAAACTTTCAAAAACTTTCAAAAGTTTAAAGCATTGGTTGAGAATCAAGTTGGTAAGCACATTCATGCTTTGAGAAATGATAATGGAGGATATTTTGAGTCCCATGACTTCAATGACTTATGTCGAGATGCAGGAATAAAAATAAAACTGACTATACCCTACAACCCCCAGCAAAATGGGGTGGCTTAAAGAAAGAAAAAAACAATAGTGAGGTTGAAAAAGACATGATGTGTGATTGGGATTTTCCCACATCCTTATGTATTTTCCCACATCGGGATTTTCCTTAGGAATTGTTGTTTATATTCAAAACAGAATCCCTTGTGCTATCTTGGGAGAAAAGATTCTTGAAGAGGTTTTCACTGGTGAAAAACCAGATATTGGACACTTGAAGATTTTTTATTGTCCTATTTACATTCACATCCAAAAGAGAAGAGGACAAATATGGATCCATTAGGAAATAAAGGAAAAAAAATTGGACATAGTAAAACTTCCAAAGCCTACAGAATCTATGTTCTAGGACAAAGAAACATTCAATTCACAATAGATGTAACATTTCATGAAGAGGATGCCTTCAAGTGCTCCAAAGAACTTGAGTGTGATTCAAATATGGAGGAGCATGATACTCCTATGATGGAGGATCCAATTTCTAGTTCTACCCTTTCAGATGGTGAGAGGGATAAGCCAGATGAGTCCGTAGATTTGCTTGATCCTGAAGAGCTAGAAGATCTGATAGAAATATATCTTAATGAACCTCCTGCTAAGAGGATATCTGTATCGTGTCGAGACATTCTGCAAGAGGTATAAAATCATGGAGCACCTATAGGCTCATCTAGAGAGACAAAGAGACATAAAATATTTTTAGGATATGTAGCATAGATGAATCACATAAGTTATTCAAAACCCTCTACCTCTGAGGAAGCCTAAAAGCAGCAAGTATGGAAATATACCATAGTAGAAGAATACAAATAAATCATTAAGAATGATGTGTGGGAATTGGTTCCTAAACCTGACAGAGAGTCAATAGTAACTTCCAAGTGGCTTTATAAAATCAAGCATGCAGTTGATGGAATCATTGAAAATTATAAAGAAATATTTGTGGCGAGTGGTTTCTCACAAAAAGAAGGGATAGATTATAATGAGACATTTTCTCTTGTGGCTAGGTACACTACTATCTAAACCATAATTTCCCTTGCTTCAATTTTGGGTTGGAAACTTCACCAGATGGATGTGAATATTGCCTTCCTCAATGGTGAGGTTGAGGAAGAGGTTTACATACAACAACCTGATGGGTTTGTAATTCATGGGAAGGAGTCCCATGTATGCAAACTTAAGAAATACCTGTATGGGATTAAGTATGCCCAGAGGGATTGGTATTCAAGGATTGACAACTATCTTCTGAACTTGGGATTCTCCAAAATTGAAGCTAACCCCAACCTATATTTCAAGGTTGTGAAGAACCTACCATTGATCTTGGTTCTCTATGTTGATGACTTGTTCCCTACTAGAGAGGAGCAACAGATAGCTTGGTGCAAGAGGAATCTCACTTCTGAGTTCAAAATGAAAGACTTATGTCTTATGCACTATTTTCTTAATCTAGAAGTTTGGAAAATGAAATATGAGATCTTTCTTTCTCAAGGAAAGGACACAGTTGATGTATTGCAGAGATTTGGTATGATGGATTTTAAGTCCATGTCTACACCAATGGTGTCTAATCTAAATAAGCTACATGAGTTAGATTCCATATCGAATCTAATGGATCCTACCATGTATATAAATCTCAGTTGTTCCTTGATGTATTTAATACATAATAGGCTAGACATATCTTATGCAGTGAGTCTCTTGATTCAACTCATGTCTAATCCAAGACATAGACATTGGGTTGTTTCCAAGCATGTGCTTAGATACCTTCGAGGTACTATTGCTTATGGACTCGGATATGCTTCTAGTGGTGGAGTGATGTTACTTGGATATCCTGAATCCAATTGGGGTGGTAGTATTGTGGACTGAAAGAGTACATCTGAATTTTGTTTTAGCTTGGGATCAACTATGATCTCTTGGTCCAGCAGGAAGTAGGGCTTTGTAGCTTAGAGTGCATAGAAGTAGAGTATATTATAGCTAGTATCGCCTACCAAGAATCTATGTGGCTTAGGAATCTACTTGTTGGGTTGTTTGGTAATAAGCTTGAGACTATAGTCATTTGCTCTGACAATCAGAGCTTCATTAAGCTCTATGAAAACCTCGTGTTTCATGACAGGTTGAAACACATCGAGATGAAGTATCACTACATCAAATACATGGTCCAGAGAGGTGTTGTAAGACTTAAGTACATTGCTATAGTTGAGCAAATTGTAGATATGTTGACTAAGCCTCTATCGGTGACTAAGTATATAGGTAATTTCGAGACAAGCTTGGCATGGCATATAAAGCCTCCCTTGTTGAGAGGGAGTGTTAAAGTTACATCATCATGAGTCATTCACCAGGTCAATCTTGTGTGTCAAGATTGAGCCTCATGTGTTGAGGTAGTTCCTTATAGGATCGTGAGTTGGACTAAGCAAACTTGGAGAAGAACTTGAATTGGACTCAAGAATGGTTAAGCTTCATGTGTTGAGGCAAGTGATTTGTTTGTCGAAGTGATGATGTTATACATTCTTTCTAGTCAAGGCTAAGGTCTTGTGTGTCAAGATAGATCCTCATGTGTTGAGGTGATGTTTTTCATGTCAAAGCATGTATGGTGTGTGTGTGTTGTACTACTAACCATGGTTGAGCTATTAAGTCTCCTCTAGAGACCGACCACCTCTACAGTGAATTACTTCAGCATGTAACCCCTTGGGACAATAGTAGGACAATATGATCACATCATTGGGAAAATATTCTTAGTATATTTGATATGATAATTAAGCTGCCACACGTGACCATGTAGAAAAGACAAGAGATAAAGCTAAGATGTGATCAAATGTGAGAGAATTGAAATTGCACATAAAAGAATTAATTAAGAGACAATTTGGATTGTTTAAATTCAGTGAAGACTTAAGTAAATCAAAGAACTTGAATTGATCACTATAGTGATGTTAACAAGAAAGAATCAATTAAGAGAGTTAAATAATTGATAACAAAGAAGATCTAGTTAACTAAGTGTTATTGAATGACGTTGACACTTATGTTAAACTAAAAGATGACACTTGATTTTTGGTACTTGCATGATGACACTTAAGCTAGCCACGTAACAAAGTGGGCAAGCTTTCAATTAAGGGGCAAGTTCATCCTAAGACTTAGTTCAGTGAGTAAATGCACTGCATGAGAAGAGGGGCACTCCTCTTCATGAAAGATTGATACATCCAAATGGAGGGTGAGTTCATCATGAAGTCTGAAGATAAAAATAGAAGCGGATGCATGTGAAGAATATATAAATATATCATATAGGATTAATGAATTAAATATGAAGCAAATTCTCTTCTTCCTTGAAGGAAAGGAACTTATAGTTGTGTAGAATATTATTATGATTCTCTCTTCATTATCTTTCTCTTGCTCTGTAAATGCACTGAGGGTGCTTGATCTAAAAGACATTCTCTGATATCTATCAATATATTAAGGAAGGTTTTGTTGGGGTTTTCTCCCTCAAGTCATAGAGAGTTTCCCCATGGTAAATTCATGTGTCGAATGTGATTGCTTACATGCATGATTGTTATTTGATTTCAATTACAATTGCATTTCTAAATTAAAGATAAAAATTTAACGACATGCACATTTTTTTTTTTAAATCAACGTTTTCCCCATACACTGCTCACTATGTGGGATCGATGGATGACATTGGTGATGGGCATGTTGGAAGTTGCATGAAATTTCAAGAGAGTTTCGACAAGATTCTATATATGGTAATGACAACTGATGACAATGAGACATGCATGATGAACATTGATGGAAATGTGGATGATGTTAAAGAATATGTGGGGACCTCACTCATCCACGAGTCTTGAAACCCTCTCATACCATCAAGGCATGCTTTTATTCTAATCATATCAAATTTCAACACAAACATGTAGAGTTTGAAGAAATTTCAGCATTGTCCCCATTCACTGCTCACTGTGTAGGGTTGATGGATGGCATTAAGCCCTTAACCCAATATAATCCCTAAGCCATTAACCATTAAACTACCCAACCTCGATTTTCAGTTTCATATAATTCTTCCATTCACTTTATATCAACCTCTTTGTATTTAGACACAAAAATTAATAAAATTTCAATGTATATATCTCAGAATTATTTGAATAAACAACTTTGTAAACTTCATTATTTTTATAGTGCTTCCATATTTATGTTGAACATAATTTTTATAGTATGTTTTATTAAGAAGTTAAAATAAAATCCTTAGACTAAAGAAAAATGTTTAATAACCTAGAATTACATGAAAATTAATTTAAACCTCAAGTTTAGTTTCCTATTTCATATCTTAAAAAAATATAATCAAATGTATGATTAAATATATATCTACAATTTGTCATAAATAATTTTAATAAGCCACGTAAATATATTTTTAAAAATGACTTTGAAATGCAAACATATATTTTTTTTTACTTAGTTATATTTACATTATGACTAAAAAAATTTAAAAATAATAAAAAGTCTATATAAAATAAATCCACATCATTTATTATGAGACAATTTAAAACATAAATTGGTATATTTGGTATTTTTAATATTAATACTATAAATATTAATATGGTATCCTTATATTTCCTTTAGAAAAATATACATAATTTTGCACGACTCTCCCAAGACTAGTAAAATAGACCCAAAATCAAAATTTAAGTAGTCTTCCTCAAAAGGAAACAAGACTGTACTAAAGAGTTTGAAAATCGTTATGAGTCTATAAAGTTAGGTTGCTAAGAAACCAAAAGCAGCAGTGAAGACTGTAGTTACAAATCGACATCGAAATAAAGACGTAGGCTAAACAAAACCGAGCTAAAGGTTCAAACTGGTCGGGCCTTCGTGAGAACCTGGCTCCTTGGCGAGTTCGATGACGAGACAGTGGGAAATTTGATCCTGGTTGTGAAGAATCTTCGTGGGACTCCCAACCATTTCATCTTGCTGTAAAAGAATTTATGCATGAGCTTCCTCTTTTTCTGCCACGGTTTTTCCTATAACTGATTTCTTCATCCACTGATAGTCTAGGGTCTGTTTGTAAAGGGTGTTGCAACCTATGGTGTTCCCGCGGTCTGGAACCAGAGCTTCAAATTCATTCCTGATTTCTGTGTTCGAGAGATAGCCTTGAGACACCTCAGCATCCTCTTTTGCTTCTTGAATTTCCTCATGAGCATGTTTCGAGATTTCTTCCTTAAAATGAAGGGACTTCCCCACAATGTCGTGCATGAACCGCACTTGCGGGCCGGGAGAAGGGCCTGTCGGTTTGGACTTGCGCCTGATATAACTTCTCTTAGCAGGCGGCATTTTTGCAATGGTTGCAAGCGAAATAGAGGACAATCTTCCATGAACTATGACCATGCTGTGGAGGGAGAGTCGCAGGGCAGTAATCCAAGCTCCTTCTAAAGTTTTGCCTCGTTTCCTATCTACGTGGGATGTATGGACTTGCTTTCTCTTTCTTCCATCGCTTACCATGAGTGCGGGTGTACATCCCCACTCAGAGTTCTCCATGGGAGCAATGGCCATTACTCAGAGCCTGACCAAGACACAGAGACAAGACCCAGCGTACGCAGGAGCGGTTAATCGAAGGGATGCCTTGTCTGATTTATGATGCTTTCCGGTGATGCGTGGATGACCTTGACAGGCATGTGTCCAGCCTCGTGGTTGGCATGGACGAGCATGTGTCTATCCTCATGTTTGTCTGCCATTTCACTTGGTTGGCCCATACTCAACACCCGTTGTGGGGGTATCTTTTGTAGTTAACATTAACAAAAACATTATTTATTTATTCGATACAAAATGAATATAAAAATTTATATATTGAAAACATGAATATTCAATATTATTAATATATTTTAAATTGACATAAATAAAGGAAATATAAAACATTTATTGACATAATCTAAAATAAAATTTAAAATAGAAAAATAATTATAAATTGAAAAATAAATTGCAAAATACTTTAACATATTTCATTTATTTAATTTCCCTATTGTAGCATAAGCTAAACTTGAGTCTTATCTATGAGGGGCTAATTCATGTGGTTATAGTATAATGTGTGCGCAAGGTCATAATGATGAATGGTTAAGGTGTTTTGAGAGATTGTGCATTAGGGAATAATGTGATGGTTTTAGGGTCCACACATGGGCCTTGATCCTCAAGGCCATGGCTTAATTCACAAGAACTATCCCAACTCTACTTAACCTTGAAATAGCCACAAAATTGGACTCATGGGACATGGACTCCCTATTAAATGCCCATTCAATGACAAGGGAGCCCATACATGTAACATGATCCCTTGAGATAATTTTGTGTTATAATTTGTACGATTACATGAACCCTAATGACCATCCTCGATGCAACCTACGAAGCAGGCTCTCAAGCAGTCTAAGAAGCAGAAGAAAAATCTGCCGCGTAAGGGTTCTTGGCCGAAGGGTAATAAGCCGCACACGTAAGTAGCAAAACGTAAGTAACAAGATACGGTCATTCAGTCATTCAATTAGATAAAGTTGCATCATATTATGATAATGGGATTCGATCCAGCAGCAGATTTCCCTACGGCTACCTTTTTATTCTGTAAATATGATGGTCATACCTCCCCAGATTCCTATATAACGATTTCTGTTTCTTTGGGTTACTATGCATGAATTATCAACACTAGAGACCATTTATATGGACTTAGACCTTGAGCCATATATCTGCTCTAAGAACCATCCTATCCTTGGTATTTAAAAACTTAAATTCACCACCATATCTAACCTAACCTTTTTTCGATTTTTGAAAAATGCAATGGTCTACTCGGACAAATATTGGATTCTTAATTCTGTATGTATACACATATTTTTATTTTATTCCTGCAATTTAGATGCAAAGTTATGCTGAGTGTACCTCAGGCAACGACTGCTCCACCGAGCTCTGTGTAATGTGAAAACTAACGCAGAAGAGAGCCTAAATTTCAAAACGAAGATCCGTAACCCTAGATTCCAGATGCAGAGACCTTCAATACGGAAAAGGCAATAGGTTAGTAGTTAAAACTACCGTCAAAGCGCACAAAAGTTAAGGCTGCATAGTGACATTTTTATAGCAAGCTTTCGAAGAAAATAAATCCTATGAAGCTTTGCACACTATTCAGGACAAGGAGACTGAAATTTCACGTGAATGAAAATAACCGACAAAGACCTTCTTTGCAGAGCTTTGAAACGCATTATCCAACATGCATTCTTTAGTGAAATAAAGTTCCACACAGGTATGGAATATGAGTGGACAGATGGAATTTGGACAATAGGCTGCTCGTGTCCCTCTGGAAATAAATGCCTATCGGTTGAATTAAGATTGTAAAGCTAACAATAAAACAAAACAATATAAATTCAACAATAAAACAATATAAATGATTGTAAATGTTTAAGATAATTACACCCATAAATGTTTAAATGTTTAGATATTATTTGAGATTTTGAGATTTTAAGATTTTAAACTCTCTTTAATGAATCAAAGAAATTAATCTAAGTATAACAAATATAAAGTAGAAATTCATTTCAAAGACCGACCATATTTACAAAGACAATGACACCTTGAAACAGATCGAGAATTACATAGCACCCTGAAACAGACCCGCAGCATGAGCAACATACAAAGTCTCTTCAAAACAACCGTTGATGGCGACGCCCGGCCCAAACGAAAGCAGAACGTGACCTCCCACGATTAGGATATCCATAGCGTTACCCAGACTGTCAAAGTACATGTTGGAAGGTTTGTGGAATCCGAGAATCCTCATAAGTTCAAAGCAAAACACCAGAAACTTAGCTCCACAGAGAGTTTAAGCACAAGTTCTAACTTCAGGGTAGTCTCTCACTGGATTATATAGACTGAGTGGTCTGAGTAGGTCTAAGGATTAAGAATATGTTTTTTATTTAAAGATCATAGTTTCAAATCATAAAAAGTAAAAAAAATTTACATTTGTAAACATTTACAGTTAAATAACTATTTAGAAAGATATTTTATCTTACACAAATGTCATACACCAAATTATTATTATTATTGAAAAAAAACCTACAAACACAAACAAATCAAATGCAACAACATTTCTAAATCCAAGAATGGACCTATTACTTCCAAAACATCCAGATACCTCGTTTCTTGAGCTATAAATCCTGTTGTCGAAATGATTCATCTGCAAGTGGTTAATGGTTGAAGCGGCTATTGTTGGAACAGGTGAGATCTATCTCCAACTGGGGAAAATTCGCAGAGAAAAACACAATGGACACTATTATAATGACTTGGTTTTTAACAAATTAACATGTCAATTAATATCTGATTCCTGGTTAGTTAATTAAAACTTACTATAAATTCACAAAAAAACTTGGAAATACATTTGAGAATTCTCCAGGAAATATAAAGAATTTAGAGCTCAATAAACATTTCAAATAATCCTCAACTAATATTTCACATAATCGTCAACAAAATGGATACAGAACAAATAAGTCCCTAATCATTCTAAGCTAATGCAAAATTTAGCCAACAAAAAATTGAACTATGATGAAATTTGATGTGACCTAAGTTCTTCCACACATAGATACCTCTGTATAGCAAAAAGAATCACTTTTTATTTAGAGAGTTTTTCGAGTTAAGCTTCATCTTTCATAGGATTTGAATCTCTTTTTTGATTTATTTTTTATATTTTTGTTAAAAAAATAGTTGAAATTGTATATTTTGTTAAAATTTAGTTGAAATTGTTAAAATTGTAAATATAAAATGTTAAGATTATAAATTCGTGATATAAAATATTAAGATTATACAATCGTGTATGAAACGTTACTAATTTATCCTTTATGCTTTATGAGAAAGATCAAACTATTTCTACACTAAAAATAATTTTGTATAAGAATTAAATCATCTAATCTTTCAACAAATTACCAAAAAAATCTCTATTAAATAAAAATAAACAAAGGCTTTCTCAACTATGTTGAGATGGTCTTTGAAACCTACCTGCAACTTTGAAACCCACATAAAATATAACGATAACTACCAAACGATTTGTACAGTTTTTAAAAAGCGGGGATAAAGCTCACAGATCGTTACATATCGAAATATCAATCAAAGCTTTTACACTTCCACAAAAATATGATTTCAAAGAGGGGAGAAACCCCATTTCGTCTTCGTCACCGCTGCTACTGAAAATTTCCAGTGGGATTTTCGTGGGCTGCATATTGAAAAGTCCCTCCCTATTTCTTCTTCCTCATCGTTGTTGAATTGCTTGTAATTTTCACACAAGGGACATCGCCTTCGGGAAAATTTTCTTCGCCATCTGAGACTGCTGGAACTCGTGACGATCTTTTTCATGCGCAGAAGAGATGACACCATCACAATAAAACACAGATACCGGCAACCAACAATGTTCATCAATTAGAACATGGATTTCAATACTTAATACTAAAATTCAAACTGATTATCCAGATGAAAGTGCTGAGAAATACTTCAATTTCCTCTCTTCTGCGCACATTCCGTATATATATTGATATTGAGTGTGGGTTTTAATTGTTATCCTCCGATCCTTCCTTGCAGTTGCTCGGCAATACATTGGCGTCTGCTGTTGTCAATAATTAGAATCTTTTCGGAATTTTCTACGAAAATTCATTCACATGGGTGGGCCTAATAATTTGTTCCCTATATTTAACGTTTGTGAGCGAAGAATACTGGAAGATGCGGGGAAGATATGTCGGTGTAGAGGTACCATGCGGAAGGAGTAGGAGAGTCGGAGCCACTACGAAACAGCGTTGAGGATTCAGATCCTTAAAACCGTTCCGCGATTAGTTGCTTCGTAAAGTTACGAATTATTTTTTCAATTTTTTTGCAGGAGTCGGAGATTGCGTGCAAAGAACTCCACCTCAACTGCATCTGACTCCTGTTTGTTGCAAGTTGCCCACGCAATTAGATAATGATAGCTTCTAACACGGAAAGAGACAACATTAGTAATGAGTCAACGACTACGTGTACCAGTACCAGCAAAGCGCGTAGGATAAAAGACAACCAAAACGCCCTGCTTTTATGGCGATTTTGGGTCCAAAACCAATTGAAATTCATGTTAGAAATTGTTATTTTCTCATTTTTGTAATTTCAACAATGGAGATTGCATGTTATTCCAGACTATTTGTCCAAATTTAAAACTATCCAAATAGTCGAAATTGTGATCTAAACACTCCAAATTGCTATTTCAATAAGAATTGCTCTGCGGAATTCCCGCTAGAGACATTTTAGTTATCCCTAATACAACTCCCAGCAAAGTCATTAATATATGCTAAACGTCATTAATTTTCAAAATAAAATAAAAACATTCGGTATGGAATTTCTAAGGAACCCACAAGGATGGGATGGCCCTCGGGGTGTCTATCATAGTAAACCCGTAATTTGCTCGGGGTTTTGAGATACTCTGGGCAGACAGTGCCCTTGTTTTATGTGTTTCTATTTCGCTATCTCTGCTAGGACTGACATACTCACCGGTTTTTCTGCTGAATGATCATTGCATTGACCATGGTTTTTGTATATGGTCCCCTGGAGTCTGTTCAACACGAGGTGTCGGACTTAGTACCAACCAGGTAAAAAAGTGGGAAGACTATCTATTTTTTTTGTTGTTTTTTTGAGACCTGCTGGGTAGGCCGTTATTTTATGCTTTGTTTGCTTGGTGGGTGTGTTGTCTTTGGGTCTTTTTATGGGTTTTGCTGAGATTGTTTTTTCTCATCTCCCTTTCTTGTGGGGTTTCGAGGGATGGGTTCTCGGGCCCTGAAGCGACATTTGGGGTCTATACAAACCTTAATGCACAGGTTTCTTATGTACCCGCTATGTCTGGGAATGAGGGTTGTTCTCAGGTGAAGGAGACATGGGGTACTATGGGTAGCGAGCCCGTTGACAGGTCCTGTCGGGGTAAAGGTTGTCTTGGGCCGGGCTTATCGGGGGGTGATGTGCCTGCTCGCAAGGAGATTTTCCTGCAGTTTGAAAAAGAAAGAAAGGGGACACCCCTATGTGCACTGGGGAAAGACATTACCATGGATCTGGTTGCGGCTTTAAGTGCCCAGGCACTGGTAAGGAAATTCAAGTATTCACATTTGAAGCGCCCGAAAATCCTGACCTGGGCCCATGAGAGGTGGAAACCCCTGATCTCTAACATGCCGAGGGTCCTTATGCTAGCGAAGGGGTGGATTATGTTTCAGTTTCTCTCTGAGGAGGACCGAAGCATCATTGAAGAGAAGTTATGGATTGTAGGCAAGGGCTGCTTAGTTTTGCAGAGATGGCATAATGATTTCGACGCTAGGAAGGAACGTCTTTGTAAGAGGCACTTGTCGACGGTCCTTCTGGGGTTCCCCTTATAGTTTTGGAACATTCAGGGCTTCATGGAGGTCGCCAACTCCATTGGGTGATTTATCCTTATGGAAGAAGAATAGCTCTTCGGCCCGGAACGCAATACCCCTATATGCTGGTCGAGTTGGATGCGAGTGATGGTTTTCCTAGTGAGCTGGAGATTATCTGCGATGGAAGATCTTTTATCCAGTAGCTAGACTATTGGCGAATACCATTTCGCTGTCACTCCTACTGGTGTGTGGGTCACTCTAAGGATCAATGTGGCGTGAGAACTGAACGCCCTAGCGTGGAGAACCTAAGTTCTTTTAACCTAGAAGACGGCCAATGGCTCCCACTACCATTGGACCAGAACTCGGCTTATTCTGCCCTATGTAAGTTTTCACATCTGCTCCCTATGCTACTCAAATTTTTACCATTGGAGGTAGTAAAAGGGGCCTTGGATTCGAATTTTTAGTTCCTTATTACTTAGGATTCGGGTCCAGCTCCTGTTGAGGTCGACACTAGGGGGCACTTGGGGGATGACCTGTTTAATTCAGGCGATCAGGAGGTTTCGTGAGGGGGTAATGGACTGACTTCTGTGGATCCACTTCCTTTGAACTCTCATGGGGGTATTGAATCTAGCATTTGCTTTATGGAGGGCGGGTGGGGGAGTTATGTCCACTTCTCCTTCCTTGTCGGACTCCCCATTGAATGAGTCCCAGTCTCGGACGGTGGGGGAGGCATTCCTTCCACTATACATGTACTCCACTACTGGCTGTGAAAAGCCTCCTGTGATACCCATCTCCTCGATATTTAAAGGCAATGTCATGATTTGGAAAGCTCAAAAATCTCGCAAAGGTTCTGGCGCAATGGGAGATGGGTTGGGTTTGGCGGGGATGGATGGGAAGCTTGTTAACCCCGCTATTACTTCTTTATTTAATCATGGTCTGGGCAGTCCTCAATCATCTAAGGACTTACAACACAATCGGGTTCTTAGATAATTGGCCCTTGACAGGGTTCTCCAATGATCTTAGTTTCCTTTAATATAAGAGGGCTCGTCAATGGCCCAAAGAGGACTGCCTTGAAGCTTTTTCTGGAGATTCATAAACTATCTTTGGTACTTATGGAAGAAACGATGTCTTCATCAATTGCTGCTTGTAATTATTTCTTTAAGATCAAACCCTCTTGGCATGTATGTGCCTTGGATGCTACTAGCCATTCGAGGGGTACCCTGGCTGCTTGGGACCCATCGAAGGTTGTTTTTTCCTCTTTCAAAACTTGTGCAGGCATTTTAATTGAAGGTAGATTTCATGGCTACCAACCATTGGTTCAGATTCTGAATGTCTATGGCCCATGTTATCAGCGAAAGGCATTTTGGGTCAGGCTTAAATTTTTTGGTATCTTAAGGGATACAGCTCTTATTGTTGTTGGGGATCTTAACCTTACTTTGAACCTGGAATAAGTCTGGGGTGCTTGGCAACTACTAGATCCTTTGGCTGATTATTTTTCTTAACTATTCGAGGATTGCAACTTATTAGATGTGGTGCCGAATGTCATGTATCCTACTTGGACGAATGGTAGATGTGGTTGCACAGGTATTGCTAAGCACCTGGATCGGTTTTTAATGGCAGAAAACCTTTGTGGGGATATTGGTAAATATTGGTCGTGATCTATTTCGGTGGGGGTCTCGGATCACAAGGTCGTGCTCATGGAATTGGATTTCGAATGTTCCCATCAAGCATACCCCTTCAAATTTAATCCTGGCCTTCTTATTGATGACTCCTTCGGTGATATGGTGAGGAAGGAATGGCATAAGCTGTCAGAGTCTATCCATTTATCTCCTCTGGCGGGTATCACTAAAAAACTAACATTGCTGAAAGACCCGGTCAGAAAGTGGGCTACGACAAAAAAGAAGGAAAATCTGCAGGTATTACAGGCTATTGAACTGGAATTACAATCCCTATCGACAGAGATGGATGAGTCTTTTTTTCGATGGAAAGGAGAGGTCGTGTTTTGATGCTTTGTAAAGACAAGGAAAGAATCCTCTTGCGGCTGGAAGAGGAGTGGCGCCAGAAGATGAGAGCTATTTGGCTCTCGATGGGCGATAAAAACACAAAATATTTCCACCGGTTTGCAAATAAAAGAAGGTTGATGAACGCTATTTGGGATATTAGGGTGGATCCCGATAGGACGGTTTTTTATAACCCCTCTATCAAGAGTGCGACGGTGGAGCACATTAAGAACATATACTCTGTAAGCCGACAGGTATCTCTTCTGAGCCAACTGGAGACTATCAAACACTTTCCTAGATATTTTTCTGATGAAGCCTGCCGCGAAGTGGGAAAACCAGTTACGGTTTAGGAGGTTCACTCTACACTCAAACGCTTCACCAAGGATAAGAGTCCCGACCCCGATGGCTAGACTATGGAATTTTATTTGTGCTTTTTTTATCTTCTGGGCATGGAACTTACTGCTACTCTAGAAGATTCTCAGCAAAAGGAGGAGGTGCCACATGGGTTGAATTCTACATACATAACCCTTATTCCCAAGGTGGATAGACTGTTAGATTTCAATGATTACCATCCGATTTCATTATGTAATCTCATGTATAAAATTATCAGCAAAATCATCACTTAGAGGATTAAGCCCATCCTGGGTCGTTGGGTATCTGCTGAACAGTTTGGCTTCCTACCTAACCGACAGATCATGGATGCAGTGGGGGTTGCACAGCAGGGCATTCACACTATCAAAGTTAAGAAACTGGAAGCTCTTATACTTAAGATTGACCTTCAAAAATCCTATGACTGAGTCGATTGGTCCTATCTCTAATTTATACTCATCCAGGTGGATATGTCTATGGAGCTTGTAAATTGGATGATGAGTTATGTTACTAGTGTCAATTTCTCTTGTAAATTGGATGATGAGTTGGATGATGAGTTGGGTTTCCGACTACCACTTTCGAGGCCTCCCAAGGGTTTCATCAGGGCTACTCGTTATCACCTTACCTGTTCATTCTAGCTATTGAAGGGCTTAGTCTTCTCATATCAAATCCCAAGGATCGTGGGAACATCTCATGTATCACTATCGCCAGAACCCTTTCCATTAGACATCTATTTTTTGTTGATGATGTACTTCTATTTGGAACCGGTTCTCTTATAGAATGGAATATGTATAAGGCAATCCTCAATCTCTTTTGCAAGGCTTCTGGGATGGTTATCAATTTGGCCAAGTCAGGATTTTATGGCTGTCAATCTGATGGAGACTTCATTGAGACTATTAAAGCACTATTTGGTTTCTCTTTTATGGACTTGGATGTGGAATTCAAGTATCTTGGATTTGTTCTTAAGCCAAATTGCTATGGGACCTCAGACTGGAAGTGGTTGATTCAGAAGATTTCACGTTGAACTAATGGGTGGAGCCATCACTGGTTGACTCTTGGAGGATGCTTGACATTGGTAAACTCCGTACTTCACAGTATACCTATATATTGGTTTTCATTGTTCACTGTTCCTATGGGGGTTTTGAATAATATCATAACCAAGATTTTTACTTTCCTGTGGAGGGGAAGGGAGGGTAATTCAAAGATTCACCTCTGCTCCTGGGAGAGTCTATCCCTTCCACTAAATTTAGGGGGTTGGGGTATCAAGCGATTAAAGGAGTTTAATTTGGCCCTCTGTGCAAAAAACTTATGGCGTTGCCTATTGATCAGGGACTGTGGGGAAGATTGGTCAAAGCCAATTATCTATGGGGCTTGGACCATGTTCAGTGGTTTAGAAGATCTGATAAATCTTGCTTAAATTCCTCGGAGATTTGGAGAAGCTTCATTAAAGCTTATCCTGTACTAAATTATGCTTTTTTTTGGAAGGTGGGGAGAGGCATACTGATGTTTATTGGCATTGATCCTATCGCAAGAATGGTTAGAGAATCCTTCTTATCAGTTGATCTTTTGAAGGAGATTTTGTCACGGGGTATTCATGCACTTTCACAGGTCAAACTTGCTTCTAATGAACTATGCTCATGGTGGCTGACCTCGGTGGACCTATAGCTTCCTATGTCCTTCCAAGTGGAGTGGGAGGGTTATGTCAGTAAACTCTCTTCTTCGGGCATCTCATTCTCTAAGAATCTCGATACACTGGTTTGGGAAGCAAACCCTATTGATGGGTCGGTTACTTCCTGATAGGGATATACAAAGATTTTGGAGATTGTACAGAATTCGGTGGCTAGGTGGAGGACAAATAAACTTTGGAATGACAAGGTGCCATTGAAGATCAGCTGTTTTGGATGGCTGTGCAAACATAATAAAATACTTACCTGGGAGAACTTACAGAAACAAGGTTTTGCAGGCCCTGGGATTTGTCTACTTTTCCGCAATGCTCAGGAGGATACCCACCATCTATTCAGTGGCTATAGTTTTTTTCGGGAGATTTGGATTTTATTAAAGGTTTAAGTGTCGGTAATTCCCCTATGGGATCGATCACTTTTGGTTGACAGTTTGGATCTTGGTTTAAACTTGCCCATGAAGACGGTCTCTATCATTCTACATAACCTCTCGGAGATTTGGCTCATTCGAAACAAGTTGATTTTCGACAATCAAAAGCCTTCGGTGATGAGGGTAGTTGGTAATATTTTGGCAGGCAGCAGATCGTTTTGGCCACTGAATAGGAAGAGACATAAAGTTGGGGTCCCTTTTGATGAGAGTCATTATACTTATCAGCTTGGATACTTCGATGGAGTCGTGCAGGGTGGTTTATGTGGTGCGGGTTTGGTTCTAAAACTCTTGACTGATCACTTCTATCACCTGATGTTTAAGGCTAGCACGGGCACAAACACTCGTGAAGAGATTTTGTCCGTATGGGGCTTATTAAGTTTTTCCAGACATCTCAATCTTCTACATATTAGTATTCTGGGCGATTCCCGTGTTATTATCGATTGGGCTAGTGAACGGTCTCGGCTACAATCTCTATCATTGCAACATTGGTGCATGAGGACCCGGACACTGATTTCATCTTTCTCCTACATTGGATTTAAACATATTTATCGCTGTCATAATTCTGTGGTCGACAGTTTATAAAAATTGGCTCTGGGCATATACTCGGGGCAGATGTTTTACAAGGAATTCAGAGCTAACACTTTGGTTGTTGAAGTGTAACATCCCCCAAAATTCACTAAAATTTCAAATTTTTTCAAGTAGCAATAACTGCTTTTATTTGCTGTGCAGAAATTAAAAGAAGTTAATTTAACTAAAAGCTTAAAAGTCGTAATGTCAAAAGTCATCAAACAACTTCAAAAGTTAAACACTCAAAGTTTACAATTTCTACTTAATGTTCTAATGCATCGTATCACTTTCGTTCTTTATTTTGATTTATGATTCTAGAGACTAATTGATCGTCTCACTATAATGAAAGGGGTCCTTGAATTGCCCCGAGGCTTACTTAGCTATCACTAGCTAACGCTCTTGACTTCTATTTGCAGAATGCATGTAAGACATAATATTTTCAAACGAAGCATGAAAATGTATTGAAATATTACTTGTTGTACAGAGTTAGTTTTTAAGATTGAGGTATGAATGTTTAGAGTAATTATCTGCTATGCAAACTACTCAGGTATTTGATGTCATAGGATTCGATTATCTCCATAAGCTTTTAATAACCTATAGAATGCATAGTTTAACTAATCGAAATTCAATTAGTAACATACTCTAATAAAAACTATGGAGAAATACATATATTTTTAATTCATACTATTATCCAAATTATGGGATATTCAATGTATTACACTATGCATTATTCATCCAAAACTATAGAAAATGCATTGTAATACATTTTAATTACAATAATTTTAAACATGATACTTTTATTATGCCCTATGGATAAGGTATGATTTGGTAGTTCACTTATGTGTTTAATGTGCATAATCAAATTTTATAAACAATATGCTTAAACTTATATGCATAACCTATATGCAATAAATCAAAGTATGAAAATATATGCATGAACTCAAAGTACAGACAACATATACAATAAAACCGAAGGTGTGAAACTATATGCATAAATCAATGTTTAAATGATATGTATAAAACCATAATCGTAAACTATATGCATGTAACACTTCTATGGTACATAACAATACAACCCTAACTTAAATGCTTATACGCTAAGCCACGATAATGATCAAGGCATTAAAACTATAGTGGGGTATGCATTGGCAGGTGATAATGACGTTGGTGACTGTGGTGATTAATGCAATTTTAATGCAGTTGGTGGTCGTAACATTGTATGCCTTGGTGGTTGGATCTTCATCGTTGATCTTTTAGGTGTTCTCAGGTTTTGGGATTAACCCTAACTTCCCAATACACTACCATCGAGAACATGCTTGGAGCATTCATTTCGCATGAGTGGGTGGGGAGGGAGGCCAACAAGCTCTTTGGTTTTTAGAGTTTGTAACCATTACTTGTTTTTGCCTCCCAGGGTTTCGATGGCGTGACCAAGATACTTGCATCTAGTCATAAGGGTATTGTAAATGAGAATGTAATGTACAGGGTTAAGACCATAATGTAATGCATTCAGAGTTTTGATACCACGACCTGTTGCTTGTAGGGTTTTTCTGGTGTTTCAATGTTATTTCAGTATTTTTCAGTCTGAACTTTTATGAGTGTAAGAATGTAGAACCTATCTGGTAACATCGTGAGCATTTGAAATAGTTGAGTGTTTAGGTGTGCTTTGGAAAATGCAAAACGAACAAGGTTTGGGATCTTCTTGGAATTTGATGCGGTGCTTCGAGCACATATTGTATGCGTTGAGAAGCCGGTATACTCAGATGTGCTTCTAGATAAAGATCAGGTAATGTATTACACTACAATTGCGTTTTTCAGTAGTTAATTGTTGGCATTATCTTTTGTTTTAAGCTTTTGTTTCTAGATTTAACCTTGCGTGTGATGTAATTCCTGGCAGGTTTGCTTCTTGGGCAAGATGTTGGTGTTGGACCGTAAACAAAATCGATGCTTGATGTCCTGGTAAGCCTCGGTGACATCCTTCAGGGGTTTCCAAATAGTTGCGAAGGTTTTGTTTGTTTTTTGTTTCATCGGGATTCGAAGGCGTAATACTTGGTTGTGCAGTTGGTTGTAATGTCAAAATTGAAGTTGTAAGGATTTTGTTTATGAGGGATTTTCCCTTTGAGTTGTAGCTCGCAACATTTGAAAATGTTTCACCTCGGTTACTGTTATAGTTTGTTCTTGAAGTTTTAAATTCAAAGACTTATTCGAACACTTTTATTGAGATGAAAGTTCAGTGTTATTTGTTCGACTTAATTCGAAAATGTTTTTGTCGTAGGACTTGATGAAATGTTTGTGTGAAAACCATAATATTTTAAGTTGTGGTTTGGTTGTTTTGAACATTTGTCTCTGCTCTAGTTTCGATTATTTCGTAGAGTATTTGAATGGCAAGGTTTAAGTCGATTATGGTTTGCAAGTGGGAAGTTAATGAACAACTAAAAAGTATGCTTTCGGGACCTCAAGGTTAATGTTGAGTCGCTTGTGAAAGTGAAATTATGGTTGGGCCCGATGCTATGTTTAAACTACTAAGGGTTTTGTTTAACAACCCGAACCGTAGGCTGGTTGTGACCCTGTCAAGGGTAAAAATTCCCAAGCACACGTTTTGTTTTTAAAAGAGTTGGAAGGTTTACTTAGGGTTTTGAACCAAGGTCTAGTATACTTCTTGTTTTATATTTGCAAATGTATAGTGTAAGATTTCTATTTCTCCTCTACAATACTAGGCATTGTTTTGGTTAATACTAGCACTAGGGAGTCGATGTTTGAAGGCTTTAATTTATTGTTTAACTTATACATGTTTTCTTGAAAAGTATAAATGAAATATGAAAATATTTATGAGAAATACTAACTAGGAAAATGAAACAAGAAACAATACTTAGAAAGTAAATTTATTTGATTCTGATAAATATATTACAATAGACAGAGTATAAACATTTAATATATGAGATCATTTGAATGCATATGTTGGTACTTCTGTGACTATACTAAATGTAGAAATATTTAAGGTTCCTAGCTAGCAATTATCTGAAAGAAACAATGTGTTTATATTGAAATAAATCATGTATTTATTTTGAAAATAAAATAGAATTGTTTATAAATTCAACACTTCGAATCTATTTACAGTACTACATTTCACATCTATTTCAATTTTATCTTCCCTGTACTAGAGTACGGCACTGGAAACAGTGTGTGGAAAAATGCAGGGAAGTATTTATTCTATCATTCAGAAATAAATCACACATCCATAAAACATTGAACCTAATAGATATGTGGCTTTTCAGAAAGATAATTTGCAGAAATAAATCATTCATTTTTTAGTTTAGAATACTTAAGACTTGACTTAAAATCTGATAACATAAACATTCGAACTTTTAGTATTAACTTGACAGTAAGAAATAAGATAACACAAATGAACCTGATAGATGAAGAAGAGACAAACAGCCAAAGGAGCTTGTTCCACCCAACCAACTCCTGAAGAAAGCCAAGTTACTTGCCTTAGGACCCCCGAGGCTGTTCACTGAACCACCAGGACAAAGATGCTGTGTGGAATATTGGAATAAATTTCTTTGCAACTCAGAAATAGCACTTAGCAGTAGTACTTCCTGCTTTTAGCAATATTGAACTTAGCAATGTGGTTGCACTAGTTTAGAATGCAGTCTTAGTTCACTCAATCACTTCTAACCTTGCCCTCATCGAATCTCTTGTGCTCAGAAATTATCACAAGGTAAGAATGAACAGCCTTCTGCTGAATTCGATGGGTAGATAAGTAGCATGTGTAGGTCTTTTGGTTAGTTTATTTCAGTAAATGAGCCACCTGCTCAGTTCCACTTTATCGGGGAATATGACCATAAACGTAGGGAAGTTTCCCCCTGCAACAGTTATAAGTGAGTATAGGATGCTTCCAAGTGTCAGTTTGCTCTCCACCCCAGTCCATTCCTCGTAGTGGGTCAGTGAACACTCATTCAACAGTCTCCTTTGGATGTTTGTCTCCACTTTTATTTATTTATAATAAAATATTCAAAGTAATTAATTATAGTCATTCTTGACCCCACTTGGTCAATAGTCATAAGACTTTACCATAAAAATAAAACATAATGTTTTCTGCATAACATAAAATGTCTAGAACTTGGGTATGTGACAAACACCCCCTCTTAAGTTCAACATCGTCCTCAATGTTTCTTTATTCATCATCCTCTTGTTCCTCCTGGAACAACATTAGATATGCCACCCGCATATTATTTTCCAATTCCCAAGTTGCTTCGTCCGGACTAAGGTGCTTCCACTACACCTTTACATGTCCAATGGTATGATTATGAAGTAAAATTTCCCTCTTTTCGAGTCCAATTGCACCAGAAAATCTCCTTCTGGTTCCACCTATACATCATTTCAATTAATCACATGAGTAGCATCATGCACATACTTTTTCAAAAGAGAGATGTGAAATACATTATGTACTTTAAAATTCAGTGGCAATGACAACTGATATGCCACTGGTCCTACACTAGACAAGATTTCAAAAGGTCCACAATACCTTGGTGCTAGTTTAGCATAGCTGCCCAATCTTAGGGAGCTCTTTTTTTGTCTTACCTTGAGGAACACATGTTCACCAACCTGAAACTCTTTCTGAATTCTTTTGAGGTCTGCATGACTTTTCTGTCTATCTTGTGCAATTTTAAAATTACCTTGAACCTGTTTCACGATTAGTTCCATTTCTCTTAACAAATCAGGTCCTAGCATTAACTTGTCAACTAGATTACTCAAGGAAATAGGAGTATTACATTTTATGCCATATAAAATTTCAAAGGGACTGAGTTTTGTTGAAGCTTGGTAATGATTATTATAAGCAAACTCAACAAGATGCAAATATTCCTCCCATTTACCTGGCTGATCTCTAACATACATTCTTAACATGTCTTCGAGAATTTGATTAACTCTTTCAGTCTGACCATCTGTTTGTTGATGAAATGATGTACTGAAATTCAAAGTAGTATCTAAACCTTTAAATAAACACTTCCAAAAATTTCCTGTAAACTTTGACTCCTTGTCAGAAATTATAACTTTTGGAATCCCATGCAAACGAAAAATTTGTTTCATAAAAATTTCAGCAATGTTAGCAGCCTTATAGGTTGTCTTAATAGGTATGAAGTGGGATGCTTTACTAAGCTTATCCATGACTACCATTACAAAATCATTATGTTTCTGATTTTTAGGTCAACCAGTGATAAAATCAATAGTAACTATTTCTCACTTCCAATCTGGAATAGGTAGTGTCTGCAACAAACCAGTTGGGTGTATGTGTTCAGCCTTTACTTGCTAACACTCTATACACCTAACAATATATTCAACTACCTCGCTTTTCATACATGGAAAAAAATAATCTTTTCTCAACATAGGTTATCATCTTTTGGTGACCAGGATGTACTGATTATGGACTTTTATGCAATTCATTTAAAATCAACAACTTAATTTCAGCAAAATTAGGCACACAAAGTCTTTTTTTATACAACAGTAACCCTCTTTCATCAATTTTGAAATATGTTATAAAATTTTCAGCATTATCTTCAGCAATTTTATTAAGTAAATTATGATATTTTTCATCCATTCCGATTTTGTCCTTAATTTGATTTTCCAACTCAGTTTTATAAGTATTGATTGCTGAAACAAAATTTAGCCTAGCGTTTCTTCTTAAGGCATAAGCAACCTTATTTTCCTTTCCTTTAATGTGTTGAATCTCAAAATCATACTCACTAAGGAAAGCTAGCCACCTAGCTTGCCTTGTGTTCATATTTGGTTGATCTAGTAAGTATTTGAAATCTTTATTATCTATCATTAGAGTAAATTTTCTTCTAAGTAAGTGATGGCATCACATCTTTAATGCGTGTATTACAGCCGACAACTCAAGGTTGTAAGTTGCATAGTTGTTTTCATGAATCTTTAACTTCCTAGATTCATATGCAATGATGTGACCTTCTTGTGTTAAGACCCCACCAAGTCATTCATTGCATGCATCCATGCACACTATGAAATCTTTGTTGGGATCAACAACTTTTAAAATAGGTGTTGTTGTTACCAGTTCTTTAAGTTTCTTAAAACTTTCTTCACATTTTTTATCCCAATTAAATTTTTTACCCTTCTTTTGTAAAGATGTTATATGATTTGCGATTCTAGAAAATCTCGCTATAAACTTACGATAGTAACCTATAATCCCCATAAAAGATCGTACACCAGTTACGTCTTTCGGAGTAGGCCATTCATTAATTTCTTTTATCTTGTCTGGGTCTACTGCAATTCCATCCTTGGATATCACATGCCCTAGGTATTGTATTTTATCTTTATAAAAATCACATTTGTTGAACATAGTGTAAAGTTGGTGTTTCCTTAACACTTGTAAAATTATCTTTAAATGTTCATCATGTTACTCTTTCGTCTTATAATAAATTAGAATGCCATCAATAAATACCACTACAAAGTTATCCAAGTACTTATGTAATACGTTATTCACTAAACACATGAAGACTGCTGGAGCATTGGTCATCCCGAAAGGCATAACCACGAACTCATAGTGTGCATAGCGAGTTCTGAGCACAGTCTTAAAGATGTCCTCATCTTTGATTCTAACTTGGTGGTACCCCGATGTTAGATCCATTTTAGATAATATCGTTGCACTGCGTAGTTGATCAAACAGATCGTCAATGCAGGGCAAAGGATATGGGCATGTGCAAGCTAATGAGGGTCACTTTTGGCACGTTAGATGCAATAAAAAAATGAAAAATCAGGCATCCCTCAACTTACTTGGTTTTTTTGACATTCTTACACAAGATATCTTGCATCGAGTAAAAAAGATGAAACGTAGGAAATTGAGTCACGTTTCCGAATATATAAGTTTTAAGTATTGGAAATTTACATAACTATGTCAAATTTCATGTTTTCTAACAGTCACGTTTTATTTTTTTGGAAAATGATCAGGTATATGTTTTGGTGGGTGCAACCTTTCAATGCCTAAATGATGGTTTCGGGCTACAAAAATCGGTAGACATGTATAGAACCCATAGCACTAGTGCAGTGCTATTTTTCCAAAATTAAATGTTTAATCTTTAATTTGTTTTAATTATGTAAGTGATCAAAACTCGAGAACAATATGTCAAATGTGGGTTCATCCTTTGAAGGTCTTAATGCAGTTATTTCGACTTGGATTTTTTATAGCATGTAGAGGTCGATGTCTTCTAGTGCAACATACAATTTTTTTTTTAAATGGTTGTGAAATGAAAAAGTTATGGAATAAACACTAATAGTATGTTTTTTGACCACCAGAGTGATGAAACAAGAAAATTAGGAAATAAATAGAAAATATCAATTTTTTTTTTTTAAATTACATATTTGGAATATGCATAAAAAATTCTATCTATGCCTAAAATTTCGTCAATAATAGTCATGTATGTCATGTTGTAGAGACCGGTGAGAAAAATGCATATTTAGGTGCAGAATTGCATCTAAAGGGTCCCTTAACTTCGTGCACAAACCCATATATGTCCTTCGTAGTCATTTTATTTAGCTAACGGTAGTCTATGCATAAACACATAGTTTCGTCTTTCTTTTTAACAAAAATTACAGGTGCTCCCCATGGAGACACATTGGGTCTTATATAATTTTTATCAATGAGTTCCTTAAGCTGTGATTTAAGTTCATTAAGATCCAGAATATTCATTCTATAAGGAGCCTTTGAGTTTGGTACAGAGCCTGGTACTAAATCAATGGCGAAATCAAGTTCCCTTTTCGGAGGTAGTCCTGGAATTTCTTCTGCGAATACACCAAAAAATTTCTTAAAAATGGGTGCATCTTCCCGCTTTAACTTATCTTCATTAGTGCACTGTTCATCGTTAATTACATTTACATCAAATAACTTACACCCTTTACGAACAACCATTTTAACTTGTAAAGCAGAAATTTGTCTAATAGATATCTTTATAGGAATCTCTTTTACCGTTATAGTTTCAAATGCATCATTTAAACAAGTAAATGTCTTTTCAAAGCAATTTAATACTACTCTATACTTTTCTAACTAGTCCATTCCAATCAGAACATCGTAAGAACCTAAAGGTAACACATTCAGTTTAAGATGAGTCCTAAACTGATTCATCAGTAATTCACATTCTTTCACTATCATAATCAGTCACATTTATTTTCGTGCCAGTAGCTAATTTAACCAACCATGATTTATCAAACTTATCTATTTTAAGATTGCAACATTTAACTAAATCAGGTGAAACATAAGTAAGACTTGCCCCTAGATCAATTAAAATAGAAATGGGTTTATTTTTCAACATACCTTTCACTTCAACAATGGAGGTTTGATGATCAACTTGTCTATTTTCCAAAGCTACATTTATCCTCGGCATCTCCCTTGCTAAGTCACCAACTGTGGCCTCCTCTTGTATAGTATGTATGTTGTTGACAGCCTTCTTTTTGAGTGGGCAGTTTGATGCATAGTGAGGTCCCTGACAGTCCCAACATTTAACAGGTTCCTTCTATTCATTATTTTTAACAAAAATTTTAGGTGGATCACCGTTCCTTGCAGCTGTAAATTTTGAGTGTGTATTACCCACTGCATTATTTCCTGAAAACTTTTTTTTAGAGTAATTACGTGAATTATTATTTCCAAAATTATGATTATAAGAGAACTGTTTCTTCCTTTGCTCAAAGTCTTTTTGCTTTCCATCTTGGTATGCCTTCTCTTTTCTTATTTTGTTCATAACAGATGTTTGCCTTTCTCATGGCCTCTTCAAGAGTTCAAGGTCCATCATACTAAATTCAATCTTTTATGTGAGAGGGAAAACAGCTCAGAAATCTGTGTACCTTAGGCTTTTCTTCAACGAAATAAGGCACATACCTTAATAAATTCAAAAACTTCCTGCATAACTCTCTCACATCCATGGAACCTAGCTTTAACTCATAAAACTCTTTAGCTCATTCCTCATAATACTATTCTGACATAAATTTTCTTTTAAAATATTTCTTAAAATTGCTCCAATTTACACTTTTCTCTTTTAAAACTTTAACTCGTTTCAGATCTTGCCACCAGATGTTTGCTTTTCCAGTTAAATTATAAATTGTCATTTTAGTTTTTAGATAACTTGAGTAATTGTAAATATGGAAATATTTATTCATACCAGACAGCCACGCTTCGACTGTTTCACTCTTTTTTGTTTCTCCGCTAAAAGTTGGTGGTTTGATCTTTTTAAACTTGCCAAAAATTTCTTCGTAGGTCCTATACTTCATTTTCTTAATGTAGCAGTCACTATCACAACTGTCAGTAGAATACTTGTGCTTTTTCCGATGTGCCCTTTCATCAAATTCAGATTATGAACTGCTGTCGTAACCAGTCAATTTTAACGTTCTACCCTTATGTTGGTAGGACATAGTTCCAGATTCAACATTATTTTATGTTTTCTTATCTTGATCATTTTTATGAAAATTATTCAGCGGGATTTGATTCAGCTCCTCTTGAGCTTTCAGGATTCATTCGTTTTCTTCCTTAACAGTTTTTATCTCAATTTTTAAATCTTTTACCGTCCTTAATAATTAAGGGACCTGTCCTCAACTGATTCTGTTCGTCCTTCCATACCTGCAGTCTAGATTTATAAAATGTTGAAACTGAAAGCAAAATAAATAAAATCAGTAATTTGCAATTTCGTCCTAAATTTTATTTGCATGAGTAAGCCGCTTTAGGCCTAGTATTTAAACTTGCGCTCTAATACCACATGTAACATCCCAAAAAATTCACTAAAATTTAAAATTTTTTCAACTAACAATAACTGCTTGTATTTGTTGTGCGGAAATTAAAAGAAAATTTAACTAAAAGCTTAAAAGTCGTAATGTAAAAAGTCGTCAAACAACTTGAAAAGTTAAACACTCAAAGTTTACAATTTGTACTTAGTGTTCTAATGCATCGTATCACTTTCGTTCTTTATTTCGATTTATGATTCTAGAGACTAATTGATCGTCTCACTGTAATGAAGGGGGTCCTTGAATAGCCCCAACGCTTACTTAGCTATCACTAGCTAACGCTCCTGACTTCTAGTTCCAGAATGCAGGTAAGACAAAAAAATTTCAAACGAAGCATGAAAACGTATTCAGATATTACTTGTTGTATCGAGTTAGTTTCTAAGATTGAGGTATGAATGTTTAGAGTAATTATTTGCTCTACAAACTACTCAGGTATTTAATGTCATAGGATTCGATTATCTCCATAAGCTTTTAATTACCTATAGAATTCATAGTTTAACTAATCGAAATTCAATTAGTAACCTACTCTAATAAAAAACTATGGAGAAATACATATATTTTTAATTCATACTATTATCCAAATTATGGTATATTCACTGTATTACACTATGTATTATTCATCCAAAACTATAGAAAATGCATTGTAATACATTTTAATTACAATAATTTTAAACATGATACTTTTGTTATGCCCTATGGATAAGGTGTGATTTGGCAACACTTATGTGTTTAATGTGCATATTCAAATTTTATAAACAATATGCTTAAACTTATATGCATAACCTGTATGCGATAAATCAAAGTATGAGAATATATGCATGAACTCAAAGTACAGACAACATATACAATAAACCCAAAGGTGTGAAACTATATGCATAAATCAATGCATAAACGATATGTATTAAACCATAATCGTAAACTATATGCATGTAACGCTTTTATGGTACATAACAATACAACCCTAACTTAAATGCTTATACGTTAAGCCACGATAATGATCAAGGCATTAACACTATAGTGGGGTATGCGTTGGCAGGTGATAACGACGTTGGTGACTGTGGTGATGAATGCAATTTTAATGCAGTTGGTGGTCGTAACATTGTATGCCCTGGTGGCTGGATCTTCACCGTTGAGCTTGTAGATGTTATCGGGTTTTGGGATTAACCCTAACTTCCCAATACACTATTGTCGAGACCATGCCTGGAGCATTCATTCTCTGGTTTTCAAGGTTCGTAACCATTACCTGTTTCTGCCTCCCAGGGTTTCGATGACGTGACCAAGCTACATGCATCTAGTCATAAGAGTATTTCAAATGAGAGTGTAATGTACAGGGTTAAGACCATAATGTAATGCATTCATAGTTTTGATACCGCAACCTGTTGATGGTAGGGTTTTGCCGGTGTTTCGATGGTTTTTCAATGTTTTATAGTCTTAACTTTTATGAGTGTAACAATGTTGAACCTATTTGGTAACATCATGAGCGTTTGAAAGAGTTTAGTGTTCGGGTGTGCTTCGGCAAATGCAAAACAAATAGGGTTTGGGCTCTTCTTGGAGTTTGATGTGGTGCTTCAAGCACATATTGTATGCATTGAGAAGCCGATATACTCATATGTGCTTCTAGACAAAGATCAGGTAATGTATTACACTAAAGTTGCGTTTTTCAGTAGTTAACTGCTCGTAGTGTCTTTTTTGTTTTAAGCTTTTGTTTCTAGTTTTAACCCTGCGTGTAATGTAATTCCCAGTAGGTTTTCTTCTTGGGCAAGATGTTGGTGTTGGCCTCCAAATAAAATGGATGCTTGATGTCCTAGTAAGCCTTGGTGACATCCTTTACGGTTTTCCAAACAGTTGCAAAGGTTTTGTTTGTTTTTGGTTTGGGCAAGATTCGAAGGCATAATACTTGGTTGTGCAGTTTGTTGTAATGTAAAACATGAACCTGTAAGGATTTTGTTTATGAGGGATTTTCCCTTTGAGCTATAGCTCACAACATTTCAATATGTTTCGCCTCGGTTACTATTACAGTTTGCTACTGAATTTTTAAATTGAAAGAATTATTCGAACATCGTTATTGATATGAAAGTCCAGTGTTATTTGTTCGACTTAATTCGAAAATGCTTTTGTCATAGGACTTGATGAAATGTCTTTGGAAAACCATAATATTTTAAGTTGTGTTTTGGGAGTTTTGAACCTTTGTCTCTGCTCTACTTTCAACTATTTCATAGAGTATTTGAATGGAAAGGTTTAAGTCGATTATGGTTTCCAAGTGGGAAGTTGGTGAACAACTAAAAAGTATGCTTTCGACACCTCAAGGTTAATGTTGAGTCTGTTGTGAAAGCGAAATTAGGGTTGGGCATGATGCTATGTTTAAACTACTCAGGGTTTTGTTTAACAACCCAAGCTGTAGGCTGGTTGTGACCCTGTCGAGGGTAAACATGACCAAGCACATGTTTTCTTTTTACAAGAGTTGGAAGGTTTACTTAGGGTTTCAAACCCAGGTCTAGTATACTTCTTGTTTTTTATTTACAAATGTGTAGTGTAAAATTTCTATTTCTCCTCTACAATACTAGGCATTGTTTTGGTTAATACTAGCACTAGGGAGTCGATGTTTGAAGGCTTTAAGTTATTGTTTAACTTATATATGTTTTCTTGAAAAGTATAAATGATATATGAAAATATTTATGAGAAATACTAAATGGAAAAATGAAACAAGAAACAAGACTCGGAAAGTAAATTTATTTGATTCTAATAAATATTACTATAGACAGAGTATAAACATTTATTGTATGAGATCATTCGAATGCATATGTTGGTATTTCTGTGAATACACTAAATGTAGAAATATTTAAGTTTCCTAGTTAGCAATTATCTGAAAGAAACAATGTATTTATACTGAAATAAATCATGTATTTATTGTGAAAATAAAATAGAATTGTTTATAAATTCAACACTTCGAATCTATTTACAGTACTAAATTTCACATCTATTTCAATTCTATCTTCCTTGTACTAGAGTATGGCATTGGAAACAGTGTGTGGAAAAATGAAGGGGAGTATTTATTCCATCATTTAGAAATAAATCACACATCCATAAAAATCACACATCCATAAAACATTGAACCTAACAGATATGTGGCTTTTCAGAAAAGATAATTTGCATAAGTAAATCATTCATTTTTCAATACATAATACTTAAGAGTTAATTTGAAATGTGATAACATATACATTCGGACTTTTAGTATGCACTTGACAGTATGAAATAAGATAACACAAATGAACCTGATAGTTAAAGAAGAGACAAACAGCCAAAGGAGACTATTCCACCCAACCAACTGCTTAAGACAGCCAAGTTACTTGCCTTCGGATCCCCGAGCTTGTTCACTTAACCATCAAGACGAAGATGCTGTGTGGAATATTGGAATAAGTTCCTTTGCAACTCAACAGTAGCACTTAGCAGTAGTACTTTCTGCTTTTAGCAATATCGAACTTAGCAATGTGGCTCCACTAGTTCATAATGTTGTCTTAGTTCACTCAATCACTTCTAACCTTCCCCTCATTGAATCTCTTGTGCTCATAAATTATCACAAGGTAAGAATGAACAACCTTCTGCTGAATTCAATGGTTAGATAAGTAGCATGCCTATGTCTTTTGGTCAATTTATTTCAGTAAATGAGCCACCTTCTCAATTGCACTTTCTTGGGGAACATGACCACAAAAGTAGGGAAGTTGCCCCCTACAACAGTTAGAAGTGAGTTGAGGATGATCCCAAGTGTCAGTTTGCTCTCCACCCTAGTCCATTCCTCCTAGTGGGTCAGTGAACACTCATTCAACAATATCCTTTGGATGTTTGTCTCCACTTTTATTTATTTATAATAAAATATTCAAAGTAATTAATTACAGTCATCCTTGACCCCACTTGGTCAATAGTCATAAAACTTTACAATAAAAATAAAACATAATGTGTTTCTTCTTAACATAAAATGTCTAGAAGTTGGTTATGTGACAAACACCCCTTCTTAAGTTCAACATCGGCCTCGATGTTTCTTTATTCATCATCCTCTTATTCCGATTGGAACAACATTGGATATTCCACCCGCATATTACTTTCCAATTCGCAAGTTGCTTTGTCCGTACTAAGGTGCTTCCATTGCACCTTTACCTGTCCAATGGGACGATTAAAAAGCAAAATTTCCCTCTTGTTGAGGATACAGTCCAGTTCCACTATAAAATATCCTTCTGGTTCCACCTATACATCATTCCAATTAATCACATTAGTAGCATCATGCACATACATTTTCAAAAGAGAGATGTGAAATACATTATGTACTTTAAGATTCGGTGATAATTCCAACTCATATACCACTAGTCCTACCCTGGACAAGATTTCAAAAGGTCCACAATACCTTGGTGCTAGTTTAGCACAACTTCCCAATCTTAGGGAGCTCTTTTTTGGTTTCACCTTGAGGAACACATGTTCACCAACCTGAAACTCTTTCTGGGTTCTTTTAAGGTCTGCATGACTTTTCTGTCTATCTTGTGCAATTTTCAAATTGCCTTGAACCTATTTCACGGTTAGTTCCATTTCTCTTAACAAATCAGGTTCTAGCATTAACATGTCAACTACATTACTCCAAGAAATAGGAGTATTACATTTTCTCCCATATAAAATTTCAAATGGATTGAGTTTTGCAGAAGCTTGGTAATGACTATTATAAGCAAACTCAGCAAGATGCAAATATTCCTCCCATTTACCTGGCTGATCTCTAACATACATTCCTAACATGTCTTCAATAATTTGATTAACTCTTTCAGTCTTACCATCCGTTTGTGGATAAAATGATGTACTGAAATTCAAAGTAGTATCTCAACCTTTAAATAAAGACTTCTAGAAATTTCCTATAAACTTTGAATCTCTGTCAGAAATTATAACTTTTGGAATCCCATGCAAACGAAAAATTTGTTTCATAAAAATTTCAGCAATGTTAGCATCCTTGTAGGTTGTCTTCACAAGTATGAAGTGGGCTGCTTTACTAAGCTTATCCACTACTACCATTACAAATTTCATTATGTTTCTGATTTTTAGGCAAACCAGTAATAAAATCAATACTAATTATGTCCAACTTCCAAACTGGAATAGGTAGTGGCTGCAATGAACCAATCGAGTGTCTGTGTTCAACATTTACTTGCTGACACTCTATACACCTAGCGATATATTCAGCTACTTCGCTTTTCATGCATGGAAAAAAAATAATCTTTTCCCAACATAATTATCATCTTTTGGTAACCGGGATGTGCTGAGTATGGAATTTTATGCAATTCATTTAAAAGCAGGAACTTAATTTCAGCAACATTAGGCAGATAAAGTCTGTTTTTGTACAACAGTAACTCTCTTTCATCAATTCTGAAATCTGTTATAAAATTTTCAGCATTATCTTCAACAATTTTATTAAGTAAATTCTGATATTTTTCATCCATTCTGATTTTGTCCTTAATCTGATTTTCCAGGTCAGTTTTATAAGTACTAATTGTTGAAACAAAATTTCGCCTAGCATTTCTACTTAAGGAATCAACAACCTTATTTTCCTTTCATTTATTGTGCTCAATCTCAAAATCATACTCGCTAAGGAAAGCTAGCCACCTAGCTTGCCTTGCGTTCATATTTGGTTGATCCAGTAAGTATTTCAAACCTTTATTATCTGTCATTAGAGTAAATTTTCTTCCAATTAAGTGATGGCGTCACATCTTTAATGCGTGTATTACAGCTGCCAACTCAAGGTCATAAGTTGCATAGTTCTTTTCATGAATCTTTAACTTCCTAGATTCATATGCAATGACGTGACTTTCTTATGTTAAGACCCTGCCAAGTCTGTCATTGCATGCATCCATGCACACTATGAAATCTTTGTTGGGATCAACAATTTTTAAAATAGGTGTTGATGTTAACAGTTCTTTAAGTTTCTTAAAACTTTCTTCACATTTTTTATCCCAATTAAATTTCTTACCTTACTTTTGTAAAGATGTTATAGGATTTTCTATTCTAGAAAATCCCTTGATAAACTTAGGATAGTAACCTGTAATCTCCGTAAAAGATCGTACACTAGTTACGTCTTTCGGAGCAGGCCATTCATTAATTTATTTTATCTTATGTGAGTCTACTGCAATTCCATCCTTGGATATCACATGCCCTAGGTACTGTATTTTATCTTTATAAAAATCACATTTGTTGAACATAGCATAAAGTTCGTCTTCCCTTAACACTTGTAAATTTATCTTTAAATGTTCGTCATGTTCCTCTTTCATCTTAGAATAAATTAGAATGTCATCAATAAATACCACTAAAAATTTATCCAAGTACTTATGTAATACGTTATTCAGTAAACACATGAAGACTGTTGGAGCGTTGGTCAGTCGGAAAGGCATAACCATGAACTCGTAGTGTCCATAGCAAGTTCTGAATGAAGTCTTAAATATGTCCTCATTTTTAAATCTAACTTGGTGGTAGCCCGACCTTAGATCTATTTTAGAGAATACCGTTGCACCGCGTAGTTGATCAAAGAGATCGTCAATGCGGGGCAAAGGATATTTGTCCTTTATAGTCATTTTATTTAGCTGATGATAATCTATGCATAAATGCATAGTTCCGTCTTTATTTTTAACGAAAATTATAGGTGCTCCCCATGGAGACACACTGGGTCTTATATAATTTTTATCAATGATTTCCTTAAGTTGTGATTTAAGTTCATTAAGCTCCAAAATATTCATTCTATAAGGATCCTTTGAGTTTGGTACCGCTCCTGGTACTAACTCAATGGTGAAATCAAGTTCCCTTTTCGGAGGTAGTCCTGGAATTTCTTCCAGCAATACATCAGAAAATTCTTTAAGAATGGGTGCATCTTCCAGCTTTAACTTATATTCATTAGAGGATTGTTCGTCGTTAATTACATTTACAACAAACAACTTACACCCTTTACAAATAGCCTTTTTAACTTGTAAAGCAAAAATTTGTCTAACAGATATATTTCTAGGAATCCCTTTTACCGTTACAGTTTCAAATGCATCATTTAAACAAGTAAAAGTCTTTTCAAAGCAATTTAATACTACTCTATGCTTTTCTAACCAGTCCATTCCAATCAGCACATCATAAGAACCTAAAGGTAACACATTCAGTTTAACATGAGTCCTAAACTGATTCATCAGTAATTCACATTCTTTCACATAATCAGTCACCTTTCTTTCCGGTCCAGTCGCTAATTGAAGCAACCATGATTTATCAAACTTATCTATTTTCAGATTGCAACATTTAACTAATTCAGGTCAAACATAGCTATGACTTGCCCCTGGATCAATTAAAATAGAAATGGGTTTATTTTTCACAATGCCTTCCACTTCAACCATGGAGGTGTGATGATCAGCTTGTATGTTTTCAAAAGCTACATTTATCCTGGGCATCTCCCTTTCTAAGTCACCAACTGTATCCTTCTCCTGTATAGTATGTATGTTGTTGACAACCTTCTTTCTCAGTGGGAATTTGATGCATAGTGAGGTCCCTAACAGTCCCAACATTTAACTGGTTCCTTCTGTTCATTATTTTTAACAAAAAATTTAGGTGGATCACCATTCCTTGCAGCTGTAAATTTTGACTACGTATTACCCGCTACATTATTTCCTGAAAACATTTTTCTAGATTAATTACATGAATTATTATTTTGAAAATTACGATTAAAAGAGAACTGTTTCTTCCTTTGCTCAAAGTTGTTAGGCCTTTTTGTTTTCCAGCTTGGTATGCCTTCTCTTTTCTTATTATGTTCATAACAGATGTTCGCCTTTCTCATGGCCTCTTTAAGAGTTTGAGGTGCATCATACTAAATTCTGTCTTTTATGTGAGAGGGAAAACAACTCATAAATATCTATACCTTAGTCTTTTCTTCAATGAAATAAGGCACATACCTTAATAAATTCAAAAATTGCTGCATAACTCTCTCATATCCATGGAACCTAGCTTTAAATCACAAAACTCTTTAGCTCGTTCCTCATAATACTGTTTTGACAGAAATTTTCTTTTAAAATATTTCTTAAAATTACTCCAATTTACACTTTTCTCTTTTAAACCTTTAACTCGTTTCAGATCTTGCCACCAGATGTCTGCTTTTCCAGTTAAATTATAAATTGTCATTTTAGTTTTTAGCTGACTTGAGTAATTGTAAATATGGAAATATTTATTCGTATTAGACAGCCATGCTTCGGTTGTCTCACTCTTTTATGTTTCTCCATTAAAAGTTGGTGGTTTGATCTTTTTAAACTCGCCAGAAATTTCTTCATAGGGCCTATACCTATTTTTCTTAGTGTAGCAGTCACTATCACTACTGTCACTAGAATACTTGTGCTTTTTCCTGTGTGCCCTTTCATCAAATTCAGATAATGAACTACTGTCATAATCAGTCAATTTTAACTTTCTACCCTTATGTTGGTAGGACATAGTTACATATTCAACATTATTTTTTTTTTCCTTATCTTGATCATTTTTATGAAAATTATTCAGCGGGATTTGATTCAACTCCTCTTGAGCTTTCAGGATTCGTTCGTTTTCTTCCTTAACAGTTTGTATCTCAATTTTTAAATCTTTTACCGTCCTTAATAATTCAGATGAATTATCATTCAATTGCATAGATAGATTTTCTGCATTAATGTGTCCCTGTTCATTTTTATTCTATTTGTTATTAAGGGACCTGTCCTCAACCGACTCTGTTGGTCCTTCCATACCTGTAGTCTAGATTTATAAAGTATTTGAACTTGTGATCTAATACCACATGTAACATCCCAAAAAATTCACTAAAATTTAAATTTTTTTCAATTACCAATAACTGCTTGTATTTGTTGTGTAGAAATTAAAAGAAGTTAATTTAACTAAAATATTAAAATTCGTAATGTCAAAAGTCGTCAAACAACCTCAAATGTTAAACACTCAAAGTTTACAATTTGTACTTAATGTTCTAATGCATCGTATCACTTTCGTTCTTTATTTTGATTTATGATTCTAGAGACTAATTGATCGTCTCATTGTAATGAAGGGGGTCCTTGAATAGCCCTGAGGCTTACTTAGCTATCGCTAGCTAACGCTCCTAACTTCTATTTGCAGAATGCAGGTAAGACAGAATATTTTCAAACAAAGCATGAAAACTTATTCAAATATTACTTGCTGTGCATAGTTAGTTTCTAAGATTGAGGTATGAATGTTTAGAGTAATTATCTACTCTGCAAACTACTCATGTATTTGATGTCATAGGATTCGATTATCTCCATAAACTTTTAATTACCTGTAGAATGCATAGTTTAACTAATTGAAATTCAATTAGTAACCTACTCTAATAAAAAAGTATGGAGAAATACATATATTTTTAATTCATACTATTATCCAAATTATGGGATATTCAATGTATTACACTATGTATTATTCATCCAAAACTATAGAAAATGCATTGTAATACATTTTAATTACAATAATTTTAAACATGATACTTTTATTATGCCATATGGATAAGGTATGATTTGGCAACACTTATGTGTTTAATGTGCATATTCAAATTTTATAAACAATATGCTTAAACTTATATACATAACCTATATGCAATAAATCAAAGTATGAAAATATATGCATGAACTCAAAGTACAGACAACATATACAATAAACCCGAAGGTGTGAAACTATATGCATAAATCAATGCATAAATGATATGTATAAAACCATAATCGTAAACTATATGCATGTAACACTTTTATGGTACATAACAAAACAACCCTAACTTAAATGCTTATACGCTAAGCCATGATAATGATCAAGGCATTAACACTATAGTGGGGTGTGCGTTGGGAGGTGATAACAACGTTGGTGACTGTGGTGATTAATACACTACTGTCGAGACCATGCCTGGAGCATTCATTTTGCATGAGCGAGTGGGGAGGGAGGCCAACAGACTCTCTAGTTTTCATGGTTTGTAACCATTACGTGTTTTTGCCTCCCAGGGTCTCGATGGTGTTACCAAGCTACCTGCATCTCGTCATAAGGGTATTGTAAATGAGAGTGTAATGTACAGGGTTAAGACCATAATGTAATGCATTCGGAGTTTTGATACCGTGACCTGTTGTTGGTAGGGTTTTGCCGGTGTTTCGATGGTTTTTCAGTGTTTTTCAGTCCAAAGTTTTATGAGTGTAACAATGTTGAACCTATCTGGTAACATCGTGAGCAATTGAAAGAGTTGAGTGTTGAGGTGTGCTTTGGAAAATGAAAAACGAATAGGGTTTGGGCTCTTCTTGGAGTTTGATGCGGTGCTTCGAGCACATACTATATGCATTGAGAAGCCGGTATACTCAGATGTGCTTCTAGATAAAGATCAGGTAATGTATTACACTACAGTTGTGCTTTTCGGTAGTTAATTGTTGGCATTGTCTTTTGTTTTAAGCTTTCATTTCTAGTTTTAACCCTGCATGTAATGTAATGCCTGGCAGGTTTGCTTCTTGGGAAAGATGTTGGTGTTGTCCCGCAAAGAAAATGGATGCTTGATGTCCTGGTAAGCCTCGGTTACATCCTTCAGAGGTTTCCAAATAGTTCTGAAGGTTTTGTTTGTTTTTGTTTTCGCCGGGATTCGAAGGTGTAATACTTGGTTGTGCAGTTGGTTGTAATGTCAAACTTGAAGCCGTAAGGCTTTTGTTTATGAGGGATTTTCCCTTTGAGCTATAGCTCGCAACATTTCAATATGTTTTGCCTTGGTTACTATTACAGTTTGATGTTGAAGTTTTAAATTCAAAGACTTATTCGAACATTGTTATTGATATGAAATTTCAGTGTTATTTGTTAGATTTAGTTCAAAAATGTTTTTGTCATAGGACTTGATGAAATGTTTGTGGAAAACCATAATATTTTAAGTTGTGGTTGGGGAGTTTTGAACCTTTGTCTATTAGTTTCGATTATTTCGTACATTATTTGAATGGCCAGGTTTAAGTCGATTATGGTTTGCAAGTGGGAAGTTGATGAACAACTAAAACGTATGCTTTCAACACCTCAAGGTTAATGTTGAGCCTGTTGTGAAAGTGAAATTAGGGTTGGGCCCGATGTTCTATTTAAACTACTCAGGGTTTTTTTTAACAACCCAAGCCGTAGGATGGTTGTGATCCTGTCGAGGGTAAAAATGCCCAAGCACATGTTTTGTTTTTAAAAGAGTTGGAACGTTTACTTAGGGTTTCAAACCCAGGTCTAGTATACTTCTTATTTTTTATTTACAAATGTATAGTGTAAGATTTTTATTTCTCTGCTACAATACTAGGAATTGTTTTGGTTAATACTAGCACTAGGGAGTTGATGTTTGAAGGCTTTAAGTTATTGTTTAACTTATACATGTTTTCTTGAAAAGTATAAATGGAATATGAAAATATTTATGAGAAATACTAAATGGAAAAATGAAACAAGAAACAATACTTAGAAAGTAAATTTATTTGATTGTGATAAATATATTACTATAGACAGAGTATAAACATTTAATGTATGAGATCATTCGAATGCATATGTTGGTATTTTTGTGACTACACTAAATGTAGAAATATTTAAGTTTCCTAGTTAGCAATTATCTGAAAGAAACAATGTATTTATACTGAAATAAATCATGTATTTATTCTGAAAATAAAATAGATTTGTTTATAAATTCAACACTTCGAATCTATTTATAGTACTACATTTCACATCTATTTTAATTGTATCTTCATTGTAGTAGAGTACGACACTGGAAACAGTGTGTGGAAAAATGGAAGGAAGTATTTATTCTATCATTTAGAAATAAATCACACATCCAGAAAACATTGAACCTAACAGATATGTGGCATTTCAAAAAAGATAATTTACATAAATAAATCATTCATTTTTCAGTACAGAATACTTAAGAGTCAATTTAAAAACTGATGACATAAGCATTCAGACTTTTAGTATTAACTTGACAGTAAGAAATAAGATAACGCAAATGAACCTGATAGTTGAGGAAGAGACAAATAGCCAAAGGAGCCTGTTCACCCAACCAACTCCTGAAGACAACCAAGTTACTTGCCTTAGGACCCCCGAGCCTGTTCACTAAACCACCACGACAAAGATGTTGTGTGGAATATTGGAATAAATTCATTTGCAACTCAGCAATAGCACCTAGCAGTAGTACTTCCTTCTTTTAGCAATATTTAACTCAACAATGTGGTTGCACTAGTTCAGAATGCAGTCTTAGCTCATTCAATCACATCTAACCTTCCCCTCATTGAATCTCTTGTGCTCAGAAATTATCACAAGGTAAGAATGAACAACCTTCTGTTGAATTCGATGGGTAGATAAGTAGCATGCGTAGGTCTTTTGGTCAGTTTATTTCAGTAAATGAGCCACCTGCTTAGTTCCACTTTTTTGGGGAACATGACCATAAAATTAGAGAAGTTACCACCTGCAACAGTTAGAAGTGAGTTGAGGATGTTGCCAAGTGTCAGTTTTCTCTCCACCCGTGTCCATTCCTCCTAGTGGGTCAGTGAACACTCATTCAATAGTCTCCTTTGGATGTTTGTCTCCACTTTTATTTATTTATAACAAAATATTCAAAGTAATTAATTATAGTCATCCTTGACCCCACTTGGTCAATAGTCATAAAGCTTTATAATAAAAATAAAACATAGTGTTTTCTGTATAACATAAAATGTCTAGAACTTGGGTATGTGACATGAAGGGTCTTTGGACATGGACCCCGTGTAACTATTACTGTTTGTGTCCTTCATTTTTTGACGTTTATAACTTTTCCATTCCAAATGGATAAGTATGGGGGGTGCGTTGTCCGGGTTTTGGAAGCTTTGCTCTAGTATACCGGTTCAGTAGAGTGTAACTTCATAGATAGTTGATTTGGGAGTAATTTTTTTCCTCTTGTAGTTCGATTTTGGAGCACAACGTTCAACTCTGCACAGTGTAAATGCATATGAAATTGTTATGGAAATAATTTTTCTTGTAGCCCGTTTGAGCACTATTTAGAGGACATGTAATACTTTGAACTAGTAAAGGATTTGACTATGTATCAGAGAAGAACCCTCGTCTTCTCTTTGGATTGGGGATTGTATTTTTTGACACATCTTTTTCATAAATAAAAGGATGTATTTTTTCGGATTAAAAAAAAAACTATAATTTAAAACATAAAATTCATTACATAATTTTTTTTTGTTTTTACAGTTTTTTCATATCAAATTGTTTTAATAAAATCATTAAAATAAAAATATAGGTTACATTAATAATTTTTTTAGTAATTAAATGTTAACAAAATAATTTCATAAAATTTTATATTAAATATTTTAATTTTTTTCTATAATTTAAAATTAAAATTATATTTATATTTATAAATTTTATACATCATATTATTCATCAAATAAATAATTTTTTATTTTTAATTAATTTTTTTAAAACATTAAAATTTATAGCATCAAATTGAAAGTCAAATCTCTTTCACTTGTAAAAGAAAAATATAATAGTAGGAACTAAAAAAGACTTATTTCTCCGACATTTAAGACTCGTTTACCTCAAATTTATAATTAATCCAAATCTTTAAATGTGTTTCTTTTAGATCCATTGTTAGTACACTTAGTGTTGCTTGTGCGTGGCATGATTTTTTTTTGCTAACAACCTATATCCATGGTTATCAAAACCATTAGATGTGAATGGGTTGTCAAATTAATTGGTTTAAGTTTTTAAATAGCTTATATTTTATATAAAATTAATTTATGTTTATTATATCGATAGGTGTTTATATTTTAAAATTTTTGATGAAATATTATTTATGGTTTTCTTAGATTGAAGGAGGATGTGACAAGTGTAATGTTTACATTGATTTTATGATTATCGTTCAAAATTCAAAATAAATGATTATAAAAAAAGAAATAAAAAATAGTGATAATTGATGCATGGAGAACAAGTAACCGATAACTTTTTCATGGCACTTAACTTGTGACTTATCGATGTTCACCAATCACAAGTTAAGTCACTGACAACTATATTAATATATTTATGACCATGTAATAGCTCAAAGCAAGTAAGTCACCCTTTGTTTTTTCAAAGACATAGGAATGCGCTAAAAAGAGACGATGAGAAAAAAATGTGTTTTGGGTCTTTATGAGTGATATACATCGACGTAGAAGAATATTTATTACTTTTTATTAAAAATATACATTTATATGTTTTACAGTCGATTGACTCTTCAACCCAATTTTCCAATGTTTATGCTCTAGTCTTTGTCTCACCCTTGGTCGGTTCCAACTCTCATGCTAATTCTAATAACATTGAGTCCAACGCTTTGTAGGTCTCATCTCCTCTTTCATAAAATACTCTTCCAGCTTCTTCGTTAAGATTCAACGTATTCACATAAATTATCACAATCTCCATGTTTGATATGGTTTTCTTGTTACATATAAAATATTATATTAATATTGTTTCTACAATAGCGGCGTGCGTGTGTAAATACCTAACCTAGACGCACTTGAGATAATACGGCTCGAAAAGAAGCTCAAATACAAAATGAGACTATGTACATAAATATGTCCTAGCTCGTCACAAAAGTGGTTTGGCCAAAAATAAGAAAGATTGGGTTTATCAATTGTTGGAAATTTGTTTAGATTAGTACATCATACTTTAATGATATAATTTTATCAATTTAAAATTGTCAAAATTTTCTTTAGATCAACTTTATTTTACGTTAGATGCAACTTTTATGATTAAAAGAAAGAGTTTAGGAGAAAAAGGCCTCACCAAAAATCAAAATTTTCTTTTGATCAACTTTATTTTCCTTTAGATGCAAGTTTTCCTTAACATAGATCTTTTCCTTAATCACATTAACAAGATTTCCATTGACATTCACATTATAATGGAAATCCAATGCGACAACAACCTCCCTTTCTTAGATGTCCTTGTAACAAAAAATATATAGATGGTTTTATTTCCCCATCTCTTTGCATTAATTTTATGGAAAAAAATACCATTGGCATGTATCTTCATACCCAATGCCATCACCATCCTTCACTTAATGTGTTGTTCACAAAACCATAACGCTAAAGCTCTTTGCATTAAAAAAGAAAGAAACCTTGATTAGGAGGAAAGAAATTTAATAAGAGGCCTTTGAAATAATGTTATTGCAATTATGAGACAAATAGAGCTTTTCGTAAGGCCAACAACCCAAATGCTCACTCCTACCCTAAGCTCATCCCCACCACCTAACCCTAGATGCCCTATATTCAAGGAGTCGCAAATAAAATCTCATAAATAATCATTTAAAAAAAATATTAAACCATTTTTAAACCTCATATAACTCATAAAACAATTTTCTACGAAACGAAAGACAAAATCAACCATTTCGTTGAGGTCACCTTCTCTAGTTGACTTTTAAACATTGGCCAAACCATAATCATACCACTAAATATGTTATTGACGAGCACCCTTAACCTCACTAAGCACCATATATGCTTTGACCAAACCCAAATTCTTGAGAAAACTCAACACTATGCGACTAGGCAAGTTATATATAAGCAATTGAGACTAAAAAAAATCATAATAACATTACCTTAGAATATGGATACAATATTAACCAATCATCAAATCGAATTATCAATTCTCTTTAAAACCATAAAGATCATTCATCATTTCCTCTCCTCTCTTGGCAATATTTATCTTTATCTCAATCCCTTCCTTCTCAACATTCCTCATGTTTCAATTACTTTCTCTTGTTATTCCAACCCCCCTCTCATTCACGCTCATTTCATTTTAATTTTATCGTATTTTTCTTATTTAAATTTTATTACTTTTGTCTTCATTACTTTTTTTTAATATTTTCTCTTCTATTTTTTCTCCTTCCCCTTTCCATCCTTCCCATTTTATTATATATATTTTCCTCACAAACATGTTATAATATTCCTTCGCCTTTCCACTCATCCCATTTTATTTATATAGATTTCCCTCACAAACATGTTATAATATTCCTTTTTAAAATCTTGCAAGGACATATCACTTTGTTGCTCATGCATTAAATTAGTTCGAACTGGTAGTTAATTTTTCATTTTCACATTTTTTCCATGGTTTCGATAAAATTGATGGGATGGCACCCTCATAGGTTGCATCCATCATATGTCTATAGTTGGAGAGGCTAATGGTATCTTGCAGGGATTGATGGTACTAGTTGTAAGTGTTAATGCACCTAGCATGTCAAATGAGGTTCAAATGGTAGTTGTAAGTGTTAATGCACCTAACATATCCAATGAGTGTCAAATGGAAGTTATGTTGGTTGTATTGATATTAGAATCCAGGGCTGTAGAAGTAACAACCTTGCTTGCTAAACATGCTGATCAACAATCCAAGCTATAAGTTTAAAATGTTAATTTACTGAAGAATAAGAACATCTGGGTTGGTTAGTGTTGTGAATCACATTTCAGATGTGAGCACATGTCATCACCTGAAGCACCTCTCACATTCCAAGACACAAAGTTGCAATTCAATGCTAGTATTATCAAGCCCCTGCTCAAGGACTTCAAAGTATTTGACTCTTTTGACACCAGGATGCCCTACTGGGAGAGATCTCATTAATAGTGGTCTTTTCCCTTTATTTGTCATACATGTATTAGAAAGGTTGGGTGATCCACTGTCTGATGAAGGTTCGGTGACCCACTATTTGAGCAACCTGCGTGCGATTGGTATCCCTTGTTTATGCTTTTCACATCTAAGGAATCCATGGCAGGAACGAAGTTAGAGGCCCAGAAAAATGGAGTGAGTTGATATGATTCCTCCCTTGAAGGAGAAACCGAATGGGACTCTGTTGAGGCCTTTTGGATGGCCTAGTATGCAATTTCTTCTACAAACCAGGGCTTAGCCATTTTAGTATGTCTAGTTTCCCCTTCCGAGATAGAAGGATCCAATAGAACCCACAGGTCTTCAAAATATGATTTTCTGAAGTGACAACTCATGTTCAAGGGATTCGTAGTGACTAACGAGATCACACATGATGGAATCGATTAAACATAAGTTATGGGCATTGGGATGTTAAATGTTTCCATTAGAGCAGGGTAGATCCCTACACCCACACTTTCACGGGCCCTTGTGGAATTGTTTATCAAAGGTATATTTGGTCTCGATGAAGCAACTGGATCGGGTCAATAGTTACGATTTTTCCTGAAAATGAAATCAAGTGGCTATCTATAAGGAAGGAAGGTGGGGCCGATAGATAGGGGAGGTGGAAGATCAATTCTTATTGGCGTATGATAAAAAAATTGTTCTAATTACTAGAGAATGTAGTCCCATTGATAGAGAATGTAGTCCCATAAGACCAATCTTACTTCATTTACGGATTTAGGTCAATGCTTATCCTCCTCTATCCCACTATTGGAACTAGAAGTTATGAGTAGGGCACTGGTGGATGAGGAGAAAATGTCTAGTTGATACTCGACCATATATTTTCTTTACAAAGGAATATATTTCTCAAGGTTGGTGTCATGTCCCCAAATTTTGCATTGGGTCACAATGGCCTAAGCCACTTGGCCATACTCTTGATAGTTTGTCAAATTGGTGCTAAGGGTCAAATAATTGCCAAGAATGATGTCCAAGTTAGTAATAATGTAAAATTAGATCCAAATGGACAAGGTGGGTCACGTTAAGATAAATTCCCAATTCAAAGTTGTAATATACCCATCCAAATGAATTATAATGGAGGAAAATGACTAGTTCCCTAGGTTGGGGGTGGAAGCATTACAAGTTGGAATAAGAGAGATACAAGACCCAACATGACCTTAGAATTACAAATTTACAATGAGGGCACATAAGAGGTTGTGGGACCCACATGTGGCAAGATTCCCCACCACACTTGGCATGATTCTCTCACCAATTGAAGTTCAATATAAAGGGTAACATACTTGGGGGATTTTAAGAGGTATTATTCATGGCATGGATCATGTAAGGTTGAATTGGAGTGGAAGATTAACTTCCATGGAAGAGGAAGAGGCATCTTAGAAGAATAGTGACACTTGGAGCTAGATTCCCTAACTCATATGACAACAATGATGAAGATTCTATGACACCTATGAAAAAGTTCAGACCTGATTGCTGACATATGACATATATGACATGTCATGGCGAAAAATATTCTCCAAGAGGGTGCACTAGGGAGTTAGGGCATCCAAGAATCTTCCCCATTCGAATTCATGGAAGATGGAGACTAGGAATTGTTGGACAAGTGGCACACATTGGAATCTCTCCCTACCTCAAGTTGGGATGAGTCTCTTGGATGGAATTAGAGCTAAGGAGGCCTTTGGAATTTTATACAATACAAGAAAAAAGAAGGAGAATGAGTTTGATAATTCTCATTTTGCAAATTTAGGAGCATAGCTTGTCCATGCTAGTGGAGAGTTTACTCTACTTGCGTTAGTACCAATTTCGAGGGTGAAAGATTCCCATCCTAATTGGAAATTGGAGAGACCATTTAGACCTTTCATTTGGAGCTACAATGGAGTCATTTGTTTCAATTTGAATCTACAAGGTTGCTCATGATCTTTTCTTCTTCAACTTGCTCCCACATCTCTTCTAATTTTCTCTCTATATTCTTGCTCTTGGAGGAAGGGAACACATGGAGAGATGATGATCTCTTTGGGGTATTCCAAGGGGCCCCATTTATTTGTAATATTATTTTCATACTCTAAATTTGATGCTCAGATATACCTCAGATCGAAATTCCATGTAAAACCATGTAAAAATGCGTAACTATGTATGAATGGTGCCATTTTCCCATGTAGATTATTGAGAGAGCTTGAAGTTGTTTGGTATCGACTTGTATCAGTAAATATCTATGGTTTTATTGATTTTTCGAGAGCCATTAATATACTGAAGAAGTTTTATACACCTTATGCAAGTAATTTTAACATTTCTCACAAATTTCATAGCAAGTTATAGTGTTTTTCTCTCATTTCCTCCTATGTTAAGACACGTTTACAAATATATGATTTATGGGAGTTGCAACAGCCCTTAGGAACTAATTAATGATGCATGTGGGTTCCCATTGAAGTAATATAACCAATACATGTCTTTTTTATGAAATTTGGTAGGTTCGTACTGCATTGGGGAAGCCATTAGTGACCTCTACCCTTGGGGATTTGAACCTCGAATTTACTAGCAAATTTCCCCATTTTCTCCTGAACTTAAATGAATGTTGTAGAAGTATTTTGGTAGTTTTTAAGAACCCATGAGGTTTATTTTTATGTCTTAATACCATTCAAACTCTCTCATACCTAATTTGAAATCCTTAGGAGTATTTTCGAGCCATATACCCTTGGGGGTTTCAACATCGATTTTCCTGGTAATTTTTCCTTTCATTCTCTATTTGTAAATGCAAGTTACTGAATTACTTATAAGGTGTGAAAGAATATAATAGATGCATAAGGGTTTCCTAATACACCTCAATCCACTATGGACATAATTCGAAACCATTTGGGATCATTTGGGATAGTTTGGAGCTTCACTAGTCCAAGTTTCGAAAAATGGCCAAATTGAGTAAAAATTGCAAATTGGGGAAACTACAGTGGTCACACTACCAAAAAATAATGATGGATTCTCACACCTCTATGTTGGTGACATAGAGATCACTTTTGAAGGTGTTTCTGCAAGCCAAACTTCCATTAAGCATGAAGATGAGTGTGTCACACTACCAAAGAATAATTATATGAATGAATTACAAATATTGAGAGAAACATGTAAAACCTTACCCCAACAATATCATGCATATCTTGATGTGTATAAGGGAGATACACAAAAGGCCATTCCTTTTGAATACTTTGCTGATTTGGTTTTTTAAAATAGGACAAAAAATGAATATGTGGAGTTAGTGAAGAAAGGTCTATGCCCTTCTTGCAAAAGACCTTGGAGATAAAATCATATATGTGTGAGTGAAAAGGAGGAGACCCATGAGCCACCTAGTTCTGAAATGGGTGAAGTAGAAGAAGCAGCACATGAAGAGGATCGAAAACCACTCCCAAGTGACTCTGAAAAATATGAAGAGACATCACATGAGAATGAAGAATACTCTATTGAAAATATTGAATATCATTTCGAGACACATTCTACGTTGGACATGAATCAAAGAGCATCTATTGATGGATGCTTGAACTATGAAGGAGTACCTAATGATGGGTTCTCACACCTCTATGTTGGTGACATAGAGATCACTTTTGAAGGTGTTTCTGCAAGCCAAACTTCCATTAGGCATGAAAATGAATACCTTGTATCAATTTAAGAAGAAACAAGATCAACTTCCCCATCTCCACTTGGGATTCATGAAGTTGGCCCAAGTAAGAAGGAAGAATATGAGGAAGTTCATTTGCAAGAGCCTAATTTTATTGAAGGGTCATTAAAGGTGAATGAAAAGAAGATCGAAGAGACCCTTGACATACTCCATGACACTCAAGCATTGGTGTCCAATTCTTGTTGGAGATTTTATTCTTTGAAGGACCCATCATTCCTTGAAGATATGGAGAAGATTCAAAGAGCAATGTGCAACATCGAAGGTAATTTCATGTCTTTGATTTTTGATAGAAACAATTTGGTTGAGCTTGATGAATGGTTACATGGAGCATACTTGAATAATAATGAGGATATTCATAAGCTCAAAATGAAAAATGAGCAACTTCTTTATAGGTTGCAAGATACTTGTTCTTCCTCCTATGTTTCAGATTGTCAAATGGTAGATTGCTTGGCGGATTTTGATGACTGATTGATCATGAGAAACATGGAAACTTGCAGGTGCTTGATGTGTTTGAAGTTGGTCTTGATGAGAACCAAGCACTTGCTGTGGTGGACGAGGAACTTAAGTTTCCTCTTGGAAATGGTTACCCAATTTTCGAAGAATATTATGATTCCACTACATTGGAACCAACCTATGAGGAAATTTTTTCCCTTTTGAGGGAGGTGTATGATCCTACCCTTATGGAACCTACACATGATGACACTTTTTCATATTCTGATCATTTGGGTGAGTTGGTTCATTCTCCTACATCTTACACTTCCATATTTTGCAACATTCATCCTAATGAAGTATGGGTGAAAAGTTTCTTTTTGATGGTGCCACATGGGGGGTATGAAACTCTTATCCCTCCTTTAGATGATGACATGATTAGAGAACCTTCTTATTTACATTTTCAGAACCATATTTTTTTACCTTATGATGATACATATCTTCATGGATGCACCTATGATGCTCACTTTAGTCACTTCAAGACTCATGATTTTCCTTGTTCCTTGCTTAGTTCAATTGATGTTGGAGGAACATCATCTGATACTTGGGTGAAGAGATATATGATTGGAGCACATTTTTATTGGAAGCAACATAATTTGTTATTTCTTGATGATACACATATTCATGGATGCACAAATGGTACTTCTGCAAGCGCCTTGAAGGCTCAATGTTTTCTTTGCTCCCTACTTGGTTCATATTTTAGTGGATATTCTTCATTCACTTATTGGATGAAATAATACATGGATGACTATTTTGATGCATCTTACATCCTTTTGGAGAATCATTATAGGACATGGGATCCTCACCTATGTCATTGGAGCATATTTTATTGGTCATTTGATGCTTGTATGCACTTGGAAAATGGTGGTCTACTTACTTGGAGGTACAAGCACTTTCATGATTCTTTGATGAGGCGCCTCTTTGATGTCCATTTTTATTATGTTGTTATGTACTTTGAAGATCTATATTTTATACTTATGATGTTTGGAAGAAGGCATACAAGGAAATGGGATCTGGGAATTCTCTTTCTCGATGGTATGGGTTGGATAGCACTCCTAATTGTTGGAGTGCAATACAAGCAATGGGACCCTGGAATAATTTTTAGTCTTATTGGTTTCAAAAAAAAAATTTGGGGGGAAACAAGTAGTATGGGAGATTGAGTTCCCACTTAATAAGGTGATTTTAATCAAAGTAGTGCAGTAGCAAGCATGGTGGTTCCTCTCTAAAATTTTCATGGGATCTTGAAGACTCAAAATTTGGCAACTTCAAAGAATTATACAGTGGTATCAAAAAGGGTTTCCAAAATATGAAAGAGGTAAAGAGTAATTGTCCAAGATTTTTTTTTATGGATTCAATTAATATTTTGGTGTTTAGTGGTAATGTTATAGGGGATATCAATACGAAAAAAAACCCACATCTCCTTGCTTTTGGAACACACAATTGTGTGCATGAGTGCCACTACTCAAAGTTTTGTAAAGAAAGTTTTGGAAAGGAAGTAGGTTATTCAACATACATGTTTGCAATTGCTTGAGGGAAAGCAATATTGGGATGGGAGGTTTTTTCATGTCCCCAAATTTTTCATTGGGTCACAATGGCCTAAGCCACTTGGCCATACTCATGATAGTTTGTCACATTAGTGCTAACAGTCAAATAATTGCCAAGAATGATGTCCAAGTTAGTAATAATGTAAAATTAGATCCAAATGGATAAGGTGGGTCACATTAAGAGAAATTCCCAATTCAAAGTTTTAATATACTCATCCAAATGAACTATCATGGAGGAAAATTACTAGTTCCCTAGGTTGGGGGTGGAAGCATTATAAGTTGGAATAAGGGAGATACAAGACCAAAAATGACCTCAGACTTACAAATTCACATTAAATGGGTCAATTAAATAATAATAAAAATAAATAAGGTGCCATTGGATCATGAGGGCACATAAGAAGTTGTGGGACCCACATGTCGCCAGATTCCCCACTACATTTGGCATGATTCTGTCACCAATTTGAGTTCAAGATGAAGAGTAACATACTTGGGGGAGTTTAAGAGGAATTATTCATGGCATGGATCATGTAAGGTCGAATTGGAGTGGAAGAGTAACTCCCATGGAAGAGGAAGAGGCATCTTAGAAGAATTGTGACACTTGGAGCTAGATTCCCTAACTCCTATGACAACAATGATGAAGATTTTATGACACCTATGACAAATTTCATACCTGATTACTAAAATATGACATATATGACATGTCAGCGATAAAAATATCCTCCAAGAGGGCACACTAGGGAGTTAGGGAAGCCAAGAAGCTTCCCCATTTGAATTGATGGAAGATGGAGACTAGGGATTGTTGGACAAGTGGCACACATTGGAATCTCTCCCTAACTCAAGTTGAGATGAGTCTCTTTGATGGAATTTGATATAAGAAGGCCTTTCGAAGTTTATAAAATACAAGAGCAAAGAAGGAGAGTGGATTTTGATAATTTCTCATTTTTCAAATTGGATACAATAGCTTGTCCATGATAGTGGAGTGTTTACTCTACTTGCCTTAGTAGCAATTTTGAGGGTGAAAGATTCCCATCCTAATTGGAAATTGGAGATTCCATTCAAGACTTTCATTTGGAGCTACAATGGAGTCATTTGTTTCAAGTTGAATCCATAGGGCTGCTCGTGATCTTTTCTTCTTCAAGTTGCTCCCACATCTCTTCCAATTTTCTCTCTATATTCTTGGTCTTGGAGGAAGGGCACAAATGGAGAGATGTTGATCACATTGGGGGAGTTTAAGGGGCACCATTTATTTGTAATATGATGTACATACTCTGTATTTGATTCTCAGATATAAATTAGATCAAAATTCCAAGTAAAACCATGTAAAAATGCCAAACTATGTATGAATGGTGCCATTTTCCCATGTATCTTGTTGAGAGAGCTTGAAGTTGTTTGGTATCCACTTGTATCAGTAAATCTGTGTGGTTTTATTGATTTTTGGAGAGCCATTAATATACTGAAGAATTTTCATACACCTTATGCAATTCCTTTTAACATTTCTCACAAATTTCATAGCAAGTTACATCATTTTTCTCTCATTTCCCCCTATGTTAAGACATGTTTACATCTCTGATTTATGGGAGTTGTAGCAGACTTTAGGAACTGATAAATGATGAATTTTGGTGCCCATTGAAGTCATATAATTAATACATGTCTCTTTTCTGAAATTTTGGAGGTTCGTACTGCATTTGGGAAGCCATTAGTGACCTCTACCCTTGGGGATTTGAACCTCGAATTTACTAGCGAATTTCGCCATTTTCTCCTGAACTTAAATGAATGTTGCAAAAATATTTTGATAGTGTCTAAGAACGCATGAGGTTAATTTTTATTTCCTAATACCCTTCAAACACTCTCATACCCAATTCTAAATCCTTAGGATTCTTTTGGAGCCATATACCCTTGGGGGTTTCAACATCGATCTTCCTAGTAATTTTTCCTTTCATTATGTCATTGTAAATGCAAGTTACTGAAGTAATTATAAGGTGTCCAAGAATATAATATCTTCCACAAGGTGTCCTAATACACCTCAATCCACTCTGGACATAATTCGAAACCATTTGGGATCATTTGGGATAGTTTGGAGCTTCACTAGTCCAAGTTTTGAAAATTGGCCAAATTGGGTAAAAATTCCAAATTGGGGACATTACAGTTGAAGATGGAAAGTAAAACCCATAATAAAAGGTGGATCTTGTATTAGCTGTAAATACTCTCTGTTGATCAATAATGTCAGGAGAAAGGGGAACCGGGCTAACGATTCAACCTCGCTTGACCTGATCATATTCCAACTCTTCTCTGCTATTGTATTGTCGTCTTGTTGAAAAATGATGGTTTCTTGCTATCTTCGATTTCTCCAACTCGCTTTCCGACAAAATAATGGGCCTTCACTCATCTTCCTTATAATGGGTGAGAAACAAGGTCACTATCCTAGGCCTGTGTACAAAACCCCTTGGTCACATGGTCTAAGCCAGTTAATGCCCACCCCTATTGGCTAGGGTGGTTGATGGTGTAGCACTTGTACCTTGAGAAGCTATCGGTTGTGGTTTTTAGGGAAGGCAGGAATAAGGCTTTCATGAGCTTGACATGCAAAACAAGCATTAGGTAGATTTAAATAAGGAACATTATGTAGACAAACTCTATTTATCGTAATAACTGAAATGAAAGGAGGAAATTATTTATTTAGACCAACTTATACACACCTTAGGGATACCTTGTTATGAATTGTTTCATCCATTTGGGATCAACATATTTATATAACAACTATTGGAAAGCAAAAATACAAAATATCGTAGGTGAGCCAGAAGAGAAGCGAACTCCAACTACAAAGGGTAGTGAGCCTAACCTCACTCCTCCAGATAAAATTCTTGTCTCCATAACTAAACATAAGCCAAAGAACCAACAATGTTCCATCTACCATATTGTAACACATGTCTCATTGATGCCTTAGAATTATACAAAAAGAAACATATTAAAACCCCAATTCCCAATAAGAGTTCAATGAAATCCCTTTTGCTTTCCAATTTAGTTAGCACTATTTATTAAATGAAACTTCATCTGCCATTCGATGGAGAAAGTACAAGATAACTCCTCTGTGCTCAATATTTTTTTACCTTAAAAATATTCTTTGTATCTAGAAAAAAATTAAATACGGTTAACTTCCTGAAGGTCATCACTATCCTGTGGCTTTGACTCAATATTATCCATAATCAAGGGTTCCTTAGAATAAGTGAGATTCTTTGTAGTATCTCCATTATTTCTAATTAATGGACTCCTATTGATATGAATGGGTATAATAGGGAATTCAGTATACTCCACTCCACATTAGATCACTCAAAACTACTACTAGATCTTAGAAGCTCTATCGATCAGGGTTTCTCGCGTTGAATTTATATGGACACTATATCTACACTCAGACTGACAACCAATTCTCCATTTTCACCTTAAGAAACCAAACAAATGCTATAGGAAAGGGGAAGCCACTCTTCTTGTGATTTGGTTGTGACCCTGCAACTCCATCAAACTTTGAATTTAAAGAGTACACCACATTTCTATGAGATCCAATTAGATCTTTGCAATCCAATGAAAAGAAATCCAACTGGGAGTGATATTGAGATCAAGTGCGTTTGGAGAAAACCTTACCTTCATCTTCTACTACTCATGAGATTGAATGCCCTCTGTATAGAATTAATACAACCCCTTTAAGAGAGTGCACATACATTTTCTATCATGAATGAGGCCAACCATGACCGACATACATCTCCACTCTGTCTATTTCACTCCCTTTTCTTGATTCTAATAATACAAAGTCTAAACCCTAAAATCTATGAAAAATAAATAAATAAATAAAATGATATCTCCAACACACACATTATTATTGTGGTTGTTCTTTATATATCACCAATATATGTTGATGTTAGTATATCTCAATGCACCAAAAATTATGGACATTCTTCCATGAAATAACCAACTTCATTTTTCCTTTTTTCTTAATACATAAGATTTTTATTAGGCACACATTAGAAAAAACTCAATAAGTAGAAGTGGCATACATACAAGACAAAACTCCCCTAATCTCCTTAGGTCGTTCTCCCTACTACAATAGTCAGTAAAGTACGTTTCAAAATATAGTTGCATAGGATATGAGTAGGCAATGGAACAGATTAGAAAATTGTTCCAGTGGATGTACGTGTCAATCAAAAGTATCGAATGACAAAAATCCATTATAACATTACCATAGCCCTACATTTATACCACAAGAGGCACGATATTTTAATCAATGGAAAATGTGGTGTACGTTACCAATCTTCTCCTCACTTATGTGACCATAAGTATTTGGCTCAATCCTTAAAGTCTAAGAGCCTACAGTCATTCTCACATCTCCCGAAAAAACATAACATTAGAATGGACATTTTAATATCTAAATCTGTCTTTGCTTGATTAGACCCTGTAATTGCAACAATGTGCATATAAAGATGGAGCTCTGATGTTTTTGGAAGAAAGTTGGCTAATGCTCGTAAGAAAGGTTATAGAACATCATGGTAGATAATTAACTGCTATTCAAGAAGCGTTCGCATTTCCTAGTGACAAAGATGAAGCAGGGGATATACATTCAAACCCTTGTGCTCAACAAAAATATTCAACTATAATTCTAAGCAAATAAAGCAGTCCTCTATAATAAAAATATGAAAACCAAAGAAAACACCGAAAACATGAGAAAACCGATGAAAACAACGAAACCCTGAAAAACAAATGCTAGACTGGCCTAACCTTTTTTCTTAATTTTAGTATCTACCCATTGTTGGAAAATGTAATTATGAGTCAATTGCATATCTAGTCTGCGTCGGCTCTATGAGTCATTCAGTCAATTTTTTTGTCAATCTGCAATGTCAGACAGTCAGTCATTCCGCAACAAATCCAGTGCACCTCTCATTGTATTTATGTAATCGTGTTTGTATTCCACATGTCAAGAATTCTTAGGTAGAAATTAATTAAAGTCTTTAATGTAACTCAGTAGCTTCCAAGTGAAGCGATCTCAAGTTGGTGGTTATGCAATTCCTATATATAGAAGAAGATAATTGAAAAACATAGAGATGTGTGAGGGAAGAAGAGAAGAAGTGAAGAGCAAGAGTGAAAGGAGGAGAAGTTCATACCCGTGAAATGTATGAAGAGCCCAAGCTTTTTAAGAAGTGAAAAATCATAGTAAAATCTCATCTCCATGTATTGTTGTCAAGTTGCTCTATTTTGATATGGTAATATACATAAGTCCATAGTTTTATGTATTCATTCTCAAGAATGTTGAATGTTGCATGTCGCACATCTTCTCCAGATTTACTTGCGTGAATGTTATTTACATTTACTGTTTGTAAAAGAAATCAATATTTCCAAATAGTTGACAGTGGTAAAAGTTTTATTTTAAGGAGGAGTAAGTTCTCATAAGTTTCATTTCATATTTTGGCTCTTATGTTTTAGCAATAAATATTTTAAGATAAATTTTGTTTAAGAGATCCACGAAGTTAAGAAGTAACGCGGAGTAAAAAGGATCTTCAAGTCAAGAAGTATGCAAAGTAAAGTATTTCGCAAAGTTAAGAACTTCACTTAAATGCAATGTAAATTTATGAAATATGAAGTTAATTTTCGACAAGCTAGTGTTCAGTAAAGTTAAATTGCTTGGCTAAGTGAAGTCCTCAGCGAAGTAAAATTTGGGGTTCCCTATTGTATGATCGAAGAAGTCCAAAGCAAAGAAAAATAAAATGTCCAGTTACTGCACAGTTCAATCTTCTTGATTGTGCGGTGTGTTTTTCCATTGATATGTTATTAGAGCTTGGTTTACCGAAAGTAGAAATTATATTTACAAAAAGGGAAAAGCGATTAAGAATCGCTTCCACTTTTGGTAATTTGCAAACTCCAATATTTTCAGGAAAAAATTATGAATATTGGTCTCTAACTATGAAATCTTTGTTCAGAGGCCAAGATGTATGGGAAACAGTCCATAATGGCTATGTACAACTAGTAGATATGGTAGCATACAACAATCTCACACAAGCTGAGAAGGATGTCTTGAAGGAACGGGGGAAGAAAGATGGAAAGACATTATTCGACATACATCAAGCAACAAATGAATATATACTCCCAAGAGTAGCAGTAGCAACGTCAGCTAAGGAAGTATGGGACACACTGGAAACTTCTTATCAAGGCTTGAACAAGGTAAGGACTGCCAAACTACAAATCCTTAGAAGAGATTTTGAATCTTTGTCAATGAAAGATACAAAGTCAGTAGAATCATTTTATACTCGAGTTATTGGTATGATAAATCAAATAAAGTCTTATGGAGAAAATCTAAGTGACCAAAGAGTTGTTGAAAAAGTTCTTAGATTTATTCCAAAGAAATTTGAATCTTTAGTTGTGACCCTAGAGGAAAACAAAGATCTATCTTAATTTACTATTAATGAGTTGAAAGCCTCATTACTCAATAACAAACATAGAATTGACAGATCGGATACATCATTAGAAGGTGCATTTGCAGCACAGTCATCCATAAGCCGTGGAAGAGGTAGGGGAATATCAAACTCTAGAGGTAGAGGAAGAAGTTCTTTCAGAGGAGGTCGCAGCAGCAACCCTGCACATGTCATTGGTAGAGGTCAGAATCAGATCCCTAGTCAGCCAAGTGGATAGAGGTCTAATAAATAAAAATTTCAATGTCATTACTGTAAGAAGTTTGGACATTTTGCATATGAATGCAGGAAGAAGCGGTATGAATAAGGAAAGCAAGGTCAAACACAGTCAAGCAACAACAACACTCTGACTAACTCATTGTTCTTAGCATGTGCATATCCACTTGAATGCAATGTTGTCCAAGAAAGTCTAAATGACAAATGGTCTTTAGACTAAAGCTATAGCAATCATATGAATGGTAATTTAAATCTATTCTCTAGTTTAGATAAATCAGTTCAAACTGATGTCACACTTGGAAATAATATACAAGTCACTATTTTGGGTAAGGGTACTATTGATATTCTAACCAAACAAGGGAAGCAGAAATTTATGCCTGATGTTTATTATGTTCAAGTTTTGAAGCATAATTTGATGAGCATTGGAGAACTGATTGTAAAAGGTTACAGAGTTCACATGACAGGAAAGCATTGTCTGATTAAAGCCATATATCCAAGCAATCGCTTAATAGCTGAAGTGCAGATGACAAGCATTCGCTTGTTTCCTTTGAGGATAAGACCAAACATAAAACTAAAAACAACTCAAGTTGTTCATGGAAGTCAGAATGAAAATTCTGGAGCTACTGTAACATCTCCCAAATATTGATGTTAGAATTTAGTGAATTTTTAAAAATATTTCTTTTCATACCACATAATAAAGATAAATAAAGTTCATGGAGTATTTTGTAGCATTCCACTATGTAACATTTCTGTTGATTTCTTATTCTTTCGCTACATACATTGAACTGGACAAGATTGTCCTGCTGAAAAATTCATGACATTATAATTTATCACATACATCTAAATACAACATTTATAATTTATCAGATACATTTAGATGCAACATTTATAATTCATCACATACATCTGGAAGAGGACATATAAGTATTTGACACAACATCCCAATTGACAAAACAATAAGCCAAATTTAAACACACATGATCGAGACAAGGATATAGGTGGTTCACCCCGGCTGGGCTACGTCCACAAAGGCAGGTCAATTCTTATAATATTCAAAGTCAAGGGATACATTATGCAACTCAATGTTGCTATTCTTCCAGCTTCTCCTCTAGCGGGAGATCACTCTCAACAATAATCAAATTATATTCTTCTCGAAAGAGATTACATCTTGCGACACAGTTGTCTCCATAATTAATTGCCACTTTCATCAAGAGCATAATCAATACATAAAATTGTTTTCTTGTGGTCTTTTAAGCCATTCAAACTATAAATACTAACTAAACTTTGCACTATGGCTCACCCATTCCACTATACATAAATAAAGTTCATCTTTTAATACTTCTAACGATTATACGAGGTCACGCCCTTACACACACACTACCAACAATTACGATAAAATCGAGGACACAATAACAATCAAGATCACAATACAAATCGAGATCTCGCATTTATCCACAAGAATTGATTTTCGGGTCTACTGAGACATCGTTTAGAAAAACTAAGAAACTAAAGCACGTAGTAATAACTAGCATAAATTATCAGACAATTGTCCACAGAACTGGATTTTAGGTCTACCAAGACATCGTTTTTACGAAACATAAGAATCTGAACCATGCAATAATAACTATCAAGTAATTATCCACAGGAATCGATTTCAGGTCTATTGAGACATCGTTTGGAAACTCATAAGAAACTGTCGAAAATATCCATAACATCAATCTAAACTTCACGCACGTATAACGTATAAAAAGGAACTATCGATACTTTCTAGAATAACAATATAAACTTCATGCGCATAAACTTTACCAGAAGTGTCCATACTTTCCAGAATATCAATCTAACTTCCTGCACATAAGATCTGTCGATACTTCCTAGAATATCAATCTAGAATTCATGCACATACATCTTACAAGATCTGTCTATTCTTCCCAGAATATCAATCTAGAATTCATGCACATACAACTTATAAAGAACCGTCCTACTTTCCAGAATATCAATATATGATTTCTATCCAACGTAATAAAAACATGTAGAAATGCCTATACGATATCAAGCTTAATGGATACGCAGATAAATGCAATCACGATCTCAACACTACTACATAGATCCTATAGAACAAAGATCTACATCTCCCATTCAGCATACAGACATAACTTGAGTTTTTCTTCCCAGAGTAAGCAATAAATGAAATCCCATTTTCCATACAACTACAGAGATTGGGGATCTACGCTTTCAGCATGAGGAACGAACTTAGCGTTTTTCATTCAAGGATTTAGTAAGAAAAGAATTCACGACTTCCATAGATCTACATAGTGAGATGTTAACCCATGAAAGGGTTGCATTTAAATAGACAGCAAGCAAGAGAAATACCAATCCACATAAAATACCTACCAGGTCATTCAGAAAATTGGGGATTACTACCGTACCACAATTTATTACAACACTAATACAGATTGCTCATTTGCACGACAATCGTATAGATTGATGGGCAAATGTATTACTAGGAAGCCAGATTGGTTCAGTCAAAATACCGTCCATGTTAAGAAGCAACAAGAGGAGTATCATGGCAGGATTCGAGCCTGTGACTCTGATTGGTGAACCTATCAACAAAATTCTACTGACAGGGCGTTGAAGAGTACAACAGATCGGGGTTCTTACAGTTTGTAAATATGGAAAATAGAATTTAGTTTTCACCACAGGATTACAATTATCGATATCAAGGAATTAAAACAAAACCTGAGGACTAAATCTGGTATTTATACAGAATGGGATTGTATCGGTCAATCGCAAGGTCACTTCGAGGGTATGTGGAGATCGACCCAGAACGCTATCATATGAATCTAAAAGTAGGAAGTCGAGATATACTACGACTCTACCAAGCAAATTGGTACCGAGATCAGTGACTGAAATTTAACTCAGTAAATATATAACACTCTAAATAAGGTGAAAGATACAAACTGTAATGAGCGAAAAAGCATAGAGAGGACAACAACCACCTCTTATAACTTATTTGTACCTGGATTAATTACTAATTTAACCCAATTTATGAGACATAAAGGATCTCTGCTCTGTACGGGGGCGTTCTAGGCACAAGTATGAAAACTAACTATTTATCATAATGAAAAGAGATATCGATGGAGGCACAATAGTAATATGCAATTAAAAAAGTAAAACGAAAGGATTACCAGATCTCAGTTCTCTCTTCATGGTTTTCATCGAAATGTATTATCGTTGATCCTTAACCGTCCTCTCAGGTGGAGATCGAACGCATTTAGCAGAGACATAAATCCCGCCGCTAACAGGCACTTTAGAGATAGAAGTGTTCCTGCAGAAAAACGAAACAACCGGTGCTTTCCTCCTTCTCTCCGCTCCATATTTTTCCCCCCTTCCTTCACCTACCTTCTGTCTATTTAAAACTCCGAATGATTTAGTAGGTGGAAGTTTTATTAGCCCCACCTCCTTCTTGGGATGACAAGTGGCGCCTTTGCTTCTCGTGTTCTTATAGTGACCTGTGGAAGCTTGCACCAAGTGGCACTATTTATTTAAGGAGACTTCACCTCTATTCCTCGACTGATATTCTACCTAACTCCTCTCTTCAACTTGTATGACCTATGAATATACTTAATATATATATATAAATGAATTACGGGATGGTAGCTAAAAAGGTCTAGCAACCTGAGAATGGAGTCATGTTTCCACCAACTCCACTCCATACTAACTAAGGTTTTAACCAAAATTGCTAATTAACCCCGGTGAAATACCTTGGCTATAGCAATATACATATTATTGCTATTAGTAATATATGTATACAAGGAAGTCCTTGAAAGTAATACTCCCTTGTAGTGGAGGTTCTTTATTTAATAAAACTAACAATGAATATATTTTTGGGTGATATATTCGCGTTGTATAAACTTCGACAGTCATCTATTATACTTATATTTATACATAACTAATACAATGCTTTCGTAGATATATCTTAGATCACTAGGATAACAATCTAGATATAATTATCTCCACCATCCTATTCTTGTAAACCAAGCTAAGTTGCTATCTCATTCCATGTCCCATCATGCACAACCTAAATCCGATTAAAACATCCTAGCTTATGGATAAATATAATTCATCCTTCTCCTTGTCCTCAAGTATAGAATTGAGGAAAGTTTTAGTCTCTTTTCGAATCTAGGATATATTAATAAAATGACCTCCTAATTTATTTAGGATCATTTATCATAGCTATCCTCAAAGCCCTCTAGTTGATTAGGGGCAATGCGACGAGTAACTGCTTCCTTAATTTATTACGACGGCACTTATAACCATTAAGATAAATTTGTAAATCAATTTACTTTTCTTCAAGTGTCCTTGGCACTAAGGTATTACCCATGATCCTGGTGGTTACCCTACTTATCACTCCTCTTTCGTAGTGGCTTCCATCACCCGTTGTTTAAGTTGCGTCACCTCTTTAGTCCCATAGATTTTCGATAATATTTGAAACTTAGATAGATATTGAAATGATAATTTTTAGGGTCCACTCATGGGGCCTTGGCCTTGAGTTCCTCAGTAAGGCTCTTACATAACTCACAATACACATTTATAAATTTGATAGGGATAGAGAGGGGGTATTACAGCTACATTCAAAGTAGAAAGTAAAGAAGCAGAAATTCACTGTGACAAGGAAGAAAAAGACAGCAACAAAGAAATGCAAGTAGCGTTTCAAACAGAAATAAAGGATGAATCCTGGTTGTGGCACTTTAGATCTGGACATATGAATTTTCATGGGATGATGCTACTGCACATGAAGGACATGGTGAAAGGATTTCCATTAATTCAAAATCCAGAAAGAATTTGTGAAGGCTGTATTTTTGGAAAAAAACACAGAGGAAATTTTGCAGTTGGAAAGTCATACAGAGCTCGCACAGCACTTGAAATTGTGCACTCTTATATTTGTGTACCAATGCAAACACCGTCCATGGGAGGATGCACTTACCTTCTCACATTTATTGATGATTTCACAAGAAAAACCTGGACATATTTTCAAAACACAAATCCGATGCATTTGGTTGTTTTCAACAGTTCAAGGCACTTGTGGAGAAGCAAAGTGGCTATAACATTAAGATCTTAAGAACAGATAAAGGTGGTGAGTTTGTTTCAAATTATTTCTTAAACTTTTTTAAAAATCATGGCATACACAGGAAATTCACTATGCGCTATTTGCCACAGCAAAATGGTATCGCAGAGAGGAAGAACATAACCATTATGGAGATGGCACACAGTATGTTGGAAGCCATGCATCTGTGGAATGAATACTGGGCTGAGGCAATGGCAGCTGCTGTATACATCATGAATCGATGTCCGATGAAAAGTGTGAAGAAAAAAGTTCCACAGGAATCCTGGACAATTATGAAACATAGTGTTTCGCATTTAAAATTTTTTGGTTGTGTAGCATACACACAAGTTCCAGATTAGTTAAGAAGGAAATTAGACAAGAAAGGACAGAAATGCATTTTTATTAGGTATTCTGAATACACAAAAGCATACAAGTTGTATGAACCTGTAACAAGAAAATTTATTATCAGTCGAGATGTTCAGTTTGTAGAAAATGAAGCATGGGATGGAACCAAAGAGAAGAATGTTAAAATCATTTCTCATGTCGAACATGATGACATCGTAGAAGATGTGGTTGAGAATCTGCATGTGAATCAGAATGTCGCAGTTCCATCTACTCCCAGGACAGTGTGGCATGTTTCAACCCAAGGAACTCTGACACAAGTCATAGTTCAAGCTACTCCAACAAGCACGCCAAGTTCACAGCGAACTCCATCAAGCAGTTTGTGAAGTTCGACATCAACAACTTCGACAAAGACAAGAAGTCGTCGTGAGATATATGAGACTAGTACACCCACTAAATTCTCAGTTTTTGCATTATTTTCTCAAATTAATGATTGCTAACATTTGAAGAAGTTGTTGAAGATAAAGTCTGGGCACAAGCCATGGATGAAGAAATAGAATGCATTGAGAAGAATCAAATATGGGAATTAGTCAATGTTCCAAAGGACAAGGATGTGATAAGCATGAAATGGATTTATAAGACCAATCAAGATGTTGATGGAAATGTGCAGAAGCACAAGGCAATATTGGTAGAAAGAGGGTTCACATAGTAGCCTGGCATAGACTTCAATGAAACCTTTGCACTTGTAGCACGAATGGACAATATCAGAACAGTTTTGGCCATCGCAGCACATAAGACATGGCCTATTTACCAAATGGATGTCAAGTCTTCATTTTTAAATGGTTATTTGGAGGAGGAAGTATATGTGGAGCAGCCACAAGGCTACGAAGTCCCAAGACAAGGACACAAAGTATACAGGTTGAAAAATGCACTCTATGGTTTGAAGCAAGCTCCTAGATCTTGCTACAGTCGCATTGACTCTTACCTCATTCAGAATGGATTTCACGGAAGTGAATGTGAGCCAATGTTGTACACAAAAATCAACAAGCAAGATAATAATATAATTGTCCGCTTGTATGTAGATTATTTAATATTTATTGGTGATTTTGGCATAGAGGAATTTAGATGAATCATGGAAAGTGAATTTGAGATGACTAATTTGGGGCTTATGAAGTATATTTATATCTCAGTCGAAATATGCAAGTGATGTCTTGAACAGATTTAAGATGTTAAATTGCAAGACAGCTCCAACACGAGTGATAACAGGTTTGAAATTGAGCAAGGATGATAATGGATCCAATGTAGATCCCGCACTATTTAAAAGGCTTGTTGGAAGCCTTATGTATCTTACAGCAACAAGGCCAGACATCATGTATGGAGTCAGTTTAATCTCAAGATTCATAGAGTCACAAAAAGAATCTGATTGGAAAGAAGGTAAAATAATTCTGAGGTATGTAAGTGGAACAAAAGACTTTGGTATTTTTTATACTACCTCAGAAAATTTCAAACTCATCGGATACACTGACAGTGACAATGGAGGCAGCATAGATGACAGAAAAAGCACGTCTGGGAATACATTTCATTTTGGAACAAGTGTTGTATCATGGGCTTCAAAGAAACAACCCATTCTAACTCTTTCTTCAGTAGAAGTGGAGTATGCTGCAACTACAAGTGTTGCATGTCAAGTCGTTTGGATGTGGAGGATGTTAAGTGATATGTTGCAGAACCAGCAAGAACCCACAGTCATTTACTGTGACAACAATTCAGCTATCGCACTGTCAAAGAATCATGTGTTCCACAAGAGAACCAAACACATTGATGCAAGGTATCATTTTATCAGAGAATTGATAAATAACATAGAAATCTATTTAGAATTTTGAAGGTCTGAATATCACGTAGCAAACATCTTTACCAAACCATTGGAAAAGGACCCATTTGAATATCTGCGAAGTTGTTTTGGAGTGACAAGTTCTGCATAGTGAACTTCGTCATACATAGAGCATGTTTTAGCTCTGAAACATTTTATAAAATTTTATTTTTGTTTAATAATCCCCATCTGCTCATAATTAAGGGGGGGTGTTGGAAAAATGTAATTATGATCCAATTGCGTATCTAGTCTGCACCAGCTATGTCAGTCACTCAGTCAGTCTGCAATGTTAGACAGCCAGTTAGTCTGCAACCAATCCGGCACGCAACTCATTGTATTTATGTAACTGCATTTGTATTCCACATGTCAAGAATTCTTAGGTAGAAATTAATTGCAGTCTTTAATGTAACTCGGTAGCTTCTAGGTGAAGTGATCTCAAGTCAATGGTTATGCAATTCCTATATATAGAAGAAGATAATTGAAAAATAGAGAGATGTGTGAGGGAATAAGAGAAGAAGTGAAGAGCAAGAGTGAAAGGAGAAGAAGTTCATACCCGTGAAATGTATGAAGAGCCCAAGCTCTGTAAGAAGTGAAAGATCATAGTAAAATATCATCTCCATGTATTGCTATCAAGTTGCTCTATATTGATACAGTAACATACATAAGTCCATAGTTTTATGTATTCATTCTCAAGAATGTTGAATGTTGCATGTCGCATATCTTTTCCATATTTAAGTCCATAGTTTTATGTATTCATTCTCAAGAATGTTGAATGTTGCATGTCGCATATCTTTTCCATATTTACTTGCGTGAATGTTATTTACATTTACTATTTGTAAAAGAAATCAATATTTCCAAATAGTTCACAGTGGTAAAAGTTCTATTTTAAGGAGGATTAACTTCGCATAAGTTTCACTTCATATTTTGACTCTTATGTCTAAGCAGAAAATATTGTAAGATCAAGTTTGTTTAAGAGATCCGCGAAGTTAAGAAGTAACGCAGAGTAAAAAGGATCTTCAAGTCAAGAAGCCCGCAAAGTTAAGAACTTCGCATAAATGCGAAGTAAATTTATGAAATGCGAAGTTAATTTCCGACAAGCTAGTGTTCGGTAAAGTTAAATTGCTCGGCAAAGTGAAGTCCTGAGCGAAGTAAAATTTGGGGTTCCCTATTGTATGATCGCTGAAGTACAAAGTGAAGAAAAAAAATGTCCATTTACTATGCAGTTCAATCTTCTTGATTGTGTGGTGTGTTTTTCCCTTGACCCATGACTCGATTGGTCCTCCTGTAGAAACTATCGAATCCCTATGCTGGCGTTGCAAGCCACAGCTATTAATGCTCTCGATGAGATTCGAACTCTCAAACTCTGGAAAAGCACTTTACTTGGGCTTTGTTTCAAACTTTGGACTTGCTCTTCACTAGCTAGCACACTAGAGCTTCATTAGGCTCACACTGCTTTGGCTTCTGGGTGCACGAAACTTTAGTATGGTGAGACTCCATCGGACCAATAAATCTATGCACTTGTACTTAAAAAATATACATTAATATAAAATTTAATTTAATTTTCTATGGGTGTAGTATATGGTATATTCAATCTACTCATCACCTTATACCACAACATGAAGAAAAACAAATACAGAGCAACATGTAAAGAAAATATCAAAGGCGAAACTTCCAACCCATACAAAGATCCCAAGAGCTATTAGCATTTGTTAAAAATCCATTCTTGACCTGGGCATCATCTTTTCTTCTCTGCATTTGTTAAAAATCCACTGTTAAACAAGGGATCATCTTTTCTTCCCATGCATTAAACTTGTAAAATTTCAGCCAGCATGAAAAATTTCAGCCAGCATGAGGCTCTGGCCAGGGGTGCTTTTGTTTGGAGAGTGTAATATTTCCATTGTGAAAAGAAATATGCTCGTCTCAAAGTGAACGTCTCATGACCGCATACGTTGTCAAATCAATAAGTTTAGCTTGCATCCATGAAACAAGTTTATGTTAGCCTCATCACTTGCACCATACAAATTTCAAATACCTTGCACTATATTTTTTTTATACATACTTTATAAAAGATCGTTAAACCTTTTACAATGAGTATATCATAACTCGTGTGCTTGGATTTGAAAGTGTTATTTATCTTTGTGAGGGTAGTTGAACCAATTATTGATCTACTTCTATTGCTTGCATGTTTCTTGCACAAGTCTTGATCTTCCTTGAAAAACACATAATAAAGAGCACTTAACATTAAGCATGATTTTGGGTGTAATATCACCTTCCAGAATATTGACCTTTTGATCACCTAGCAGATATATGTCCTGTCATGTGCCAATTTAATAGCTTTATTTAACTAGAACTTGAGTTCAACCCACGGATTAACTCGAATTAAATCTATGTACTTAAAGTGAAATTGCTATCTTACCATTATTTTCTAATTCGTGAATACACAACTCAAGTAATCGAGATATTCAAGTTTAAAAATCAAGTGATCTTACATAAATCAATTGATATGGATATATAATCCATTATTTACCAGAAGTGGCCATCAAGGCCACTTAGGCCCTACCGTATGTCCATGATAGAACCCTTTTAAATCCCTTACAGGATGCTATGCTATACTTACAGTTTCGAAATGACAATGCTTGTTTACATGAGTATTTTTTTTCTTTTGAGTTACATATATTGTTTGGATGTCTTCATGTTAAAGACCAGTTAAACATATTTATCTTAAGTAATTTCTTCAAATAGCTTATACAATGGTGCATGTAGATTTACATCATAAAAATCCTCACATATCATAATCTTTTTGTTCACAAAAACAATAAAAACAAAAAAATTGTATCTCCTTAAGATTTCCACCATTGGTCCTCATGAATCATATAACCCACAATTTAATAACAATTGAGTTTACATAGGGAGAATCCTATCATGTTATTTTTAATGCTTGCTTGCACGACCAATTTTATTATTTGAGTTTACAAACATTCTCATTTTCAAACAACACAAGCATGAAAGCGGTTTTTTTTAAACCTTCAAGTTCTCAGTACAATATATTGAATCTTACAAATAGAGAATCTCTCTTTATAATTTCAATAAAAGAAATAAGCATGGAAAGTAATCTATATTTATAAGTTCAATGCAATCGAAAATAACAATGAAGACATTTCACTATCGAGATGGCCTTTTAAGATATTCAAATATTTCTCACAATGCATTAAACAGAGAAACTGATTTCGGAGATATTTCACTTTCTACATTAAAGTTTTCAAAATGTAGAAATCGATATTCAAGACATTCACTATCTATTGTGTTTGTGACCAGTAATATACTAGCAAAGCCACATAACTTGTGATCGGTGAACACCGATAGGTCACAAGCTAAGTGCCATGAACAAGTTATATGTGACTTGTTCTCCACGCTTAATTCTAATCTCATGTTGTCTATGTCTTACCTAGTTGTTACCTTATTTAGTTAAAAGGCTTGTCTCTCACTACTTGTTATCCATACAAGACCTACGAGTTAGCCATGCATCAACTACCAACTATTATATATATAGATAGATATATAAAATTTTATTTGGAATTTTGAATGAATATCATAAAATTATTCTCGACATTACATTTGTCCTATCCTCCTTCAATCTTGGAAAAGCATAGATGGTAGTCCACCCCAAATTCTAAGATAGAAACACTTATCAGTGTAATCAAGAATTTTCTAAAAACACTAATGCAGGCAATTAACCCAATAATGCAGGAAATTATACCTTGAGATGGATTTATACTGATATGATAGAAATTGGTCAAAAACTCTGTCCTATAGAGTTAGAGCCGAGACCACTATTTATCAATTATAGTGTCGGGGTTATAATTGATAAGCAGTTATTTTCATGTGCCAGAGGTTAAATAGATAACAACTATTATGACATAAAAGTTAACATAGCGATTACGCTCTATCTGTATGCTTATAATATTGACAAGGATTAGCTCCATTACAACTTTTTTTCTTTTTTCATATCTTGATCTGTAAAAGGAAAAAACTACTCAAATTATAGAATGAATAGATTTGTTCCATTCACAAATAAATGCACATGGTTTCTTTAATATTTTGGGTGGGCACATCGATTTTATTGATCTGTAAAAGGAAAAAACTACTCAAATTATAGAGTGAATAGAATTGTTCCATTCACAAATAAATGCACATGGTTTCTTTAATATTTTGGGTGGGCACATCGATTTTATTCATAGAAGATAGATTGAGTGGATCGCTTTGCTTTCAAGAACTTGATGTTAGAGCATTTGTTTAAAAACATGTAACATGTTTACTTTACCATTTATCAATCTCTATGTTTGCATTTGTGAAATCTTCTTACCTAAAAGTTTTGTAGATAGGATATCAATTTTGTTTTAAAAATATTCTAATGCATACTTGCATTGATATCAATATATGGTTTGAAAGATGAAATTGCTTATGGGTTTTGGATTTTAATTTCTTCTAGTTAGAATCAAATTATTTTTTAGCTTTTTTAACAATGAAGTATGCTCAAGCTTGCTAGTTTTAACATCAAAATTTATGTTTTGGGTGTAATTTCATTTTGAGTGGAAAGATTTTTTATTTTTCTTGTATTTGCAATCGATGTCGAGGTGTTTTGGGACTTAGTTTTCCTAAAGAATTGGGAGTATAGCCAACTTAAAACCATGCATATATTTTCATTTATTCTTAGACGATATATTAAGGACTATTTCTACTATTTCATTGGACTATTTCTACTATTTCATTGGTAGTTCAATCCTAAATCGTTTCATTAAATTTAACTTTTTCTTATACTTTATGTGTCTTTTTTTTCATGAATTTAAAAGGCTTGGTCGACCTTCCCTACACAATTTTATGAATGCTCTCATTAATTATTACATGTTGATCATCCTAGGTAAGAATTGATGATCGACTTCTCACTTTATTTCTAGTTCAATTTTAAACATTATACATATTACCTTAGATGGTTTTAACAACTCACACATATTACTTTTAGATGGTTTGAACAATGAGTTGATTAATAATTGGGTTAGGTTTTGTAGTTTTAATTTTTTAAATGATGGTTTATTATTTGTTAGAGGGCTACATCTATCGGGAATTCTCGAGAATCAAGGTATAGCCAAAATTACAATCATTACATAGAAAGTCGGCTCCCAAAGAGCAAGTATAATAAAACAAGATTTGAACCCGGGTAAAGAAGATAACAACATTCCTCCCAACCACCCGATCTACACTGAATTGACTTGTAATTTTAATTTGAATTATACATCGATCTATTTTTAAATTTATTAAACATAAACATAAAAATAGATCATAATAAGAAGAACACATTTCCGTGGAGGTTTAAGTAAAATAACCCCTAAAGATGTTTACGTTGTGAGTTTAATGGAAGTTTTTTTTTGTTAAGGTGGGTGGTTGAAGGTTTTAGTAATTTTTGTTTTTTCATTTTCTTTTTTGTTTTAGTGCACCTAATTAGCTCTACAAACGCATTGATAAAATAAGTTTCCTTCATCGATGCATCAAAGAATAATATATATTGAATGTTGTTATACCATTATGTAAAAAATTATTTTTATTCAAACAAACCTCTTTAGCCGATTTGAAACCTAAGGAATTAATACAATGCACAATGCATGGATTCAAGTTATTTGTAATAGAATATACGTTTCCCTTTTTTTTAATTAATTATAAAACTAAATGGTGTAATTAATTAGCATGACATGCATGACATGCATCAATTGTCTTTGATAAATGTTGCATCGATATTAATTTTTGTTGTGATTCAAATAGTGTACGAATAACATTGTAGCGTACTAACGTATGCATTGCAATTTATGGATCATCGAAATAGTATAAAACATTTGGATTTGGAAATAAAATGGATAATTTTATTAATTTGTTAAATCCATAAAACTAACTAATATCTTTAATTATGAAAAGATGCATCAAAACATTTAAATATATGGCACATTGCCATGTTTATTTGTTAAAAATCCAAGAGTGCACATGGAACATAAAAGTTGTTAAAAATCCAAGAGTGCACATGGAACATAAAAGTGCACTAGTGTGGATGACAATTCAGTGAACTATCATAGGTTTACAACATTCCACAATATGATATATAGTTGGTTATTTTTAAAAGATTCAAAAGATGGACCTATGCATTTAATTATTTATATCTAGACACGTGACACATGTGTGTTTAAACAAATCATCAATTTGTAAATTTATTTCTTAATTTCAATTTTATTTTATTTATATAGAAATTATATTTTTGATAAGAAAAAATAAATAAACAAGAGCCACGAGGTGGCAATGTCCTTGACATTGCACCTGAGTTGATTGGTGGTCTGTAATTGCTAGACCATTGAAAAAGAAAACAAGTTTTTTCTTTCTACCAACAAACAAGAGAAGAGGTTCACACTTTAGTTAACAACATCCCATGATCTATTAACACTATACATAACTAAATCCAACAAAAGAAATCTCCAAATAAATAAGGATTAAACTTTTAGGGCCATGCATTACATTGAAATAGGATTTTGAATCCATGAAGTTACATATGAGAGGCGGAATATGTCGTTGATTGCTTTTAGGTCATGTTAGCTAGGTCTGGTATGGCACTATGAGGAGGTTATCGGGTAGGGTGGGTCCTCCTAGATGGGATGTTTGTTGAGCTCTGAGTGAGCTTCCTAGAAACAAAACTATGTACATTATATCACACCACAAGGCTCCCTCCTAAATTTTCATATAATTTATCGGATGCACAAAGTCTATCCATTTTAAAGCACTTCCGATGGACAAAAGCTTAAAAGGTTCTGAGACAGATTACAACTTAGCTGTCTGAATCAGTCAACTAACTTTAACAAGTAGTTATCGAAGTTGTTTGATGATCTAATCTCTATCTGGAACTATTGGAAAATTCGGATAGATAGGCATATTTGATTACTTAATGCAATGGGACGTGTTACACATACATACAATGAATGCACACCTATATTATTATTGAAACCTGTGATGGCCGGAGAAGGCGTCCCGAACATCTATGATTATCAGGAAATGTGATTCATGTCATTTGGCAATGTGTGCAGCTTAACACTTTGCAAGGATATCAAAGACATGCGTGCTTAGTGGCTTGAGATGTCCATGCAAGTAGTTCAATATTCTTGTTCATCTTTTCGGCATAGTTCATCAAAGTAAGATAGTCTTGTTGTATACCAATCTTGAACAACTTCTGCTTCAGAAACTACTAGAAATTTTGAATGAACTACATAACTAATTAAGACCATCGATGTTGCATAGCCATTGCTCTGTAAGACCATTGATGTTGTGTAGCCATTGCTCTGTTAGGAGACTAGTATATTGATTATTAAAGGCTTAAAATTGATATGTCAACAAATCCTACCATATTGTTTATTTGTTGATTACCTTTCAGTGAGCCTTTGCAACTTTATCTAACATGTAGATAATAGATTGTCCCTTGCTCTAGAACTTGAGGTATTCTTTGTAAATTTGAGAAAACTCCAGTAGTTTGTCAATCCATGCTAAATTTTTTTTAGCAAAATTGACTATAGACATCTACCGAGCCGCTTTTGAGGTCATTTAGCATCTTAATATGCCTAATGGCATGCTTATCAAATATAAGGTTTTAGGACTTGCGGATGAAATCACAAGTGCTTACCCCTTTGAGTTGACCTTTTGTCATGAAAAATCTAAGGTTTACCCTTATTTAAAATATATATAAAAACATTGTTTTATTTCTAACTGATAAAGTAGTTACCCTTTCATGGAAATGGTGGAAAGTTTAACCTCTAGTCCCTATATTATAATATATATTTATAATATGTTAATGAAAATGAAAAAATGAAGTTCATAATCAACTAAAAAATAATTAAACATACATCACATACTCCTATGAGCATCTAATGAATATTTTTGGTTCACCTCAAATAAAAAAATATAATCTCTTAAATAACTAATAAATATTAATAAATATATTTGTGATTCACATCAATTAAAAATTGCCATTTTCTATGGGAAAAAATATACATACATATTCACAATTACTTTTAATTTTTTTATATAAAATACTTTGAGATATAATTTTTTTTGCAATTTTCACTCATAATACTTTTTTTATACAATTATTTTCTATACAATTGTGTAAATGATCTATTATAAAGTTAGTAACATACCTATTAAATGATGGTAAGGAACATTGAAGTACTTTTTTTAATACAATTGTGTAAATGATGTACTATAAAGTTAGTAACATACCTAATAAGTGATGATAAGGAATATTGAAGTGAAGTGAATTGTGAATGGAAGGAGGAACACATTTTTATTTTATATGAATAGTTAAGTGAGTCCATCCATTGAATGGACTACACATAATGGATAGATACTTTAAATAAGATCTCACTCAAAAATTGACTTTAAAAATTACACTCAGTTTAGTTCCATATTAAATTTATTTTTTCCATTCCTAAAATTCTTATTATAACATTATAAACGTGCAACATATAAACATTTAATGTATACAAAATGTGGTTACATGTAACATGTAAACATTTAATGTATGCAAAATGTGGTTACATGTATGGAAGTTAAAGACTTTCTAGATGGGTACATGGAACAGATTTTTAGATGTGAAAGAAAATTCATGCTATTAAATTAATTTAGTCAAACTTTAAACCAAATCTATAAATGACATCGTTCATGAATGTACAGAACCCATAAATGGATTTTGGATCGTAAATACAAATATTAATACATTACAAAATAGTTTGATAAAAAAAATAAAGTTTCTTTGGAAGTAGTTTCATGGCCGGGAGGGTCTACATTGCCCTAGCTTGTATGATAATAAAAAAATGGAAAATTATACTCAAAACTATGAATGAGCGATAAACAAGTAAACAATGCCAATATTAGTATGCGAACTCGACAATTCTTATTTGTATGAATGAGCGATAAACAAGTAAACAATGCAAATATTAGTATGCGAACCCTACAATTCCTGTGGAGTAACCCAAAGTGAAAAAGGTAATGGAAAAACAGTGAAAAGAACTTACGATGTAATTTATATAGTCAAATATCCATATTATTTATAGCAAAGTCTTATAAAAAAAAATCATTTTGAGAAAAACTCCCTAAGGGATAAACCAAAGAAGGAATGTCTAAAATACGATTCATATAAGGTTCAATACATGCCTAAGTAGACTCGTATGTGAAATCTCATGTCCAAACATTCCATTATATGCATACATCATTCATGCAGTGGAGGTGTGACCCAGAAATTGAAACTACCATCGCACTTGTCGATTGAAACTACCACCTGCTCATCGGTAGCCTTGAATAAGAAGAATGTTTAGGAAATTAGATGACAGCAAGAATGGATGTGATGTCTTCAACAACTAACTAATGTAGAGAACAAAAACATAAATCAAAATTGTGCCTTGATAATTTAGAGAACAAAAACACAAATCAAAATTGTGTCGTGATTTACATGGATAAACTTAGAGGAGTTGATTATGTTCTTTAACTAATCACATTTTTAATTTAATTAATGATGCTTTAGTTTAAAATTTTAAAAGAGAACATGATAATAGCATTTATGGGAAGGTAAATGTGAAATTTCAAATAAATCAAATATTCTTACATATATTGATAACAATTGCAAAGATGCCCGACACCTAAATTCTTAACCAGTTTTATGTAAAATTGCATCGTTATAGACATGCAGTTCAAATATAAAAATTCCCAATAAACTAAAGCTTCTTGATTCTAAATTGTTTTTCATTCCCAATGAGGAAAATGTTTATAGCTACAGAGAATATCCATTATTTTGCATTATATTTTATGGCATTTTGTACTTTCTAGAGGAAAGGATCTCGCCCAAGTGGTCCTCTGGAATCCAGTCGCCCGTGGCAGGATCTCTCATCCAGAAAGCCTTCTTTATGTCCTCCTCCAGTCCTCTTTCTCCTACCCCTTTAGACTGCTCTGCAACCCCACCTCCGGTATAACTCCATCGTTGGTCAAGAAACTCATGGCTTCACCTGTTGACGTTGCATAACTTCTCAATTCCCTGCATCAAACAAGAGGAGAAAATAAAATCTTGACGTTTCTTTCATAAACCAGAAAGGTAAACCAGAAACCTAACCAAACCCAAGCTAAGATTGTCTCATAAAAAAATTAGAAAATGTGAAAGTGCATACCAAGTGACAATCATCGACCCAGAAAGTGAAAATGTCAAAGTGGAGGTGCGACCCAGAAATTGAAACTACCATCGGACTTGTCGATTGAAACTACAACCTGCTCATCAGTAGCCTTGAATACCTCTACAATTTCTGGATTGTTTGTGTGATGATTCTGAATACGGAGACCATAGTTTGTTTCTCGTAGTGTTAGCTGCAAGACCTATCCTGCAGAGAAAAGCATATCGATGATGTCAAGGAATGATCACAGACAAATGCTTATAACTGGCAGCAGCACCACGCACAACTCACCTGGAACAAGGAGAAGAAGATCATCGCCTAGGACAGCACATGATGCACGGCCCGGTCCATCCCACCCCATCCGTCTCACAAATTCACGCCACGCTTCGACTCGCTCACTCGTTACAGGAAGCCCTAAAGAAAAGATGAACATCTGACGACAGGGAGCGCATTGCATTGGGGATTACTTAACGGCATTGCATTGCTCAATGCCCGAAACTGTTAGAAGAGAAGATAAGATAAAATGTCACGAGTATTGCTGTTATTTTTGTCATAATAGTAAGGGTTCTGGAACGTGGAACGGGGGGCCTGAATCATGTGTCCCTTCAACCTGTACAATCCTCCCTCTCGGACACTAATCTCTGTAGCTTGAACTATGATTAAGTTCTTGGCCCATAAAATAACTTTTTAACTCACAAAGGCAACACTATATCCCCTCTTCTAATGATGAAGTAAAACATAGATTCTTCTTTAACCCACCTGCTAATCGTCATTTAGGCCTGCTTCTCCTTACTGTCTGGGACATATTTATTCAAAAATCCGGGAGCATTAGCGAAACCCGAACCCTCCTTGAATATAGATGCATTTACTAGGTCAATACGCCATCTCCCAACGAGATTCATTGGCTTGAAAGGACTAAAAGCGACTGAAATAGATGGTGACGGTGTACGAGTGAATGTGACAATGAAGAAAAAGGATATGGCCGCTCTGCAAGCTCTCATGAGAAATCCAGAGAGCGAGATATGCTGAGTTTAGCCCTGACGCAGAAAAGACTCCCCGCAAACCTCTCTTATGTGAGCCCGCCACCGAGGCCCCGGAACCAAACATCAAGGCTGACACCAGCTTTCAAAGAGCCAAGTAAAATTAAAATAAATATTTTTTTAAAATATATTTAGTATGGAAAAATATAACATTACCATAAACTACGTTAAAAAAAAAAAATTATGTCAGTACTAGGCTGTTAATAACACTCACCGAAAAATATATGTCAAGAACATAACTATTTATTACCTCCTTATTTAAATTTTTAGTAAATTAAAATTTAGAATTTATTTTAAATTTGTCGATTTTTTTTTTTTAATCCCTAAATATATTCAAAATATTTGTCTCGCATCGAATAACATCGAGCATCCTATAAAATTAAATATAGATTCACTATTAATGTACTCATTTTCATTAAGCGGTGTTAAAAAAAAATCCCCTACATTTACTTGGTGCGATTTTGAATATACATAAGCACGGTTATCGAAGCTTGGTGTTTATGGAGTCACTCATAGAGGTGCATATGGAGCACTAACGGTCATTAGATATTATTTTTAAAATGTCATGATACGTAGATAGACATGGAGTGCACCAATAAAGCATAAAATAATTTTACAAAATCATGCGATTTGTGGTGTGTTTTATAATATCTATAACCACTCTTTGACATGCATCTCAAGATTATAACGAGATTGTTTAGGTTATTTATATTTAATGATATTTGGTGTGTTTTATGACTTTCAAAACACAATAAAAAAACATAAAATAAAATAAAATAATTTATATGTATATATATGGTTAGTAGTTCTTTTCAATATTACAAATAACATAAAATAAAATAAAATTATTTATATGTATATATATGGTTAGTATTTCTTTTCAATATTACAGATGCCCCAATTAGTATATGAAAAGTCAATGGTTAAACATGGCTGGTTGGTGCAATTGGTATGTACAGAGACAATGATAATGGGGCAAAGGGCTTAGGATATGTTTTTTAAAACCTCGTTGTATGTAGATTGACATGGAGGATATAGGTAAAACATAAAATATGTTTTTGTCATAAAATAAAGCATGCATAATGAACTATTTAATGTTTTGATGTGTTGTCACCGTTGTTCCATACATAAAAAGTGCATCCTTAATCTAATGAAAATAATAAAATTTCCCAACATAAATCTTATGAAAATAATAAAATTTCTCAACTTTTAGTTGTGATTTCATGTGTATATGGATGTGCTAGAACATGTATCTTTTATCTTGAAAGGCTCATTGATATAGTCGGTGCGTAGAAGAAGTGGCCCACAAGTAATATTGAAAAAAATCATATCTTCTATATTAGTGCACTATGTTTTTGTAAGGTATAACATTTGTTTGTGCATTAACTATTATTCAACATCGTTGACAATGTATTTTGTGTTTAAAGGTGCACCGTTTATTTTGCAATATTTTGTTGTAAAGAAAATATTTTAACAAGTCAAAATAGTCATTCAGTCAATAAAATTTATGTTGTGTATGTGCATGTGTATTTAATGGAAGTCGTAATGTGAAATAGAGACACTAATAATAATAGAAACAATAAGAGAATATCAATATATACAATTATGTATGAGAGTGTGAGCCTAAAGAGAAGGAGAGGAGATGGATTTGTACCCTCACCCTATTACAACATATATTTGTCTCTTTTTTGGGAATGTTGGTCTCCTCAACACTTATGAGGAAGTTACAATCCTCAAAGGGATCATGTGCTTATTGATGTAGTTTATATGTTGTTGGGATCATGTTAGCTAGACATTCAGGGTGAGCCCTGATCTATGGTTGCAGTCCATAGAGGAGGTTATATACTTCATTATTGGGTTATCTAAGAGAGGCGATGATTTCCCTTAGTTTCTCGATCTCGCACCTAGATTTGTAGAAGAGGGTCAAAGCACATGCGTCAAAGACATGCCAATGATTACATCAGTACTAAGACTAGTGACATCCATGTTGTTAGTGATCAATTATGTTTAAAAATGTGTTCCATGTAGAGGAATTTAGGTTCCTCTCGCTTATGGTCCCATTAGTGGCTACCTACACCTTTTATGGGAAATGCATTGCATGCCATCTATTGCACTATGTATATTATTTAGTTCATAGACCCAAATTGATTATAAGCCATGCCATTTTTTTGGTGACAATTTTATTTTGATTTGGATAATTTTCATGATGCATTTCATGGGAGGATGGTATTTCCATTTTATTTTTAAAGTAATTAGTTTATTTTTTAGATAATTTTTGCCACTCACTTGACATTCAATTACCTTCCTTCTAGGTCAATGACTAATATTTGTATGTGCATGTGAGGGTAGAGGTTTTCCAAGAGTGTCCAACTAGATTTCTATTATAAGTCATTTCAAAGGTATTAGATATGCTCGCTAATGAAAATGATCACACCTTAGATATCCTACAATATCCATAAATAGAATTGAATAGGGGAGGATGTGTGAACATCCTATTTAGCTTGACGGAGTCACCATATGCAAGAGGAAAAAATTATGTTATGTTTTGATTAATCTAGTTGCACATGTTTTTTCCTTATTTAATGTACATTTACAATTTATTATAACTTTTTGTTTAAATTGTTTAACTATTGTTGTCATATTTTTTTGTAGGTATTGGAAAATTTGTTAGAGAGGTGCCTTCCTGACAACATGTGACAACATGAGGACATGGCTAAGGATAATGAAATTCCTTAGGTGTAGAGGGCATGCCACATAGACCAGATGACATATTCTATTAAAATATGATATATTAGATATATGCATTGATGGATGACTATAAAGTGGTCCTTTCATAAGCTATGGAGATCTTGTGAGACCTTGATCTTGTAGCCATATGAGAAAACCCTTTCCCATGATATGATGTCATTAATGTGTCATGTTGTTAATGCCCTCAACTTACTTCAAGGCTTGTGAGCAACATTCTACAAATTCATCCATTCAGAATGGTGATCCTCCACCTCCTACACAACCACCAGAGTAACAACCATTTTATCCTCTAGTATCATGTCAACTATCATTTCTTATTGCCTTTCATATACCTACATTAGATATCAATTCCATAATATTTGCTCCAAACACTGACCTCTCTAACCTTCTAACTCCTCAAAACTATGGTGAGTTAGGGACGCTACTCTTTTATTATTTTGATCATAGGAATAATATTTTAAAACAAATCAAATCATTTATGTCTTATATTTTCTCTTAAGGTATGATACACCAAATTTGATCTTAGTGAACACTAAAAACCATCATTATCATCATTCTTATTTATATTGTATTTACCATATAATTTCACAAAAATATTATCAAATTTTAATATCTCTATAATGTGATGTTATGAGTTCCCATAAGGGTTACCAATCTCTAATTTTAATATTTTGTGCTCTAGTGTGGTGGCTTTAGAATAATGTCGAAAAGTTGTTTGGAAATTTTCGAGGTTGAAATTTGTAAATAATATTTAAAACACATTTTTTTTCATGGCACGAAAATAAGTAATTTTTTTAATAAACCTTTTCAAACATGATCATTTAAGAGCAAAGATGATAATTTGTAATAATGCATTTGGAATTTTAAGACAATTAGAACGGTATTTTTCAAATCCGTTAAAATAGCGTTTGTTTTCAGAAAATTAAAATAAAATTCTCAATGGTTTCATATGGTTAAATACATTTGATATAAAAGAGAGATAGAACGAAAGAAATGAATAGCCAAAAATTGATACTTGAACTTTAAAGGACTTCAAACAATATGGCTTATCAACAATCTCGATGTGAGCCCATGACTTCAAAATAAAGATCAATGACTCTGGCTTTAAAACTCGAGGACTTTAAAACTGTCGTGAAAGTTTACGGACTTAGAAATACACCGACTATAAATTTGAGGCTAGACTCGGATGATTTTTCTAACATCAAGCGTTCTAACGATTTTGAAGCCGGTAGGATTACTAAATTACATGAAGTGTTGTTTGTTTCATTTACAAAAAGTTTTTTAATAAATTATATAGTGTTTTGTTAAAAAAGTTTTTAAAGGTTCTAGAACTAGTATAGTCATTTAATTTGTGGTTAGTTAATATTGATAAGTCATAAGTTAAGTGTCACAGATAAGTTATGTTTTACTTGTTTTCCATGTGTAGTTGTAATCATCCATTGTCTATGTTTCAGTGACATGTTATCACTCGCCTTCTTCTAGTTAAATGAGTTGTCTCTTAGGAAGCGTATTATCCATACATCAGCCAAGAGTTATCCATGCATCAACTACCGGTTATTTTTGTTATTCTTTATGCATTAGTTACCAGTTATAATTATTTATTTCAAATTTTGAATGACTACCTTAAAATCAATCTGGACAATACACTTGTCACATCCTCATGTAATCTAAAAAAACCATAAATGTTAGTCCACCCCAAATTCTAAGATATAAATACCTATCAATATAATAAATTTTTTGCAAAACTCTTTAGAACAAAAAAAACTAAAACAAATAAATTTGAAACTTCGAATACATAAAAATAGTTTCACATTAAAGATTATTACAGGCAAGAAGAAAAAAAAATCTTAAATAATGAATAACCTTCATGAAAATAATCTAATAAACCACCAAGCAAATGCATATATTGAAGGGAAGGAAAAAAATTCATATAAAACAACGAGGTAAGGAAGAAATTCAAATCAAACACAGAACGTAATCAACAAACATACACTATGGGAAGGGTGGAACCATACATTATTATAGTTATAATCTGCTTATTCGCAGGTCATAGTTTAATCAAAGCTAAATAAGGCTGAGTGTTCACCAAGTCTTGATTGGAGAGCTTACCCCGCTATTTTCTGTGGGAGACAACCTCTTAAACCTCAAAATTTGAAAGGAGAAGCCAATAAATTACATGAGTGAATTGAAAGTCGATGCCATAATTGAATGTACGAACCAATTAATAGAATGTGTGGATGGAAATGAAGGAATAAATACTCATCAACATTTACCAAGAAGATTGTAAATGAAAGCATAATAAATATCATCAAAATTGTAAATAAAAGTATGCATAATATGACCAAAATTGTAAATAAAAGTATGGATAATATCACCAAAACAATTGTAAATAACACCGTGTGTAAAAGTCGGCATAAATATCAGCATAACTATAAAAGAGACCGCGAGCACCTCTCCAGTCTTTAAATGGTTAAATAAGTTTTTTAAAACCACACTTAATTTTCAAAGTTAAAAGGTCAATTTTAAATAAATAGTTAGATTGATATGTGTTTATTCTTAGAATTTGGGGTGGATTATTATTTATGTTTTTCCTACTAGATTAAAGGAGGATGATTAAAGGAGGATGAGACAAGTCTATTACCCATATTGATTTTATTAGCATGATTCAAAATTCAAAATAATCAATTATAAAATAAAATATTAAAAATAAAGAATTCACCACATCACCTTTATCAAACACAAAATAGTTAATGTTCCCAAAATCCACCCAACTTTAAAGAAGACATTCAAGTTTGCTAAATCTACAAATTGAAGGCTGGTATAAAATCATCGCGTGTATTGCGGATCAAATGCTGAAAAAAATCCGGATGGAAGGAGCTCTGATCGTGAAAAATTGAGCTTGGACATAAAGCCTTCTTTCAGTTTCGACATATTTAATTAATACTGTATGTATACACAATTTTTTTATTTTATTCCTTCAATTTGGATATAAAGTTATGTTGAATGTGCCTGATGCAACTACTCCGCCACCGAGCTCTCAGTAATGTGAAAATTGACACATAAGACAACCTAATTTTCAAAATGAAGATTCATAACCCTAGATTCCAGACCTGCACAAGACTTCATATGAAAAAGGCTATGTAGTACTGGTACTCGTACCCTAGGTAGGGTACGTGTATTCATACCAGGTACTTGGGTACATCTCCCATGGTACTTTGTTATACCTCAAACTGACTCTACATACTTGAGACGTCATTATAAAAAAAGGAGTACTTATACATTAAATGGTACGATGTACCTCGTGTTTGGGTACTCCGGGGTACGACCGACTCAGCAAAATGCAAATCCATTGGGGAAAATATAATGACCCTCAGCCAAAATCCGAACTAAATTTGTGTTAACTGCGTATGAAGTATGGCTGAGGACTTATGTCAAGCACTTTGCAACACTAGTCAAATGCTACTGAATATTGTCCAAATCTAGTATACTGATTTTGCATTGATTTACAAGGAATGATTGTATGGTTTTGTGTTCGGGACTCATGGAACATAATTTGACTACCAAATGTGCACATAAAAGATATAGTATATACATATGTATTTAATACTAAGAAATACACTCACATCAACCCAACATTACATTTGCAACATTTTATTGCCTATAATAGCAGCACAAATAGGTGTTTAAAATCATATTTCAAGTGTACCTTCAGATTACACTTTGATTGTTTGTTACAACTCCCTAATACACTATTTTATCAAATTTTATGTAACTTCCAGTCTTCTACTAAAGTCCCACTCAAATAAGTTTCACGTGCATGAAAATAAGTACAAAGACATTATTTGCATAGCTTTGAAACTCATTATCCAGTGAAATAAAGTACCACACAACTATGTATGGAATATGAGTGACAGATGGAATTTGGACAATAGGCTGCTCATGTTCTTTGGGAAAAAAACGTCAATCCACGGAATTATTGAAAGAACTTTGAACCCTACAAGTCTGCAAAGCTAACTACAAAATAGCTAAAGCTAACTACAAAATAGTTATTAGTGAAAATGTTTAAGACAAGGTTACACTAACCATGGGTGTGATGGAAATCGGGTGAAGAATTTGATATGGGTATGACACCCATCTCAAAATTAGGAATCGATGATTAGGAACCCTAGAACCCTAACTCCGATTAATCCTAATTATCTTACACTCACTCATCCCAAAATTAAGAATAGAGGATTCGAAATCCTAACCCCAATTAATCCCAATTATCCTACACTTATCCCAAAATTAAAAATCGAGAGGATAGAGTTCCCTGATTAATCCTAATTAGCCTACATTTATCCTACTTAAACAACTTTAAATTACTGAAAACGAGAATCCGAGAATCCAATTCGAAAGAATTGGATTCAGGTGCCGTTAGGCCTAGGGCCGAATTTGTAAGGCAATATCTAAAAAAAGCATTGTAAAAAACATACAAAAGAATCTCTATGGAAATGTGTAGGAGGGATTATGTCACACCCTACCATTGTAAAACACATACAAAGGAATCTCTATGGAAATGTGTAGGAGGGATTATGTCACACCATTCAACACTCCAGCAATATTTGAAAAGGCAATGGCACACTGAAACAAACCCAAAGCATGAGCAACATGCAAATATTTGGATTTTCGTCCCAGAATCACGAGAAGTTCATTCTGGAAGTCTCTTAAAAATAACTGTTTTGATGGTGACGTCCAGCACAAACCAAAGAAGAACGCGAACTCCCACGATTAGGATATCCAAAGCGTCACCCAGACTGTGGAAGTGCATGTTGGAGGGCTTGCGAAAGGTGAGAATCCTCACAATTCCAAAGCAAACAACCAGAACGCCAGCCCTACCAAGAGTTCAAGCAGGAACCATAACCACCTGCGTTGCAAACTGAAGCCTGCCATTATTGGTTATTGCCTATTACTAGCTCGGTCCTCGCTCTGGCCATTTTCCATCGGATTTAAACACCGAATGAACCTCCCAACGCCAGCAAATAGTGATGCAATAGCATTTCGAGATCCAGAGATGGACCAAATTACTTCGAAAACACCCGGTTACCTCGTTTCTTGAGCTATAAATCCCATTCTCGAAATGATTCACCTTCAAGTTGTTATTGGTTCAAGAGGTGAGATCCATCTTTATCTAAAGCAAATTTGTAGAGAAAAATGTTTATGATTTTTAACTAATTAACATGTTATATATATGATTATAAGTACTTAGTCATAAGTTATTGGTACATCTGGCTTGCGGGCAAGTTATTGGTATATCTGACTTGTGGGCTGTTGGATATACCCTTGGGAGGTTGTTATCCCCATAGTTATAAAAACATATATGACTAGCACAGCCACTTAACTTGTGTAGGTGAATAGGGACAAGTCACAAGTTAAGTGCCATGAACAAATTATATGTCACTTGTTTTATGCTTTGTTGTAATCACTGGTTGTCTATGTGTGAACTATATGTGGCTTATCTGTCACCACATGTACAATACACTTGTCCTATCCTCCTTCAATCTAGGAAAAGCATAAATGGTAGTCCACATGAAATTCTAAGATATAAATACTTATAGGTGTAATAAGTTATGAGGTATTTAAAATTTATTATAAATTTAAAAAGCTTAAAAATTCTTTGTTAAGTATTTCAAATTTATCATAAATATACAAAAGATTAAACATTTAATGGTATCCTCTTTCTTTTTCTAATCGTATGGAAAGTACTAGCTATTTTTCAAGAAAATCTCCGAAGCACGGATCAAATTTGAAGGGCGGAGTCATATTTCAATTTGAAGGGCTATGAGATATTAAACCCTTCAATGTTGACATGTAAAAATAAATCATTCTTTTCCTTTGAAAATGTAATAGTACAAATTGTGTGCCATGCTGGTTTAGATTTATTAGAGATTGAGATTGAATTTGACAAGTGTTTTGGCTCATTTTTCATTTATTGTTGTTATTGAAGATGACATATCCGTTCATGGTTTATTCTCATTTCTTACCCGTGTTAAGATAAACGTGTACAACTTCAGATATTTATCCTACTTGAATATAAAACTTTGATATCTGGACAAAATGGAATATAGAAATATATTATTAAGTATCTAAAATTTCTTTAGAATAACATGTGCAAAATTGAAAATTAGTTTAGTATGACATTTGTCTCTAAAATTTACCTTAAACTGAAACAAAAAATTGCTTGTATATGTTATAATGAGTCCCACCTCTTGAAACAAAGTGCTTGCGTCATTGCCAACCAAAGGGAAACTAAATGTGATGCAGAAAACAGATTTATCCTCACATTCAACATGCATAGCGTGGCCAAAATTACAAAATGATAAATTCCAAATTGTAAGATAAAGCAGATTCATAATATACCTGATTAAATAAGTAAATTTTATGCTTCAATACTAATAAGATATGCCTGATTAAATAAGTAAATTTTATGCTTCAATACTAATAAGATGAACATAGATATGCACTTACACAGTTATAGTAACATTATATTATGCCATTTTTTAATTTAAATTTCATTTGCATGGTAAAAAGAATTTACTCTTGAAGAGTAGGCAATGACGACTTCAATTTTTATCCCTGCTCCCAAGTGAACCGAGTAGTTTCGAGGTGGGTTTTGAACTTGAACTTGAAGGGAACACACTAGAATCGGAGATATTAGCTGAACTTAACTAAATAAAGGGTTTCTAAATAATGGGGGAAAGCAGTTGATACAAAATTGGGTTAGGAACCAGGGATGGAATTTGAAAGGTAAAATCTTTGTTATGGACCATTTTGCCAGTCAAATATGCCCTATATTTCATATTAACTATCTGAAAATACACTAAAAAATCATTAAAATATCTATATTTAATGTCGAAACCATCCTTTTTGACCAATAAGAATTTTCTTAAATTCCTACCCTGTTGGGAATTGATCCGGGGGAGCAGACACTTATTAAGCATACTAAAGATAAGCTGCGGGTGGGAACTGTACATGCTGGGAGCACTTATCAACCTTATAAATAAAGCAAACAAAAGCTTTCCCACCCAGTTGAGATGGACTTTGAAACCTACCTGAAAATTTGAAACCCACACATACAATTATCAGATGAGACATACAAACTAATACTCAAATAAAGTAAATGATAATTACCAAATGATTTACACTTTTCTAAATGCTGGGATACCAATGAAAGAATTTAGCGCCGCAAAATCAGCATGATTGCAAAGAGGGAGAAACTCCTTTTATTTCGTCTTCGTCATCGCTGCTATTCAAAATCTCCGGAAGGATTTGCCTGGGCTAGATATTGAAAAAAGCCCTCTGTATTTCGTCTTCGTCATCGTTGTTGAACCGCTTGTAATGCTCACACGAAGGAGATCCCCTCGGCGAAAATTTCCTCCGCTTCCAGGGACTGCTCGAGCTCAGGGCGATATTTTCCATGCGCAGAAGAGATGACACCATCACAATAAATCACAGATACAGGCCACCTCCACTGTTCACAAAGAACATTGATTTCATTCTTTTACACTAAAATTCAAACTATGCTGTAACTGTTTTGTGAAATACTGGAACGAAAATAACTCAATTTCCCCTCTTCTCAGCATATTTCGTGTATATATAGATACTGAGTGTAGGTTAACTGTTATCCTCCGATCCTTCCTTCCAGTTGCTGGGGAGCTCACTGGCGTCTGCTGCTGTCAATATTTAGAATCGTCTCTGATTTTTCTATGAAAATTCATTCACTTCGGTGGGCCAAATAATTTGTTCACCATATTTAACGTTTGCGAGCGAAGGTTGCTGGAATATGCGGGGAAAGAGATATAGTTGTATTCAGATCCTTAAAACCGTTCGGCTATTCGTTGTCTGTTAAAATTTAGAATTGTCTTTTTCAAATTTTAGCCGTTGGACGAAGATGCAGCGGAGATTCGGCTGGCATTTAGTTGCAAAGTTGACATGGTTGCGGGTTGCGTCTTGCTTGCAAAGATCTGCAACTCAAACGCATCTTCCTCCACCAGAAAAAAATTCTTTGTTGAAGTTGTACATGCAATTATTTAATGTTGGGCTCAAACAATAGAAAGAGACAAACTTATTCACAACTCACTAAATGGACCACCACCAAAATCATTAATATATGCTAAATGTCACAAGGTGTCTAGATCAAGTAAATAGTTCTAAATTAAAACGTGAAATTAAGAATGTCAATGAGAAATGATAATAATATCTTTTTGTTGTTTTTATAGAATTATTAGAATAAAAATATATGTGATTGATAACATCAAAGTCAAAATCATGATATGAATATTGTTACTTTTTTATTTCTTAGTAAACAGAAGTCAGCAATGACATCTAAAGGTTATCACAATGCAATTATAAAATTATATATATTTTATACATTGATATGTATATTTTTTTAGGTTTTATAAAAAAATTTCCATAAATTGTTTTTATAGAAATATTAGAATAAAAACATATGCAACGATAACGTTAAAGTCAAAAACATCATATTAAAAATGACATTAATATTTTTTTTCTATTTTTTAGCAAATAAGAAAGGTTGCTACATTGTAGCTTCATAAAATTTTATATTAAATGTTTTTTATTTTTTTTTCTATGTTTCAAAAATTAAAGTTATTCATGAGTGGGCCTAATGATTAAAAATATGTATTTTCTCCTAGGATGTCATAGGTTGAGAGGGGGTAGGGTATCATAAGCTCAAATTGGAGGGGGAGAGGGAGATAGAATATGTACAAGAGGGAGGGGGTAGAGTATATACAACTATGACACCAATTAGAAAATGAATGAAAAATTTACTCCCTTCAACATTGAATTTTTAGTTAACTTGAAATCTTAAATATAGCATTTCTACTCCACACATGGTTGGCACCATTAATTCTCCACTGGCCCTCCTCATCGTTTGGTTTTTCCCTCCACTTTCCCTCTGTGAAAATCCTCACAGCAGATCTAAGAGATGATGTATACCTCACAAGAGTAATTATGATTAAGCAGAAAAATAGAAGAAGAGTGGTCAATGCAGTATAATGAGCAACAGAATAATACTACAGTAGAACTCGGATAGAAGCAAAAATACTTCACACACACTCATTAATTAATCACAATATGGACAATAAGCAGTACAATGCATGATGATTCGAATGCCTAAGGTGGCAATTCTAATTAGCCTTCATGGAGCGATCAAAAGATCACTGGAGTGTCATCGGAGCACAACTAGTAGTCTATCTCATCATCGGTGGAGTCATCAATGCACAAGTAACTGTCAACCGTCAATCAAACTGAGTCTAACTGAGTGCAGTAGGTGTAACTGAATGTAACTGGCACATGGAGACACTAACTGAATGAAGGAGGCTCAGTGGAGGGCACATGAGGAGCTAACTAGAGTCAAAACAGGTAGTCATGTCTCATCGGAGGTCAATCAGAGTGATAACAGTAGTGAGGAGTCAGTATGGCCTTAAATCAAGGAAAGACTAGTGGATAACTGAAGTAAACTGGACTGGTAGGTGAGAAAGGACGAGTGGCTTCCTTAAATCAAGGAGGAAGAGTGCACTAAGCTCTAGAAGGGCTAAAACTGATCTGAGAGAAGCTCTTGGGGGCTGGCTAATTGAGGGCTAGGTGTTGAATTGATGACTGGAATACATGCAAACCCTAAAAGTGCATGCATGACTAAAAATGGAAATGATCAAAATACTGGTGGGACTAGGATGGAGTATAGGAATATCCTATCAACCCCCCTTAATCCATCCTGGGCCCTGGTAACTAAGACCAAAGGTCACCCAATACAATGAATAATAACAGTGAATAAACCAAGGAAGTGGGGAAAATTTCATGGGAAAAATACCCTCCCCTCAAAACAGACTGTAAGGCACACATAAAAAATAAATGCTCCAAACTCAAGCAGTTGTGATGCATGGTCATATGTCTGGAGGTATCTTCTTCTTGGGAAGAACTGGATCATGCTCAGAAAGCATGTGCTTGTACTTGCTCTTCATATCGAATGTGATGAGAACAAATCACCCTCATGTGATCACATGCAAACCAATAGACTCTGGTGCAAGAGAGGATTTAGGACCTTCTGCAATATCTAGAGTGTGATTTGGCACAAAAAGAGAATAAAGTTGGAACATGAGTGTAGAATCTACAAGTTCTTTGTGGACAACTTCAATACGAGATGATACTGGTTCATGATCTGAGAGACCATCAAGGGGAGCAAATGCATCACTAGGATTGCTCTCGAAGGGGTTTGGACCAATCCCTTCATTCTGTCTGCCAAATCTTTCATCCAGGTAGGCCCATAGCTCTTTTGGAGATTCAACATCATCAATGAATTGATGTACCAAGCATCGATACATAGCAAGCAAGGATAATTTTAGGGGCGAAATTTAGCCCATGGGCTATTTTTCGATGTTTTTTTTCCAAAAAAAGATTTGCCAATTTGCATTTTTTGAAGCCCCATTTCACCCAATTTTGATGGGGTAAAATTTTTTCACTCTAAAATTCACCAAATTATTATATAAAATATATAAAATCCTTAGAAATTGAAATAATTTTAGAAAATAATCGCCAAATATTTTATAGTTGGCATTTTAAGAATTGGTAAGATTCGCCAAGGTTTATACACTTTCAAATAAGTATGGGTCCTTAAAATTATCCCTGATAGCAAGCATCATGGTTCCCATGGATCTGTCACCATTATTTAACCAGTCAATCTTTTCTTCAGAGGATTTGAACTCTCTCTCTCAAAACAATAATCAAAGAGACCATTTCTCTTCAAATGTGCTATCATATTTGGTTTCCATTCATCATAGTTGAATGGAGAAAGAGGATCATAGTTGAATGGAAGAGGATAGATTTCTTCTGAATACATGGAATCGGTAGAAGACCTACAAAAACAATAGAGAATATTTGCAACTGCTACTGCTGCAAAGATGCAGAAACTGCTCCACTTGAAATCTTGCTAATAACCTGCAAAAAACTCTCAAGAATGGAGATAAACAATACTCTCAACATGCTCTGATACCATGTGAAAATCCTCACAGCAGATCAAAGAGATGATGTAGACCTGACAAGAGTAATTATGATTAAGCAGGAAAATAGAAGAAGAGTGGTCAATGCAGTATAATGAGCAACAGAATAATAATACAGTAAACTCGGATAGAAGCAAAAATACTTCACACACACTCATTAAATAATCACAATATGGACAATAAGTAGTACAATGCATGAGGATTGGAATTCCTAAGGTGGAAATTCGGATTAGCCTTCATGGAGTGATCAAAAGATCACTGGAGTGTCATCGGAGCGCAACTAGTAGTCTATCTCATCATCGGTGGAGTCATCAACGCATAAGTAACTGTCAACCATCAGTCAAACTGAGTCTAACTAAGTGTGGTAAATGAGAGATAAGTGACCAAAAAAAGACCAAAATCCACATATAAATGACCACTTTTGAGTTGGTGACCACTGATAGCAAATTAGTGGCCATATATCACGCGACCAAAATTGTGGTCATATTTAGCTTGGTCATTTATAGCTTATCTTGTGGTCATATATTTGGTCGTATATTTGGTCATTAATTTGGTAATATATTTGGTCATTAATGGTGACATGATAAATGACCACTAATTTGCTACCAGCGATCCCCAACTCAAAAGTGGTCATTTATATGCATATTTTGGTCATTTTTTTGTTCACTTATCTCTCATGTTGTAACGGTTGTCGTTTATATGCAAATTTTGGTCATTTTTTTAGTCATTTATCTCTTTTTAGTGGTTTCAGAATATAAATAGGGCATGGTGGAATCGAACCACCAACCTCCTTCCTATAAGGTAGGTGCTCTACCATTGAGCTAGCACCCTTAAATAGAATTCTTTATGGATTGATATGAATTCCTTAATGACCCATGCACTATTTCAAATTATACAAACAATGATGTGTGATCAAGAAAATAATATGATTGTACAATGGCCTTCAACTTGACCTTCTTGAAGGTGATATTGAGTAATGTAGAAAATCCTACTCCTTGATCATTTTCAACTGAAACTCAAAAAAAACCCAAGAGCTATGGATGTTGGAGGTCTCATCTTCACCCTTGGTGGCCTCCTCTACTAATTTGCATGGAGCTTGGGCCTTGCATCTGCTACCATTATAGAAGCAGCATCCATCCTAAAACACCTCCATATTGCCTCTAATCTCCTTCGTAATGCTCATTAGACTATTGAGCCTTGAAGCCCAAGGGAAAAACACTAACGTCAAGTGTATGGTGAAATGCTGCAGTTAATAAAAATCAAATTTTTGTCATTCTCCGCACTGCAGATCAAGGGAAGCTACCATTGATACTACAAGCAATTCATCATCAGTAAGGCACCTTAATAAGATGGAAGTTAGAATGACGATGGAAAACCTTCCCAGAGTAGATGTTTATATGGAATGAAGCAAACAAAGAACAATAATATTGCTAAGTTGAAGGAATGATCCAAAAAATAAGTTATCAATATAGATCCTTGCCAATGAGAAGGATCAACACTAAAACAGATGGTATGCAGGTCTAGTATAGTCACTTTCAACAACTCTGAGTAGAACCTCCTCTTAACACAGTTTCTATTTTTTGTTATTTCCGAAATGTATCTTGGACAACTAGAAAACAAAAATGCTTTTAATACTATTCATGTTTGTTTGACATAATGTTATCAGATACATAGCAGGAATAAGGTCTGGCTTTGATTTAAAAGTTATAGACCTAGAATTATATTTCCTAAAGTATATGGAATGAAGCAAAAACATAATTAAAAGATTGCTAAGTTAGAGGAATTAGACAAAAGCTCAATTATCAATATAGCTCCCGTGTTGATAAGTAGGATGACCAATAAAATGGAAGGGATATGTTTCCAGTATGGTAACCTTCAACCAAGTTTGGGATGAAGCTCAGTCAACTCTTGGCAGAACCTCCTCCTAGTACAGTATTTAGTTTTTGTTATTTCAAAATCTATCTTGGAAAGTCAGTAAAAGATTGCTTTGAATATTCTTCCACTTTGTTTTACTTAAATGCTGGCAGATATACAACAGGAATAAGGTATAGTTTAGATTTAAAAGTTACAAAACCAGTCTTATAATTCCAAAAGTCCAAATATGTTCACGAAGACATTTTAAATTCTGGTTCTTATAGACCTAAAGGTTTAACTGCACTTCTTCTAATTCCTATAAGTATTGATTAAAATATTTTTTCCTCATTAAGAAAAATAAAAGACCTGATACAAAAATGACTTGAAATAAAACAAGCCATGGAGGGTAGCATAAGTACAATTTAAATGGAAATTATGCATGTGGATAGCATCTCACACAAAAAGGGATGATAACATAAACTAGAGAAATAATAAACATGTAGCAACAAACCTCTTCGATAATGCTTCAGAGCATCTTGTTTGTTAAAGATTATGTGCATGGATATGAGTCAGCATATAAGAAATAATCATATGAAAACTATATTTTCTTAAACATTTTGAAAGCAAGGCATAATCTACGTTAACTTCAAGGAAGAAAATCAAATATTACCTTCAATGCAATTTGTTTGCGAAGAACATCATTGATTTGATCATCACTGCATCTATCCAGAATGTAACAAAGAAACCTAAAATGTAAAAGTATGGGTTTTAGCATCTGAAACTAATAACTAGTAAAATACTTGAGAGAGATTGAGAGTCCGGGATTCAGAGCATTCTATGATCATTTAATGACTAGCATTTAGCATATCTTTGTCCATAGAGAAATTAAGATGATACAAAAATGTGGTAACTAGTTAAACTCCCTAGCTAACTGGTTAAACAAAGTCTAACTTTAAAAACATTTATATCCCTTGATGTTGGGATGATCATTATCTTTTAGCAAGTCAAGATTGTTTGGTGATATCAAGTCAAGGAAACTTAAAGAATTGCATATACATAAAAATCTCTTTGAAGAAAGGATTTTCTTAGCGGCCTCGTGACCAGTCAATTTACAACCAACCAATATCTCGCAATAATGAAGATACCATATTTTCCAATGCTCAGTTGTTAGGTAGCAATCAATCCCACATATCACATTAACAATGTGAGTGATGAATCCCCATTTAAACTTCATGAAAGGATAACCCACAGGCACAAATATATCATTGTGGCAGTTTGCAGAAGCAACCATCCATACAAATTGAGCTACTAGTTCTCCAATGTATCATATGCCCTGTCAGGCGCACTTAGATAGCTATAAAAGATTGCATGTCCGATTGAAGAGAACTGGGTATCTTTGTTTGAACATGGGCGTTTGGGGAAATATTTTCATTGTTATTGGTGTCTAGTCAACTCTAACGAAGCTCAAAATAACACTGTCCACTTCTACCAGCAAAAAAACCATCTTTCTTTAAGATATTAAAAGTACATGTTCAGTTCAATTCAAGGCCTCCATTTACCTCCAATTATGCATTGCCTAGATAATTGCATGTATTCGAAGGAAAGAACTAAATTAGACTGCTCCATAATTTAAATTCCTAAAGCTATTTGAAACTTGAAAAGTGATAGGCTTGAAGAGAATTTCTCTGGTATATAGCCATCTAAAATGAAATTCATTGCCCTTGATTTATATTGTCATCCTTATTATTTTTATCTGTTGTTTCATCAGAAACAACCCTAAATTTTGGAACCTTGTGAAGTTGACAAAAATTCTTGATTTGCTTCTTTAGTTTCTGATTAGGATCATTTAGGCACTTTCCCGCAAATAGGTTTGCTTCAGAGGGTCCAATTTCCTCATGTGCTAAGGAATATTCTTCAGCTGCACCAAAATGTTAGATTAATTAGATATCTAGAACCTATCAAATTATAGGACATTACAAAGTATATGATTCACATTTCTCTGAAAAGTATCAAAATGGTAATGGAACCCAATGTTCACAACAAAATACAAACTACCAGTACAGAATGCATGTCACTAATGAAACTCACTCTCTCAAAACAAACAAACCCATGACCGAGCTGAATAAGAGCATCTTAACCTCTGGTAATGATAGACTCACAAGTACTCCAAACTTATATCGAGTGAAAGCCTTAGGAGCTATGATATATATATTCGTAATATCGAAAACCCTATGGGAACTAGAGGGTTATTCCAAGTACTTTGACATGTATTTCCAAATTTCATGGATGGATCAAACTCGAGTGGTGTAGAGGGGACTTAGAAGGGAAGCTAGCCAACTACATCTGCTTAAAAATGTGCTCCTATGGGAGAAGGTCTATTTTGACCATTTCAAAATAGAGATAAATGGAGTGAGAGGGTAGAGCCAGGGAGTTGGGCTATAACAAACAAGTGCTACCAAGAGAGGCTAGGGGTTGGGATGCACTCCACCAACTTGAAGGCATTAAAAGTGAAATTGTGTTAGAACAAGCTTCATGCATGTACGTAAAGATAAAGGGAGGCCGCAGATCCTGCTTCAGTAGGTTTCGTTGCATTATCAAATGGAGGATATGGTGCTGCTGGCAGGAAGAATCAGAGGCAGTGATGCTTATTCTAAGTATTGGGTCATTCTTCGACCTTACCAGTCTTTTCCAGGCCCGGGAGTTTTAATTGCAACTTGCTACTCTCTGGAATTCTTCTTGACAGAGATAAAAACATATGTTAGGACTGGTCGGGTTCCTTTAAATCCCCCAACTATTTATCCTAGGTCTTTTGCAAATATTTGAGACTAAAACATACTTAGATGGGAGAGTTAGGAATCTCTCTGAGTAGTAGTTTTTGTTTGAAGCTATGGTTTTGTCTTATAAGTATTTCAGGCAGATAGCTTTGTATGAGCTTTCCATTTTACATACTAGGTTAGTTATAGGTGCTTTTATACTTTCTGTTCAAGTGACTCATTTATGTTTAAGCTACCAAGGGGCCTTAGTATTTTATCAACTAGAGGATTTTATAATTTCTTTTGGAGTGGAGTACTTTGTTGAAAATCATAGAATGGTTTACTTTAAGTGGTTCATCAACCTGGGATGTGTGAAAAATTAGGATCTTATCTAGATTTTGTTATTTCACTTGCATCATTAAAGCAAGTAAGGGTAAGAGTACAAATATTTAAGACTCAACTCAACCCTAGTCGGCATCAACTATTTCAGGGAGAGACCCTAGATGAGAGCTGGGGTATTTGGCTGGCACATAATGCCTAGATCTTTTCAAGGAAACAAATTCCTACCTTCCAGGTATACCAGTTTTATTTATTCATATATATACTACATGAGTAATAGTAGTAATTTAATCCTCAACTCGTACACTCAATCCATACACAAATTTTGTCACTCTTCATCTCAAGATAAAGACCGCATCCACTGCACCATTGTCTATTTAAGAGTCACATTTAATGGTGGTTTTGTAGGGTAAATCTCATATGTTATGCATAACTAAATAGAAGCCAAATCTCATGTGTTTTGCATAACTAAATACTCAATAGTACAATTCATTGGCATCATTTAGTATTATTTGCTTGCTGCTATTGATGTTGGGCCAATTGCTACTGTTGTAGTTGTTTTACTTGTTGTTGTTGTTGCTGCTGCAAAGCCATTGAGTTGTAGAAATCCATATTCATGTTCATGTTCATGGACTGTGCAAAAGACAAAGGGGCTACCAACAGACCTCTTTAGATTTTATCCATTACATATAAAAGCAATATTTAAATGTTTGAGATTATTTGGCATTGCATTCTATTAAGCATTATGACTAAGCGGAAGATTAACTAAGATGACTTTGTAACGTATTAGCTAATCCACCATGTATGCTATCAATATTTCTACGAATCCCAACGTGTTGACGATTTTGAATAAATTGTGCAGATTCTAAATTATCTCTTAACCTACTTTATATGAATTGTAATTTAAGATATTCCGCCAGAGAAAATACATTATAATAAATTTGCAGTTAAATATAGTGGTAAAGTTTCCAATTGGTGTGTGGTTTAATAGCAAGTTGAGAGGTGATCCAACTTGTATTAACACAGACCCAGCTTCAAATCCCCAAGTGGGTGCAGATGAGGTCAGGCGCAAGGCCAAGGTGACTTAGTTGAAGAACAACTATACACAGTATTTCCCCTCAAAAAACAACATAGTTGGAAGGGTCCTAATAAAATTGAGAATAAAGGCCTATGGGAGTGTGTTCTATTGACAAGAAGTGAGATGATCAGGTTTGTATTAATGCAGAGACCCAGGTTGAAAACCCATCGAATGGGTGTGGATGAGACTAGGTGGAAGTCATGTGTGACTTTGATGGCATAGATACACTCGACAAAGCATGCCAGGTCCAAATGGATTCTATAAGAAGAATTTGGAAAAAAAAAGAGAAGAAAGAAAATCAAGATTAGCATCTTTGAGATTATTATGAATAGTTATGTACATATCCCTAGATGAGATTACTTTTTAATTTAATAATTTGCAATCTATATATCTGTAGAAAAGTACTTAAATTTGGATCAAATACAATGATTATTAAGAATTTAACAACTGACTTGACATTGGCAAGCAATGTATGGTCTATAGAGATCTGAGAAATGAGTGTTCCCTGTGCGATCATTAGTATCTGAAGATGTAGAGAATCCACTTGCTGTCATTTTGGGTTGAATAAAAGTTGTTGGATGAACTAATCCCGGAATGGCATGGATGCCTATTGTAGGAACAAGTTGGTCCATTGGTGCCATAGGTACACGTCCTACTGCAACTCAATTCATGTCCATCATTCCCATCCCCATTCCAAGACCAACACCGGCCATTCCCATGCCTAAGCCTGTTGGACCTAGAGATGCCAAAAGAGACATCTGCAACTGCTGCATACCCAAGGGCATCATCATAGGAGGGATGTTCATTCCATTTCCTTGAATCATCATCTGCATCATACCATGAAATAGCATTAACAAAGGTATGTTTCTGATGGGAAACTTGCAGGTTTCCTAAGGCTACATTCTATGTAGAGAAAATTGCCCAAATCGATGCTACTGTTTTTACAAAATGAGTAAGCAAAGAGGTATCCTTGGACTACATTCTATGTAGAGAAAATTGTCCAAATCGATGCTACTATTTTTACAAAATGAGCAAGCAAAGAGGTATCCTTGGACTACATTATATGTAGAGAAAATTTCCCAAATTGATGCTACTATTTTTCCAAACTGAGCAAGCAAAGATATATATCTAAGTACACCTGCAGATGTGCTTGGAGATGCTTCAAGTACTCAATTGCCTCATCTAGCATAGAAGCTTTGTTAGTCTGCAAAATTGCATATTTGATATTTGCTATGCATCAGAATAAGCAACTTGATAAACATTTGTAAAAGGTATTCCTATGCAGCCTGGAAACTTCTCATCATAGTGCATTTGTGGATGTACAACTAATAACTTGCATAAGGACAACCGATTTTAGGATACACGCAATGTTTCGATTACATAGCATTTTTAGAGTAGTTTTAGCTCGTTAGATGAGCTATATAAAGGAGAATTTGCCAGGGTCGATAGGTCATTTATTTTAAAATATGCAGGACAAATGTCCCAAGGAATAGGGATTATATTACCTTGCTTGAGTTGGGTATTAATTTTTTCAAAGCCCTCATCCTTTCGTTTATTCTATCTCAACGCCTCTACACGATTCAAGAAAAACATATTGAGAAAAATAATAAATATGATTGATTGGTGATCACATGGGCGATATTGTTTTGTTTCAAGAATGTAGATTTTATGATTATTATATTTTTCTTAACAAACATGCAAATTCAGTGTCAGAAAACAAAAGATAATTTATCTGCAAAATCGATCCAGATAATTAGCATTTTCGAACGTTAAGATTACTATCCAGAATCCGAGCAAAGGGAGATGTATATTATGGGCAGCACAATTTTTCTGATCATCATCAGAAAGACACGTTTGTTGTTAATAAGTTGAAACCCCATTTGTGTGTGGACCGTGCATTTTGTGTCTGACCGTTACCAGAAAGACGTGTTTACTGCTAATATTTGGAACCCCATTATGTGAGACAAGATGGAAATTAAATGGAGAAGACAAATTGCAACATACCCTTTCAGATATAAATTATGAATAGCTGCAGCTCTGCTCCGGTTACTAGATCTAGACCGTCTCCTAGTCTGTGGTTTCTTTGCTTGGGCAAATTCGTTATCATCTGGGTCCTAGGTAATAAGAACATATGCACTAGAATTATTTTCAAGAATCACTTGATAATCTGTAGACATCAGACAATTATGAAATCAAGTTAGTATAGAAAGATAATGCTTTGGGAAGAATAATGGTTATTCAAGAGAACAAATATATGATAGATATCTCCACCAACCTCGGATGCCTCTAGTTGATATGATAAGCCCTAAATGCCGGCATGACCTCATTATATTTTAAAGTTGCTTACTTTTCATAGTTTGATAACGGAATGCTCGCAGTGTTGATAGAAATGCATATCCACAAATACATTGTATATATGTTTGTATTTCCCCGACAGGTAAATATAGTCAAAGACGAAGGGTTCATCAGTTGGTTTAGCAGAGGAAGCCTCTTAAATTTTGAAAAAATCAAAATGATCATAAATGGGAAAACTAGTGCAAGGCACCAATCATATGTATTGCATGAAAAGAAGCTGCGTGCAATAAAAAAAGCAATAGAGGTGGAGAAAGGTGAGATATTAGAACTTAAATTCATAATTCATTATAAAAAGATGAGCTATTGCAGTATTGTTTTTACATATTAGTAGAAGAGCAACTGGTGTAGGCTTGATAGATAATCTGACCAACTGCAATGCACACACATAGGCATACGTATATGCATCGTCATGGAATTCTGTAGGCCCGTGTGGTGTTCATGGATATCTTCAGATTCCCCTCAATAACACTTATACATGGACCTCAGCTACTATATATGTATATATGAAAGATTAAAAGGAAATAATTGAATACGGAACTCACTTTGACACCCTAAATCTTCTTCTCCACTGAACTTTCTCTCCCATCTCTTACTGTAAGGCTCCTTCCTGCTCTTCTGTGTCATGCTATTGTTAGGGGAACATCCAGATGTAGAAGTCAGGGTAACCTCCATGCCCTCGTCGTTTTTTGAAGTCGTTCTCTCAAGCCTGTGGTATTTTTTATGGATGCAAATCAATTTCAAAGTAAAAACAACCATGGCAGGTGGGTGACTTATATATCAATGGATCTTCTCCCTAGGGTTTATTTGATGGTTCTAAAGGACAAGATAATATTAGCAGTGTAGGAGGTGTTTTATTCCTATCTGAGGATCACTTCATTTTATTCAAGGGTAGGTTGGGAAATAGGTCAAATAATTATGCTGAAATGATGTCCCTTTGTCTTCTTTTTAAAAATAGGAAAGGATAAAATGGGTTAGGATCTTGCAGGTATATGGGAACTCCTTGGTTCTTCAACAGATAAAAAAGGATATTTAAATTCTTTATGTTCAGCTGGAAAGGAAATAATTGAATACGGACCTCACTTTGGCACCCTGAATCTTCTTCTCCACTGAACTTTCTCTTCCATCTCTTACTGCAACGCTCCTTCTCACTCTTCTATGTCATGCTATTGTTAGGGGAATGTCCAGATGTAGAAGTCATGGTAACCTCCACGCCCTCGTAGTTTTCTGAAGTCGTTCTCTCAGGCCTGTGATATTTTTTATTGATGCATATCAATTTCAAAGATAAAACAAACATGGCAGGTGGGTGACTTATATATCGATGGATCCTCTCCCTATGGTTTCTTTAATGGTTCTAAAGGACAAGATAATCTTAGCAGTGTAGGAGGTGTTTTATTCCTATCTCAGGATAACTTCATTTTATTCAAGGCTAGGCTGGGAAATGGGTCAAACAATTATGCTGAAATGATGTACCTTTATCTTCTTTTTAAAAATAGCTAAGGATAAAATAGTTTAGGAGCTTGTAGGTATATGGGGACTCCTTGGTTCTTCAACAGATAAAAAAGGATATTTAAATTCATTATGTTCAGCTGGAATACTTGGAAAATCAGTTAAAGAGGCATCATCAATGTTCAAGGCCATATCATACACTCAGGTATATCATGAACATAATATGTTGGCTACAATGCCATTTCAAAAGAAATCCAACCTGCATTTAAAAAAAAATCCAACAGGTTGAAGCTGGATAATCTACTTTGGATTAATCTATCTCTAGCACCTTGACATAGTCAAGGTCTTCTTTCTTTCGATTTCAAGGCTAGTGCTAAAAGTCATTCTTACTGTAATTTATTTTTAGTAGTTTTAAATTATAATACGTAATGTAAATTTCTTAGTACTGTTATGAGACTTTTTTGAGGGCTATCTTTGGAGGATAACCTTAACAGTAGAATGTAGGGGGTATAATTGGAGGATGACCTCATTACAGGGGGATTTCTTGCTTTGAGTTGTGATATTTTTTATCCATATGTATTCAAGGAAAAAAATGTAACCTTTTTATTTTCATCTTCTTTTGTGCACATTCCTAGAGACACACAAAAAATTTGATTTTGATTCCTTCTTTCGGATAGAAATTACTATTTTTTTTCGTGGAAAAAAAATATGGACAGAAACCAAATGTGATATCATATAAATAAAATAAAGTCAGACAAAAGTATTTTAATTCAATAAGTAGGCCAAGAAATGCATATCAGGCCTGCAGCATAGATGTCGATTTCTTTTTTGTCAAAGATAGTAGTAGCAGAGCAATTCATGCAATCTCTATCCGAATAGATCTGTTATGTTAAATCAGTTTATCACCAACAAGTGTTTGGAGTATTAGTTCAGGCCCAAGTTATTAAAATTCAGAATATAAAAAGTTAAAGCAAATAAATCCAGACTATTAATCAGAGTTTTTATCCAAGCATGACATCGCGGAATAATAAGAGTCACAAGTTGCTATATTAGTTCATAATTATTGTTGTGCCTGTAACCTCAATCTCGAAAGCTTTTGCAAAAACATCAATGAGTTTTCAATCTTTCAATAATATGTGTTGGTGAGCTATAAGCCTACCGTTTACGGATAATCTACTGTGAAATTCATGCCCAAATAATGATATAGGAATATTTTATATTTGGAAAGGATGTAATGGCATGTGGTTAATAGAAATAATATAGTAACCGGTCATGGGCAAGGAAGAGAAAGAATATCTGGCCAGTAACCTCTTAGAATGATCCTAAGACTTGTCAGGCCCGAGACTTAAATATGTAATCTGGCTATATTCTATGCTGTATATTAATACAATTTTTTTTTTCATTTAGCGCAAGAGAAAAAATAATAAAATGACAGCACTACCTAGAACAACATTAACAATGTCAGAAAACCAAAACCCAAAATAAAAATACACATACAAAAGCAGAACCGTTCAACGTACCAATGAAGACCGGACCAACACTACATTTAGAACAATGTGACCACATCCACCACTCTCAACAACCAAGAGCCCAAAGGTATAGATAAGTCCACAACATAAATTCTGGACCATAGGTTTTAAATTTTAAATACAGAATAGTACACTATTTATATAGTCCACTAATACTGAAAAATCACCCAATGCTAATATACAAACACAAGAAACATCGGAAATAACTGAATACAAAACAAAAAATTTCAATGCCGAGATCAAACAATTCGCAAACGAAATAATTCCTATTTCACCATCTATCCATCAACTTGTGCCAAAAGCTTATAACCCAACCCCACGATTTATAATAAAAAAAGCCTCATAAAACTTGAATCATAAACCCTAAACCCTAAAAACTACGTTGGGGGATCCATAAATTTCAGAAATGTGATAAAAAAAGAACCAATGATGATGACAACCCTACTTTGCCTGCCCAAAAGACATAACAAAGTGAGAAACCAAGCATTCTCGGAAGCTACTCTCAGATCGGGAACGCATCAAGAGAACAAAAGGTCTAGAAATTTACGAAATTTGATATATCTAAAAGCTAGGTCACTACTTGCTACTTGCTTCTCAGTTAAACTATGTAAGGGAAGAAGAGATGTGGTTATAGAAAATAAATACACATGAGCCTCAAAATGGAATGAAAACCTCTACATCTCTACTATTGCACGAGGACTACATATTTTCAACATTGCAACTTCATTAAACCTCAAAAATCTATTTGCCTGAAACATTTAAATAAAGAAAATATGATAAGTTAGACCTACGGCGAACGAACTTGCCTTGGGGTTTGCAGTCAGATTCGATATTGAAATGATGTAGCATAAGTGAAGAAAATTGCACTACAAATGCTTGCCCAACATGCTTTTGTGGCTTCTTCGAATGAGTACCTCAGAAGATAGTAGATTTTGTGGCTTCTTCGAATGAGTACCTCACTTCTAACCCTATGCCTTTCTTATATGAAAAGAAATTATGTAAAATGCAATGCGTCAGAAGATAGTACATTTTGTATACATAAGGAAGCCTCTATTTTAATATCCAAGAAGGTAGATCATGGTCCCATGAGAGACCCCAATGGTCTTATGCTTATCCTCGTTATGGTTGTGCTTTTAGGAGAAGGGTGGTTCCATGTAAGAGTGTTGATAAGCCAAATATTAAACAATAAAATGTCAAATGTAGGGATATTTCAGGGATATGTCATTGGGAGAAGTATACTGAACAACTAAAATGCCCCCGATCTGCCAGAAATCCCGCAGAGGTAGAATCGCCTAAACATCAATTTCGGTTCTTCAAATTGATATTTCGACAAGCTAGGTAGTTTCAAAAACAAGCATTTAGTATAGAATGAGCAACTATGATTTCTGAAATTGCAAATTTAGATAAACTACAATTTCCAAGCATGATTTTGGTGAGAATTATGGAAAAAAACACTAGAATAAAGGGGCATTTTAGTTGTCTTTTATCCCACACAATGTCATTGTAGTATGATTGAAAAATTTGAGACAAATTCAGAATAGGATACTAATAAGATAATAAGTAATATTAAATTAATCAATAGAAAGAATGTTAATAACAAACTAAAACTTTGAAGATAGGGTTATGTAATTGTAGTAAGATAAAAATAATATTAAAAGAATTAATAAAATGGTATTAATTTCAAAAGAATAGCCGATTATATGGACTACATGTTATTGTAATAAGAAGATCCATCTTAAACCTAGAGGGATTCAATTTCTTGAGGTGTAATTTTATTTTAATCTTAAATTTTTAAACATCCAAAAAAAATTGATCCCTCTTAGTGCTTGATAGATTTGGGTTTAAGATGAATCTATATTGGGTTTTATTTTTTATTTTATGAGTTAGAATGGACTTTTTAATAACTTTTTATTTGGCACCTTGGGCGGTAGAGCACCTCGCTACTCTTAGTGCAAAAATACAAATGACAAATAATCAAGACACTTTTTTGTGTACCTTTTCTTTGAATGTAGCTATTGATCGCCCATAAATCTTGCATTCTTATTCTCTTTTTCTCCACCTCATTTATGACCATCCTCGTACTGATGCGAAGTGATCAAAGTGCCATCATTATTAAGCCTACTGCACTTTCTGTCCAATGATGAAAAAATTATAACAAAATTTCACATGGTAGTAAGATGACGAAAGAATTTTAGATAGAAAACAGGACATGATAGTAAGACATCAACATGTGACCCTCAATTTGAAGTAGATCCTCGTTATAATTAGAGCATTAAATAAAGATAAAGAGCGTGTACTCGTTTACCTAATTACACATGGAAATATTAACCTTATATGTTTCTTACTCATGAATTAGCAATTAATTGACCAAGAAGCTGCAACATATTCATATATTTCGCATTGACTGGTCTCCTCATTAATTCGAAAGCCCATTAATTTGAAATCCAATTGACCAGCTAAATTGGCGGCAAGTGACGTTGTGTGAGCTGCACCTAGGCACTGGCCGGTGTGACCCTTTTAATATACATAACCGTAATTACAATTATTGAATTATGCCTATATTGAAGATGCACGTTAATGATGGGTATAATTATGACGTTGTTAGTCAACATATCATGTAGATGATTAATTTGGTGTTAGTTAAATAAGCTCTATATCTCGTTATATGATCATGTTATAAATTGTGTCACAGCTCGATTTACAATTTTGTACCTGCATTGTCCACGTCGAGTGACACAATTTACATGCTGATCACTCATGTCTCTGAATCCGTCTCGAGGGTTAAAATTTAGTAAATTGTACAAATTCATTGTGAAAATTGTAATTTTACATTGTTGGAGTGAGACAGCTAAAAATGACCAAATAAATGACCAATTGTTATGTGGTCATTTTTAGCTTAGTTCGTATCATGTGACCAAATTCGTCATTTATCATGGTCATTTTTAGTTTAGTCCTTATCCGGTGACCAAATTGGTCATTTTTAGTTAGATCACAAAATTTCTCAATTTTTTTCATTTATCCCTTGAAAAAAGTTTGGTGACCAAATTTTTTGGTCTCCTAGTCACTAATCTCTCATTCTGTACTAGTGGTGTAACTAAATGTAACTGGCACATGGAGACACTAAATTAATGAAGGAGGCTCAGTGGAGAGTGCATGAGGATCTAACTGGAGTCAGAACAAGTAGTCATGTCTCATCGGAGGTCAATCGGAGTGATAACAGTAGTGAGGAGTGAGTCTGGCCTCAAATCAAGGAAAGACTAGTGGATAACAAAAGTAAACTGGACTGGTAGGTGAGAAAGGATGAGTGTCTTCCTTAAATCAAGGAGTGAGGGCGCACTAAGCTCTAGGAGTGCTAAAACTAATCTGAGAGAATCTCTCGGGGGCTAGCTAACTGAGTGCTAGGTGCTAGAGTGATGATTGGAATGCATGCAAACCCTAAAAGTGGATGCATGACTGAAAATGTAAATGATCAAAATACTGGTGGGAATAAGATAGAGTATAGGAATATCCTAACACCCTCCTCATCATTTGGTTGTCAAAGTTTCAGAAAAGGGCAGGCGCCAGATTTTGACCAGTGCTCTACTTAGTGGCAGTGAGCTCCTGTACAAGAATCTTTGTTACAACAATTCTTCAGAGCTAGCTCCGTGTTATATAATGGTGAAAGGTAGAAGTTGTGGCCTTGTTGGAAGGACTAGCATCACTAATGCATTCACCCGAAGAATGGAGAAGTTAGAAAAGGAGATAGAAGAGCTTCAGCAGAGGCCGGCGTGGAAATGTGACAAAGAGGACCTGGAGTCCTTGAAGAAGTCAATAGAGGATACCATGGACCAAATGTTCACAGATAACAATGTCAAACTAATTGAATAGATGTAGAGGCTCCTTCTGGAACAACACAAAGCCACCCAACCTCGTGAGAACGAGCGGAGCCCAGGAAATTCTGTAGGTTTTGGACAGTCCCCTCCAAGTGACAGGCTGCCTTCCTCAGAGGAAAAATCAATGGATATTGGTCGAGGGAACCACGCGGCCCACCCACCACGGTCTCTTGATATTTACTTGTCTGATTAGGTTTACTTGTTTCATTTTCTGTTAGTTTTCCAAGGCCCTTTTGTTCGTCTATATTAATATTTGGTATGCACACTATTATCCTTTTTGTAAAATAGAATCTCATGTTATTGAGGTTCTAGGGAGTAGGATTCTATCGTATTAGTGATATAAACATTTGATGTAATCACGAGCAAATATTGGTATATTTTGGTATATAGTTGTATATCAGCAATTGTAATCGGAAATATTGACAATGATATATTAATGAATATAGGATTTGTGTATATTCCTCTGGCATTTAAATCTATTTCTAAAAATTATAGATATATCAATGGATATAAGATTTGTGTATATTCCTTGGGAATTTAAATATTTCTATAAGTATTAAAACACTTTGGCCCTGCAAGTAGAATGCTCTGGGTAAACATGTTCCTTGTGGTAATTTGTATGATTACTTATTTCTTCCACTTCTCACTTTGCTACAAAGGCTAAGAAGTAAAGCATGACTAGTTTCATAGTTTGCACATGAGTTTTTGGTTCAAGAAGAAAGCTTCTTTGAAAGCCAATTTGTAACAAATGGATACTTCTATTTAAATATTGCATTATGAATTCTCAATATTCAAATGACTATAAGACTAGTAACTATTTGTTGGGCTTGTGATTTGGTTTCTTAAATGTAGTGCAATATTATTTTATATTCTGTTAATTGTAATGTTGTGATTTCTCTGTTATTTGATTCTATAGTATGCATGTTTGGCTATTCAAATTTAAAGCATAAATTATATAATAAATTCTATACTAATTATATAATAAATTCATTACAATTCTCTAAGTAAATTACCATCTTGTTGGAACAATTTCACGACTACTCTATACAACACATCTCTCATTCTTTCAATCATAGAGCTGATTTATAGTCAAAGAAGGGATTACATTTGGCATATGGTATTCTTCAGGTTACCCCTTTAACTGATCATCATCCGGGGGAAATGTTTTATCTTTGTCTTTATTAATTAGGCTATCGTTTATGATCCATCTTGTAAATTTGATGCACCCGCTTTAGGGGATTTTTGGTTAAGATTTCCTTTGTATCTATGTTATTTTTATGATGTTACCAGCAACTATTGTTATGATGGTATATTATTGAATAGTGGCAAGCATTATTGGATTTATTTTAAAAGACTGCATAGTCTGTTTTCAAAGATTCTATCCTTGGGATAGGTTTTATTGTAAGTTTCTTTGATTCACTTAATGAATAACAAGGAACTTTTTTTTCGTTGAAAAAAAGGTTCTATAAGTAAATTAATCCTGAATTAATCTGCTAACTATTAACTCTTAGATCAAACAATCAATATTATGAGAACTCTTAACTCTTAGATCAAACAATCAATAAAGTCATTTTGGTTCTTTTCATGATTGGGCTTCATGATTGCATGCAAGCAGGGTTGGAATTTCATTTTATCTTTACCCTTCAAATCAAATTTTTATGACATTTTGAACTCTTACATTAACCATCACAAAACATCTAGTTTCAAAACATGCCCTTCAATCGTAAACTGTTATTAAAGAATTTACCTTTCATTATTGAAATTTTTATTAAAGATTTTAATTTTCAATAAAATATATTAATAAAAATATCTATCCATGTTTTATTTAGTTAATCTTATATTCTAAATATTAAGACTCATGCATGCAAGATGGATTCTCTCAATGACATTAATTTAGTTGAAGAAAACAAACAACTCAAAAATACGCCATAAGAAGGCAACTTCCGTTCCAAAAAAACTTTGAATGAAAAATCATCCGATAAATTTATATTAAAGAAAATCTAAATATTGAAAAAAAGCTATGTATTTTTAAAGAGGAAGAATTAACTTCCTCATTGTCTGGAGACATCTTGGGCTCCGTCAATTACGTTGTTTAAAAAATTACTTTAAATTGAATATTCACATATTTAGTTTGTATATTTACTGCTTATAATTAAACAAAAAAATACATTCATTTTACTCTTGAGTTAGTTAATCCAAACTTTTACCGCCCAACTGATATAATCTATAGATAGAACTGCATCAACTACTGCTAATGAAGTGACATCAATGATAACCACACTCAACAATAATCTTTCAGGTGGAGGATTTACATAGTTGACCATTGACTCATTCACGATAAAAGGTATATGTCCAAGAAGATAATGGCCTACCAAAACATCCAATCAACATTAGCTTTTTAAACTACCAATTCAACACTAAGACAAAATTGTCAAAATGAGGAGATTTTTATTTTCATCAACTTGGAAGTATGAGACACCCAATGGATAGAGGCCAACAAGGTGATTCCATATAGGCCAATTTCATCCTTTGAGACCTCTTTCTCTCTCCTCGACAGGAATTTTTCTGGAGCAGTGCAAACCAAGCTAAGATGCACTTTTGGCAGATCAATATCTTCACCTAAAGAGACTCTTTGGACAAAAGAATGATACGTTTGCATGCACCAATCAACAGTCTAGAGACAAATACCCTCAAAATATTTTAAGACATCGACCACAGGAAATGGTGGGCATTTTACTGAGGTCAGTCAATAATTTTTACAAGTAATTTTATACTTAGTCAATTTTTGCATTTTCCTAGACTGGAGCAATCTTTCTGAAACAATGTTTGGAAGACCCATAACATCCTTTTTAGAAACTCTCAAGACAATCAGATACCATGGTCAGGTAGAAAAATCAACAAGCTACAGCCTGACACTATGGGGCGGGCATTTTACCGAGGCCACTTGGGCAGTTTTACTACCACTAGTGCAAAAACAACCTCAAACCCTGTTTTGGAAGGCCTTTAACTTTGTCATTAAAAATCCTCTTTGAGAACTGAGACCATGGTATGATAGCCTCTTCAAGAAGCTATAACATTACAGTTTAACATAATTTTTATCATTCTCCTATGAGGTACAACGGGAAATTTCCCAAGGCCACTTGGACAAATTTTCCAACACTTAGCCATTTTTTACAATTTGGACCTCTTTTGTTTCTCTTGTTCGTAATATGCAAAACAATATTTTCCTACTTTGGAAGGTTAATTTCTTGCACATGTGACTATCAGGAAGTAACCTGAAACCATCACTGGATAGCTACTTCAACAAGCAACAACTTCATTCCAACTAATGAATTTATCCGCACACAGACAGTTCACAACGGGCATTTCCAAATAGTCCCTTAACCTTGTGATTTTAACACCTAGCCTAATTTCACTTGTTCTTAATATGAAAAACAAGTTTTTTCTCAATTTGGCTGGTTAATTTATGGTAAAGTTTTTGGCAGACTTATAAATTTATCCTCAGACATGGTCTCGGGGGCTTCACTAGAAGGCAATATAAGATCATGTCCATTCATATTGCAGTATTAAATATTCATGAAAACCTAAAAATTATATTGATTATATATTAAGGGGTAAAGGGTTTTTTTAATTTAATGTAACAATACAAAAATACTTTAGGGTCTTTTTTATATGATTAGGCTCACAAATATCTGCCAAATGGAGATGGTGGGATCACGGCCAGATGAGAAATCAGGTTGAGGCTAGGCTCAAGCTTATTAGTATGCAGGGAAATCACGTCTTGAGGCATGCTTGAGGCCAGGGGTTTCATGGTGAAGTGGGTTTCCAGTCGATCATAGTCGAGAGATAGTGGTCATTGACAACCAATTGTTACGAATAGCCTTGGGTGGCTCTAAGCGGCCAGGTCCTGTTATAGGCCCTCGATAGGCCTTGGGGGCTTGAATACCCAGACACTCGTGCCTATTAAAGGCCTTGGGAGGTTTAGTCAGCCTCCTAGAGATTTTTATAGTCCCTGGGGGCTTGGATACCTATCCCACAACAGGCTTAGTCAGCGATTGGGGAACTACAACATGCAATCTAAATGTTGCACTATGTGCATTGGCTCTAGTGACATACAAGAAGTGATATCCTATATCTTCATTAGACCATTAGATGTTGCAAATCATAATGATATGTGGTTGAGTAATTGCATTGTGGGTGAAGTAATGTGCATCCACAATATACATCGAAAGAAGCAAGGAGCATTGTCGAATGCATGTGGGGTCATAAGAGGGGTATCATATCAATATACTAGGTAGAAATATAAAGGGGTATAAAAAATGTTAATGAAAAAATTGATACATACAATATCTAGTGAAATAGGGGTTTTTTAAAATTAGGAAGGCATATTGGGAGCAGGTTAAAAAAAATGATTTTGGAAGGTATTTTCCAATATTTATTGAAATTAGGGGTATTGTTTCATATGCCACGAACAAACGTGTTATGATAGCAGCTTATTGAGTGAAACCCTCATGGACATGCTTAAGAAAAATTGAGACCATGGTTAGGTAGAAAAATCAACAGGGTACATCCTTACCATATGCTGCGGGAATTTACTTTAACCTATGATTTATGGTGGGCATTTTCTTGAGGCTAGTTAGTGAATTTTACTTCCTCTGGTGCAAAACCCTGCTTTGGCATACCTATAACTTTCTCCTCAGAAGTGATTAAGGAAAACTGAGCCATGACTAGATAGCCACTTCAACAAGCTATAGCCTGGTATGATGGTGCGAGCATTTTTCTCAAACCATGAATTATGGTGGGAATTCTCTTAGAGCAGTTTTGACTAATTTTTACATACTTAGTAAATTCTTGAAAATGGCTAAGTGTTGGAAAACTGGTCTAGGTGGCCTCAGGGAAATGCCCACAATAATTTGGGGGTTAGAGTAAATGCCTGCACCATATGGTCAGGATGTACCGTGTTGAGATGTCTACTCGACCATGGTCTCATATTGTGCAAAAAGTGTCTGAGGAACAAGTTATGGATCTGCCAAAACAATGTTCCATGCATATTGGACCAGTCTAGGAAAGTGCAAAAATTGTCTAAGTATAGAATCAATAGAAATGCTTGATTGACCTTAGTAAAATGCCCACCATGTCTTGTGTTTTGTGTCTAAAATCATTTTGAGAGTATGGTTCTCTAGATTTTTGTTTGGTGTATCCATCTATATCATTGGTGAAGAGTAAGAGTCTCCAAGGAAGAAGATATTGATTTGCCAAAACTGCTTCTTATCTTGATTTTCACTACTCCAGTAAAATGTTCACCGAGGAGAGACAAAGAGGTCTCAAAGGATGAAATTGGTCTGGATGGAATCACGTTGTTGGCCTCTATCCATTGGGTGTCTCACACTTTTAGCAGGCAACAACCTGCCCTAGCTCCACCCTTCCACCCTTTTCTGATTTCTTAAATCTTCAATTCTGGAATTTCATTTGTCTTGGCCTATTCTTGCTTCTACTACAACTTGGACAACCAAGATACACTTCTTCCTTCTAAAATGTGTGAATATATATTAAATAATTCACCCTTCAATCATTTCAACTCTTGAACTTCCCTTATACCATTTTATCATTGTGCATCTTCAAAATTAATTTTATGTTTATTAAATTAAAACATGACTCATATGATTTCTCTTCATTTTGGTAGATCAATATTTCACATGTGCGAGTACTAGGAAGGTAATTGATACCACAAATGGATAGCCATATCATCAAGGAGTATTCCCATGTCATCTAGAAAACTTATCAGTGCAAGGATCCTATTTTGTGGGCATTTCCAAAATACCTTTTCAATTTTCTGATAACTAATTTTCCACTGTTTGATATGAAAAATGATATTTTCCCTATTTTTGGAAGATATATTTTTTGCATATATGACCATCTTGAGGCAAACTAAAAGTATGTCTAGATGGAAATTTCAATAAGGAACATATCCATTTCACTTTTCAAATTTTCTGAAACATACACATCCTCTGGTGGGCATTTGAAAATGGCCTTCTCACCTCTTAATTCAACACACAGACAAAATTGTCAAATCCTAGGTCAACATGATGAAATTTTTATTTTCATCAAATCTGAAGTGCAAGACACCCAATGGGTAGAGACCAACAAGGTGAATCCATAAACACCAATTTCATCCTCTGAGGTTACTTTCTCTCTCCTTGGCGGGCATTTTACTAAAGTAGTGCAAATAAGCCTAAGTAGCACTTTCGGCAGATCCATATCTTCTTCCTCGGAGTCTCCTTGGACAAACTAACACCATGGTTGGGTAGAGAAAACACCAACCTACAATATTCCCATACGGTACGGGCATTTTCTTCAACCCACAATTTATGGTGGGCATTTCCCTGAGGTCACTTGAGACAGTTTTTCCAACACTTAGTCATTTTCAGGAAATTCTTCAAGGTTTATCCTCAAACCCTGTTTTGGCAGGTTTATATCTTTCTCCTAAAACATTATTAAGGCTAACTGAGACCGTGAATAGATAGCCACTTTAACAAGCTATAGTCTGGTATTATGGTGCGGGCATTATCTTCAAACCATGAATTATGGCGGGCATTCTCTTAGGGAAGTTTTGACTAATTTTCCCAAACCGTTACACCAAAACCTTGAGGTGTTAGTGAAGGAAGATGATAAGGAAGATGATGATGAAGAAGAAAATCATGATGATGATCAATGATGATGACGACGACGATCATGATTATGAAGATAATGATGATGATGATGAAGACGATGGTGATGACAACGACAAGGATGATGATGATGATCATTGTTGTTGTTGTCTCCATCACAATCATCTTCCTATTCTTCATCATCATCATCATCGTGATCATCATCATATTTGTCCTTGAAGGGACTTATGTATAGGATCTCACTATAAGCAATGCGACCAATACAAATTATGACAAAATCCTAGTTAAATTAAATTAAATTGCATTAAATTAAAAACATAGAGTTATTTAACTAAAATTATTTTAAAATGCAACAAAATACAAAATATGCAAATAAAAAAAAACCCAAAATAAACTAAACAAAAAATAAATATGCAAATAAAAAAATAAAAGAAAACACAAAATATAAAATATGCAAATAAAAAAACAAAAAAAGATAGAGGGAAAAGACTTTTGCACACTAGCTCATTAGCAGCATCCAGAGCAAAACAACAAAGAACGCGTTCACTCCCACGCACTAGTTCATTAGCAGCATCCAGAGCACTAATAACTTATGAGCAAAGCAGTGGTAAATCGAGGAGCAGGGGATACCAGTCCAGAGGATATCAACATTCTAAAGGGAGGCAATCCGATGGTAGTCCCAAGGATAACAAAGGGCCAAAATAATTCGGTAACCTGATCAACCCTAGCAGCATAGGAATTTGGGAAAAGTCCCATGGTTTTGATTGTTTCCATACTAAGTATAGACGTTTCATTGTTTACTTCATTTTTTCTTAGGGTTTATACGAAATATAGGCTATATTTGAGGGGCAAAATGACCCACGACGGGCATGTCTCCCATCAAATGATAGCCCTGAACCCATCCATCGCACGTTTGATAGAGAACCGGCCTGGACCCTACCATCACGACCAAACAAATTTGAAATTTTTGTGTTGCAGAACACCGTAGCAATGGTAAGAAAATGATCTTGGGTAGTGTAAGATGATTAAGGGTTGTGATAAGACAATTCAGGATCCAAGATCACCCTATCCGCGTCCATGTGCAAAACCACTCAAACTACAAAAGTATTATTTTTAATTGCACCGAACTAGGTGCTCTAGAGCTTAGTATGGGGGAGATGTTGTAACGTGTGTGGATGTAACTTTACACGCGAGTATGAGGGAGATGTTGTAACGTAAAGTAATAAACCAACATAGATCCAAATCCTAGACTCAATCTCTAAACTCTAAAGTCTCTAGTTTAAGTCTCATATTTACTTTTTACTTTGTATTATTCTTTTTTGTTTATAGCCGACATAATATTTATTACTTTTTATTTTGAATTTTTTTTTGTTTACTTTGTGTCATTTTGTTACTCGACAAACACTCTAAAATCTCATATTTACTTTTTACTTTGTATTAAAAGTAAAAAGTAAAGTCTCTAGTTTAACTCTCATATTTACTTTTTACTTTGTATTATTCTTTTGTGTTTATGACCAACATAATATTTACCACCTAATCCGAAGCTCTAAAGTCTCTAATTTAAGTCTCATATTTACTTTTTACTTTGTATTATTCTTTTTTGTTTATGGTAGACATAATATTTCTTACTTTTTACTTTGTATTATTCTTTTTTGTTTACTTTGTTATTTATGGCTGACAATATTGACAAACACACAAGATCTCCCTCATACAAATGTTATTTATGGCCGATATTCTCGACTAACAAGATCTCCCTCATAAAATAAAATAAAAATAATGAAATTATTTTTAAAAAATCCATGTTGGCTCATAAAATAAAATATTGTGAAAAGTAATTAAAAAATCGATGTTCGTTTATAAATTAAAAACAACTTAAACCCTACCTATCAATCAAGAGATATCAAATTTCTTGAGTTTAAATTTAAAAAAAGAAATACACCTCAAGAAATTGGATCCCTCTCGGTGCTTGATAAATATGGGTTTAAGATGGATCTATACTGGTTAAAAATCAATTAAAAAAAAATCAATTTCAATAATTCTTTTTCTGATCGATGAAAAAAAATTATTTATAAAATTTGTAAATTTTAAATCATAAATTTTTATTTGAGACAAAGAAAAAAATTAAAACATTTTTCTAATTGCTCGAAGGTTTACCTATGAGTTTTATAAATAATGAAAATATGATTTTTTTTTTAAACATAGAAAAAAAAATATATTTAATATGAAATTTTTTGAAATTACATCGTTGCAACGTTTGACTTTTATTTATTAAAAAATAGAAAAAGAAAATTGATATATCACTTTTAGTATGAAAACTTCTATATGTTTTTATTAAAAAACAATTTGACAAGACAAATTTTATAAAAACAAAAAATTAGATTCCTATCCTTTCATATGAATTTAACGTTTTAAATAACTCATTTAGGTATATCAATGACTTTGGTGGTACAGGTGGCCCTTTTAGTGCGTTCGTAAAGAATGCTGTAGCTTGCATTAAGTAATTTTCAACAAACACGTTTTGTTTGTACGACCCATGTGTCCGCTGCATCTTCCAAGAACGGCTAAAATTTGAAAAAATAATTATTAACTTTACCAGGCAACGAATCGCCGAAAGGTTTTATATATGTGAATCCTGGATGGATCATGCTTACCTATACAACTAAATCTTTGGAGGCATCTTCCAGCAACCTTCGCTCGCATACGTTAAATATGGGAAAAATTTATGAGGCCCACCCAAGTGAATGAATTTTCGTTGAAAAAACCGATAAGACAGACAGCAGATGCCAATGAATTGCCCAGCAACTGGAAGGAAGGATCGGAGGACCCACACTAGCTATCTGTTATATATACACGAAATGTACTGAGAAGAGGGGAAATTGACATATTTTGGTAGAAGTATTTCTCAAAACGGTTACAGCACTTTCATGTGAATAATCACATATAGTTTGAATTTTTGTGTAAAAGATTGAAATCCATGTTCTTTATGAACATTGGAGGTGGTTTGTATCTGTGTTTTAATTTGATGGTGTCATCTCTTCTGCGAATGAAAAGGATCGTCATGAGCTCCAGCAGTAAATTTTCGCCAAGGCGATCTCCTTTGTGTGAAAATTACTAGCGATTCAACAACGATGATGAAGGCAAAATATAGAGGGGCAAATTTCATTAGAGATTTTTAGTTTGGATGGTTGAGAGGAATGATTATTACTGTCACCATCTAGATTCAATTGTTGTAAGTGACATAATGTTCTTATTGAACCATATATATTGACTAGCTTTCTTTGATTCTTTCAAAATAGGAAAATGATTTTTTCATCTGAAAAAAATAAAAAATAACAGAGTGTAATATGGTTAAATTTTATTTGTTCTTTATAATTTAAATGTACTGAATATTCATTCTTCTAGCTTCACCAAGATTTGATGAAAATGTTATTTATCTCAATATGCTTTGATCTTTAAGTTTCTTAAAAATATTTTCCGAAAATCTCAACTTTTATAAGTTTTTCTAAGTTTATGATAAATTTTAAATACCTATTATCAGTAAACAAAATCTAAACTTTATTTTTTAATTTTTTCTAAATTAATGATAAATTTTAAAGACCTAACCAGGATAATTGCATGTTAATCATGCTGCGGCTCTGTTTCAAGATGTCATGTAATTCCAGGTATTTTTTTACGGTTTTTTCCAGTGGCAACATTTTATTACCTTAAACATTTTCAATAATTATTATTTTGTAGTTAGCCTTGCAATCTTATAGGGTTCCCATTTCAGGCTGTGCGGGACTTTATTTCACTAGAGAATGCATGTTGGATAATGCATTTCGAAGCTCTGCAAATAATGCCTTTTTTCTGTTATTATCATGCACGTGAAGTTTCAGTCTCTTGTTCTGAACAGTGCAAAACTTCATAAGATTCCTTTAACTACTAACCTATTGTCTTTAACCTATTTTGTTTTCCATATGATACCCTGCGCATCTGGAATCCAGGGTTATGGATCTTTACCTTGAAAATCAGGCTGTGTTTTCCGTTAGTTTTCACATTACGCAGAGTTCGGAAGTAATCAATTAAACCCTAATACCTCAAACTTTGTTTTCTTGCCGTTTTCTTTTATCTGAGCAAACTGATCTCAGGTATCTATCCAAGCAAACAGATCTGCGGATCTGATTACGTTATGGGCGGATCTATACTGAAGCGAAATCGGATGTGCAAGACCTTAATAGGAGAGATCGGACTTTCCGCGTTGCGTTCTTTTTTCTTTAGGGTTTTACCTTGTATTGGTTTTCCCGGGTAGCCACTGTGCATTGGATCTGGCACCAAGTTATCTTTTTAAGGCGGATCTCAGGTATTTCTTATTTGATATTCTGAGCAGCGAACGATACATATATTTTCTTAGCACGGATCTGAAAACACAGACAGCGTTATTTGACCACACAGACAGCGTTATTTGACCGGACAACTGCCAAACTTATTCAGGATTTTACATTGTTAGCCATCTGGATTCATTGCTAGCGATCTGGTCTCTACATGCGATCTGATCTATTGCATGCTACCTTGACTGTCGCGACAAGCTATCGATCTGCGATTTGCAATTCATTGCTAGAGATCTGGCGTGATTCATTGCTAGCGACCCCGTGAGTCTATTGCATGTCATGAACCGAGTATACAGATCTGTTGCAGGCTATCTGATAGTTATTCCAAATTACAAGGGGTCCATTCTCCCCGTCTCTCTCGGGCAGATTCATTTGGGCATTATATCCACAGAACCATCACCAAGCAGATTCAAATTTGCAGCATTCGTTTGCAGATTTGAATTAAAAAATCAGGTGCATAAGTTTCTTATCTTTCTCGATCATATATATATATTTATTTCTTCTTTACTGCTATGAACAATGCACATTTTTTAGGGAGACTTCGAACAGTTACATTACATGGGTTTTATTACATGGGTTTTATTCTTTATTAGTATATAAAATCAATGGGCAAACTTAGAGAAGAAAGGGAAGTTAAATTTCAAAGATCACGTTTGATAATAAATTTGCATATTGAAGTTCTGATTCAAAAACAATTTAGGAGAATAAGATGCGGAAAATGGATTGAGATTATAAGAAATGGAAAAACAAAGTAACCAAGAAAATGGATTGAGATTTTAAGAAATGGAAAAATAAAGTAACCAATTCAATAAGGAGATGTTGATAATTTATAAAATCTCAAGATGAACAACAAAATTAAAGAACTAGCAAAAAAATAAATAAAAATATGATAGTAAATAAGACTTTAATTGTAGTGAGGGACAAAACTACATAATAAGTTGAAAATTCAAGGAAAGCATCATAAATATTTATAAACAAAGATCTCATTTCATAAAATCTTGAGCCTAATTAAGAAAAGAGGTCCAAAAGGTAAAATAAGACATGAAGAAAGGAAAATGGACATTAATTAGAAATAAACAGAAAAGATAATACTAAAAAAGAATGTATTTAGAATGTGGCAACCAGCTTCCTATGGAACAAAGGTCAATATTTAAGTTGGATCCTAGCTTGGTAGCATGAAGAGACTAAGGTCCTCGTAGTATAGGTTCATTGGATGTATACCTTCATGTTAGAGGAATGGTGTAATAATAAATCCAATATCTTTTGTTTCTTTGTGGACTTTAGAAAATATTTTGATACAATGCCTAGAAATAACCATGAAATGGATTAAAAGAGCTAAAGGTTCCTTTCGAATTGAAGGTTGATGCGATAAGGTAAGATTATATGAGAGCATCATGGCCAAGTTTAAGAACATTGAGGGTTGATCGAAAGATATTCATTGTAATATTGGAATTAAGCAAGAATGCTCCTTCTCCCCTACCATTTTCAGCATATACATTGATAAGCTAGAAGTTTTTTTATAAGAAGCAAATTGCACTTGCACAACATTAGCAGGACTAGTCATCATCCTTCTTCTGTATGTTGATGATATTGTTTTCTTGCAAGGTGTTCTTTGATCTTGATAAGCAATTAAGAATTCTCAAGGATTTCTTCTCTAATGTCGGTATAATTGTTAACACGGACAAAAAATTATGATTATCAAATACAAGATCACTTAACCTACTTTCATGTATGACACTAACAGCTTGGAGGAAGTGGCTTCATACAAATATATCATAATTGATATCCATCACAAGCTCAACTAGAAATTTAGCATTGAAAAAGGGATTAATCAAGACTGAAAAGCTTATTTTGGTCTTGAAAATAATTGTAAGTCTACATTGTGATGTGGGATAAAAAGAAGTTCATCTCTTGAGAATATTGGAGAATGATTGAGCAAATCCAGAAGTAGTTTATCTCTGGTAACCTCAAAATTAAAAGAAATATGAGGTATTGTATTCTCCTCGTGACTAGGTATTTATGTACAAGTGCAAGATAAATAACATGGGATACTAAAAGCCCGGTGGGCTAGCTCAAGTGGTTGCGTGTTGTAAGTTGTGAGCATAAGATGGTTTACCTTGGGTACCATCCTCAAAATGAGGGGAAGTACCTGAGGGTTTTCCCATGACATGTTCCAATGAAAAAATAGATAAATAACATGGGAGACTAAAGAATTCATAAATCTGCTTTAGAATCCTATAAAAAACACCTATTAATATTAGAAATATTATTAAAACTAAGTTTAAAGTGAACTTGTGGTGAGATAAAAATTTAGTGGTTAAAATAAAATGAAAATATTAAAAGGAGGTTATTGAACCTAATCTAGATCAAACATATATGTATCTCACAAGTAGATTTTGGACGAGCTTCCAGGAAGCTATGAGAACCCGAGTCAACTTCGGCACTGCATACCATCCAGAGACTGATGGGCAGACTAAGAGAGTGAACCAGATACTAGAGGATATGCTGATAATGTATGTGATGGATCAGCAGACCCGTTGGGAGGAGTTTCTATCTCTAGTAGATCAGTTCGCATATAACAAAAGCTATCAGAGTTCTATACAGATGGCACCCTTCGAGTTCTTGTATGGTCGACCATGTCGGACACCCTTCAGTTGGGACTGACTTGGGGCTAGGACCCTGCTTGGGCCCAAAGTGGTTCACGAGAGGGAGGAAAAGATGGCAGATATCCGTGCTCGACTCAAAGAAGCACATAATCGACAAAAGAGTTATGCTGATGCGCATAGACTCAATAAAGAGTATCAGGTTGGAAATCGAGTATTTTTGCGAGTGAAGCCACAAAAGAGTACTGTCAGATTTAGGAAAGAGATGAAGCTATCTCTATTAATATTAAAAATATTATTAAAACTAAGTTTAAAGTGAATTTGTGCTGAGATAAAAATTTAGGGGTTAAAATAAAATTAAAATATTAAAAGGAGGTTATTGACCCTAATCTAGATCAAAAGTATATCTATGTTTTAAATAGTATAAAAAAGAAAAATAATAAAGTCAAGATAAGAGTAAACTTTCATGAGCTTTATAGAGAAATAGATGACATTGAACAATTCCTAAAACATATTAGCATAAAATCACTTTTTCTTAGAATGTAGTGCATACACCTTACATTGCAAACCTTTCTAACCTGCTAACTATTGTGAATTAGGAATGTTTATTTTCAAGTATTTTTCAACATAGTGATAGAATTTTAAATCAAACCAAATAATTTCTTAATAAGTTCATTTAACTATCATCGACATAATGTGAAAGCATACCTTTGCATTTTTAAAGAAGTGAAAGATGTCATTGTGATCGCGATCAATTTTTCACGGCCGAATTGTTTATATTTCATTTTCATGTAAATAGTTCAGATTTGTTTCATGGTTTTTTAAATATACTTTTTCCTCAACGTTGTCCTTCTATGTCTAGTTGGTTAGATTCTCGGAACATTTATTATTTCTTCAACGTTGTCCTTTTATGTCGAGTTGGAGGAAAGTTGAAGTCTTGGTTTTCACTATTTTGCCAGCATAGTGACTTTTTTAATGCTAAGCTTATTTTGTGAACATTAACCGTGAAGTCTTGGTTTTTACTCCTTTGCCAACATAGTGATTTTTTAATGCTAAGCTTATTTTATGAACATTAACAGTTTATGTAAAGTTTGTCTTTTATTGGCCACTGCTCACTGCGGCCGGTTGAAAAATGGAATCTTGCACAGGCCACCGGCACCGATTGTGTGTACTGTGCACACTGTACAATCTGCGGCTCTACAATGTCGAGTGATGTCGAGTGAAGCTGACGTGGATGGAGTCAACTCTGGACTCAGTGGTGTTACACACATTTTTTTTTATCAGCAAAAAAATCTACTATTGATATTCAAAGAGAATCAAATAGTACAATGAAATTCTAGACTCAAGATCTGAATCATTTAGAGCCAATCTGATCATTAGATCATACTTAAACAACAGACTACATTAGTACATTCTTCTCAAAACATGTAACAAAAACTGAAAGCCTACAAGCCTCTACAAAATGTAAAGAAGTTTCAGCAACTTAATAAAAAAAGTAGATATCAACACTGTCCACAATGGCATTTTCCAGCCATTCTTCCCATATAAGAAATCCTTCCGAGCGCTTCAAATCCTTTCTTGAAAGTTTATCCGCCATCGAATTGTTGACTCTATAAATATGTTCAAAGGAGATATTGTGCTGTAAAAAGATTTCTCTTTGAGTGTGTATGCATCAATGACGAAGATTAGTGACGTTGAGTTTAAATTGCCCCATTTCCCACTTAATAGTTACTCACGAATCTCCATAGACTTTAAGATTCACTAAACGAAAAATGTTTGGCAATTTTAAGACACACCAAACAGCCATAAATTCTGCTTTCATATTCGTACCCACTCGTACACACATTTATTTAAACTGAAATTTTGTCAAAATACACTTTTAGTTCTTTTCTTGGTCATTGCATCCAGTAGTGAAAAAGTTATTAAGTCTTGATTATTGTATCCACTACTGGAAAAGTGATTTAGTAGCATAGATTTACGAAGGTGTACTTATTTTACACCTCAAAAAATTTCATTCGTCAAGATGGATGTCTTGGTTGGTCCAGCAGATTAAAGAAACAATTTAATTGGGCATGGTTCTTCCTTAGTCAAAATATCTTTTTTATGGATGTGAGATATGGAATAATCCTAACAAAACTTCGTTGTAGCGAAAACTATGTTTTTTTTTCAAGCAGAAAAAAATGTCAGTACTTTTGTTATTTCTATGGAAATCAAAAAGTACATTTATCTCTGTATTACAGAGCAAGAGTTGTATGCATATACAACAATTCAAAATATCATGAAGACATAAAACATTCCAAAAAGTTAATCTCAAAGCTTCCTCCAAAAAAGCTGACTTGACAAACCATTACAATAACAACTGATTACAGTATTCTAAATGACATCATCAAAAAACCATAAAGTGCCATTGTGTGTAAGAGTTCCTTGTTCCTACTCCTCCTAGTGTAAGAGACTCCAACTTCTCCATCTAATGCTATCTTCTATAATAAATCTACAACATCATTGTATTCTCGGTAAATGTGATCTATTTAATTACTCTTACATATTATTCCTTTCCTATTAACCTTTTTTGTCTTTTGTCTTCATGAATCGAATTTAATTAGAATGTGAAAACAAGACCTGCTCCACAATCAGTCTAATTTATTGAGCAGGTTTTCATTAGTTTTATTTTGTTGGTTGAGCTATGATTATTGAACCAAGTTATATTCTCAAAGTGAAGATGTTGGCATTAAAATTTGGGAATCCTTAAAGTAAGATGTCCCAGGAGTAAAAGTAATAAAAATATAAATATTCCTGAGAGTAATAAAAATATAAATCTCCCACTCCATTTAAAAAAGAAAAAGTGTTGTTTGAGTTAAAAATAGGCATATTATAGCTATCATATTTTATGGTTCCACCCTGCCCATAATGTATGTGTAAAAAGAAAAAGTGTTGTTTGAGTTAAAAATAGGCATATTATAGCTATCATATTTTATGGTTCCACCCTGCCCATAATGTATGTGTAGTGATAAGTTTTGTTGTTGTATTTGAATTTCTTCCTTACCTTTCGTCGAAAAATTCGAATTTATTACTTACCTTGTCGTTTTATATGAATCTTTTCCTTCCCTTCAATGTATAAACTTGCTTGTTCTTCCTTACCTTTCGTCGAAAAAAAATTGGTTCTAAATGGACTCAAAACGATATCTACGGATCTTTAAGGAGGATTTATGATAAATTAGATTAAAACTAGGTAGATCTTAAGGGTTATAACACCAAAATTTTGAAAAAAAATTCAAATTAACCTCAGGGGAGTTGCCAATCTATTGATAGTGATTATTGTAGGGATGTGTCTATACTAATTAGCTATCTTACTATGAATTTGGTGAGCTTCAATGATAGAAATACATGCAATACTCATTCATTCTTTTGATATTTTCAAAGTAATTTTCAAGAAAATATAAAGGAGGAAGAGAGTAGAATACCTCTTGAAGCTAGCCACTTGAAGAAGATCCCCTTGCTTGCGCATCCATGGCCTTTAGGCCTCCATTTGCAGCAACTTGCTAGGTTCTTACCTCTAGCTTCTATCTCTAAGAACTTGAAAAGTTTTGCATAACTTGAAATCTTTCTACCAAATTTGAATTCAGAACTAGATCTAAAACATACATTCAAATTCGGACTTGGGGGGGGATTGAATTGCATCATATTGAATTGAAGAAAATAAATACTTACAACCTTGTAGCTTGAGATGAATCCTTCCTCCTTCTCCATCCTTTCCTTTGATCCTTCATTAGCTTTATGTTGAAGATTAGCTTTCCAACCTTGAAATCCTTCTAGCATGCCTTTACTCTCACTTTCTGTATCTTACCATGCCCCAAATGCCTTTCTTTTATAGCATTGGGAAATGGGAATTCATGATTCAGCTTTCAATGTGGGATAATACATTTTCTTGATTTTTTATTATTTCGCTCAAAAATCCACTTTTCCATTATTTTCAAGCTTTTGACATGTTTAGGACAATTAATACACCTTTGATGTATTCTTTCCACTCCATGAGTTGTAGAAAATGGGTTTTGGCCCTTTGAGTGGTCCTAGACTTGGCCTCTTTAGGGAAACTATTTTGTTCACAAACTTCTTCCTTTGCGGAAGCAGTTGTGAGATGAGGGATTGAAGCTCTCAATTGTTCCAAATTTCTAGTATTCATGTTGCAGCTGAATGGTAAAATGTGCTTCCGTCTTCACTTGTTAAGGGTGTTAATTTGATTGTTAACATATATTCTAGATAAATTATCATGCGCCATTTCTAGGGTGACCAAAGCCACACTTGAGGGATAGCCAATAATTCGACTAGAAAAATTGTTCCTGTCTAATAACAAGTTTTCCAAATTCATGCACTCTCGGAACATGTCATGTATGCTACATATAAATTTATTTAGTGACAGAGAGAGATAGGCTAGGCTCTTCACATGGATAACAAAAGGGTAGGGATGTGGAAAGATACATAGTGACATAAGCAAGCCATGTTGAAGGGTATCGATGAATGGGAATGTGACATTGGACTATGGAGAAAACATGGAGGTCAATGAGTTATGACCAACAATAGTTATAACACCTTATACATGGAGACAATATCTTAAAGTTAAGGAAGTTCTTTAACAGTTATTGCACATTGAGCATGGTTTAGCATCGATTTGGAGTCAACTAAATGAATATGGACAAGTCACAAACATAATTTGGATCCAAATGCAACAAAGTGAAGGAAAATAGATATATATCGCAATAGAAGAGCGAGAACATGACTTGTTTCTACAAGTTGAGGATCTATTGCGACAACTTCTTCTTCCATTCCTTTGCTTGATTAAATAAACAAAGAAGTTTAAGTGCTAGCAACAAAACATTACAATAAAGAGACACAACTAAGACAAATTAATGTTATTGAATATAAAGAGAAAGAATATCAAATATTCTAACCAAAAACGTTGAAGTTTGATCCAAACCCACAACCAACACCGCTATCAACCATGCTGTCAAAGCTATTAATAACAACAAATGTTACACACTAATTCTTGTAACAACAAATATTACACACATTAATGCTTAACACCACCCTTTATATGAGGGAGATCAAGATCCAAAAGAGGTATTGATTTATATGAAAAAAAGACTTAAAACAAAATAAACCATAAACTGTCTAATTGAAAATTACTTTTTAGTGCACTAGTACATTGTCGTCTTACGCAAATAATGCGAAGAGGCACTAAAGAAAAGTCAACAAATCAAATCAAAGGAAAGAGATAATGGCTTCATTAACTAATAAGAGATTAGAGGACAAGTTAGAGATGATGCAAAGATAATTACGTGACGATTAGAAATAAGGTATATATGAATGACATAGGGTCATACAAAATAATCCATAAAAAAAAAAACTGGTTATAATTAGTTAAGTTGTAAAATAAACGAATTGTACAGCTAAATTTTCCCAATTTTATATTAATTTTCAAGTTGATATTAATAATGTTTACAAAGAGCATAAATAATTTAGACATAATCATTTTAAACATTCTTATGATGTATTTTACTTATGTCAAATTTAAACATAATCATTCTAATATTCTACAAACTTAACTTCGTAACCCATCGAATGTCGTACAACTGGTTTGAGCCCTCCGTTTTGAATCCTTTTTATGATCTCTTTACTGCCACGAAGCGCCAAAAAAACTCATTGAAACATAAAATTAATAATAAATAATACAATGCATCACAATCTCGTTATAAGCGTTTTGTAAATTACTTACATCATCTTTTTCACCTTCACTAAGATTTTGCTTCACAATGTTGTAAACTGCCAGGTTTGAAAATTGGAGTGCAACAATTGATGACTCGTAAAGCATATTTATCATCAAGTCTTCACAATAATGAAATGATGGCTATCCATAAAATCCACCGGAAAACCTTCCATATAATTATGGTGCACTCTTACATGGGAACCCTCTTGTTCAAATGATGATGACGAAGAAGGTGAAACAGATATAGCCCTGGATTGATAAGTCAAGGGGGAACTGCGCAGACTAAGATTTCACTTTACAGTTTTTACAATTATTGCACAGTTTTAATGCGGTCTTTTTACTGCGCTGTTTGATGTTTAATGCATATAATTTACTACAAAAACCTTTTTCGCAAAGTTATAATTCCTTGGAAACTCCGCGCAAAGACTTTAAATTTTAAATGATTTACAAAGTATTATTTCACGCTTTTGTAACAAAATATATTTACTCCACACTTTTACAAGAGTAAATACCTTTCATGAGAATTTCTATAACCTGATAACTTATAACTTCATGCATGATATTTTAGGACAAGATCCTAAATCTGTGCGCGGCAATTTTGCAATCTTTACTTTTGATGTCACAACAAACTTAATACAATTATTTTTCTCTTCTTTCAAAAAGAAAACATTTAAGCATCCATGCTCCAAGAATTATGTGTGACATGAAGATATCTTCTGCGGAATAACACAAGGCAAATGTGAATATATCACCGGGCAAAATAACAATGATGGGTATGGAGATTTTACATGGAGCTTGTGCTCCCAAGCTTCAACAAACTAATGTTCACCATCTCGAGCTCCCAGACTTCACGGATTGCTAAAACTTACTTCATCTTCTCTCTTCTTCATGCATTGCATACTTTCTTTACAAAATGACTATGTTTTTCAATGTTGAATACAATGACCAAGAAAATGGCTACTCTTAAAAGCTACCGAATAACATTAAAGACTGTAATTAAATTCTAAGTGACATCTACTTGACTTTTGAACTAATGTGCATCTGCTTAAATATGTTAAGATGTGAACTCCATACATACTGACTGTCATTACATACTGATAGATTTATTGACTAAATGACTGACTGAGCTGACACGAGCTAGATACGCAACAGCTCATAATTAATATTTCCAAAACTCTCCCTTAATTATGAGCAGATGGAATTACAAAATTACATCAAAACTAGAATTGACTGAAAAATATCATCTATTTGAAAAATTAACAACTCCTAAACAACTATGTAGATACTGAAAATTGTCATTTTCCAATGGTTTTGTAAATATGTCTGCCAGCTGATTTTCAAAACTCTAAGCAAATTTATTTTTTATTTACCAATTCTCTGATGAAATGATACCTTGTTTTAATCATGGATAATTTTAGGGGCTATATATCGCCCATGGGTTATATTAAGGGTGTTACAAAAATTTATTGGGCTATTTTCTTATATGGAAACGGTTTTTTCAACTAAAATATATTCGCCCTATATTTATTAGAAAAAAAAATACAAAATGAATAGCCTCCCATATATTAATGAGGAAAATGAAAAAAACTATTTCCTCCCTTGTAAAATCTCCCTCCAATCTATCTTTTGCCCCCAATTTCTAGAGAAATTCTAGTAAAATCATTCCTTCGCCCCCAATTTTCAGTAATGGAGACTCCCAAGGGTTATTTCGCCCTCCATTTTCCTTGTAATTTAGGCATGTTGAATTCAAGGGAACTCTTGATTCTTAGGCCTCATTTGGTGCTATTAGGGTTTAATTCTATCCTAAGAGTATTGGTTCCATGAAAGCGTTATAGAGCTCAAAATATATTATTTGTTTTATCCCTTGTCATGTTTAAACTATCAACTGAAATTTATATGTTGTTAGTGGATACTACTCTTGATGGAGAGACACCACATGGTTTTTATATATTCAAATTGAATTTGACCCAGTTGTTTAAAATGTGCTTTTATTAGGATCTTGCTTTGCAATTATTATTGGATCTAAGGAGTTAATGAGAGTGTATATGTTCATATTTTATGTATGTTATTGTTGATGTTTGGGATGTTTGTAATATAAATGAATGCACACTGATTATAATGGAGAGGCTACAGTGGAATTGTCATTATTTTGGATGTCTTCTTGTAGAGTTTTTCAAAGCATTTTGGTAGATTCTTTTATTTGTATTGAGAATTTCGTGACTAGTATATTTTTTTATTCGTATTGTCAAGTTCGTCAATTTTATTTGTGACCTAAATTTGTCAGGTTCAATACTTGTTTTACGATATTTTGTTTTTTGTAAGGGTCACTAAAAAGTAAAAAACGTTTGATGATTTGTTTTGATGTGTAAATAATATCATCATCGAGAAATGGATCTAGTTGTGTATGATAAATATATGATTTAGTTGGAACATGATACTTCATTTCCATCACGATTGTATATAATATGTACACGACATGTTTGACTTGAGATGTAGACATTATGTTATTTGCTACCTAGTATTTTGCATTCAATAGGGTTCTAAACCAATTTTGCCACATTTTGCATGCTTTCAAAAATTTCAAGGACATGGATACAAATGCCTCCTCAGTTTATCTAAGAAAAAGTAGTCTTTAACAAAGTAGTTCTAATGATATGTGTGATGATGCATTAATGTGATTTCTATTATTGTTAGTGTATGTTCTTATTTCTAATAACCACTACAAATTTCTAACTAACTCTAAAAAATATAAATCAAATGACATAATTCATATTTTGATTATCAACAAAAGAAAGGAAAAAATCGCATTCGTATCTATAAACAGATAAGCATGTTATTTTTTTCTTAAAGGGTAGCTTAAAAACGAGAGATTTGGAAAATAAGCTAATTGAGAATTCATACGATATATTAAGGTTGAGGGTCTCGATAATTCTCCACGTTGTAATAATGGTTCGTGGGTGCTATAATCACTCCACAGTGTGAAGTGTTCAATTCTATCAATTTTTCGATATGTCAAGATTTGGGTTCCCACATGTCCGTTGGACCATTAAGGGACGAGATAAAAAGTGGATTCCCCACTTGCCATGAATCTAGTTACTTATTTGTGTTTCACCAACACCTCCAATTGTGAGTGACCCAATACTGCTTGTGAAATGTATAAAGAAATCCCTCCTCTCCTCATTCATGCATATGTTCATTTGAGGGTCTAGGAGTCGAGAGAGTTGAGCTCTGGTATATTCTCTTCTATTTCACTAGTAATCTGCAGCATCAAAAGCTGAGTCTTCCTAGAAAAAGATTCACCAAGACATTATAGGGTTTTATAATTTGATGAAAGATTCACTAAGTTTTTACAATATTTTATAATTCAGTGTAATATTCAACAATATTTTACAATATCTTATAATTTAGTGAAATATTCTTCAATATTTTACAAGATTCTATAATATTATGAAATATTAGCCAAAAAATTATATATACATATTATATTATTGATAAATAGCCTTCAAATTTTTCTATATATTAAGAATATTCACTCATTTATTATACATATAAATTTTGGGGGTGTTCTTAAAATTATCATTGGTTTCAATGTGCTTGGTTCTTTTATGATACACATGGTTCTTTGAAAACCCAATGGTTGAATTGTTGTCCCATTCAAATGTTGTGGGTTCTTGTTGACACTGCGACAAATCCTTTAACATTATGCGCATCCAAACGGATTGACATACAATGCTTCTAGTTGAGACATACTCAGCTTCTGGTGATGACTGAGTTACAATGGGTGCTTTTCCTATCAATCATGCTACCTATGAAATCACTATCAATGTATCCAACAAGTATGAAATCTTCTAAAGTTGAGTGCTGAATGCCAAAATATTTTCTGCCACTTACAAACCTTAGAATTTGTTTACCTTCCTTCTAGTGTGAGTCTTTTGGAGGCTCCATAAATCTTGAGATCATACTTACTCCATACATTATATCAGGCCTTGTCGTATTAAGATACATAAGGCTTCCAACCAGCCTTTTAAACAGTGTGGAATCAACATTTGATTGATCATCTTCCTTTTTTAATTCCATTCCTGTTATTACTGGTGTTGGGGAAAATTTACAATTTACCATATTGAATATTTTCAAGACTTCATTTCCATATTTGTATTGAGAGATAAATATGCCATACTTGGATTAATGGAATTCAATGCCTAGAAAATATATCATAAGCCCCAAATCAGTCATTTCAAATTCATTCTCCATGATTGCTTTAAAATATTTAATGCCAAAATCACCAGTAAATATTAAATCATAAACATATAAGCACACAATTAACATGTTACCTTGTTTATTGACTTTGGTGTACAGTGTTGGTTCACATTCAATTTTGCGAAATCCATTTTGAATGAGATACAGTTGTACCAAGCTATGGGAGCTTTTTTCAATCCATAAAAGTGTCTTTTTCAGCCTATATACTTTTCCTTCTTGTCTTGGAGCCTTATATGCTTGTGGTTGTTCCACATATACTTCCTTTTCCAAATAACCATTTAAAAATGCAAACTTAACATCCATATAATGGACAAACCATTTGTTGTGTGCATTTATGGCCAAAACTGTTCTACTTGTATCCATGTGCACCACAGTCGCAAATGTTTCATTAAAATATATGTCGGGCTATTGTGTGAACCCTCGTGTGACTAATCTTGTCTTCTACTTCTACACATTACCATCTGCATCTTGCTTATTTTTGTAAACCCATGTGATACTTATTACATATTTATCTTTTGGTGCATCTACCTGTTCTCATGTTTGATTATTTTCAATGCATTCAATTTCTTTATCCATGGCTTATTGCCATGCATCATCTTGGAAAGATTCTTTGAAAGTCAGTGGATCATCTATTTGAGAAAATAAGGCAAAAACTGAAAAATGAATTTGTTGTATCATCCTCATATATTTCACACACACTTATTGTTCTTCATGGCAATAAACTTAATAAATTTGGATATGGAGACGAAGAAGTACTTGCTGGAATTTGTTGCGCCCTTGGTGTAATTACTGGTGTAGATAGAACTACGAATGGTGTCATAGTCGCTTAAGTTGTGACATGTTGCGCAGTACCAGAGGTGGATGGTACCGCGACATGTTGAGTTGCTTGTGGTGTTTGAACCACTTCTTCCATCATATCATCATTTGTGACAGGATCCACAATTTTTGCTGTATTTTCTACACTTCCATTCCATGCTTCATTTTCCACGAATTGAATATCACAGTTCATTATGAATTTCCTTGTGACAGGATCATACAACTTGTATGCTTTTGTACCTTCTGAGTAATGAACAAATATGCATTTCTGTTCTTTATTGTCTAATTTATTGCTAAGCTCATCTAGAACATTTGCATAAGCGACACAACCAATTTTTTTTAAATGAGAAACACTATGTTTCATACCTGTCCATGATTATTGAGGAATTTTTTTCTTCAGACTCTTTTTTGGGCACCTATTCATGATGTATACAGCAGTTTCTAATTCCTCAGCCCAATAATAATTTGGAAAATGCTTGGCTTCCATCAGGATGTGCATCATATCCATGATGGTTCTATTTTTTCTTTCTACGATAATGTTTTGCTGAGGTGTATACTGCGTAGTGAGTTTCTTATGTATGCCATGAGATTTACAAAAAAATAGAAAATCATTTGAGACATATTTACCACCTCTATCTGTCCTAAGGGCTTTGATGAAATGACCACTTTGCTTCTCCACAAGTTCCTTAGATTGATGAAAACATCCAAATGCTTCAGATTTGTGTTTAAGAAAATAAATCCATGTTTTTCTTGTGAAATCATCAATGAATGTAAGAAAATAATTGCATCCACCTATGGATGGTGTTTGCATTGGCCCACAAATATCAGAGTGCACAATTTCAAGTGGTGTGTGTGCTCTATATGACTTTCTCACTCGAAAGGATTCTCTGTGATGCTTGCAAAAAATGCATCCTTCACATATCCTCTTTGTTTTTTCAATTAGTGGAAAACCTTTCACCATATTCTTCATGTGCAATATCTTCATCCCACCCAAATTCATATGTCCAAATATGAAATGCCATAGCCAAGATTCATCTTGAACCTCTGATTGAAATGTTGTATCTCTTCACCACTGTCTTTTTCTTCTTTCTTACATTCTACCTTGATTGTTGCTCCAAAATATTCATTCTTCGCTTCATGAATAACTTGAGTTGTATTTCCCTTCATATCAGGCCTTATCCTCAATGGAAACAAGTGATTGCTCATCATTCGCACCTTATCTATCAATTGTTTGCTTGGATACTTGTCCAGAATCACACAATGATTGTCTTCCATCTAGATTCTGTAGTATTTTTGTAAAGGCTATACAATACTCATTAAATTATGTTTCAGACCTTTGACATAATAAACATTGGGCATAGTTTTTTTCTCCCCCTGTTTGTTTAGAATACCAATAGTGCCTTTTCCCAAAACAGTGACTTGAATATTGTTTCCAAGTGCAACATCAGTTTGAACTGATTTATATAGATTGGATAATAGATCTAAATTTCCAGACATATGATTATTGCAACCTGAATCTAAATACCATATATCACATGGGATTTCTTGAACAACATTACATTCAACTTGAGATGCACATGCCAAAAACATTGTGCTGGTTGAAGTGTTAGTGTTACCTAACTGAATTTGACCATGCTGGCTCTGGTCATGATGTTTCTTCCTGCATTCATATGCATAATGCCCAAATTTCTTGCAATAATGGTATTGAATTTTTTATTTATAAAATCTTTGGCTACTTTGATGTCCAAAATTCTGGTTTTTACTTCTACCAGCAACATTTTCAAGGCTATTGCTGTGTCCTCCTCTAGAAAAAATTCTTCCTCTACCTCTGAAATTAGATATCCTCCTTCCTCGTCCATGACTTATGGATGATTGTGCTGCAAATGCACCTTCTAATGATGTATTTCATCTATTTATTGTGTGTTCATGGATGATGAGAGAGGCTTGTAACTCATTAATGTTGAAATTGCTCAAGTCTTTGTTTTCTTCCGAAGATGCAACTAAATACTCAAATTTGGGGGGAAGGCTTCTATGAAATTTCTCAACAAACTTTGTATCCTCTATAGCTTCTCCATGAGATCTAATTTGGTGTATCAATCCAATAACTCGAGTATAAAATGATTCTATTGATTCTGTATCTTTCATTGACAAAGATTCAAAATCTCTTCTAAGAATCTGGAAATTTAGCAGTCTTTACCTTGTCCAAAACATGATATGCAGTTTGCAGTGTATCCCATGCATCTTTGGTTGTATTTGATACTGCTACTCTCGTGAGTACTATACTTTCATGCATTGCTTGATGTATGTAAAACACATCTTTTCTATCCTTCTTTCTTTGTTCCTTCAAGATGTATTTGTCAACTTGTATGAGAGCATTGTATGCTGCCTGATTTGCTAGTTCAGCATAACCGTTTTCAACTCTCTCCCATACATCTTGTCCTATGAACAAAGCCTTCATGGTAAGGGACCAATATTCATAATTTTTTCTTGTAAAAATCAGAGTTTACAGACTTGACATTTGTGTGCCAGAAGTGGAGGCCATTCTTTAATTTTCAAAAGTCACCTACATGTAAAACATAGTTGTTTCTCTTCTTAAACAGAACTTTGATAACCTCACTATGATACTAGATCAAGGGAGAACTCCACAGACCAAGATTTCACTGCGCAGTTTTTACAATTTACAACTTACTGGAATTACAGCGCAGTTTTACTATGCTTTGTTTACTGCATAGGTTGATGTCTACTACGCGGACTTTACTACAAATACCTTTTTCCCAAAGTTATAATTCCTTGGAAACTTCGTGCAAAGACTTTAACTTTTAATAAATACTTTACAAAGTATTATTTCACCTTTTTGTAACAAAAGATATTTATTGCGCACTTTTACAAGAGTAAATACAGGTTTCATGAGAATTTATACAACTTAATAACTTAGAACTTCATGCACGATATTTTAGGACAATATCATAAATTTATCCGAATTGATTTTGCAATCTTTACTTTTCACTTTTCACGTCACAACAAAATTAATACAAGTATTTTTCTGTTCTTTATAAAAGAAAACATTTAAACATCCATGCTCTAGGAATTATGTGCGACATGAAGATATCTTCTGCGGAACAACACAAGGAAAATGTGAATATATTACCATGAAAAATAACAATGGCGTCTATGGATATTTTACATAGAGCTTGTGCTCCCAAGCTTCAACAAACTTATTTTCATGAGCTTGAGCTCCCAGTCTTCATGGACTACTAAAACTTACTTCGACTTCTCTCTTCTTCTTACATTGCATACTTTTGTTACAAAATGACTATGTTTTTCAATGTTAAATACAATGACCAGGAAAATGGCTTCTCTTGGAAGCTACTGAGTAACATTAAAGACTGTAATTAACTTTTCTGAGTGACATCTACCTAAAACTTGGCTTCTAAACTACCATGTAGCCACTTAAATATGTTAAGACATGAACTCGATATCCTAATAGACTGACTGTCATTACAAACTGATAGATTTACTAACTAAATGACTGACTGAGCTGACACGAGCTAGATATGTAACTGCTCATAATTAATATTTCCAACACTTAGAAAGGCATGAGTTCATGTAATATTCTTGCCAACAATAATAAATGATTATAGGATCGTACAAGTAACTGCATATATAGACATTTCTACTAGCCGAATTATTTTGTGGACTTGTTCATCGGATTTCCATTGACAACAAAATGACATCAGAACATGCATAATTTGGAGATTGCTCATCAAAAAATTACGAATATGAACCCGTTGTTCCATAAACTTCCATGGGATTTCGCAAGCCTCGTACTTATTGAAAATATTGTGCTCAATTACGGTGCAATTGCCATCGAACTGAATGGCATGATACAACCACGTGGAGAGAATTATGTCTTCTCTCGACACAGAGTCGCTGAAACTTGCCATATTTATGGTCAATTTATCAGAATACCATATCTCAGACATCCTCCTCAAATTTTGCAGTAGATAAATAGTCAAAAACAAAATAATTGAATTTGAGAGCATAATATGAAGCAAAGCACATGTGTCACTCTGCAAGAGGCCCCAAGATCATAAAGTGTTTGAAATGCACAGTGCAAGTAATGACCAATGACGAGATCATGTGTGTGTGGGTGTATTTGCATACTGGTTTTCAAATTTTTTTGGCCTGCAATTATAAAATGTAACAAGGGGAAGCAGAGAATTCAATAGATTCCCAAATAGCCTTCCTTCGGCATGTGATGAGTGCAGAGGAATTAATTGTAAGGAATAGAATGAAATATTTCCTGTTATTCCAATGCTCTTTCGTGGGCCAACTCCTTACATTTCCTATGTAACTCCTTCTGTGCTTATGAACGGCTCTCATAATCGACTCAAATTAAAATTAAAAAAATTGAATAAGGAGAAAAATATGTCAACTTAGCAATCAAAACAAAATAAATATCAAAACATAATAAAAAGTTGTTGGCTTCATAATCAAATTAATTTCTAAGTCTATATATAAAAAATAAACCAAACATTTATCAAATTAATTGAAGAACTCTTTCAAAAAAGTCCGAAGGAGCATTGGAATAGCAGGAAATCTCACCTCAATGAAACTTCATGGGTTGTTGGTACAACTCAATTAGAGGCCAATATCCTTACAATGTGCTACATAGTCACCACAACAACAATTTACAAATAAGGATTGTCAACATGAACTATGTTATTGCGCCGAGAGGCGCATTCTACAGCCCAGTAGGGGGGGGATGTGTAACTCCTTCCGTGCTTATAATGGACTCTCATAATCGACTCAAATTAAAAAAAAAAAAAATTGAATAAGGAGAAAAATATGTCTGCTTAATAATGAAATTATTTGAACTAAGTCCATATATAAAAAATAAACCAAACATTTATCTAATTAATCGAAGAACTCTTTCAAAAAAGACTGAAGGAGCATTGGAATAGCAGGAAATCACACTTCAATGCATCTTCGTGGGTTGTTGGTACAACTCAATTAGAGGCCAATATCCTTAGAATGTGCTACATAGTCACCACAACAACAATTTGCAAATAAGGATTATCATCATGAACTATGTTATTGTGCCGCATTCTATAGCCCAGTATGGGGGGATGTGTAACTCCTGCCGTGATTATAATTGGCTCTCATAATTGGCTCAAATTAAAATAAAATAAAAATTGAATAAGGAGAAAAATATGTCGACTTAATAATCAAAACAAAATAAAAATAAAATAAATATCAAAACATAATAAAAGTTGTCGCCTTGATATTAAAATTAATTTCTAAGTCTATATAAAAAAATAAACCAAACACTCATAAAATTAATCGAAAAACTCTTTCAAAAAAGTCCGAAGGAGCATTGGAATAGTAGGAAATCTTACCTCAATGCATCCTCATGGGTTGTTGCTACAACTCAATTAGAGGCCAATATCCTTACAATGTGCTTTCCTGCTATTCCAAAAATGTCTGAAGGACCATTGGAATAGTAGGAAATCTCACCTCCATGCATCTTCGTGGGTCGATTAATTTGATAAATGTTTGGTTTATTTTTTTATATATAGACTTAGAAATTAGTTTGATTACTAAGCCGACAACTTTTTATTATGTTTTGATATTTATTTTATTTTTATTTTGTTTTGATTAGTAAGCCGACATAACTTTCTCCTTATTCATTTTTATTTTTATTTTAATTTGAGCCGATTATGAGAGTTGATTATAAGCATGAAAGGAGTTACACATCCCCCCCTAGTCGGCTGTAGAATGCATCACAATAACATAGTTCATGATGACAGTCCTGATTTGCAAATTGTTGTTGTGGTGACTATGTAGCACATTGTAAGGATATTGGCCTCTAATTGAGTTTTACCAACAACCCACGAAGATGCATTGAGGTGAGATTTCCTGCTATTCCAATGCTCCTTCGGAATTTTTTGAAAGATTTCTTCGATTAATTTGATAAATGTTTGGTTTATTTTTTTATATATAGACTTAGAAATTAATTTGATTATTAAGACGACATATTTTTCTCCTTATTCAATTTTCTTATTTTAATTTGTGCCAATTATGAGAGTCGATTATAAGCATGGAAGGAGTTACACATCCCCCCCTACTGGGTTGTAGAATGCACCTCTCGGCGCAATAACATAGTCAATGTTGACAATACTTATTTGCAAATTGTTGTTGTGGTGACTATGTAGCACATTGTAAGGATATTGGCCTCTAATTGAGTTGTACCAACAACCACGAAGATGCATTGAGGTGAGATTTCCTACTATTCCAATGCTACTTCGGAATTTTTTGAAAGAGTTCTTCGATTAATTTGATAAATATTTGGTTTATTTTTTATATATAGAATTAGAAATTAATTTGATTACTAAGCCGACAAATATTTATTATGTATTGATATTTATTTTATTTTTATTACTAAGCCGACATATTTTTCTCCTTAATCATTTTATTTTATTTTAATTTGAGCCGATTATGAGAGCCGATTATAAGCACAGAAGGAGTTACACATCCCCCCCTACTGGGCTGTAGAATGCGGCGCAATAACATAGTTCATGTTGACAATCCTTATTTGCAAATTGTTGTGGTGGTGACTATGTAACACATTGTAAGGATATTGGCCTGTAATTGAGTTGTACCAACAACCCACGAAGATGCATTGACGTGGGATTTCGTGCTATTCCAATGCTCCTTCAAAATTTTTTGAAAGAGTTCTTCAATTAATTTGATAGATCTTTGGTTTATTTTTTTTATATATATACTTAGAAATTAATTTGATAACTAAGCCGACAACTTTTTATTATATTTTAATATTTATTTTATTTTTATTTTATTTTGATTAATAAGACGACATATTTTTCTCCTTATTCAATTTTTTTTATTTTAATTTGAGCCGATCCTGAGAACCGATTATAAGCATGGAAGGAGTTACACATCCCCCCCTACTGGGTTGTAGAATGTGCCTCTCGCCGCAATAACATAGTTCATTATGAGAATCCTTGTTTGCAAATTGTTGTTGTGGTGACTATGTAGCACATTGTAAGGATATGGTTCTCTAATTTAGTTGTACCAACAACCTGATGCAATGAGATGAGATTTCTTGCTATTCCAATGCTCCTTCGGAGTTTTTTGAAAGGGTTCTTTGATTAATTTGATAAATGTTTGGTTTATTGTTTTTATATATAGACTTAGAAATTAATTTGATTATTAAGCCAACAACTTTTTATTATGTTTTGATATTTATTTTATTTTTATTATTAAGCCTACATATTTTTCTCCTTATTCATTTTTTTTTTAAATTTTAATTTGAGCTGGTTATGAGAGACTATTATAAGCACAAAAGGAGTTACATATCCCCCTTACTTGGCTCTAGAATGCAGCTCAATAACATAGTTCTTGATGACAATCCTTATTTGCAAATTGTTGTTGTGGTGACTATGGAGCACATTGTAAGGATATTGGCCTCTAATTGAGTTGTACCAACAACCCATGAAGATGCATTGAGGGTGAGATTTCCTGCAACTATTCCAATGCCCCTTCAGACTTTTTTGAAAGAGTTCTTTGATTAATTTGATAAATGTTTCGTTTATTTTTTTATATATAAACTTAGAAATTAATTTGATTAGTAAGCCGACATTTTTTTCTCCTTATTCATTTTTTTATTATTTTAATTTGAGCCGATTATGAGAGTATGAGCATGGAAGGAGTGACACATCCCCCTACTAGGCTATAGATTGTGCCTCTTGGAAATGAACTTACATCTTTAGATCTAGATCCTAGAAGCAGCTCAGGCCGTTAAAAATTGATCTTTAACATAAAGACTTTTTTCAGTTCTTGGAAAATGCAATGGTCTACTCCCACAGATATTGAGATTCTTAATATTGTATGTATACACATTTTTATTTTATTCCTGCAATTTGGATGCAAAGTTATGCTAAGTGTACCTCATGCAACGACTCTTCCAGAGAATTCTGCTTAATGTGAAAACTGACGCAGAAGGCAGCCTAATCTTGTTAATATAACTATTAATAACTAGTTGTTGTCTCTCACACTTCCATATCCAAGTTGTTGAGATTTTATATTTTGATTTTTTAAATATATGTTAAATTTTATTATATAAATATATATCTCACACTTCCATGTCACAAGTTGAAATTTTATATTTTTGTTTTATAAATATATAATATATAATGTCTATGTTTATTTATGGTATATTTGTGAATATTCGATTAAAAGAATTATATATAGACAAGCTACCTCCGTATTTTATTCGTACTATATTTTTTGTAAGTATTTTTTTCGTGTATTCGTATCTGTATTCGTACTCGAATTATGCTACTATGGTTGAAACTACCATCAAAGCAAACAAATTATTCAAGACAAGGAGACTGAAATTTCACGTGAATGAAAATAACAGACAAAAGCATTTGCAGAGCCTTATAACGCATTATCCAACTTGCATTCTCTAGTGAAATAAAGTCCTACACAGTTAGATAAGGAATATGAGTGGACAGATGGAATTTGGACAATAGGCTGCTCATGTCCCTCAAGATAAATAACGCCTATCGGCTGAATTATTGAAAGAACCCCAAACCCTCTATGATTGCAAAACTAACAACAAAACAATAATTATTGAAAATGTTTAAGGTCATATAAAATTGGCATTCAGAAGAAGCCATTGGAAATGTGTCCGAGGGATTATGTCACACCCTTCAACACCCCAGCAATATTTACAAAGACAAGAACACCCTGAAACAAATCGAGAGTTACATGACACCCTAAAACAGACCAGCAGCAGTTACATGACACCCTGAATAGAGGATTTGAATTTTTTTCATGTTTGTTTTTAACATTATTTTCCTCAAAATTTGATTGAAATTAGAAATATAAAATATTAACATTACACAACATTATATGAATCACAACTAGTTTATGAGTAAGCTCAATCTATTTCTTCAATAAAAATAAAACTAAATTTTAAATATAATTAAATCATCTCATCTTTAAACAAATCCAAAAATCCCTATTAAATATTATTATACCACATACTATAACATAATAAATATAAAATATATAGAAGCTTTACCCACCAGGTTGAGATGGTCTTTGAAACCTAACTGCAACTTTGAAACCCACAAACAATTTTCAGAATATTCATAATACTCAATTAAAATATAATGATAACTACACAGTTTTTTAAATGCAAAGATAAAGCTTACAGATCGTTACATATGGAGATATCAGTCAAAGTGTTTACCCTCTTGCAAAATTATATAAATACTAAAAGGCCTGAGCTTATCTCGTCTCGATTGTTGATTCCCTCTATCCAACAGGTATGAAACACCTACAAAAATGTTGATTCCCTCTATCCAACAGGTATGAAACACCTACAAAAATAAACCTTTAACTCTGCTCCTACAAAAATAAAAATAACCTACAAAGATTGACTTTGCTCCTACAAAGATAAGGATCGCCTACAAAGAGGGGAGAAACCCCTTGCGTTTCGTCTTCGTCATCGCTGATATTGGAGATTTCCGGTAGGATTTGCCTGGGCTGCATATTGAAAAGCCGCTTCCTATTTTGTATTCCTCATTGTCGTTGTATCGCTCGTAATTTTCACACGAGGGAGATCGCCTTGGGGAAAATTTCCTCCGGCTTCTCAGACTGCCGGAACTCATGACGATCTTTTTCATGCGCAGAAGAGATGACACCATCACAATAAAACACAGATACAGGCCACCAACAATGTTCACAAAGAACATGGATTTCATCATTTTATACAAAAATTCAAACTGATTATTCAGATGAAAGAGCTGAGAAATCCTTCAATCAAAATATCTCAATTTCCGCTCTTCTACGCGCATTTCGTGTATATATTGATATTGAGTGTGGGTTTTAATTGTTATTCTTAGATCCTTCCTTCCAGTCGCTCGGCAATTCATTGGCATCTGCTATGGTCAATATTTAGGATCTTCTCGGAATTTTCTATGAAAATTCATTCACATGGGTGGGCCTAATAATTTGTTCCCTGTATTTTACTTTTGAGAGCGAAGGTTGCTGGAAGGCGCGGGGTAAGATCAGATTTCGTTGTATAGGTATACATGGCCCTTCCTGGATTCAGATTCTTAAAACCGTTCCGCGATTCGTTGCTTAGTAAAGTTCATGATTATTTTTTCAATTTTTAGGCGTTCATCGAAGATGCAGCGGAGCCGGAGATTGCGTGCAAAGAAATCCACCTGAGCCGCATAGATTGCGTGCAAAGATCTCCACCTCAACAACAGCAACTTCTTAAAGTTGTCAAGTTGTCGAATCAGTTATATAATGATAGCTTTTAACATAGAAAGAGATAATAGTATTATTAAAGAACTTACAACACTGTTGAACACCTATAAGTCACACAAGTGAACAAGTTATCTTCTTGTTCACTTGTGTTCCATGTTTATTATGTCCATCTAGTATTCTAGTCTAGGCATTCGTTTAGTATTCTAGTCTAGGCATTCGTTTAGGGTTTGACTTCAAATTTTTGAAATTCCATATAGTTTTTTTTTAATTTAATTTATTTTTTAAAAACCTATTTATCTTGTTTTCCATTGGCCCCGTGCCAATAACTTGGGGTGTTGTGCCCGAGGCCTCGGCAGGTTTGAGTCAGCTGGATAACACGTTCACTGCAAGCATCATTAAATATTTTGCAGGGGTAAGTGCATCCATTAAATACTTTTCAGGGTCCTTGACGCTTGCAAGAACTGCAGGGCGAGTACAATTCATAAGTGATGGTCGAGGATCAAGCGGAAGGGAAACAGGTCTGGTGGTTGATCGAAGGCTCATCTATTAGCTTTCCATAGATCAGGTTCTTTCATTGTGGGACGATGGAACTCGCAACAAAGTGCATGTTTTCATGTTAGCATTGTTGTCTATTGAGGTTCTGATTAGGTTGCATGGTCGCTTGGGTGGTGCTGCTTCGATGCATTATTGCATATATAAATAACGGAGGGTTTGCACCCGCCTTTTTAAATCCTCTGATTGATAAATCGATCGACCTTGGTCCTTCACCTGATTGCTTTCCCACTACACCTGCTTTCCGGATGCCAGTGACAGCCCAAGCTTTGTCATCCCCTCCACCTCTGTAATCTCTTTGGCTTTGCATCCCCGTGCCCTCTCTTCGGCTTCACATCCCCGTGCCCATAGCTCATAGCAATCGTTCTAAAGAGAACCCTCCAACTGCAGCTTCCGCTCGCGTGAGGGAGCAACGCTGAAGGAGACACATAGACTCTGCTTTCGCACAGGAGCTACGCTTCTGCATACAGGGATTTTGTTTAGGAAAGCAAGCTTTTATGGTCGGTTTGATACTGTCATTGTGCATATAGGCCAGTCGCAGCACTATCAAGCTCATAGTACTTGTTCGAGGGAGAACCCTTCAACTGCAACTTCCGCTCGTGTGAGGGACCATCATTGAAGGAGAGATGTAACATTTCATAAGAGAAGAAAGGATACTATGCTCAGAAGGAACCAATGAGCATTGCATTCCGGGAACTAGTCAGCATTGCAATCCAGGTCGAGCTATTCCTTTCAAAATATAGGCATTTGAGGCCGAAAATAATATGGTAGCATTATTTTTTCAAAAGTGATTCAATTTTTTTTTACTGTATGCATAAAATTTATAAATAACAAATTTTAGGAACTAGTGGTCTGCAGGTATAAAATATATAAATAACAAATTTGAACAATGAGTGATCCGTCAAATAACCTGGATCGACATTGACATCAAAACTTGAGTCTGGTTTTGTAAACAGAATAAAGGTAGAATATATGAATGCATAGAGATGAATACATATTTGAAATGATTGTCATTTCCTATGCCATTGCCATATGTTGTGACACTCTCGAAAGCCTCCCTCTTCTTCCCTAATTGCAAATATGTGCACCCCATTGATCGCTTCTCATCCCTGTTAACTGAGAAGAAAGTTGATGCTCTGGGAGGCATCCTCTCCCTTTGCTTGATGAATATTAAAGAAAATGGCACTAGATTTAAAACTGTCCTTTTGTACTCCAACTGTATTTGTGGATGAATGTTCCAGCTTCTGGAGAATTTTTATGAGTTCCGGGCAAGATTCAATGGACTGTTTTCTCTAAAAATATACCAATGTTTCCATACTTACCAACCTTTTCTGCAAACTAGTGGCGAGCAGCGACCAAATGAGACAGACTGGTGGACATCCTAGCACTGTCGGACCATGAGGCGGTGATACCCACCTGACCAAAGCAGGTGACGGATCCCTAGGGATGCTGCACCTGACATTCATGCACCAATTTCGTGGGCCACACACAGGGCAAACACAACAAAAAATATTAATTTATGGGATAGTCAAGGAGACAGAAGGATGAATCATGTCTGGTATATGCTCTTTACCCTAGCCATGTGGCCTTCATGGCACCACGCGTGTAAATGCTAAAGCTACATCTTCGTGATAATAAATTTTGTCTTTATTTAGATACTGATCCACGCGTGTAAATGCTAAAGCTACATCTTCGTGATAATAAATTTTGTCTTTATTTAGATACTGATCCTAGCCATAATATGAGTGAGCACTAACAAATTTCCACTTTCAATCTAATCACTGTCACATACATGGATCTAACAAAGTTACTAAGGAAGGAAGAAAATGGTAAAAGCAACTTATTTTAAACTTTAAAGTGCATCATGTCTTTGACTATAATCCATATCATTTGAGCTGCGAGCGTAGTCTTGAATCTCTAATTTCCTTGGGTTGTGAACAAATTGTTAGCAGGCTAATAAATATGAATAACACTGATGCCAAGCACAACTTTGAAAGGTTTCGAATGATCCAATTCCTTTGCCAAATGCTCTGCTACCTATTTGTTATCTTCCAGCTGCCATGTTGATTTCAAGTTGCTCAATGAGGATATTTGGGAATGTCAAAATTTGATGAACTGTGAACTGCTAAAGGATTTCCACATGCACCTGAATCCATAAAGAATTGCACAATTCATGTCCCGGAATCTGAGATTTGAAATAAAATTGTTAAGGTGGAATAAATCCAAAAAATATGGACTTGATCCTGATTCCTCAAATGATTCCTTCAAATCTAAGATGGACCTCTTGAAATACTGAAAATGCCAGGTACTCAATCTATGACCCAAAGTGTACTCTGCCATTTGTCTCTCTTTTTGGTAGAACAAAATTATCCTGCCACTTCCTTTAACCCATTCTTTGCAATATGGAAACTGTAGTGAAGCTCGTGCTAATGCCTTTAATTTCCTTCATCAAGAGGTACGTTTCCCAAGCTGCATTTGCTAAGAATATGGGAGTAGTGAAGATACAAACAACCTCTACATGAAGAGGGATGTTGAGAAAATTAAATACCAGTTAAAGACTTTGCAGCTTTAAAATGAAATTTTCGGACATATCATAGACAAGTATTTTCCTTCCTCTATATTCCTTCTAGCTTGGCTTATTCATTCCTGAGAACACGAGAAGGTGCCAAGAATGGCAATAATAGCACCCAACCCTTTCACTGCCATCATTGGTGCATTTGGACATTTTTGGACACTTGAAATGGCAATAAGATGAATTATAGACAAGTATTTTCCTTCCTCTATATTCCTTCTAGCTTGGCTTATTCATTCCTGAGAACACGAGAAGGTGCCAAGAATGGCAATAATAGCACCCAACCCTTTCACTGCCATCATTGGTGCATTTGGACATTTTTGGACACTTGAAATGGCAATAAGATGAATTAGTATGGACTCACCTTTGACACTAGCATCTTAGACATTTCAAAAGAAATAAAACTTCAATATATACAATGGCGTTTAAAGTGCATTTATCCCAAAATAAGTCAAAGCCTTCTTCATTGAGGACCTTCAAAATAGTCATATGATTTTCTCATATAGTTTCACAATTCTTAGCAGTTGTAACAAGATAAAAAATAACTCCAAGCGATCTACATGGCTATTCACACTTCAACACCTCCACCAATTAGCCCCATCTTCAGTCAACGATATGTCAGTTGTTTCGGGGAAATGCCAGAGTATCATTGTATGTTTTTCCATATCTCATTCTATCTAAATATTAGACAGATTTCAATCAATTTGTTGGTTGTGCAGGTTGAAGAACTCAGGGAAGATGGATGCCCAAAATTTTGGGATGCTACATCGGATTCTTGTCAACAACAAGCTGCATATGGAACAATGTGTATCCCAAATGACATTAACTACATCCTTGGTTTATTCATTATTTTTTAATGAAATTAACCCAATTTCTTCCAGCCCTAGAAAACCTCTAAGAACTGTAAAACTATTTGAAAGAAAAATATACCATCCAGAAGCATTGTTTTAGTTTATTAGTATCTGCATTATCTGAAATTCCCCAGGTCCCTGTCGCCGAGTTTGGGGTAATCTAATCCTACAGAAGGATAATTTTCTCCATGGAAATTTGAGTGCAAGATTATAGTGTTGTTACGATTTTTATATATGGTGAAACGATATTGTTTAGGTTTTATTCAATTTTTAAATGCATAAAATTTATCCAAAATACGAGATATAGAAATGATTAGAAGTTGTTGTTAAATTTTAAAAAGAGTTTATAATTTTAATTTTATTAGGCAGTCTCACTTAATACTAGGAGATGTGCAACTCTTGTGGATTTTTTAAATGGTGAACTTCATGATTCTCATGATTTAAGTAATTCTTTTTTGGTTTTCAAGTGAATTTCAAAATTTTAACCCATTGTTCCATGTTTTCGATTTAAAATGGTTTATTTTGCTGGTAATGATGATACATGTTTGGGTATTATAGATACTATTAGTTTGTTGCTCAGATAAGAGTCTTATTCAGACCATGGCAACTTCCTTATATAGTATTTTTTACTTGGTTATTCTATGGACTTCGTAAGCATTAGGACTTAGGTTGGTTGAGTGTAGATACACTTTTAAGGCACTATTACATATTATCTGTTGCTTTTCTTTGTTTTACAAGTATCTGGGTTTTACAAGTATAATATTTATAATAATTTCAAAATGTCTCATGTTATTTAAAATATAATTACTGATCATGTCTCGTCTCGTTTGTACAATGGGAAGGAATGTAGTGTTTTTTTTTTATAACACAGACGGTTTAAGGGCTTTCTATTAAAAATATGGCGGAAAGATACAAAGTGCGGAGGTAGACTGCTCCTTTAGAAAGGTAGCATCCATAATATACATGTCTTTCCTGTAATTCTTATAATCATGGAGAGGCATTCCAGGTCCATGAGAGCTATAGCATTTTACAAACTGTCCTAGAATTTTTAAGCAAAAGAAGAACATGACTAAGAACGATTTTGAGAGTTAATATTACAAAAATTGTGGATGTCCCATAATAGAGAGTTTCCAACATTCATCCATGCCAAAAATTTGGCCAAAAAAAACTTTGAAAAGCCATCAAAAAGAGGTTAACAAATCATGGGAGATTAGTCATTGTTATGGACTGCACTACTGGAGCCTGCAGTCCCCTTCTTGTCCTGGCTAAGGTCAATGTAGTTCTCAGTGTGTCCCATTATTTTCTTCAGCTTCTCAAGCTTCCTGCGCAGGCTATCTGAGTCACTAGTGTCCAAGCCAACATTGTGTTTTTTATGAGGATACCCAAGACCAAGCTGTTCTTCCAAATGCTCCACTTTTCATGCCAACAGTTTGTTCTGCTACTTCATCTTAAGATGGGTAGTTTCAGTAAGGGAATACAGGAAAATGAGAATTTTCTTTAGATCCAAGTTCTCACTTTTTGCCATCCTAACCTATCCTTCCATTTCTAACATTCAACTCTTCATATCCAGCTCATAACTTGTAAGACCGCCTCTCTCTTCTGCGTTGATCGTGCTTCTTGCCCTGTCACGACGGTCCAAAGCATGCACAGAGCTCCTACGCATCTCCCTGTTGTCAATGTGTTCGTCAACCATTGGGTTGGCCCGAATACATGCAGTATTTGAGCCTCTGCAATTCTTATTGCACTTAAAGCATCGAAGATAGAGGGTGTTCCCTGTCTGAGAGCACCTATGGTCCATAATGCAGTTCGCAGGAACAGTACCAATGGAGCCTTCAGGTCACAGAGTTGAAGGATATTTCTGAGCAGATCTTAGCAAGGAGATAACGGCGAGAGTGCATACAAAGACGTTGAAGCCCTATCTTAATACATCCCACTGTCCTCCAATGCTAGCCAACTGGCTGGCCATCCATACCTCATTAATATTGGCATGCTTTGGGCTACTGCAGGGAGAGTGTCGACCGTCATTTAGGGTGGTGCGAGGGTCGAGAGCCAAGAAATTTAAAATTCTAGAATTTAAGGTCATGGAGATAGGAGATCGATCAATGTGGAAATCACCCAGCAATCCACTTAGGAGGAGGGGTTTAAGATATCCACACATTGTTAATGATGTCATTATCACAATCCAGATGGCCATAAGGGAGTCTGACTCCAGAGTTGGCCAAATCGTCCGCTTGTTCATTGAGGCTTCTGAGGATATGAAAAAAAGAGAGCTCTTTAAATTCTTTGCTAATGTTGGATAGGAGTTGATGGGACTTGGAGGTAGGGGGTACTTTTCTTTCACTATTTTCCTTGCGTCTCTAATGACAATGAGTGAATCTCCAATAACGCTTAACCTCTCAATATCCAGGGTTCTGGCGATCTCGAGACCTTTTATTAGTGCAAGCCATTCCGTGTCGTTGGTTGTCTTTCTCCCAATGCCACAGGAAAAAGTTTTCATTTGTTTCCCCATGGAGTCAAGGATCACTCCCCCCGCACCTACAAACCCTAGGGAAGGAATGTAGTTAAATATAAATTGCATATAGGATTATCTGTTTTTTTTAATTTGCTTGAAAATTTATTTCTTCTAAGTTTAGTTCAATCAGATTTTGCACAGACAAAATTCATGTAATGTTAATTCACAATATGATGTAATAAATTATTTTTCCAAGTATTTGATGGTTAGTGACATCAACATGGAGACATATGATTAACATAGGTTTGTTGGTTCATACCATATGCATAATTTTTTTTTATGGGAAATCATATTTCTCTCTTGTGAGTCCACTAATATTAGGCATTCAGTCAAATTCCCTGACCTTAAAGGAAAGACATTATTTGGAAGGTCGAAACTCTTTTCAAGGTTCCTTTAAACTCTAATTTAATTATTTTTAATTATACAAGTTTGTCATCTCAGTTTGAAGCAAACTATGAACATACTCAACCTTCACCCATTTCCAAGTTTGAAGCAAACTAAGAACATACTCAAACTTCACCCATTTCCATTATTTACTTCTACTTTTCATCATCTTGAAGTGTTGTTGTGCTAACTATTTGTTTAATATGAACAATAAATACAAATTGTACAGGAAGAACAAGGTGAGAGTTTATGTGGAGGAAGTGAATCCATATTATCAATCACTCATTAATAGGGTTGGTTCTTGGATTCATATTCATTTCAATCTCTTCATCTTAATAAATTTGGGATGGTTTTTTTCACTTTAGAGTTAAGTCTAATTTTACAATCTTATTGGTTTGTGCAATACCTCCCTTTGAAACTAAGATGGTGATTATGGACAACCACATATAATGGTGGGATTCGCTGCCTCCAAGAAAAATATTATTTTCATTAGTACTAGAAGCACCATGGCATATTCCACTAGATTTTTACAAAAGCACCATGGCATATTCCACTAGATTTTTAGAAGGACTGATTGGTCCATGTCAAGAATCATGACACATTCTAAGTAAAGATTGTAGATTAGACTTTAAATAGGAGCGATTAGGTCATGTTAGATATTCAATGTCAAAAATCATAACGGACTAGGAATAGTGTGGATTAGCTTTTTATTAGTATTGGTGAATATTATCAATGTAAGACTAGCTAATAAGTGGATCATACTTAATGAGCAAGCCATGTCAAAACACTCACTATATATGGGAGGAGTGGTCCACATTCTCAAGATAGATTTGTATTACTTATTATTTTAAAGGAGGTGATTCTTGAAATGGAAAACCATGAAATGTTTGCTTCAATTGGAAAAATCTTTTTTCATTCAAGTTCATAAATGTGCTACCTCCATATATTAGTATTATTTATTATTTTAGTGGATCTTATTTGTGCTATGTTATATAAAATGGTTAATTAAAAAATATTTACTTTTTAATTGTAAAATTGTTTTTTTATATAATAAGTATAGAGCTTTCAGTCATTTGTTTGTGCAATGCATAATTTCTTGATTTAAAATCAAGATTCATATAAATAAGATTATAATTTCAACACAAATTTTATCCCTATAAATTTTTATTTTAAAGAATATGTTTTGTTTTCCAAGGAAAAAAATGTAATTTTATTAAGAATAATCAAATTACATATTGCAGAAAGGATTCTAAGAGCCCTTTCCAGAAACAGCTTTTCAGCTTCTAAGAGTAAAAATGCAGGTACCGAAGCACCATCAGAAAGTAAACCTAAATCTAAAACACCCTATATCGGGTCAACCAAGGTTGGCTCATATACAATAGAAAAACCAACTCATCAAGAGCTGAACAAAAAGAAGAGAAGCCAAATGAAATGATGCCTGATGAAGACAAAACCTATAAACCTAAAATGCCTATCGATATTAGGGCCACCGACTTCTAAAAATAGGGTCGCCAAAACGTAGACTCCCGACCAATGTTCCATCGGCAAGGTTGGTGTCGCTGACACCATAGGAGAGCAAGGGCTCGAAGGATCAACAACCATCTCACTACCTCCACAACCGCAATATACAACCCTCATTTTCCACAGCCGACGCGTGCCGCCATTGCCACGCCCTGGATGCACAGTCATTCGCCTCCGTCGACGCCCCGCCGATGCCACGCCCAGGACGCACTGTCATCCACCTCCGCTGTCATAGAACACAAGGAAACCACCACTGGATCGTAGGAAGTGCCCACAGACCCAATGGGTTTCCGTGCAAAGGCGTCGCCCTCTCTCCAAGCGCAAGGAGAATCCGTCAAACGCCATCGATCGTCAGTGACAGGTAGCATCTCGGGGGAGAAAGGGGGGTAGCGGCCATGGAAGGAACCATGACCGCTGAGTTCATCTCAGATGCCCACTCTCGAACCCTAGATGCAGAGCCTACTCTTCAATTTCCCTAATAGATTATAATTTTAATTAACCTGGAAGTCCTAAAATTTATTAAATACATTTTAAAGAATATGTTATATTCATTGATATGAATTTAATTTAAGAATTTTGTGGAATAAAAAAAAATTCTAACAAATTTAATAATAATTTTTTAGATATAAATTTAAATTTTAAAGAATATGTTATATTCATTGATATAAATTCAATTTAAAAAAATTCCTTTTCAAAATAATTTAAAATCATTTAAGAGAATTTAGTTTTTATAGATTTTAAATTATTTAATATTTAAATTATTGAAATTAAAAAGAAACGAGTAAATTAAGGTGGAATCTCATTATTTGAAAATTTTGATTTATAGATTTGAGTCCATTTAAAACTATCTATATAATTGAAATTAAAAGAAAAAATAGATAAAACTTTATTAAAAAAAATCTTCTAAAAAATTGAATTTATTATGTTTTTAAAATCGGTTATCTAAAAATTTGATTACATATGTATCTATGCTCTCTCACCAAATTAGCAATAGGTAAATTCTTTTCATTGAATTAAACCATTTTTGACCTCCATAGCTCATCCATACAACTTTATGCAAATAGAACATGTGGCAATGTCAAGGACATTGCCACCAAGTGGCTTTTGTTTTGAATTTTGAACGAAGTCCATAAAATCAATACACTTGTCATATCCTCCTCCAATCTAGGAAAAACATAAATGACAGTCCATCCCAAATTCTAAAATATAAACACTTATATATTTAACCCCAAATTCAAAAGATTTACATAATTTTCTTTATTTTAAAAAAATTCTTCATATCAAATTGTTATTATAAAATTATTAAAACAAAAACATTTAAAATTAATAATTAATAATATTATATTGTTAGTATGAAACGATTAAAATAAAATTATAGAAAAGTCCTAATATCAAAATAAAAACTATCACATTAAAAGTAACATCACCAATTTTCTTTTTCTATTTTTTATAATTAAATATCAACATTTTAAGTCATTCCAATGCAATTTCATAAAATTCCATATTATATGTTTTTATTTTTTTTTCAGTATTTCACGATTTCAATTATACTTAGATTTATAAATTCCATAAATAATCTCTTTCACAAAATAAATGATTCTAATTTAAAAAATTTAATTTTTTTAAATAAAAAAAATTCCAAGAACGTTGAAATTTTATATAAAAATTTATAGTATCAAATTAAGTTAATACAAAATCAAATTTCTTAAACTTGCAAATAAAAAATATATTCCCTATGTAGTAGAAACTAAAACACTTACTCTTTTACCTAAAATTTATAGTTAATCTATCACCCTTAAATATGGTGTTGCTCTTGTTAGTAAACTTAATTCTCCTTAATTCTTGTGAGTACACTTAATTCTCCTTCAGCTACCTTAGCACGATTATTTTGGCTAACAATCTCTATTCATATATTTTAATTCGTTGTTATAAAACACTTCAAAAAAATGTGAATTGGTTGACAAATGAACTGGTTTCGATCCTAAACTAAGTCAGTCTGACTTAAACTTGTTTATAAAATTAAGCCCATATACTTATGCCCCCCATAATGGGTCAAGGCGAGTGAATCTGAACGACCATAGAGAGTTTTCTAGAAGATGAAGGTGATGGTGATAAAAAAATGTGTTTTGGGTCTTTATTGGTGTGGATTTTTATTGGCATATAGGAATATATTTTATTTTTATTAAAATTATACATTTTATGTTGATTGACTCTTCAATCTAATTTTTTTTATTGTATTATGATATAGTCCATGTTCAACCCTTTGTGAGCTCCAATTTCCAAATCACCTTCCTCAACGCTCTCTACAATATCTGTGTTGTTTGCAGAAATAGAGTGAAAATAATAGAAGTCACTGATGCAATTCCTGCATTGACAGATCTTCTCTCCAGCGATGTTGACAAGAAGCTATGTGAGACATGTCTAGGGATTCTTGACGTGTTGTCTACCATAGCAAAAGGCTGGGTCACCATTGACAACCATGCACGCGTGTTGCGTGCCATTGTTAAGAGTTTACTAGTGGTATCCAACAATGCCAATGAGTATGCTATGGGGATCATATAGATAATTTGCCTCAAATATGGTAAAGGTGATGTGCTAAAAGACGCTCTGGTGGTGGGCGCATTCAAGAAGCTTCTGGTGTTGGTGCAAATTTATTTTCTTCGTCAGCTACAAAGGTGAAGGACAACCAAATCCTCAATATTTTTTCTGCATTGCGCCAATCTCAGAGCTCTTATGTGTCCATTTTCTTTATGTTCATTATGAGAAAATTTATTGGAATACTTTGTACATGGATACAAATGAAATCATAGGAATTTCTGCTAAAATTAGACCTCACAGTGCATAAAATCAAAGCATTGAACAAGTCCCATATAAATATTACTTGTATATTTAGAATGGAATAAGGTATCGACGACAAAAATTTATTGCATGGGTACATGTCGTTGCAGCAAAATCAAAACATAGTTATCAGCCCAAAATTTGTATAATATTTTTTGTAGTTGTACAAGATGCACCTCTATCACATGATAAATGTCTTTGAATGTAAGAGTAAGATGCAAAATAGGATGGAGGACCAATATTGCAATGCCAATTTAGGATATTTTACTACTGCGAAATTGAAGCATATGTGCATGGGATTGAATCTGGTCACACATTCGATCCTCATGCGCAAAACTCTTCCATCCATTTCTTCAGTTTATATAGGCACTGGATGCGTGTGTTCTGAAAGAAATAAAACATTTTTCAATTGATATAGGCATCGGAGGCAGTGCCCATTGGGGAGAAATTGAAGGTTCGAGCCACATAGAGACCAAGTAATAGCTTCACATTTTTGCAGGTAGGCTTCCCAAGTGGTTTTGGACCGAGATTTCCATTATGTGGCTTCAATTTGATATAGAATGAGCTTGGGTGGATATTTTAATCCGCCTGGGGATAATGGGGAGCCCAGATATATCATCGATGAAAAAATCATGATTTCAGCCATAATATGTCTCCTTCTTATGGCTTTGCTTCTATTTTTGTTGTACATTTATGTTAGATGGTTTCCAAGACAACTTGTTCGATTTTTCAGACAAGATGGATATATATCAGCTTCTATGGGTTCTAGATTTTATTTATTGGGAGAAGTGTTAATATTTGGTTGAGATTTGATCCTTAATTCTTTTAGATGCAAAGACTTGAAGCAATGAAAAAATTCAATTTATGGAATTCATACAACTATAACACGAGATATACTGTAGGGAATGTTAAGTTTAAACCAAATAACCAAGCAAGATCACTGAAAGAAGCATGATCACAAGATAGACACACAATATATCCTAGGAAACCCTCATGGGGTAGAAAACCCAGTAAAGCTTTCCTCAATAAGATGATCAACCAAAATACAAGATGTGCTCCTCCTTCCTTTGTCTCCTAAGCTGATCTCTCAGACAAGTGCGCACTCTTCCACGAGTGAGTGAGTGATCTAATGAGGAGTTCACCTCCTCTATTTATACTTGACTCTCAACTGACTAAAAGACCTGTTGGGGCCGACCTCACCTGGAGAAGTCTAATAACCCCTAAAATATAACTACAGGGCCGACCTACACATGGTGGGTCTAATAACCCTAGTTAATATCAAACCCTGGAGGAATAAACATCTCCAGATACATAGTAGGATTACCTCGGAGGAATGAAACATCTCCGGAATAAATAATGTACAAATATAATATTCTTAGAAGTTACAATATTCAACACTCCCCCTTAACGAGAAGGATATTATAACAACATCTGTAGGAGCAAGGAGTCATTTATTACATCATCTATATATCATCGGAAGCTTTCTTCAATTCATCATCATCAGTAACTTGACTAGTTACTGGAACATCAACATCGTCATCAACATCGTCATACGATCATTAGCATCGTTATCACACAATCATCGTCATCACACGATTATCAGCATGATCATCAGCATCGTCATCACACGATCATCAGCATCGTCATCACACGATTATCAGCATCGTCATCACACGATCATCAGCATCGTCATCGTCATCACACGATAATCAACATGATCATCAGCATCGTCATCACACGATCATCAGCATCGTCATCACACGATTATCAGCATCGTCATCACACGATCATCAGCATCGTCATCACACGATCATCAGCATCGTCATCACACGATCATAGTCATCGTCATCACACGATCATCAGCATCGTCATCACACGATTATCAGCATTGTCATCACACGATCATCAGCATCGTCATCACACGATCATCGTCATCGTCATCACACGATAATCAGCATGATCATCAGCATCGTCATCACATGATCATCAGCATCGTCATCACACACGATTATCAGCATGATCATCAGCATCGTCATCACACGATCATCATCATCATCATCACACGATTATCAGCATCGTCATCACACGATCATCAACATCGTCATCACACGATCATCAGCATCGTCATCACACGATCATAGTCATCGTCATCACACGATCATCGTCATCGTCATTACACGAACATCGTCATCATCAAGGAATGATGTAAACCAGTCATGTACCTTTTGAACCGAAGTCCAGGGACGATCCAGTCCTATCATGTTCTCGGAGACCTCACGTCTACGGCTCAGTTTACAGGACCAAAGTCCAAGGATGATCCAATCCTTCACCGTGCTTTTACGACCTACGTCCAAGGATGACTTAATCCTCAACCGTCCACCAAGGACTTCATTCTCGAAGACATACGTCTACGGCTCTTCTTTCGGACTGAAGTCCAGGAATGATCCAATCCCTTCATCATCGAAGACATACGTCTACGGTTCTTCTTTCGGACTGAAGTCCAGGAATGATCCAATCCCTTCATTATCGAAGACATACGTCTACGGCTCTTCTTTCGGACTGAAGTCCAGGAATGATCCAATCCCTTCATCATCGAAGACATACGTCTACGGTTCTTCTTTCAGACTGAAGTCCAGGAATGATCCAATCCCTTCATTATCGAAGACATACGTCTACGGCTCTTCTTTCGGACTGAAGTCCAGGAATGATCCAATCCCTTCATTATCGAAGACATACGTCTACGGCTCTTCTTTCGGACTGAAGTCCAGGAATGATCCAATCCCTTCATTATCGAAGACATACGTCTACGGCTCTTCTTTCGGACTGAAGTCTAGGAATGATCCAATCCCTTCATTATCGAAGACATACGTCTACGGCTCTTCTTTCGGACTGAAGTCCAGGAATGATCCAATCCCTTCATTATCGAAGACATACGTCTACGGCTCTTCTTTCGGACTGAAGTCCAGGAATGATCCAATCCCTTCACATGTTCATCAAGAACATGTATCCTCATCATCATAACATGTATCAACATCAAAAGTATGTATAATCACAACATGTATCATCATCATCAAAACATGTATAACCACAACATGTATAACCACAACATGTATCATCATCATCAAAACATGTATAACCACAACATGTATAACATGTATAACCACAACATGTATCATTATCATCAAAGCATGTATAACCACAACATGTATCATCATCATCAAAGCATGTATAACCACAACATGTATCATCATCATCAAAGCATGTATAACCACAACATGTATCAGCATCATCAAAACATGTACAACCAAAGGCATGTATACATCTATCATCAAGAGCATCTATCATCAAAATTATCTAGCATGTATACATCTATCATCAAAAGCATGTATACATCTATCATCAAGAGCATCTATCATCAAAAGTATCTAACATGTATACATCTATCATCAAGAGCATGTATACATCTATCATCAAGAGCATCTATCATCAAAAGTATCTAGCATGTATACATCTATCATCTAACCATCAAAATAAAGAATGTAAGAGTCCTAAATCTAAGTAATTCTAGGTGAGTAAGTGCAAAGAAAAATAAGTAACCTCATCATTGATGAGATAGGCTTGTCTGTCTCATACTGTGCTACTCCCCCTTTCGAGGAGGGTTCTTCTGAACTACACCAAGCTTGTCTCGGAAGTGTTCGAACTTTACTCGAGACAGAGGCTTGGTTAGGATATCAGCAATTTGATCCTCATTGCTTATATACTCTAGCTTGATAGCTCCTTTCTGCACCATATCTCGAATATAGAAGTAACGAATCTCTATGTGTTTTGACTTATCATGAAACACAGGATTTTCAGTCATCTTGATGCAGCTTTGCTTATCACACATAATCACAGTGGGTTCCATTTCTAAGTCAAACACTCCAGATAAAAGTTTCCGAAGCCATACTGCTTCACAACTAGCAGAATAGGCAGCTATGTATTCAGCTTCAGCAGTACTGAGGGCCACACTTGATTGGTTCTTGCTGAACCATGAGATCATGACAGATCCAAGACCATAACATCCACCTGAGGTACTTTTTCTATCTGAGACATTACCTGCCCAATCAGAATCTGAGTAACCATGTAATCTGAGTTCATGACCTCCAAGATAAAATAGGCCAAAATCTAATGTACCTTTTAGGTACCTCATTATATGCTTTGCAGCTATTAAATGAACCTTTCTAGGTTCCACTAGATACTGACTTAGGGTATTTACAACAAAGCATATATCAGGTCTAGTATTTGTTAAATACATCAATGATCCAATGATTTGTCTATATAGAGTTATGTCTACTAGTTCTGATGAATCATTAGCTAATAACTTTAAGTTGGAGTCCATGGGAGTGGCCATGGCTTTACACTCCAACATATCAAATCTTTTGAGAATCTCCACAGTGTACTTACCTTGATTTAGAAAGATCCCTTTTGGTTCTTGCCATACTTCTAGACCTAAGAAGTAGTGCATTAATCCGAGATCTTTCATCTCGAATTCTGAAGAAAGCTTCTTCTTGCTTTCAATAATCTGTTTCTCATCTCCAGTTAGGAAAAGATCATCTACATACAACAGCAATATAACTCGTTCATCATCCATCACCTTGAGATAGAGATTTCGGTTAGCTTTACTTTTGGTAAAGCCCATGCTAGTTAAGAAATTGTCAATCCTTCCGTATGTCATGTTCCAAATTTGGTATTGGGTCACAATGGCCTAATCACATTGGCTCTATTCATTAGAGTTTGTCAAATTGATGCTAAAGGTCAAATAATTGCCAAGGAGGAAAATTACTAGTTTCCTAGGTTTGGGGTGGAAGCTTTGGGATTTGGAATAATGGGGATAATAAATGATGTTTGAACATTAGAATGGCATAAATATTTAATAAAGGATCTAAATAAATATATACAAGTGAAAATCAAAGTGGCATTTCATCATGAAGACACATGGAGGAAGTGGGACCCACATATGGCTAGATTTCTCCACTACATTTGGCATCATTCTCTCACCAATTCGAATTCAAGGTGAATGGTAACATACTTGGGGGAGTCCAAAAGGTATTATTCATGGCATGACTTATCCAAGGTCAAAATATAGAGGAAGAGTAACTCCCATGGAAGAGGAAGAGACAATTTGGAGCTAGTGAGACACTTGGGCTAGATTCCCTAGCTCTATGACAACAATGATGAAGATGCTATGACACCTATGACACAAATCAGACCTGAAGGCTGACATATGACATGTATGACATGTTAGGGATAAAAATAGACTCCAAGAGGGCGCTCAAGGGTGTTAGGGCAGCTAAGATGCTTCCACATGTGATTTGGTGGAAGTGGGAGACTAGGAATTGTTGTACAAGTGGCGTTCTTTGGAATCTCTTCCCAACTTGAGTTGGCATGAGCCTCTTGGAAGGAATTTGACCCATGGAGGCCATTAGAACTTTATAAATGTCAATAAAAAAGAATGAAACCAGCTTTTGATCATTTGTAGAATTTGCAATTGCATTTGTGTAGAGGGAGAGCTAGTGGATGACTAGTTTCTTGCCTTAGCCAATTTCGAGGGTGAAAGATTCCCATCCAAGTTGGCAATTGGAAAGGCCATTCAGACCTTTCATTTGGATCTTTAATGGAGTCTTTATTTGCAGGTGTAAGCTACAGGGAAGCTCATGGTTTCTTCTATTGCAGCTCACTCCTTCAACCATTTCCAGTTTTGATGGCATATTCTTGATCCTTGAGGGAGGGCGTTTTTGGTGAGCTATTGTACTATTTGGGGAAGCTTTTAATGCCCCATTTCTTTTGTAATATGAAGTAAATACTCTGTTCTTCATCTCCAAAAAGTTTCAGGTCGAAATTCCAAGTAGAAATGTATAAATCTCATTTCTAATGGAAGAACAATGCCATTTCCCCGCTACCTTGTTGTGAGCCAATGTATTGATGATGATTTCGAATGAATGGATGATTCTCTGATATATTTGTGATAAATATACTGCCATGGATGTCTTCTACAAGTTTCATGTACTGTACTTGAGCATTTGAAGCATTTTTACTCAGTTTAGTTGTATTGGGAGGTGAAATAGTGCATTTCCCCAAGGGTCGAATTGGTGATTTTTGCAGTTGAATGGGAGAGGCTGAGAACAGTTGTAATAAACCATTAATGGTGCATATGATACCTTAATAACATAATTAACACATTACACACCTCTGTTCATAAATTTGAGTGGGTTTGGAGGCATTTGGGAAGCCATTTTCAGTACTTACCTTAGGGGGATTTGAACCCCAAATTACTAGTAAAATTGCATACTTGGTCCAGAATATTAAGAGAGTTTGCAGAGGTCTTTTGGTGGCCATATGTTATCCCTGAACATCATATTCAATCCCTAATATCATTCATACACCTTCCTTGAATATTTGAAGGCATTTGGAGTCAATTTGAGACCTAGAGACCAATACTAGTCAAAGGGAAATCACTAGTAAAGTTACCTACATTGACCAGAATTGAAAGAGTATTTGCAGAAGTGTTTTAAAGGTAAAAAGGCATCCCTGAAACACATATTTATGTTCTAATATCATTCATATACCTTCTCAGAAGATTTGGGATCATTTGGGGCAAATTTGGGACCTAGAGATCAAAATTAGTCAAAGGTCGAACTAGGGAAAAAAAGTGGAAAATTGCCATTTTAATAAAATTCCTAATAAGGGACATTACAGTGGTATCAGAGCATGGTCCTTGCACCTGTGTATTTGGTACATACATTCAAGAATAATTGGCAGCCATGTCTTACTATTATGATGAATCCTATGAGTACAATTCTTATGAGGAATATGCAGATGCTTATGAGCAATATGAAGCAGAATGTGAATGGTATGAGGAAGAGGTGCCATCATGCAACACTTCTTACAATTTCAAGAGAAATGAAGATTATTATTATGACTTTAAATCTGAAGAATATGAGTATGTCACACCAACGAAGGAGAATTCTATGAGTGAGTTCCAAAGATGGAGAGCAAAATATAAAACCTTGCCCCAACAATATCAAAAATATCAAGAATATCTTGCTTTTAGCAAAAATACACAAAATGACATGTCTTTTGAGTACTATGCTGAACATGTTTTTGAAAATAGGCCCAAAAATGAAGATGTGGAGTTAGTGAAGAAAGGTTTATGCCCTTCTTGTAAAAACCCTTGGAGCGAGTATCATATATGTGTGCATGAAATGATGTCCTCCTTGAGGAGAGCTTTTGAGATTTATTCAAGAAGAGATTCCAAATATATTGATCCTAAGGAAAACAAGGGGAAAAATGCATCAGCTTGCTTTAAGGAGCAAAAGGAAGAGACATCACAAGAGCATGAAGAAGATTCTATTGAAAATATGGAAGATCATTTTGAGACACCTTCTAGCTTAGACATGAACCAAAGAGCATCTACTGATGGATGCTTAAACTATGAAGGAGTACCTACTGATGGGTGCTCACACCTCTATGTTGGTGACATAGAGATCACTTTTGAAAGTGTTTCTACAAGTACAAGTTTCATTAAGCATGATAAAGAAGACCTTGTAGCAGTTGAAGAAGAACCAAGATCAACTTCCCCATCACCACTTGAGCTTCATGAAGTTGGTCCAAGCAAAATTGAAGAAGATGAGGAGGTTCATTTGCAAGAGCCTCATTTTCTTGAAGGGTCCTTAAAGATGAATGAAAATAAGATCCAAGAGTCCCTCAGGATTCTCCATGACACTCAAGCATTGGTGTCAAATTCTTGTTGGAGAGCTACTTCATTGGAGGAAACATCCTTCCTTGAAGACATGGAGAAGATTCAAAGAGCAATGTGCCACATCAAAGGTAATTTCATGTCTTTGCTTTTTGATAGAAACCATTTGTTTGAGCTTAATGAATTGTTACATGATGCATACTTGAAGAATAATGAGGATATTCATAAGCTCACAATTCAAAATGAGCAACTTCTTGAAAAGTTGCAAGATACTTGTTTTTCCTCCTATGTTTCAGATTATCAAATGGTAGATTGTTTGAAGGATTCTCATGACATGGTGGATCATGAGAAATGTGAAAATTTGAATGTTATTGATGTGTTTGAAGATGAACTTGAAGAGATCCAAACACTTGATGTGGTGGAAGAGGAATTTGAATTGCCTCTTGATGAAGTTTATGCAATTTTTAAAGAAGAGCATGATTCCTCTACATTGGAACCAAACTATGACAAAGAGTTCACACTTTTGAAGGAGCTGCATGATACTACCCATATGGATCCTTCCCATGATGAAACTTCTGTACTTTTTGATCATTTGGGTGATTTGGTTCCTTCTCCTACATCCTACAATTCCATGTTTTGCAACATTAGTCTCAATGAAGTATGGGTGAAAGGGTTCTTTTTTATGGTGCCACATGAGGAGTATGGAACTCCTAGATTTACTTTTTATGATGATATGGTTGGAGCACATTCTTATTCACATTTGCAGCAAAATTATTTGTCACTTTATGATGATGCAAATCTACATGGATGCACCTATGATATGCATTTGAGTCACTTGAAGACTCATGGTTTTTCTTGCTCAACATTTGATTCATTTGATGTTGGAGGAACTTCATCCAACACTTGGGAGAATAGATTTATGATTGTAGAACATTTTTGTTGGAAACCACATACTTTGTTATATTTTTATGATTCTCACATTCATGGATGTATGGGTGAGACTTCTTTGAGTCATTTGAAGTCTCCTTGTTTTTTCTGCTCATTATTTGGTTCAGATTTTAGTGGAGATTCTTCATTCACTTCTTTGATGAAAGAATACATGGCTGAATATTTTGATGCATATCACATCCTTTTGGAGCAGCATTATAGGATATGGGATCCTCACCTATTTCATTGGAGCAGATTTGATTGGTCACTTGAAGCTTGTATGCACTTGGAAAATGGTGGTCTACTTGCTTGGAGGTATAAGCACTTTCATGACTCTTTGATGAAGCATATCCTTGATGTACATTTTCATTATGTTGTTATGTACTTTGATGATATATATTTGGTACTCATGATGTTTGGAAGAATGCATACAAGAAAATGGGATCCAGGAATCCTCTTATCTAATGGTGTAGGTTGGAGAGCACTCTTAATTGTTGGGGTGCAATACAAGCAATGGGACCCTGGAATAATTTTTATCTCATTGGTTTCATATTTTTTGGGGAAGCAAGAAGTATGGGAGATGGATTCCCCACTTAATAAAGTGATTTTAATCAGAGTAGTGCAGCAGCAAGCATGGTGGTTCCTCTCTAAAATCTTAATGGAAACTCAAAGACTCAAGGTTGGGCAATTCAATGGCAACTTTAAAGAATTATACAGAAAGCAGGTTCTTCAACACCCACATTTAAAATTGCTTGAGGACAAGCAATATTGGGAAGGGAGGATTTGTCATGTTCCAAATTTGGTATTGGGTCACAATGGCCTAATCACATTGGCTCTATTCATTAGAGTTTGTCAAATTGATGCTAAAGGTCAAATAATTGCCAAGGAGGAAAATTACTAGTTTCCTAGGTTTGGGGTGGAAGCTTTGGGATTTGGAATAATGGGGATAATAAATGATGTTTGAACATTAGAATGGCATAAATATTTAATAAAGGATCTAAATAAATATATACAAGTGAAAATCAAAGTGGCATTTCATCATGAAGACACATGGAGGAAGTGGGACCCACATATGGCTAGATTTCTCCACTACATTTGGCATCATTCTCTCACCAATTCGAATTCAAGGTGAATGGTAACATACTTGGGGGAGTCCAAAAGGTATTATTCATGGCATGACTTATCCAAGGTCAAAATATAGAGGAAGAGTAACTCCCATGGAAGAGGAAGAGACAATTTGGAGCTAGTGAGACACTTGGGCTAGATTCCCTAGCTCTATGACAACAATGATGAAGATGCTATGACACCTATGACACAAATCAGACCTGAAGGCTGACATATGACATGTATGACATGTCAGGGCTAAAAATAGACTCCAAGAGGGCGCTCAAGGGTGTTAGGGCAGCTAAGATGCTTCCACATGTGATTTGGTGGAAGTGGGAGACTAGGAATTGTTGTACAAGTGGCGTTCTTTGGAATCTCTTCCCAACTTGAGTTGGCATGAGCCTCTTGGAAGGAATTCGACCCATGGAGGCCATTAGAAATTTATAAATGTCAATAACAAAGAATGAAACCAGCTTTTGATCATTTGTAGAATTTGCAATTGCATTTGTGTAGAGGGAGAGCTAGTGGATGACTAGTTTCTTGCCTTAGCCAATTTCGAGGGTGAAATATTCCCATCCAAGTTGGCAATTGGAAAGGCCATTCAGACCTTTCATTTGGAGCTTTAATGGAGTCTTTATTTGCAGGTGTAAGCTACAGGGCAGCTCATGGTTTCTTCTATTGCAGCTCACTCCTTCAACCATTTCCAGTTTTGATGGCATATTCTTGATCCTTGAGGGAGGGCGTTTTTGGTGAGCTATTGTACTATTTGGGGAAGCTTTTAATGCCCCATTTCTTTTGTAATATGAATTAAATACTCTTTTCTTCATCTCCAAAAAGTTTCAGGTCGAAATTCCAAGTAGAAATGTATAAATCTCATTTCTAATGGAAGAACAATGCCATTTCCCCGCTACCTTGTTGTGAGCCAATGTATTGATGATGATTTCGAATGAATGGATGATTCTCTGATATATTTGTGATAAATATACTGCCATGGATGTCTTCTACAAGTTTCATGTACTGTACTTGAGCATTTGAAGCATTTTTACTCAGTTTAGTTGTATTGGGAGGTGAAATAGTGTCATTTCCCCAAGGGTCGAATTGGTGATTTTTGCAGTTGAATGGGAGAGGCTGAGAACAGTTGTAATAAACCATTAATGGTGCATATGAGACCTTAATAACATAATTAACACATTACACACCTATGTTCATAAATTTGAGTGGGTTTGGAGGCATTTGGGAAGCCATTTTCAGTACTTACCTTAGGGGGATTTGAACCCCAAATTACTAGTAAAATTGCATACTTGGTCCAGAATCTTAAGAGAGTTTGCAGAGGTATTTTGGTGGCCATATGTTATCCCTGAACATCATATTCAATCCCTAATATCATTCATACACCTTCCTTGAATATTTGAAGGCATTTGGAGTCAATTTGAGACCTAGAGACCAATACTAGTCAAAGGAAAATCACTAGTAAAGTTACCTACCTTGACCAGAATTGAAAGAGTATTTGCAGAAGTGTTTTAAAGGTAAAAAGGCATCCCTGAAACACATATTTATGTTCTAATATCATTCATATACCTTCTCAGAAGATTTGGGATCATTTGGGGCAAATTTGGGACCTAGAGATCAAAATTAGTCAAAGGTCGAACTAGGGAAAAAAAGTGGAAAATTGCCATTTTAATAAAATTCCTAATAAGGGACATTACACCGTACCAAGCCCTTGGAGCTTGTTTTAACCCATATAATGCCTTCTTTAATTTGCATACATGATTTCTTCCATCATTAACCTCAAACCCTTGAGGTTGCTCTATGTATACTTCTTCTTCAATTACACCGTTCAGAAAAGCTGTCTTAACATCCATTTGGTGTAATTTCCACTTCATCATGGATGCAAGAGCCATAATAGTTATAATTGAAGTATACCGGGCAACTGGTGCAAATGTTTCTTCGTAGTCAATTCCCTCCTTCTGAGAGAATCCTCTGGCTACAAATCTTGCTTTGTATTTTTCAATGCTTCCATCTGCGGCATGTTTTATTTTGAAAATCCATTTGGAAGAAACCACACTTTTATCTTTTGGCTTGGGAACTATATCCCAAACATCATTTTTCATTATTGACTGATATTCTTCTGTCATTGCATCTACCCATTCTTTCTTCTGAGCTGCCTCTTCATAGCTAGTAGGTAGTTGATCCACAAGATCACACATTAAGGCCATATAGTTGGACACTAGCTTTGGTTTCTTTCTTTCTCTAGTGGAGCCTTCAGGAGCTCCATATCTTTCAGCTCCTTGAATAATATCTCTAGCCCATGCTGGTCTTCTTTTCCTTGATAGTTCTGCAACAGGGGGTTCTTGAGGTTCCAGCATGTCATGATCCTCTGTTGTAGCTTCTTCAGGGATGTGAGCAGTCTCTGAATTTCTGGGTGATGAATCTTCTTCATAAACTTCTTCAAGTTGACACTTTCTGGATTTCTTGAGAGTTGCTTCCTCATCAAAGGTCACATCTCTACTTATTTCTATATGATGGAAACCTGGTATGTAGATTCTGAAGGCTTTGGAAGTTTCACAATAACCAACAAACATTCCCTTCTTACCTGAGGGATCCAACTTGGTTCTCTTTTCTTTTGGAATGTGGATGTACACAGGACACCCAAATATTTTAAGATGACTTACCTCAGGCTTCTTACCTGTAAACACTTCTTCTGGAGTTTTGAATTCAAGAGCACTGTGAGATAATCTATTTTGCACATAAACTGCTGTCTTGGCTGCTTCAGCCCATAAGTACATGGGAAGATCTTGGTCATGTATCATGGTCTTCACAGCTTCCATGATTGTTCTATTTTTCCTTTCAGCCACCCCATTTTGTTGGGGATTGTAAGGAGTAGTTAGTTCCCTTTTAATTCCAGCTTCTTTGCAAAAGTCCTCAAATTCCTTTGAGGTGAATTCTCCGCCATTATCTGTTCTGAGAGTTTTGATTTTCTTGTCTGATAGATTTTCTATTAGAGCCTTGAACTCTTTGAATTTTCCAAAGACTTCATTCTTACCTTTCAGGAAGTATATCCAAGTTTTCCTTGAATAGTCATCAATGAATGAAAGATAGTATTCAAACCCACTTAAGGAAGTGGTGGGCATAGGACCACATACATCTGAGTGTATGATCTCTAAAATGTTCTTAGTCTTTGTTTCACTCTTTGGAAAGGGGTTCTTGATATTTTTCCCTTTCTTACATCCTTTACATGAGCCATCATGATCAGTTTTTAAAACTGGTAATCCTATGACTACCTTGCTTACATAGGGTAAGGCTTTAAAGTTGATGTGAGCTAATCTTCTATGCCATAGCTCACTGGGGCTAGAGATCTCATGTGTAAGGGCAGCTTCTGGATGACCTTTGAGTTTATAGAGACCTCCTTCTTCTTCACCAATAACAACTGCATCTTTAATTGTCTTCCCTTTGGACCACATGAGTACTTGTCCATCTATGAAGGCTATTTTGAAGCCTTTCTTATCTAGTGCTGAAATAGAGAGAAGGTTCTTCTTTAAACCTGGGACATATAAGATGTCTTTCATCTTCAAGGGTGTTCCAGAATCTAGCTTATAGCTAGCTTCACCAATTCCTTTGATAGGATATTGGTAGTCATCTCCTAGAGATACTTTCTGTGAAGAAGACTTTTCTTCAAGATTTGAGAAGGTCTTCCTTTGTCCTGTCATGTGCTTGGAAGCACCACTATCAATGAGCCATGTATCTTCTCCAGGAGATACAGATCCAAAGAGTGCAGAGAATAGAACATATTCTTTTGGATCTTCTTTCTTCACCTTACATCTTTTCCTTTTGGGTTTTACCTCTACCTCTTCTTCTTCTTCATCTTCTTCCTCTTCTTCTTCTTCACTATCATTTTCTGCCATATGTGCATGATGTCTTTTGTGGAAGACTTTCTTCCTTTGAGAAGGACAATATCTAGAGATGTGTCCCAATTTATGACAACTGTAGCATTCTACCGTAGAAAGATCTCTTGCTGAATTGAGTCCTCTTCTCTTGTTAGATCTAGAGAAGTGTTGAGATCCTTTGTGGTCAACTCTCTTGAGATGACTCATTCTTCTTCTTTTGGTATGAGTGGCTAAGGCTTGGTCATCCTCTTTGAGAAGGGCTTCTCTATTTGCAACCCTAGCTTCTTCTTGAACACAATCCTCCCATACTATGTCAAACTTCATGCTCTCTTTCCTGGCACACATGGTTTGTATAAATGACTCCCAAGATCTAGTGAGACCATTGAGGGCAGTCATCACAAGTTCATCATCATCAAGGGTATCACCAATTGCATCTAGTTGTTCCTTGATTTGTGAAACCCTTGAGAAGTAGTTTTGAATGGATTCTCCTTTGTGCATCTTAGTGCTCTTCAATTTGGTCCTCAGATTCATCTTTCTATTGATGTTCTTCCCTTCATACATTCTTCCTAGGGCATCATACATTTCCTTTGGAGTCTTCTTGGAGGCCACTTGGGGAATCAAGTGGTCTTTGATGGAATCAGCTATGATTCTCTTTTCCCTAATCAAATCTTTCCTATGCTTCTCTTTGGCTTCATCTCCTTCTGGTTCTGCAACTTCTTCCTTGATAAGCTGAGCAAGATCATTCTCTTCAAGAATGAGACCAATTCTGTATTTCCATGCCCGGAAATTCTCTATGCCTTCTAGCTTGTCTTCAAGCTTAGTATTTGGAGCCATCTTCTCTTGGGGGAGTCCAAGAGACAGAGTAGACTTACTTGGAAAGTTACTTTTCACTTTTCCGGAAACTGAAACAGAATTTTATCGCACTTTTGGTAGAATTAGGGTTTGACTTTCCCGGAGTTCTACTTAACCAAAAAGTTCGATCTATAGCTTAAAAGAATGCTCTTGATAAGGGCTATCCAACCATGTAATCAGAAATCAAAAATTCCAATTTTTTTCTGAAACCAAAATCTGACGTATCGCACTTTTGGTAGAATTAGGGTTTGCAATTCCCGGATTTCTACCCAACCAAAAAGTTCGATCTAGAGCTTAAAAGAAAGGTATTGAGGAGGGATATCCAGCCATGCAACCAAAAATCAATAATACCAACTTTGGGATGAAACCCTAACTTCACCAAAGAGAGAGAGAGATGATCTTACCTTGTGAAAGATGTCCTATTCAGTCTAGCTCTGATACCATGTTAAGTTTAAACCAAATAACCAAGCAAGATCACTGAAAGAAGCATGATCACAAGATAGACACACAATATATCCTGGGAAACCCTCATGGGGTAGAAAACCCAGTAAAGCTTTCCTCAATAAGATGATCAACCAAAATACAAGATGTGCTCCTCCTTCCTTTGTCTCCTAAGCTGATCTCTCAGACAAGTGCGCACTCTTCCACGAGTGAGTGAGTGATCTAATGAGGAGTTCACCTCCTCTATTTATACTTGACTCTCAACTGACTAAAAGACCTGTTGGGGCCGACCTCACCTAGAGAAGTCTAATAACCCCTAAAATATAACTACAGGGCCGACCTACACATGGTGGGTCTAATAACCCTAGTTAATATCAAACCCTGGAGGAATAAACATCTCCAGATACATAGTAGGATTACCTCGGAGGAATGAAACATCTCCGGAATAAATAATGTACAAATATAATATTCTGAGAAGTTACAATATTCAACAGGGAAAACCCTCAAAACTATGAGAACAAAAACCCCAACAATTCTTCTCAGTATAGTATAATGGATAGCAGAGAATGATTTCTTTTACAACATAGCAGATTGCTTTCACAAGATAAGATATCACCAAACACTCTTGATGAAGATACAAAAGCAATAGACAACATAGATTAATCGGATGTGTGCCTATCACCACAATAACAAGCACGAACAATACCTTGCACAAAGAGAAGCATGTTGCCTTCACTGAAGAAGAGAATTCACTTCACACTAAATTCATTAATCTCGTATAACATATCTATACATTCTTCTCATGCATCGGCTTCTTCTAACTTCATGATGAACTCTCCCTTTCAGAATGGATCTATCAATATTGCATGAAGAAGTGTGCCCCACTTCTCCTGCAGTGCATTATCTCACTAAACTATCTCTTAGATGAACTCACCTCTTAACTGAAAGCTTGCCCACTTAGTTAGGTGGCCAACTTAAGTGCCGGCATGCAAGTGTTGCATCTCAAGTGTCGTATTTTAGTTTAACATAAGTGTTGTCATGCAATAACACTTAGTTATCTAGATCTTCTTTGTTATGACTTAGTTAACTCTCTTTAATTGAATCTTTCTTTATAACATCATTGTAGTGATCAAATTGTGTTCTCCTTGATTTACTGAAGTGTCGTCTTTTAGTTTAACTAAAGTGAAAACACTTTAGTTAACTAGTCCTCCGTATTTAACACTTAGTTAACTGAAATCATGTTGATTGATTTACTTGTAGTGACCACTGTGAGTTCTTCATTTAAATGATGCATACATTGTGGCTTTAACTGAAGCTTGACCATTCCGGTTCACTTAGTGATCTCATGATCAATTCAAATTTTCTTTTTTTCTATGCTTTTATCTTTTATTGCATGGTAAATATGTGCTAACTTTAATTATCCATCACATTACATTATACTAAGAATAATTATTGGATGCTATGATCATATTATATTATTCCATACCAAATGATCATACGCTAAAGTAATTCACTTTAGAGGTGATCAATATCTAAAGGAGACGATAGCAACTGGTTATCATTGTTAATAATACACACACAACATTAAATTCGTTTAACAAGTAAAGCGTGACCTTTATACGGAAGGTCCACCTCTATACGGGAGGTCCATCCCATGGATATTGTACATCATAATGGTTTAGAGGGGACACAAATCTGAGACATATTCATGGTCCAACCATGACTGATTTGAAGAGCTGTAATTTGGAATAATGGCATCCATCCTGAATGCGATACCATAACAACTGACGCACTGTTGGATCTAAAGGTTTTCAACAACTATATCATGGACTTAATGACTGAGAGTCGGAATCATATAGCTGGAGGGCTTCCAAACATTGTTACCAACACAACCCGGATATCTGTGAGAACATACAACTGGGGGGTTCCGAATAGACTCACCAATGTGCTAGATTCAAGGGACATCCGGGGTCTTTGACCAATAACTAAAGGGATGAATACCCTATACGAATCTCAATGGTGCGATGAGGGAGTTGGAGTCGAGCACGTGAGAAACAATCAACCGAAGAGGCACTAAGGACTCCTCTTAGATGATCCATAAGAACTCACCATTGATGGGGGTGAGGCTAAGATACAGGGACCTCTAGGTCTATCCTCTAGAATAGATTTACTGGTGTCAACAACGGGAGATCTGGAACTACGAAGGAAATGAGGATTCCTTCATAGGAGAACGAGGTATACGACCAAGATGTAATAGTACTGGACCTGAGACTGGGACACTATGGAGGGAATATGAGGGCCACATAGTCATGGGACTCAAACTTTCTTTGTTCAGAGTATGACGACAGGGATGACTCAACAACATATGAAGCCGATCTTGAGGGGAGAGGACCATAGCTTAGGGGATCAAGAACTGTGACTGCAACATGGGAGAATCTGGTGGGGGAGGGGGAACTGATTAGTGATATCAGGAGACTCTACGGATGACTCATCACATAAGATGAACAAAGGTGACCGTACTTAGAAATTATTCCACAACATGCGGCTGTATGTGATATGTCGTGGCACCGAGAGGCACCATTTGGGCGTTCTTCATGGTTCACTGAGCACAAAGAAGGGATAGAAGTGTGCTCAATATGGTACCTTCATGTGGATTTTGATGAGCCCAGGATGGTAAGTGCTTGTGGTTTCTTTCAATTTTAGAGAGTCTGAAAGCAATAAGAAGACTTTGAGGGTCTTCTTTTTCATAGATTAGTCCCCAAAGCCTGAAAAAAGCATAAAAGTATGTAGTGGAGAACTCTTCTAGCAGGAGAGACTAGAGTATTCCTTTTTCGTAATTAGTCCATATGGTCTGGAAAAGGGGTAAGCTTATACCGAATAGATGCTCTTTCGAATACTTTAACGGGCATGAAAGGAAGCAATATTGCTTGCTGATCTTTCCATTCTTTAAGGAGTCAGAAAAAGGGATTAACAGAAAATTTGTGAAGGGAGCCCAAGGAAGGGCCAATGAACGGTGATATGAGGAACTGCTTGCAGATTCAACTCATAATCTCAAACTACAAGGGATCCCAATCCTAAGAGGGGATTGAATGGAATGGGTTCCAAATGCAATGGATTCTAAAAACGATCACCCATCTGGAGGGAGGCACTTCTGTCGAGCAAGGGAAAATGTAAGGGTGGCTGGGTGGGGCCACCTACTCGGGCAGGGAGGGGCCCTACAAGTGAAAGGGAGAAGACCAAGGCAATGCATCAACTTGTCAGAGGGAAAGGATGTCCTATATGCTAGACAAGGGTTCATACTTGTGGAAGTGATTAGTACCATGGGGGGGGGCGCAACCATAACCTGCATCTGTACACAAAGAAAGGATACCCGAGCATAAAATGTGCATCTAGAAATCAAACAAAAAATACAAGTGATGTGTGAGCTTGGAAATGGTTGATATCACACATGTGAAAAAGGTGAGCAGGGTTAAGGTCCTCCCCCATGCTATGTGCATGGGGTTTGTGATTGTGGATCACATGTGTGTTGTTTTAAGTGATGGGCTCATTGCAATATTGAGATAGATGTGATGGGGCAAGGTCAAAATGATTGAGCATGCCTCCTATCCTAGGGTGGAGGTAATCTATTATGCCCCATAGACTAGATGTGTCGTTGCAGTGTGGATGCTCTCTCAGAGAGGGATCAACAGGGCATCGAAAAACTGCTAGCAGGGGGGTGTACCGTGAGGCTATTGGCCATGGTGCCGCACTAAAGTGGTGATATAATGATGGGGGATTCCCCTTGCAGGGAGGATGACCCTAATATCGTCGACGAGAACGACGATGCTGATGAGTAGGAAATATTTTGGGCCTGCCCCCTTGTTGTGGACATGTGATTTCCTTGTCGATTCGAAAGGGTCGAACAAATAGGTCAGAGGAATTAGTTGAAGTTGATGATGTGACTGTGGCTTCGATGGTTGAAATAGTATAAATGGTGTTTCCCTCGGCCAACGAGGATTCCAGGGGGTGGATCTCCTCAATAATAGTAATCGAGGACTCTAAGGATGGTTCTCGCAAGTCATGGAGCACCAACCACTACTCTAGTAAGTCGGGGAAGTGGTGGGAATAATTTCCATCAATGCCACAAACTGCGCAGGATTGATTGTTGCGTAGTGATTTGTTGTGTGCCTGTGGAGGGGTTGACAATTGAACAACTGGAATGTTCTCATTATTGTCCAATGAATCCATATGGGTGCGAAGGTTGAGCAGGTGCAGATAGTTATGGGTAGCGTGACCCAAGGTATCGTATAAAGCACATTTCGTTGGTGCACATGCTTGAGGAGGGGGGTTCACGGCTTTGTTTGTAGTTGTCGGGGTGTTGGTTTTTGTGGATTTGTCCCCAGCTCTTTTGGGAGGCTTGGGATCGGGCCTATGGGAAGTTGTTGCCGACATTCCAAAAGGAGGGTGATTGGCGGTGTTGATTGGTTGAACTAGTTGAAGAAAGACCTGGGAAGTTTGTGCGGGATTCGGTGTAGGTAGATACCAGATAGGGAGCCCTAATTTCAATCCTAGAAGGTTTACTGTTTCCATGACTGGCACGGGTACGAATCCTTATGGGGGAAACAAGAAATGGATTGTGTGGATTGGGGTAGCTCCCACATGACTAGGTACTAACGGTTTTTGAGGTTGAGGTGGCCACTGGAGTTGCGGTGGAGGTACCGGTTGAGCTATAAGCTGTGCTACAGGAGCTGCTTCACCTGATGAAATAGTGCACAAATCCGATATCTCGATGGCTGACGGGGATGGTGGTAAGGAAACAAAGGTAGAAATAATTGAGGCCTTGGATTAAGGACCCATCCCTACGGTTGAAATCAAATAAGTTGGTGTGCCAAGTATAGGTTTGTCGACCATGGGGAGGACATTGTTTGGTGTAGTGGGAGCATTAGGGTCATAGTAAGTGAGTTGGTCGAGTTTGACGACCCGTACCTCATGGGGGAACATCCTGAGATAGAAAACGGATGAGGCCACGACCTTCATTACGTACATCATAGTTGCATCATGAAAGAAGGTTGTAGTCGAGATGAGCATTTATGACTTCTATGTCGATCAAGATAGATTTTTTGGCTAGTTGGATGGGGATGTTGGAAAGTAGGCCTTGCGGTTGGGTTACGCGGCCATCACAATCTCGAAGGGCCTTTGTTTATTCTTGCAAAGGAGGGATCGTATTTTTTTCCATACGAACGTGGACATGATGCATGTAGAGGCACCCTCATCGACTATGCATCAGTGTATAACTAGGTTTTAGATCATCACTGAGATCTGAAATGCAATAGACCAATGCATGCAGGGTTCAAACTGATCTAAGTCGAATGCCATCAGTCATGAGTCCAAAGGGTCAATCGCACCTAACACAGATATCAATGCTTTTCATTGTCTTGGGCATTTCTTTAGGACTTCCAAGGCTGACATGGCAACAGGGGATTGGTCCAAGTCATCCACGATGTTGTAATTAGGGGTGGCATGAGCTTTGGGGTTATTAGTAATGTGGCACATGGGGAATTTGGGAGCTTTAGGGTCTCCTTCATTTCATGGCGGTGGAAGGCATAATGACTGGTCAACAGGGGTTGACGTGGTCTCCTTGTTAGTAGGTATGGTTTTCGGAGTCGAACAACATTGCTTACGATGGGTTTGGAGATTGACATCGACAAATGACATCATTTGCACGTGGTGGACTCCTTACTCAGATACTTGACCCGAGGATGCATCATAGTTGACGGGTGGTTGTGTGTTGAGGACCCCTTGAGTCGCTAATGGGATTTGCAAGTTCATAGTTTGTGCCGTGATGACCCCTTGCGTGGGTAACGGGTTTTGTAACACCATAGGAGGTTTTATTGTTTAGGGTGGTTAGGGTTGTGCCTGAGGGGCAGCAATAGTGTTGTGGTGGTTAGCCTTGTCCCAAAGCTGACGGGATTCCACTAAGTAGGGACAATGGTGAGTGTAGTGGCCATAAACATTACAAAAGGAACAAGGGTGGTTGGTTTGCAACTGTGGGTTCTTTCCCTGTCGGGGAGGTTGATTGGGGTCTTGATTCATGGGATTGGGGTCATTATTAGCTAGGGGTTAGGAGGAGGTCCTCCCCTCCCTTGGTGTTGATTATTTCCGCAATTTCATCCACGTCTTCTGTCTTGTTGGCCTTGCTAGTTATTGGGGGAAGGCTGGTTTGGTTGTTGGTTTTGCTAAGCATAAACATGTCATTGAGGTGCATGGGGAACCTGAGGTTGGGCGATTGTGGGGGCGGCATGTAGTGGATAATAGGTAGGGGGAGCTTGAGGTAGAGTGGGATCAAGAGCGGGCTGCAGATGGTGGTAAGTTAGTGGGGCCGCAGGAGGGGGGTACACTTGCTAGTTATGACCATAGCTAGGTGCTATGTATGTGGGCCCATGTGTTTTAGCATTGTGGGTCGGAGGCACATATGAAGGTATTGCTCCAAAATTAGCTGTTGTACTTGAAAATTCTAGGCCACAACTCATACAAGGTTGCACGATTGTTGGAGGCATACGCACATGGGGTCGGTCAGTGGACGCAATGTGGCCGATGATGCCATCTGCATCATGGGATGCTCCTGGTGTGTCCTTTCGAGAAGTATCATCACGTGGGGCATCTAGTTATATGGTGTATAGGTAGCCCGATTAGGCGTAGATGAGGTCAAAATGCTGGGATTTAAGGATAGCCTATTCTTCAGTTTAGTTTTGCTCAGATGCCACATCCTTGGCGATGGATGGTATGAGGGAATTCAAGAATTAATCTAAGAAGATGTGGTCATCTAATTTATACACAAACTGTGGTGTTTATGCCATTCATGGATGTGGTCGGTGATATGGGTGGCATCGTATTTTGTTTGCAAGATAGGAGGATCTAAACACCAACATTTTATGAACCGGTAGTTGGAAGAACTGCAGGAAAGTCGAAGCAAGGGATGTAAAGGAGGAATGAGTCCCATAGGGCTGGTCAATGTACCACTTGGCTGCAGCTCTAGTAAAGGTTCATTGTAATAGGCGTATTCAGATAGAGTCATCCACTATGGATTTAGAGGAACACCATAAGTGGAAGGACATGATATGGTTATGGGGGTTTTCCCCACCCTTTCTCTCAAACTTGGGTATGTCCGAAGGGATCTTGCTAGGAATGGGAGGCCACGTACGATCATGTCAGATGGGATCTTTGGTCAATCTAGCTAGGTTAGGGAGGTTGAGACTAGCCATGAATGGAAAAATTGCAGGAGGATGTGACATGGATGGGCCAACCTGTGTGCAATCCATGGCGGAGAGCATGGGGCCACCTCTGCTAGATGTGGGTATATGGGGGTTAGTTGCAATGGGAATTGAGGAGCTACCTATGTGGGGGGGAGGGATCTAAAATGAAGAGGTAGTGCCCCCAAGGGTAGTACCAGGGACTGAAGGGCTTGTGGTTCTCGGGATGGGACCATTACCTATGGGTGTGGATGTCATGCTTGGTCATATAGTGGTGCTAGGGGTAGGTCCTATGGCAGCAGTGATAGGGAGTCCCGTGGGTCCCACAACTGGGATAGATGTTGTAGTGGCGGCAGGTCCGCTAGCGTGGCCACCTCCAACAACTCCTCCATAGAACGGGTTGGGGTTCATGCTATCCATGGGGCTAAACCGAGTTATGTGTACACGTGACTATTTCTTAGAATCAGATGTGAAATAAGGTGAGTTGGGATGAATATCCGACGAGTACAATGTGCATCTCAAGGGAGCGTGATGAGTGGGGTTTATTGTACTGTGTTGTGGGGATTTACCCCGTAGTCTGCGGGAGTATCTCAGGGGATCAATTATGACTGATGTCCTATGTGTAGAGGAGTTTAAGTAAAAACGCTCAAAAATACAATTGTTTTTGTGTGTGCAGAAGGATATCTCTCGACAAAGCAGCGCTCATGCAAACAACAAACTCTAAAAATCTACTACGATCGCATGTCACAACGGGCGAGTAGCAAGGAGTGGCTAGAATGCAAACAAGCAACACTACCTAAAAATGAAAACAAATCACTAAGCTGAGGGGTATCGGAGAATGCAAACACCTAACTAAAAGATATGGAAGCTCACTCAGATTGTATCCCCTGTAGGGTGATGAAATCCACAGTCATAGAATATGAAATGGAGAACCGAATAGATAAGGGATATACCTCTACTGCGAGGCATCCCGGGTAAAATATCCCTAGGAGACTTGAAACTAGGCTACCCCATTCATGACACATCTAGAAAGGCAATTCGTCATTCCAACCCTTTAGTCGCTAAACCCTTGGTATGGATGCCTGGTAATGAAACAAAGACTATGAGTAGGTGTTCTTCAGAAGTAAGTGGAGAGCGGAAGTCCACCTATCATTTTGGAACCTGTCTCATGACTTCCCCTCCTAAGAGAGAGGCCTTTCCAAAAAAATTTATTTTAACCATTCCAAAAAGTATTAGGTTATTTTGGTTCCCTAAGATACAACTGCTAAGTTTCGGATGTAAAGTGGCAAAGGGGAGTTATTTGGATTCCTACCCCCCATGTCCTGCCTAGCTACAAGATTATTTTTGGTCCCCATGTCGGGTTAGTTGTTTATTAAGTTAAAAAAATTTAGTCTCACTTTGATCTTTAGGGTGTGAGTGGGTGCACGAGTGGCATGTATAACTATGCTAGATGAGCAAGAAATAAACAATGTTGATAACTTGAAAGAAACTGAAGTGAAAATATTGATTTTAAACTGAAATATACTACTGGGTATCAATAAAACAGACTGGTCATGCTAAAACCATTGAGCATAGGTAGCAAAATGTATGCTGCAATCAGTCAATCAAAGCATGCAAGGGGACAAACAGAGGAATAAGGTGGTTAAAATTCAGTCTCACGGCACTTTTGTCTAAGGGACAAAGGCGTTCTGGGGCGCAGACTATGCAAAAACAGGATCTCACCCAAAAAAGAGAGTTCCATGTCTTGAGTGCACCTTTCGGGGGAAAAGGAGCGCTCTGGAGTGCTCTTAACTGGGAAAAAGGTGCACCCTAGGGCGCTCTTAACTGGAAGACAACTGCCACTCCAAAAATGGGTTGGAAAAACTTTAAAAATGGCTGAACAGGGGATCTGAGGGTTGGAATAGGCCGATTTTGCAAGCTAGGGGTAAACTAGGTGACTAACAATGCCCAAAACCACTCTAACTCGGAGATCTAATAAGCAAAAATTATACAGTAAGAACACTCTCAAACAGACATAAGAAATCAACTGGGGATCTGTAGGGATCTCCCCAGTACGGTCGTCGGTTCTGTTGGTGGTGCTTTTGCACTCCAATAGGAAAGAATGTGAGTTCTATGAGCTTGAGGAGGCTGAGGTATAGAGCATGTGAGAGGAGGTATCTCGCAGCTCTGTCTGTGAGGTGAGGTAAAACAAGGTAAAATCTAGTAAAAATAAGACTAAAACTTTTTCAAATGAAAATATAAACTAAATTATAAGGCTCATGGGCCATGAATAACTAAGAAACTTGAACTGTAAAAGCCTAGTAGTAAATCCACGCAGTAACAGTAAACTAGTAAGTGTAAATGCTAACTAACACACAATAAACACTTCACACAACTTTACGCATGCTACATGAAATGATAAGTGAAATTTTCTTTTATTACTATAAAGAAAAGGGGCTTTAAATTCGGTTTCCAGTTACCTCAAAGAATATTGTGCCCCTGTAGCTGCACGATGGAAGGTGCTCCTTGTATCTGGTTGTCACTGGTTCTCAATCTCAAAACTCACTAGGTGCCACTCTCAACAAAGGTTTCTAGCTAAAAATGGTAGCGTAGGGTTTATGGAGTAAAATGGTTAGAGTTTCGGTAAGGAGAATATGATTCTCTTGTGAAATGGGGGCCTCCACCCTTCTTTTATAATATTTTTTACCGGTGGTAACGTTTCCCTTGGTTTTGGCCATACCATGGTATTGGCGTTAGGTTTCATGGCTTTCCCACTCTTCTTTGGTTTCTGAATTTTTTCCCATTTTCTTTTCTTTTTTCTTTTTCCCTCTTTCCTTTTTTCATTTTGGGAATTATTTGTGCGGGAAAAATACATAATTAGATAATATGGTCATGGAAATAATAATTTTGGGTTGGTGGAGGCCTAAATTTGGGGAAATGGATGTATGAATGATGTAGCTAAAGGGTAGTGATCTAGGGTCATGTTTTTTTTGTTAACAGTCCATATAAAATTGTACCTTGAAGGTACCTAAGCACATGCTTAGCAACTATCCAGTGTTTGTGTCTCGGATCAAAAATAAATTGACTCAGAATGCTCGTGACATAATATATATCAGGCCTTGAATGTATCAACTACATTAGCGATCCTATAAGTTTTCTATACAAAGTGGGATCTACTAGATCTGATCAAGATGCTGACTCATAAATTTTCCTCAAATTGGAAACCATCCGCGTAGTCATAGATTTGCAATCTATCAAGCCAAACCTACGTAATATATCCACAATGTACTTCCCTTGAGATAGAAAAAGTTCATCTTTTCTTTGCCATATCTCAAGGCCAAGAAAGTAGTGCATTAGACCTAAGTGTTTCATCTTGAACTATGAGGTGATATCCCTCTTGCACCAAGCAATCAGATGTTCCTCTCTAGTGAGAAACAAATCATCAACATATGGAACCAATATCAACAATTGGTTCTTCACTACTTTGAAGTACAAATTTGGATTAGCTTTACTCTTACTGAAATCCAGTATTTGAAGGTAGCTATCAATTCTGGAGCACCGAGCCATGGGGGCTTGCTTAAGCCCATACATAGCTTTATTTAGCTTGTAAACATGGGACTGCTTCCCATGCACCACAAATCCTTCAGGATGCTGAATATAAACCTCTTCCTCAACCTCACCATTGAGGAAGGCTCTCTTCACATCCATCTGGTGGATTTTCCATCCTAGAACAGATGCAAGTGAAATCCTTGCTCAGATTGTTGTGTACCTTTCCATAGGGGAAAAGGTATCATCATAATCGATGCCTTCGTTTTGAGAGAAACCTCTAGCAATGAATCTGTATTTATACTTCTCAATGCTACCATCTGCAACATGCTTCATCTTATAAAGCCATTTGGAAGTCACAATGGAATTCCCATCAGGTTTGGGAACAACCTTCCAAACATCAATATTCATTATAGAGTTGTACTCTTCTGTCATTGCATATTTCCAAACTTGCTTCTTTGTGGATTCTTCATATGAGGATGGTTCTGAATCACTGATGTGACTCATCAGTGCAATATACCATGAATATCTGTTAGGTTTCTTGTGCTCTTTGGATGAGCCTGCTGGTGCTCCATGTTTCTTTGGATTTTGTAAGATATCTCAGCACCAAGAAAATATTCGTTTGGCAGGAATCTCATCAGGTGGCCTATCAATCATTTCTACTGGTTCTTTAGGAGCTATCAAATCTGAGGCATCCTCTAGTTTCTCCCTCTCAAAATATGAAGGGGGATAATTAGAATCGGGATCCTCCATTTTTGAATCACATTGAATCTCTTTCAATATTTTGAAAGGATCTTCCTAATGGAAGATAACATCTCGTCTTACTTCAATGTGTCTTTCACCAGGTACATATATTCCATATTCTTTGGATGACTCGCTATAACCCACAAAGGTGCCTTTCTTTCTAGAAGGATTCATCTTTGTTCTCTTTTCTTTCAGTACATGAATGTATATTGGGATCCCGAGGATCTTCAAGTGTGAGATGTCTAGATTCTCACTGGTAAACACTTCTTCAGGTGTCTTCTCATCTAAAATGGCATGTGGGCTTCTATTCTAGATGTAAACAATTGTACGAGTCACTTCTTACCATAATTAGGTAGACATATCTTGATCATGCATCATGGATTTTGCAGCCTCATAGCTTTTGCAGCCTCACATATGGTTCTATTCTTCCTTTCCGAAACCCCATTTTGTTGAGGGTTGTTTGGTACTATTAACTATCTACATATTCCTGCATCACTACATAGCTCCTTAAATGCATGTGAATCAAATTAACCTCCATTATCATACCTTAATGCACTGATGCGCTTTTCTTTCTGATTTTCAACTAGTTCTTTAAACTCTTTAAATTTGCTAAAATTTTCACTTTTAGCCTTCATGAAATAAATCCATGACTTCCTAGAAAAATCATCCATGAACAATAAGTACATAATATAAGAATCCACTTGGGAAGGGGGATGACATGGGACCACATACATCAGGATGTATTAAATCTAAAATCCTTTTAGATCTAGTAGTACTGCTAGAAAAAAATTTATTAGCATTCTTCCCAAGTGCACAACCCCGAAATACACTGTCATGCTCAAAATAAAGTATGGGCATACCTTTTACCATATTTTGAAGTCCTGTTAGTACTTTGTAGTGTAGGTGTCCAATCCTTTGATTCCATAGCTTGCATGGACTGATAGTGTGCTGAATCATAGCTTGAATGTACTTCCTAGGTACCTTGTAGAGTCCTCCCTCTCGAACTCCAATCACAACAACAAATTCTAGGCTTTTGTTCTTCGACCCTAAAAGTGCTTTGTTATCCATGAAGATAACTTAGAAGCATTTGTCTTCAAGAACCAAAACTAAAAGGAGGTTCTTCTTCAATACTCGAACACATAGAAGGTCCTCCACATGTAGGATATTACTAGTTATCAACTAGAATGAGGTGGATCCAACTCCTTGGATCGAATATGTTGAGTTGTCCCCAAACTCTACCATGCATGTGAACTTTTTCTCCTTTAGGTCAGTGATGGCACTCTTGTAACCAGTCATATGTTTGGATGTGCCACTTTCAATCAACCATGTGTCTACACTTGTGATGATTCCTGAAAGGGATGATATAAGGTAATACTCCCGTCTTGTCTCCTTTTCTTCAGATGCATTCTTTTGAGTGGTTTCATCTTCTATGGAGGTAGAAGCATGAAAATTTCCTTTCCGTTTTGATGCACACTCTCTTGAAAAATGGCCTTTCTTTTTGCAATTGAATCATCTAGCTTTTGACTTGTCAAATCCTTTGTTGAAATCCTTCTTCTTTGGATGAGAGAACTTCTTTTGGAAGAAGGGTTTCTTTCCTTTCTTCATTCTTTCCGTGAGGGCAACATTTTCTTCTTTATTGCACATAGGTTTTCTATGGATTCTCCCTTGTTCTTGGATACAGTCATGCCACAACCTTTCAAACCTAGGTTTCACTTCTTGGCCATTGATAGTAGCCAAGAATGTCTCCCATGAAGATGGGATACCATCAATGATGGTTTGGATGAGATCATCTTCATCCACTACAACTCCAATGTTAACAAGATGTTCTCTTACCTGAGAGATCTTAGTTAAGAAGGAGGCCATTGTATACGGTCCTTCCCCATCTTGAGGTTTCGTAACTTGTTATTCAATGCCCTCTTTTGAGTTGTGGCCTTTTTCTATTATATATTAGTCAATGTATCATAACATTATTTTGTGGTCTTCAGTGGTGTGATCATGGGAATCAAGTTATCTTTTACCGAATCATAGATGATCCATTTGTCTTTAGCTTGATTCTTCTTGAATTTAATGTGCCCTGCATTATTTGAAGGATTCTCCACCACACTGTATATGTAGCTATCCAAGTCATGTTCCTCTAGGATGTTGAGAATCTTAGCCTTCCAAGTGTTGAAGGTTGAGGTGCCCTCAAGACGGTCTTCTGGTCATATAGAGATTGATGCCATAGTCTTCAAATCTTGTGCTCAACTTCTCAAGATCAACGTAGGCTCTAGCGAGCATGCAAAATTGAGGTCCTTCATGCCCTGAGCTCTGATACCGTGTTAATATTTGGTTGAGATTTTAGCTTTAATTATTTTAGATGCAGAGGCTTGAAGCAATGAGACAATTCAATCCATGAAATTCATACAACCATAACACGAGATATAACCTCGGGAAAATCCTTATAACTATGACAACAAAAAACCCAGCAGTTCTTCTCAGTATAATATAATGGATAGTAGAGAATGATTTCTTTTACAACATAGCATATTGATTTCGGAAGTTAAGATATCACCAAACACTCTTGATGAAGATACACAAGCAATAAAGAAGAGAGATCAATCAGATGTGTTCCCAACACCACAACAACATGCACGGACAATACCCTACACAAAGAGAAGTGTCTTTCCTTCAATGGAGAAGAGAATTCACTTCACGCTAAATTTATTAATCCCATATAACATATTTATACATTCTTAACATGCATCAACTTCTTCTATCTTCATGATGAGCTAGCCCTCAGACTGGATGTATCAATCTTGCATGAAGAAGTGTGCCCCACTTCTCATGTAGTGCTTTATCTCACTGAACTATGTCTTAGGATAAACTCGCCTCTTAACTAAAATCTTTCCCACTTAGTTAGGTGGCTAACTTAAGTGTCTTCATGAAAGTGTTGCAACTCAAGTGTCATATTTTAGTTTAACATAAGTGCCTTCATGCAATAACACTTAGTTAACTAGATCTTCTTTGTTGTCACTTAGTTAACTCTCTTTAACTAAATATTTCTTGATAACATCACTGTAGTGATCAAATCGAGTTCTCCTTGGTTTACTGAAGTGTCATATTTTAGTTGAACTAAAGTGAAAACACTTTAGTTAACTAGTCCTTCTTATTTAACACTTAGTTAACTGAACTCATGCTCATTGATTTACTTGTAGTGACCATTGCGAGTTCTTCAGTTAAGTGAGGCATACATTGTGGCTTTAACTAAAGCTTGACCATTCAAGTTCACTTACTCATCTCATGATCAATTCGAATTTTCTTTTTCTCTATGCTTTTATCTTTTATTTCTTTATCTGTTATTGCATGGTCAATATGTGCTAACTTTAATTATCCATCACATTACATTATACTAAGAATAATTATTGTATGCCACAATCATATTATGTTATTCCAGAACAAATTATCATATGCTAAATTAATTCACTTTAGAGGTGATCAATCTCTAAAGGAGACTTAATAGCAACTGGTGATCATGGTTAATAATGCATCACACAACATTAAATGCTTTTAACAAGTAAAGCATGACCTTTATATGGAAGGTCCACCTCTATATGGGAGGTCCATCCCATGGATACCTTTATACAGAAGGTTCACATGAGAATCATGACTTGACACACACAAGTCCAGAGCCTTGTCCAACAAGACTTTACAACATCATTACATTAATCAAGTACCTCTATATGGGAGGAATAACCTTTACACAAAAGGAAATCAAAGTTCTCTCCTCTATACGGGGGGATCAATCTTGGCCGCATAAGATTGGTTTGGAGAATGAATCCTAATGATGTACATTTAACAAGAAGAAGTAGAGAGGTTGTGGAATGTGGGTTTGGATTCTTTGATATTAGGGTATCTGCCCATGTTTTTCTAGAAATCACAGAATTTCATAGATGTGCTAGACTGTGTAGTGTGTCTAGACTCAATCGACTGGTAGGAAAATAAGTTAGGCATTCACTCAAACTTCTCTTCCTTATTGTAGACTTAGTCAACTGGTAGGAAGATAAGCCTGGATTTCACTCGACCTTCTCTTCCTTATTGTCTGTGAACTACAGTCACTCATTGGAAGGAAATTCTACAACCATTGTCATTATCGATTTGCCACAATCTATTGGATTTGGAGGAGTTATATTTATATTGATGGTTTAAAATTTACTCTAGTGATGTGCCTTCCATTGTTTAGGTGGTTTAATTTTTAACTTAGTGCTTCTATCAACACTTTAAATTTTATCTCAGCGAAGATTTTTGGAACTTTGAAAGTTAACTGAAGTTATGAAACCATTGATTCTGTCATAGCACTATTGATTACACCATTACACCATTGATGCATTCATTGGATTGTTATGGTTTATTTTCCCATGGCTTGCTTTGTCACAATAGGAACCACCTTGTTTTGGAGGCTTTTCACTTTTCATCAAGCTATTCAATTGGAGTATTGTATTGCATAAGATTAGATTATTCTTTATTTTAACGACAAAAGAGATTCGCTGCATGAATTTGTTGTAGATCATCTACCTGGTCCAACGCAACCATTGTTTGTTGACCTAAATTGGAGAGGAGGCTTGTTAGTTAGCTCCCCGATGCACGTTGGAGCACCAAGTCATAAGCCTCTGCTCTTCATATTTACCAGTAGCATTTTACAACTTAGGTAGGGATTGTTGCAATGCAACTTTATCTTGTTATTTATATATCCTTGTATCATGAACATGTTATAATATTTCTTTTTAAAATATTGCAAGGACATATTGCTTTGCTTCTCTTGTATTAAATTAGTTCGAACTAGTAGTTAATTTTTCATTTTCACCATTTTTCCATGGTTTTGATTTTTATCATGTTTATGGGATGGAACCCACATAGGTTGCATCCATCATATTTCTACCAATGATTTGATCATCCCATATGCAAGATAGTTGGAGGGGTTAATGGTATCTTGCAGGGATTGATAGGACTAGTTGTAGGTGTTAATCCACCTAACTCCATGTGTTAATGCATATTTTCTTGGTGTTAATGTGTATTTCATTTTCTTCATAATTTCCTAGCCTCTTCAATAGGTGGTTAGTTGGTTATAGACTAAGGATTATTTCAATTATTTAATTAACATTTTAATCATTGGTTGTTTTATTGCGTTTAGTTTTTTCTTATATTTTTAGTCTCTACTTCTATATGTACTTTTACAGCTTTATTTGACCTTATACTGTTTCATTGGATTTAGTTTTTGCTATACATTTTTTAATTTGTTTAGATGAATTGATAATTCTATTTAGACTTTATATTGATGGCAAGTTCGATGGATAAATTGTAGGTGTTACATTTTGTTCAGTTTATAAGTTATTTCACCTGCAAATTCAATGAGTATGGAAGCATTTCTACTTCAAGGGTAACAACCTTACATTGATTTTATTCCTAAAGGATAGATTTAGTGGATCTAGTACCATTGCTTTTCTTTTGAGAACTTGATGTTGGAGCATTTGTTTAAAAACATGTAACATGTTTACTTCACCATTTATCAATCTCTATGTTTTCATTTGTGAAATCTTCCTATCTAGAAGTTTTGTAGATATGAAATCAATTTTGTTTTAAATATATTCCAATGCACACTTGCAATTATATCAATAAATGGTTTGAAAGATGAAATCGCTAGTGGGTTTTAATTTCCAAATTAAAAATCATGTTACATAAAATATCCCCACAGTAGGGTCAAATCATTTTTTATATTTCTTGACAATGAAGTATGCTCAAGCTTAAAGTTTACTAGTTTTAATATCAAAATTTATGCTTTAGACCTAATTTCATTTTGAGTTGAAAAGTTTTTCATTTTTCTTGTAAATGCAATCTATGCCAAGGATTCTTGGGCTCTAATTTTGGTAAAGAATTGGGAGTATAGCCAACTCAAAACCATACATACATTTGCATCTATTCTTAGACTATATATTGAGGAATATTTCCACTATTTCATTGGTAGTTCAATCCTAGATTGTTTCATTTAATCTAACTTTTCATTCTGCTTTATGTGTCATGAATTTAAAAGGCTTGGTTGACCTTCCATACACAATTTTATGAATACTATCATTAATTCTTCATTTTCATCCTCAAAACAGGGCACATGGGAAGGAGAACAGGGAACACAAATGGAATAACCTCCTCGGATGGTGTATTATAAAAAGGTAATGAACATAGAATCATCACGACCTTTTTCGAGACATGGGAAATTGGGAACATGCGGGTACGAATAACAACTTCTTTTGTGAACGTGCGTGACTGGTCACATAGAACTGGGAAGGGTAATGGGGAATCATTTAAAAACATGGCACATTGCCATGTTGATTTGTTAAAAATCGAACAGTGCATATGGAACATAAAAGTGTATTGCTTGACATGAAAATTAGATTATATTCATTCAAAATTTGGAAATTTATTTAATAATTTATTTTTATAGAAATAATGTTTCTTAATAAAGAAACTAAAAATAAATTATTTATTATCTCCTTATTTAATTTTTTAATAAATTAAAATTTAATTAAATAAATTTGTTATATTTTTTTAATCCACAAAAAAGTTCAACTATTTATCTCGCACCGAATAACATTGAGCATCCACTATTAAAAGAAAGATCCACTCCACTTGGTGCGATTTTGAATATACATCAGCAATATTATTGAAGCTTCTCAATATTATCAACAAATTAGTTGGTGATGGTTAAATAATGACTTGCTATGCGCTTGGTGTTTAGGGAGTCACTCATAGAGGTGGATCTGTATAATTCCTAGAGCACACTAATTGTCATTAGATATTATTTTTAAAATTTCATGATACTTGGATAGACATGGACTGCACCAATAAAGCATAAATTAATTTTACAAAACCATGCGATTTGTGGCGTTCTATAATATCTATAACCAATTTTTAAAATTTCATGATACTTGGATAGACATGGACTGCACCAATAAAGCATAAATTAATTTTACAAAACCATGCGATTTGTGGCGTTCTATAATATCTATAACCACTCTTTGAAATGCATCTCAAGTTTATAACGAGATTGTTTAGGTTATTTATATTTAATTATGATTTTTGGTGTGTTTATTAATGTGACGATTTTTCACCTGTTAATCCATCCGTACCAGCTAATTTTTAGAATTTGCATGGTTAATCTTTTAGAAAGACACTTCAAAATTTGGAGCGGGATATTCCTTGACATGTGTATTGTGTCAGCATCTTGGAATTAGGGTTTTTTGAGTCTAGTTTGGGCTATTGTTAGTATTGAAATCGAATTAAAATGATATGAACATAGATTCATCTTAAAAGTGGATCTATCAAGCTCCAAGGGGATCAAATTTCTTAAGGGACAAACCCCTTTTTAGAATGCTTGACGAAGGGTTTTAATTTATCTAATTTCTGTAGTTTTTTTATATATGCTATTATAAATGTAAATGTTTTAAATCTAATTTTAGCCGACTTGTTATTTTTTATAATATTTTTTTTTTTAAATGACATGTGTCAGCTTTAGGATGAGCACAGAAAGAGTTACACATCCCTCTACTGGGCTGTAAAATGAGCCTCTTCAATACAATAAGAAGAAATATTCGGCCCCATACAAGTCTTAATTCACCTCAAACCAGTCTAAGTAAAAACTTACATAATAGAACTGTATTTCTTGTTTACCGTGAGACCATGTCATCAACTACATAAATTCTTCTCGATAATAATGTTTCAAGCTGTTGGGAGTTTTTCACTTGATATCTGTAATCGGCATCGTCTTCAATAACAATGATCCCAAATTCATGGGCGTCAATTAGCATTCAATAACAATGATCTCAAATTAATTGATAGGGAGTTAATCATGCCCTCCTCTATTTTTCAATAATTGCCGATTAAAAAAAATAACTTCTTATGTTACCATTTCATTAATTTCGGTGAAGAATAAATAAGCATGATAAGCTTTATCACATTGGTATGTATCTTTTCTAAATTTTAAGTAATATTAATGTAAATGTTACCATTTGATGAATTTGCGTGAAGAATAAATAAGCATGATAAGATTTATCACATTTGTATGTATTTTTTCTAAATTTTAAGTAATATTAATGTAAATAGTAAATTGAAAAAAAAATATTTTTATTTTCATTCTCTTTATAGTAATAATATTGGATTTCTGTCCGTTGGTGGGGATAGATGGATTTCATTCCATCCACCCGAGTTCAATTCTATTGAGACAACTTATGGCTTGGATATATACTAGACATTTTAGAATTGAAAAAAAACTTTTATTTTCATTCTTTTTATAGTAGTAATATTGGACTTCTAATTATGCACAACTAAAATACGAGACATTTCATAATTATAAAAAATGATTTTTTAAATTTAAAAATAATATATTTGAGAATTCAAATTTTTATAGCAATATTAATTTTTTATTTTAAATAATTTGCAACATATTTTGAATTTAAAACATAACATATGTTATAATAACTTCAAAATAGAATTTAATATTGAAAACATAATTTAATAGATAAATATGAGCTCATAAGCTCCTTGTATATAATTCTTTTTACCGCTGCCTAATAAACTTGTACAACATTTATTAGTTTTGCTTACGCTTAGTTCAACCAACAAAGCCAATATTTATTCTTTCCAGTTCAAAATAGCTCATGTACATAGTGGTGGTTTCTAGAGAGAAACATGTACTACATAATGAGATCATTTAACCCTTAGTTACTAAACTTGTGTGCTTACTTATATAAAGTAATGTAGTGCGTTAGGTCCCCCCTACTTAACATATACTCTTACATCTTTGTGGCCGCAACAGAAATACCTGTACTATACATTTTTTACCAATGCTAATATTTCACACTTGATCCTGGATGATCTAGTTTGTTGGGACGCTCATATGTACATCCTTCTGTGTTGGGTCAGTACTCTATCCACTGCACCTCCTGTTGTTATTAGGTCCTCGCTAGGTGGTTATTTTCCTTATCAATACTGAAACCGTACCTCATGCTCCTCATGGGATGGATCCTCCATAGCTGGGTTGTGGGATGATAAGCCACGAACCTGACCTCGTGCCACTATTGCATTGGTTATCATACCGACCTTGTTAAGACTCTACAAGGTGCATGGGAATGGGCTCGTAAAAGCATTATGGATCATGCATATGATAAGAGGGAACATTTCTACATGATGCACCAAGTCGAAAAGGCACAACTAGTGAAGCCTCTTCAGAAAAGGCACAAATAGTCAAAAAATGCATAATTTCATGTGAATGTATTGGTCTAAAAAGATCCTTTGTCACCTACCCAAATTTCTGGGAATTATTATTTTATTTGCATAAATACTTTATGTTAATTTAAATTACAAAGTTTTGTAATTATGATCAGTTTTGATCATGGATGAATGTAATTACTGAATATTATTATTTACATAAATTAATTAGGAGACAAACACCCAAGAGGACTGTTGAATGAGTGTTCACTGACCCACTAGGAGGAATGGAGGCTGTTGGAAGGTATGGGACACATGGCAGCAGTTGCATCACACCGCTAACAGTTGGTTATGGGACAACTACCCCTGAAAATAGGGCATTATCCCCCAAGTGGAGGGAGTGAGCAGGCAGCTCATTTAATAACCCAATAACATTTAAAAAGGCCTAGGCAGCCTATAAAGGAAAATTTGAATTGGGCAGGCAGCTCTTAATCAATATTTCTGCAGAATATTTTCCTCTTGTGAATCAGGTGATTACAAGAGAGATTCGAATAGGGAGGTTAGTGGTGACTATAATCTTGAGTCTGCATTATTGCTGAGAGGAACCAGAAATGCTGGTGCAAGTCTACTGGATTGCTATCTATTGAAGATTCATAAGTGAATTGCTACAGCAATATGAAGTCCTCATTCCTGAGTTTCTTCCTCTTGGTGGTTCAGTGAACAGGCTTGGGGGTCCTAAGACAGTACTTGACTGTTTTCAGGAATTGGTTTGGTGGAACAGTCTTCTTGGTCTGTTTGTTGCCCTACAGATTTTCTCAGGTTCTACAGAATTTCTAACTTATTCTCAATAAATAATTATGTTTTATTTAACTAGTATTTTCTGTGTTTCTGTTTTTCGAAAAAGACTCTAATTCTAGAATTGTTTTAAGTCTGAATGTTTAAGTCTAATGTTAAAATTGAATTGATCAACCAATATCTCTATTTTTCCTCATGTTGTTATGAAGCATCATACTCTAGTAGAGATACACGAATTAAAAATAGATTTGAAGATAGGCAAATGCCATTGATTCGAATAGATAGAACAATGATCGAATTATGTTTTACTAATCTGCCCTATATTTTTCCAATAGTTAAATTTACAGTATAAATTGGTTCTAAACTACAGCAATGATTTATACAAAATAAATATTGATCTCTTTTCTGTGTATATAAAATTTGTACACTGTATTTGTTTGTGTAAGTAATCGAATGAAAATTTACAATCCCTGTAAACACCATAGCATCAAATTAAAATAGTATTATTATCATTATTTACCTGCTGTAAATATAAGCATTACACAGTCATTCTATATTTCCCAGTTTTCCATTCCACATATACACACACTGTTTACATTTCGCATTCTATTATTTCTATAAATTCATCTAGATTAAAAATATCATGGAGATCATATGAATATCCTATTCTGACATTTTTGCATTTAGTAGTTAATCGAAACTATAAGTAATTTCTTTCTACTTTTGTTTTGTTTTGCAAAATCATTACTCACAGATTTAGGATCAACCCTAAAGTTACTTGATAGTTTATCTTCAAAAATATACTTACATAACTTATAATTGAATAGGTTCACAAACCCTAGTTTAGAAACACAACGAAACACGATGACAATCTACAACAATTTCTTTGCTATTTTTAGACGATTGCTACAACAGGAAAACATTACTTTCTACATGGAATTGAACCCTAGTTGATACCATAATTACAGTTTAGTTTTCTTTTCAAAAGCACACAACATACAATATTACATTTTCCGCTCATAACCTTTTCAACACAGATGTATTTATCGAGAAGTTAAAACAGTAAGCGTTTTCCATTTGTTAAGAAGTAGAGTTTATTTACACTTTAGATGAGCCTCGGCTCTCTCATATAAACTCATAAATTACAACAAAAAGGCATATCATTTAGTCTTTAAAAACTTCACACAGTCCCAAATTCACGAATGAGGTCGTGGTGGACAGAATGACTTTTTACAACATGTTTTTCCAACAAGAATTTTATAGGGTTTTCCCTAGGTTTTCCAACAATAAAAAGAGCCCAAAACTTTTAGCATCAACGAGCTATAACTCCAGTCGATGACTTAGTACAGAAACCAAGAGCCATTTAAATAAACGATGGTTACAACCGAAAAGAACTATCATTGTTTTTCAACGGCGTTTCAAAGTCATCAAACATCAAATGAGAGTCTCGGTAGCAAACAAAATATGTTTTTTTTTAAAACATAGCATTGAACAAACAACCACGACTAGCCACGGCAGGACCTGCAACTCCATTCTTGAAAACCCCATCAACCTTACAGGGCACCTACGAAGGTTTATGAGAAGACCCGGAGCTTACCGATTGTAAAGCTTGCCAAATGCTACCAAACCATCGCCCGGAACACACTTTCTTAACCTGCAACTAACATTTAAAATGAAGGTTAAACTTAGACGATTGTTATCCTTTCAAAATGAGAATAGAAAACATTAAATCGCTACAGAAATAGTTGTTCGTTAAAGCAAACATTACCTTGTTGCGAAACTACCCAAGCTTTTCACTTTCGTCAGATTCTTTAATGACTCCACACTGGAAACATTACAAGAAACACTTGGTCATGTTACACCAGGGCAAAAGTTCAACTCAATTTAAACGACAAGTTCCAGAACTTCAAGCTTGACAGTAGAAAACTACTAACTCTGTCTATCTAACGACGATGTTTCATAAGAAAGAGCAACTATAACCCTCTCAAGCCCAGAGGTCTCGAGGTCGAACCTCATACCATGTTTAAGCTAAAAATTTGGCAGTCTGTTGGCCACAGGCCGAGAACAATGGGGGCAATAACCCTCATTTACCAGACTCTTAAACCAAATGATGATCAACTTGCTAGGGTTTGATCCGACGATCCATATCAACATTGATCAACGATCAATTTTATGCCAACACACTCTGCATTGGGTCGAGCAACTCATGCATTAAATACACTATCACTTCATACTTATGGGAATGCCACATTGGATCACATTGAGTCATTTCTGAATGTCCAACTCAGAGGGAGGCTAACTCAAGTATTGACACGATGGTCTCAATGTTCACCTTTACCACGGTATTATCTTACGTGGATGGACAACGAACCTGTCACCAGATTTATCATATCAAGTTTTCAATGTGAATCCAAAGGGTAATCTCCATTACAGCTCGATGATCTTATCACAGTATTGAACCAGTACTGTCAACCTGCAATAGTTATTGCATGTCAGCGATTATAATTCCAACGTTATATTTCAACCATAGTATATGACATTACAACATTATATTTGGTATTAAGTGAAATATTCTAAGCTCGTATGGATGCTAGGTTACTACCACGATGACCAATTTATTAATTTTATCAATCATTGGTTATATAGTTACAAGTGGAATCGTATTCTAGTGTCATGGAATGACATAGGAAGATCTTTCAAGGTTTATACATATTTTCATCACCCAAGTATTATGTCGAAAACAATGAGTTTATAATATTGTTTACAACAATATATCAAAGTGGATATAGTCCCAAGATATTTAACTGTGGACTTAAATAATAAGAGTTAGAACCTAGATATAAGCCTTTTAACAAGGTTATGAGTATCTTTAGGTTACGAAGGAGATAACCCTTACCTAGTAGACTATTTTTTTATGACCCTTGTAATCTTTGGTAATTATTATACAAACTATGTTATCAAAACTATAAAAATAAATAGTTTTGATATAGTAATCATTCAAACAGATACAATGACTTTTAGATTAGCATGAAAACTGGCCGCTGCTATGAGTGCTTACCTTACTCTCTCACTTAAACATTTAGTGACTTGCGATACATGTATTACATCAATGATAGAAAGATAATGACGACTAGTTGGTACAGTAACAAAACCATCAGCAGATTGATGTATATAGATGGCATTATTTTAAACATTATGGAGTTGTCTGACACTAACTCAAAATGGTAAGTGTAGTATTGAAACCCATACCTGCTCACTTCTGAAGAGTCGCAACAGAAATTATAAAATTCTATTTATTATGATGCTGAAATTGAATTACACGTACTTCATTCTTACGTATCGTCTACACATAGGACATTCAATAAGCTTTAGCATTGCAACTAAGTAAGCTCCAGGGTACCTCGTAGGACACCCTTATACAACAGAGACAAACAATCAGCATCATTGCAAGAAGAAAATAGTGCCACATCAAACTACCAATCATTTAGTACTTTTGTTATCATGATCAGGGTTATTAATTATATGTTAAATTGTCAGGATCATTTTGCTGCTAAAACAAAAATTAAAGCATGATTAGTTCATAATTCTGATTCCTTAGTTCAATTAATTATAGTTGTCATGGATGTAATTAAGTTGACACTGTCGCATTGGTTATAACAAAAATCCAATTGTGTTTAAGTACAAACAGATGTTAATTAATGTAGTTACAATCAACAATTATTATTTTTCCGCAATTATCATTATCGTAAATTAAGCTATTATTGCTATTATCAAAAATTTTAAATTTTTATGAAAATATGGGATGTTATATGTGGTATCAGAGCACAGATTCGAACACTAGGCCTGAATGAGGTCCAAAACACGGAGCATAAAATTTTCATACCGCAGAAAATTGTACTAACTTGAAAATTTAATTATTATGTTATTCAGAAATTATTTCAGTTACAGGTATGGAGAACTCGGTTGAACATTTAAGCGACAGATTCCAGCAAAACAATCATAGTTCGGGACAACACCTTGTAGAGGAAGGTCACAGGGAATTAAATAACAGTTCAACGGAACTGTTACATGCCTTTCAAGAATTAAAAGCAGAAATCAAATCTGTGAAACAAGATAATGAGAGGATTCTGCAAGCACAAGAACAACTCAATCAAGTGCTGTTTGAACACAGCCAGACAGAGGAACAAGAGAGAAACAATGAAGATATTTCCAAAGTTGAGGACATGCCTCACACTGATAAAAATCAGAACATAAAAATCAGCGAAGTAAAAGACAGCTCCACTTCATCAAGATCTGCTATGGCAGAATGCAAAAAGAAATGTAACAATACCAGTGACAGCAGTGAAGAAGATTCCAAACAAAGAAGGAAACATCATAAGGAATATGAGCATATTTCTGGAGAATTCAAGAAGATAAGACGTCCAACTTTCAATGGAGAAACTAAGAAAGGTGAGATAGCTGAAACTTGGCTATCAGGGATGAAGAAATACTTCCAGATCTACAACTATTCAGAGTTCTTAAAGGCAAAAATTGTGATATATAACTTGACCGAAAAAGCGGATATTTGGTGGCAGCACATCAAAAGGTTAAAGGGCATCAAAGATAAAGATGTAAGCTGGAGTGCTTTCCAACGATATTTCAAAAAGAAGTATCTATTTGAGCAGTACTACGAAGAAAAATCTAAAGAATTATATGATTTGAAGTTGGGAGGTATGAATATGAAGGAAATGAATAGTAAGTTTCTGAACTTACTGAGATATGTACCATACCTCATAGAAGAGAAACCAAAAATTCAAAGGTACTTAAGCTGTTTACCATTCAGCATTAAAGATAGAATTGAGTATGACAGTCCTAAAACGTTAGAGGAGGCTATGAGAAAGGCAGTTTTCTGTTATGATACAAATCAGAAGAGAAAGGGCATGTCTAATTGGAAAAATCATAAGCCCAACAATTTTGAACAGAAGAAGAAAAATTTCAGATTCAGTGGAAATTCCAGATTCCAAAGGAAGAATTTTCAGAATCGAAATTCTCAAGGGAATAATTCCAGAAATAATTCACAGCAGAATTCTATAGCACCGAAAAATGCTTCTAATACTGCCCAGACCAGTGAGCCAAAGACACATATTAAATGTTTTGAATGTCAAGGCCCCCATTACGCATCAGAATGTCCTTTAAGGAAGCGGAAGAAAAACATCAACTCTATATAGACTGAACCTACTATTGGAGACGTAGCAAGGGAGATGCCAAGAATTAACGCAACACTTGACAACAGGAAAGCAGATCATCAAATCTCCATGGTAGAGATTGAAGGTATGATACATTACCATCTTGTTACTGTTTTAACTGACCCAGGTGCTAGTTTAAGTTATATATCACCAAATGTTGTGGAAAGTCTTAAACTGAAAACTGAAAATTTTAGTAAATTATGGCTAGTTAGACTAGCAACTGGAACAAAGAGGAAAGTATCAAATTTTATAGAAAATTGTGTGTTGTCCATGAATCATTTACAAACACGAATCAAATTGAATATTCTACCTTTAGGTTCTTATGATATTATCATTGGGATGGACTGGTTAGAAGCCCATCATGTCATCCTGGACTGTTATGGAAAAAGTTTTACATGCTTAAATGATGAAGGGAAGACTGTGGAAATAAAAGGCATTCTAAGGAAGGTAACCATTAGACAAATTTCAGCCATGCAAGTTAAGAGGGCAGTTAGGAAGGGATGCCAAATGTTTGCAGTAAACGTGGTAAACAATAAGATTATGGATAAAGAGGACAAACTGAAATTAGAGGACATACTTGTCCTAAAAGATTTTAAAGATGTATTTCCTGAGGAGATTCCAGGATTACCACCCAAAAGAGATTTAGATTTTATCATAGAGTTGATACCAAAAGCAGTACCAAACTCTAAAGCTCCGTACCGAATGAACATACTAGAGTTAAACGAATTAAAATCACAGTTGAAGGAGCTTATTGACAAGAAGTATATTAGACCCAGTGTGTCTCCTTGGGGAGCACCTGTCATCTTTGTTAAGAAGAAAGATGGAACCTTGAGATTGTGCATAGATTATCGCTAGCTCAATAAGATGACAATCAAGAATAGGTATCCATTTCCCTGCATAGATGATATATTCGATCAACTGCGTGGAGTAACAGTATTTTCGAAGATTGAACTAAGATCAGGATATCATCAAGTAAGGGTTAAGGACGAAGATATTTTCAAAACAGCTTTCCAAACTCGGTATGGACATTACGAGTTCATAGTCATGTTGTTTGGCTTGACTAATGCCTCGGTTGTATTTATGTGTTTGATTAATAATATTTTGCATAAGTACTTAGAAAAGTTTGCTGTTGTGTTTATAGATGATATTTTAGTATACTCAAAAAGAAAAGAAGAGCATGATGAACATTTACGGATTATCTTACAAGTATTAAGAGATCATCAATTGTATGCCAAATTTAGTAAGTGTGACTTCCACAAAGACAAAATTCAGTATCTAGGACACATAATTTCAGCAGAAGGAATCTCGGTTGACCCGGACAAGATAAGGGCCATTAATGACTGGCCGGTTCCTAAAGATGTGTCGGATGTAAGGTCATTTATGGGCATTACGGGGTATTAGAGAAAGTTTATAGAGAATTTTTCAAAAATTGCCACCCTCATAACTTCCTTGCAGAAGAAAGGGAAGAAATTTGTTTGGGATGAGAAATGTGCTGAGAGTTTTAAGAAATTAAAGGAACTATTGACGACAGCACCTATCTTGAAGATAGATGACCCCAACAAGGATTTTGTAGTTTGTACAGACGCATGCAACAATGGACTCGGTGGAGTCTTGACACAGGAAGGGCATGCGATAGCATATGAATCTAGAAAGCTGAAAGTACATGAAAAGAATTATTCTACTTATGATCTAGAGTTATTAGCAGTTATTCATGCCTTAAAAATGTGGCGTCATCATCTTATTGGCAAAAAATTTACATTATTAACAGATAACATGGGTCTGAAATATTAATTGGATCAGACAAACCTGAATGCTAGACAAGCTAGATGGTTGACGTTCTTAAGTGAGTACGATTTTGAAATTGAGCATATTAAAGGAAAGGAGAACAAAGTTGCAGATGCCTTGAGTCGCAAGGCAAAACTAAATTTCATTTCAGCAATCAGTAATTATTCAACTGATTTGGAAAATCAGATTCTGGAAAAAGGTGAAACAGATGAAGAATACAGAAAAATGAAGGAAAAGATAGCCAATAACAGTTCTGAAAATTGTATGACAGATTACAGAATGAAGGAAAACGGTTTATTACTGTTTAAAAATAGATTGTATGTACCAGATATATCAGAAATAAAATTTCTGATATTAAATGACATGCATAAAAGTCACTATTCTGGTCATCCAGGTTATCAAAAACCATTACTATGCTAAGAAAAGAATACTGTTGGCCTAGAATGAAAGATGAAGTAGCATAGTACATCGCAAAATGCTTGGACTGTCAAAAGGTGAAGGTTGAACACCAACATCCTGCAGGATTGTTGCAATCATTACCAATACCAAGTTGGAAATGGGAAGTGATCATCATAGATTTCATTAATGGATTGCCTAAAAATAAAAAACAACATGATCCTATCATGTTGGTGGTGGGCAAACTCAGCAAGGAAGCACACTTTATACCAGTGAAGACCACGCATAAAGCCCCAAATATTGCAGAAATTTTTATGAAACAAATTTTTAGACTTCATGGAATACCGAAAGTAATAATTTCAGATTGTGACTCGAATTTTATAGGAAACTTCTGGAGGTCACTGTTTAAGAGATTGAATACAACTTTAAATTTCAGTACAACATTCCATCCACAGATGGATGGGTAGACAAAAAGGGTAAATCAAGTGTTAAAAGATTTATTAAGAATGTATGTTAAGGATCATCCTGGTAAGTGGGAAGATTATCTGCACTTAGCAGAATTTGCTTATAATAATCATTATCATGCATCGGCCAAACTTAGTCCTTTTGAAATTCTTTATGGTAGGAAATGTAATACACATGTTTCATGGAATGATCAAGTAAATAGAGTTGTTTTAGGACCTGAATTATTCCAAGAGTTAGAACTAATTGTGAAACAGGTGCAAGGACATTTAAAATCTACCCAAGATAGGCAGAAAAGTCAAGCAGATTCAAAAAGAACTCATAAAGAGTTCCAGGTGGGAGAACATGTGTTTCTCAAGGTAAGACCGAAAAAGAGTTCACTAAAATTGGGGAGCTGTGCCAAGTTGGCACCTAGGTATTGCGGTCCTTTTGAAATATTATCTAAGGTTGGAGCAGTGGCATACCAGCTGGATTTGCCACCTAATCTGAAAATACATAATGTTTTTCATATATCATTTTTAAAGAAATATGTGCACGATACTACTCATGTTGTAAAATGGAATGATGTACAGGTGGGACGAGATGGATATTTTCCAGTGGAACCGGATTGTATCCTCGGAAGGAGGGAATTTATTCTTCGGAATCACAGCATTGGGGAATTGAAGGTGCAATGGAAGCAACTTAGCCTACAAGAGGCAACCTGGGAGTTGGAGAGTAGTATGCAGGAAGCATACCCAACTCTGTTTCAGGAACACTTAAGGAGTGATTAGCCAACATCGAGGACGATGTTGAGACTTAGGGGGGGGTGTATGTCACCTACCCAAACTTCTGGGAATTATTATTTTATTTGCAAAAATACATTATGTTAATTTAAATTACAAATTTTTGTAATTATGATCAGTTTTGATCATGGATGAATGTAATTATTGAATATTATTATTTAAATAAATTAATTAGGAGACAAACACCCAAGAGGACTGTTGAATGAGTGTTCACTGACCCAGTAGGAGGAATGGAGGCTGTTGGAAGGTATGGGACACATGGCAGCAGTTGCATCACACCACTAACTGTTGGTTATGGGACAACTACCCCTGAAAATAGGGCATTAGCCCCCAGCGGGAGGGAGTGAGTAGTCAGCTCATTTAATGACCCAGTAACATTTAAAAAGGCCTAGGCAGCCTATAAAGGCAAATTCAAATTGGGCAGGCAGCTCTTAATCAATATTTCTGCAGAATATTTTCGTCTTGTGAATCAGGTGATTACAAGAGAGATTCGAATAGGGAGGTTAGTGGTGACTGTAATCCTGAGTCTACATTATTGCTGAGAGGAACCAAAAATGCTGGTGCAAGTCTATTGGATTGCTATCTATTGAAGATTCAGAAGTGAATTGCTATAGCAAGATGAAGTCCTAATTCCTGAGTTTCTTCCTTCTGGTGGTTCAGTGAACAGGCTCAGGGGTCCTAAGAGAGTACTTGACGGTTTTCAGGAATTGGTTGGGTGGAACAGTCTTCTTGGGATGTTTGTTGCCCTACAGATTTTCTCAGGTTCTACAGAATTTCTAACTTATTTTCAGTAAATAATTCTGTTCTGTTTAACTAGTATTTTCTGTGTTTCTGTTTTTCGAAAAAGACTCTAATTCTAGAATTGTTTTAAGTATGAATGTTTAAGTCTAATGTTAAAGTTGAATTGATAAACCAATATCTCTATTTTTGCTCATGCTGTTATGAAGCATCATACTCTAGTAGAGATATGCAAATTAAAAATAGATTTGAAAATAGGAAAATGCCATTTATTCGAATAGATAGAACAGTGATCGAATTATGTTTTACTAATCTGCCCTATATTTTTCCAATAGTTAAAATTATTGTATAAATTGGTTCTAAACTACAGCAATGATTTTTACAAAATAAATATTGATCTCTTTTCTGTGTATATAAAATTTGTACATTGTATTTGTTTATGTAAGTAATCGAATGAAAATTTACAATCCCTGTAAACACCATAGCTTCAAATTAAAATAGTATTATTATCACTATTTACCTGCTGTAAATATAAGCATTACAGAGCCATTCTATATTTCCCAGTTTTCCATTCCACATATACACACACTGTTTACATTTCGCATTCTATTATTTCTATAAATTGATCTAGATTAAAAAGATCATGGAGATCATATGAATATCCTATTCTGACAGTTTTGCATTGAGTAGTTAATCGACACTATAAGTAATTTCTTTCTACTTTTGTTTTGTTTTGCAAACTCATTACTCATAGATTTAGGATCAACCCTAAATTTACTTGATAGTTTATCTTCAAAAATATACTTACATTACTTATAATTGAATAGGTTCACAAACCCTAGTTTAGAAACACAACAAAACACGATGACAATCTACAACAATTTATTCCCTATTTCTAGACAATTGCTACAACAGGAAAACATTACTTTCTACATGGAATCAAACCCTAGTCGATACCATAATTACAGTTTAATTTTCTTTTAAAAAACAAACAACCTACAGTATTACATTTTCTGCTCATAAGCTTTTCAACACAAATGTATTTATCCAGAAGTTAAAACAGTAAGTGTTTTCCATTTGTTAAGAAGGAGAGTTTATTTACACTTTAGACAAGCCTCGACTCTCTCATATAAACTCATAACTTAAAACAAAAAGCCATATCATTTAGTCTTTAAAAACTTCACACAGTCCCAACTTCACAAATGAAGTCGTGGTGGACAGAATGACATTTTACAACATGTTTTTCCAACAAGAATTTTATAGGGTTTTCCCTAGGTTTTCCAACAATAAAAAGAGCCGAAAACTTATAGCATCGCCGAGATATAACTCCAGTTGATGACTTAGTACGGAAACCAAGAACCAGTTAAATAAACGATAGTTACAACCGAAAACAACTATCATTGTTTTTCAACGACGTTTCAAAGTCATCAAACATCAAACGAGAGTCTCGGTAGAAAACAAAATATGTTTTTTTAAAAACATATCATTGAAAAAACAACCACGACAAGCCATGGAAGGACCTGCAACTCCATTCTTGAAAACCCCATCAACCTTACAGGGCACCTACGAAGGTTTATGAGAAGACTTGGAGCTTACCGATTGTAAATCTTGCCAAATGATACCAAACCATCGCGCGGAACACACTTTCTTAACCTGCAATTGACATTTAAAATGAAGGTTAAACTTAGAAGATTGTTATCCTTTCAAAATGAGAATAGAAAACATTAAATCACTACAGAAATTGTTGTTCGTTAAAGAAAACATTACCTTGTTGCGAAACTACCCAAGCTTTTCACCTTCGTCAGATTCTTTAATGACTCCACACTGGAAACGTTACAAGAAACCCTTGGTCATATTACACCAGGGCAAAACTTCAACTCAATTTAAACGACGAGTTCCATAATTTCAACCTCGACAGTAGAAAACTACTTACTCAGTCTATCTAATGATGATGTTGCATAAGAAAGAGCAAATGTAACCCTCTCAAGCCCAGAGGTCTCGAGGTCGAACCTCATACCATGTTTAAGCTAAGAATTTGGTAGCCGATCGGCCACAGGCCGAGAACAATGGGGGCAATAACCCTCATTTACCAAACTCTTAAACCAAATGATGATCAACTTGCTAGGGTTTGATCTGACGATCCATATCAACGTTGATCAACGATCAGTTTTATGCCAACACACTCTGCATTGGGTCGAGCAACTCATGCATTAAATACACTATCACTTCATACTTATGGGAATGCCACAGTGGATCATGTTGGGTCATTTCTGAATCTCCAACTCGGAGGGAGGCTAACTCAAATATTGACACGATGGTCTCAACGTTCACCTTTACTGGGGTATTATCTTACGTGGATGGACAACGAACGTGTCACCGGATTTATCATATCAAGTTTTCAATGCAAATCCAAAGGGTAATCTCCATTACAGCTCGACGATCTTATCACAGTAATGAACCAGTACTGTCAACCTGCCAATAGTTATTGCATGTGAGCGATTATAATTCCAACGTTATATTTCAACCATAGTATATGACATTACAACATTATATTTGGTATTAAGTCAAATATTATAAGCTCGTATGGACGCTAGGTTACCACCACGACGACCAACATATTAATTTTATCAATCATTGGTTATATAGTTCCAAGTGGAATCGTATTCTAGAGTCATGGAATGACATAGGAAGACCTTTCAAGGTTTATACATATTTTCATCACCCAAGTATTATGTCGAAAACAATGAGTTTATATTATTGTTTAGAATAGTATATCAAAGTGGATATAGTCTCAAGATATTTAATTGTGGACTTAAATAATAAGAATTAGAACCTAGATATAAGCCTTTTAACAAGGATATTAGTATCTTTAGGTTAAGAAGGAGATAACCCTTACCTAGTAGACTATTTTTTTGTGACCCTTGTAATCTTTGGTTATTATTATACAAACTTTGCTATCAAAACTATAAAAATAAATAGTTTCGATATCGTAATCATTCAAACAGATACAATGACTTTTAGATTAGCATGAAAACTGACCGGTGCTATGAGTTCTTACCTGACTCTCTCACTTAAACATTTAGTGACTTGCGATACATGTATTACATCAATGATAGAAAGAAAATGACGAGTAGTTGGTATACTAACAAAACCATCAGCAGATTGACGTATATAGATGGCATTATTTTAAACATTATGGAGTTGTCAGACACTAACTCAAAATGGTAAGTGTAGTATTGAAACCCATACCTGCTCACTTCTGAAGAGTCGCAACATAAATTACAAAATTCTATTTATTATGACGCTGAAATTGAATTACACGTACTTCATTCTTACCTATCGTTTGCACATAGGACATTCAATAAGCCTTAGTGTTGCAACTAAGTAAGCTCCAGGGTACCTCGTAGGACACCCTTATGTAGCAGAGATAAACAATCAATATCATTGCAAGAAGAAAATAGTGCCACATCAAACTACCAATCATTTAGTACTTTTGTTATCATCATCAGGGTTATTAATTATATGTTAAATTGTTAGGATCATTTTGCTGCTAAAACAGAAACTAAAGCATGATTAGTTCATAATTCTGATTCCTTAGTTCAATTAATCATAGTTGTCATGGATGTAATTAATTTGACACTGTCGTATTCGTTATAATAGAATTTCAATTGTGTTTAAGTATAACAGCTGTTAATTAATGTAGTTACAATCAACAATTATTATTTTTCCGCAATTATACATTATCGTAAATAAGCTATTATTGCTATTATCAAAAAATTTAAATTTTATGAAAATATGGGATGCTACATCCTTGAATATATGATAGGAATTAGAGAAGTTCTTGCAATATCTATATATTTACATTACAAGTATGAGCTAGATGACATCTCTGTTTGGTATAATTTGGATTTTGACCATCTAATTGCACATTTATGAAGTTATGGGTATCTTTGTACACATGTAAGTTGTATTTTACTTGTGCGATATTGCTAGGTTTAATCCTTTTTCCAAATTGTTATTATGAATTGAGGGTAAAATATTTTAGATTTTAAGACAATCCAAGATGATTTTGTTTTACCCCACGAGTTACCATTTGTGGGATACTATCTTTGTCAGGTAGCCTGCTGAGACCAATTGGCTTTGCCAATGTAGGATCGATAATGAGCTTCAAAATGAACATTATGTCAATTGTGGGATTAATGAATATTATTGCAGCAAGAATGACTGTATAGACATGAGTAGTGTATGTTTGCCTATATTGACCAGACATATAATGCATGATTCACTTCTTCTCGTTCTACTATTTTGTTTTATTTTAGTTGTCAATTATTTTACATGTCTATCTTAGTTCCAATGAAACGGAAGACATAGGAATGTTTTGTTATCCTTATCCACTTGTGGATTGCATGGTTCCTTCTTTCATTCCAATGTTTCATTCATCTTCATTGAGCGATGTGATATCCAGACCTAGACTCATGCTTCCTTATTCATTTTCTTCGACACAGAAGTTGCCTTCAATTAAATTGGATTTTCGCATAACACTATAAACAACTCAATCTTTGATATTTCTAACTCAACTTAAGATCATACATTTATTAAACTTGCTTTAGTTTCTATGCCCTATGTTCTTCTAACTCAGTTTAAGATGATATATGTATTAAGCTTATTTTAGTTTCTATGTTCTATGTTCTAATTGCTAGTAAATAGATTCCAACTACAATTTCTTTTTCATATGCTCAATTCCTCATGCTTTTTTGGCTCACCCCTTCCTCACTATTGTTGCAAATGCAAATGATAACTCCTCCAAAATATCACTTTCCAGATTTTGCATTCTACAAACTCTATTTTCATGCTCTGTCATGGACATTGCCACACTAGTTCACTTTCAAAACACAACCTTAGCCCAGAAGAGGCAAGTGAAGGTGCAATGGAAGCACCTTAGCCCAGAAGAGGCAACCTGGGAGTTGGAGAGTAGTATGCGGGAAGCATACCCAACTCTGTTTCATGAACACTCAAGGAGTGATTAGCCAACATCGAGGATGATGTTGAGACTTAAGCGGGGGTGTATGTCACCTACCCAAATTTCTGGGAATTATTATTTTCTTTGCAAAAATACTTTATGTTAATTTAAATTACAAAGTTTTGTAATTATGATCAATTTTGATCATGGATGAATGTAATTAATAAATATTATTATTTAAATAAATTAATTAGGAGACAAACACCCAAGAGGACTATTGAATGAGTGTTCACTGACCCACTAGGAGGAATGGAGGCTGTTGGAAGGTATGGGACACATGGCAGCAGTTGCATCACACCACTAACTGTTGGTTATGCGACAACTACCCCTTAAAATAGGGCAGTATCCACCAGGTGGAGGGAGTGAGTAGGAAGCTCATTGAATGACCGAGTAACATTTAAAAAGGCCTAGGAAGCCTATAAAGGCAAATTCGAATTGGGTAAGCAGCTCTTAATCAATATTTCTGTAGAATATTTTCCTCTTGTGAATCAAGTGATTAAAAGAGAGATTCGAATAGGGAGGTTAGTGGTGACTGTAATCTTGAGTCTGCATTATTGCTGAGAGGAACCAGAAATGCTGGTGCAAGTCTATTGGATTGCTATCTATTGAAGATTCAGCAGTGAATTGCTATAGCAAGATGAAGTCCTAATTCTTTAGTTTCTTCCTCCTGGTGGTTCAGTGAACAGGCTCGGGGGTCCTAAGACAGTACTTGACTGTTTTCGGGAATTGGTTGGGTGGAACAATATTCTTGGGCTGTTTGTTGCCATATAGATTTTCTCAGGTTCTACAGAATTTCTAACTTATTCTCAGTAAATAATTATGTTCTGTTTAACTAATATTTTATGTGTTTTTTGTTTTTTGAAAAAGACTCTAATTCTAGAATTGTTTTAAGTCTGAATGTTTAAGTCTAATGTTAAAGTTGAATTGATAAACCAATATCTCTATTTTTCCTCATGCTGTTATGAAGCATTGTACTCTAGTAGAGATACACAAATTAAAAATAGATTTGAAGATAGGCAAATGCCATTGATTCGAATAGATAGAACAATGATCGAATTATGTTTTACTAATCTGCCCTATATTTTTCCAATAGTTAAATTTACTGTATAAATTGGTTCTAAACTACAGGAATGTTTTATACAATATAAATAATGAACTCTTTTCTGTGTATATAAAATTTGTACACTGTATTTGTTTGTGTAAGTAAGCGAATGAAAATTTACAATCCTTGTAAACACCATAGCTTCAAATTAAAATAGTATTATTATCATTATTTACCTGCTGTAAATATAAGCATTACACAGTCATTCTATATCTCCCAGTTTTCCATTCCACATATACACACAGTGTTTACATTTAGCATTCTATTATTTCTATAAATTCATCTAGATTACAAAGATCATGGAGATCATATGAATATCCTATTCTGACAGTTTTGCATTCAGTAGTTAATCGAAACTATAAGTAATTTCTTTTTACTTTTGTTTTTTTTTTGCAAACTCATTACTCACAGATTTAGGATCAACCCTAAAGTTACTTGATATTTTATCTTCAAAAATATACTTACATAACTTATAATTGAATAGGTTCACAAACCCTTGTTTAGAAACACAACGAAACATGATGACAATCTACAACAATTTATTTGCTATTTTTAGACAATTGCTACAACAGGAAAACATTACTTTCTACATTGAATCGAACCCTAGTCGATACCATAATTACAGTTTAGTTTTCTTTTAAAAAACACACAACGTACAGTATTACATTTTCCGCTCATAAGCTTTTCATCACAGATGTATTTATCCAGAAGTTAAAAGAGTAAGCGTTTTACATTTGTTAAGAAGGAGAGTTTATTTACACTTCAGAGAAGCCTCGGCTCTCTCATATAAACTCATAACTTAAAAAAAAAAAGCCATATCATTTAGTCTTTAAAAACTTCACATAGTCCCAACTTCACGAATGAAGTCATGGTGGACAGAATGAATTTTTACAACATGTTTTTCCAACAAGAATTGTATAGGGTTTTCCCTAGGTTTTCCAACAATAAAAAAGAGCCCAAAACTTATAGCATCGATGAGCTATAACTCCATTCGACGACTTAGTATAGAAACCAAGAACCATTTAAATAAACGATGGTTACAATTGAAAACAACTGTCATTGTTTTTCAACGGCGTTTCAAAGTCATTAAACATCAAACGAGAGTCTCGGTAGCAAACAAAAACATAGCATTGAACAAACAACCACAACAAGCCACAGCAGGACCTGCAACTCCATTTTTGAAAACCCCATCAACCTTACAGGGCACCTATGAAGGTTTATGAGAAGACCCAGAGCTTACTGATTGTAAAGCTTGCCAAATGCTTACAAACAATCGCCCGGAACACACTTTCTTAACCTGCAACTGACATTTAAAATGAAGGTTAAACTTAGAAGATTGTTATCCTTTGAAAATGAGAATAGAAAACATTAAATCGCTACAGAAATTACTGTTCGTTAAAGCAAACATTACCTTGTTGCGAAACTACCCAAGCTTTTCACCTTCATCATATTCTTTAATGACTCCACAATGGAAACATTACAAGAAACCCTTGGTCCTGTTACACCAGGTAAAAACTTCAACTCAATTTAAACGACGATTTCGAGAACTTCAACCTTGACTGTAGAAAACTACTTGCTCAGTCTATCTAACGACGCTGTTGCATAAGAAAGAGCAACTGTAACCCTCTCAAGCCCAGAGGTATCGAGGTCGAACCTCATACCATGTTTAAGCTAAAAATTTGGCAGCCCATTGGCCATAGGCCGAGAACAATGGGGGAAATAACCCTCATTTACCAAACTCTTAAACCAAACAATGATCAACTTACTAGGGTTTGATCCGACGATTCATATAAACGTTGATCAACGATCAGTTTTATTCCAACACACTCTACATTGGGTCGAGCAACTCATGCATTAAATAATCTATCACTTCATACTTATGGGAATGCCACAGTGGATCACGTTGGGTCGTTTCTGAATGTCCAACTCGGAAAGAGGCTAACTCAAATATTGACACGATGGTCTCAACATTCACCTTTACCAGGGTATTATCTTACGTGCATGGACAACGAACTTGTCACCGGATTTATCATATCAAGTTTTCAATGCAAATCCAAAGGGTAATCTCCATTACAACTCGACGATCTTATCACAGTAATGAACTAGTACTGTCAACCTGCCAATAGTTATTTCATGTGAGCGATTATAATTCCAACGTTATATTTCAACCATAGTATATGACATTACAACATTATATTTGGTATTAAGTCAAATATTCTAAGCTCGTATGGACGCTAGGTTACTACCACGACGACCAATGTATTAATTTTATCAATCATTGGTTATATAGTTCCAAGTGGAATCGTATTCTAGAGTCATGAAATGACATAGGAAGACCTTTCAAGGTTTATACATATTTTCATCACCCAAGTATTATGTCGAAAACAATGAGTTTATAATATTGTTTAGAACAGTATATCAAAGTGGATATAGTCCCAAGATATTTAATTGTGGAATTAAATAATAAGAGTTAGAACCTAGATATAAGCCTCTGAACAAGGTTATGAGTATCTTTAGGTTACGAAGGAGATAACCCTTACCTAGTAGACTATTTTTTGTGACCCTTGTAATATTTGGTTATTATTATACAAACTCTGTTATCAAAACTATAAAAATAAATAGTTTTGATATCGTAATCATTCAAACAGATACAATGACTTTTAGATTAGCATGAAAACTAACCGCTGCTATGAGTTCTTACCTTACTCTCTCACTTAAACATTTAGTGACTTTCGATACATGTATTACATCAATGATAGAAAGATAATGACGACTAGTTGGTACAGTAACAAAACCATCAGCAGATTGACTTATATAGATGGCATTATTTTAAACATTATGGAGTTGTCAGACACTAACTCAAAATGGTAAGTGTAGTATTGAAACCCATACCTGCTCACTTCTGAAGAGTCGCAACAGAAATTATAAAATTCTATTTATTATGACGCTGAAATTGAATTACACGTACTTCATTCTTACCTGTCGTCTGCGCATAGGACATTCAATAAGCTTTAGCGTTGCAGCTAAGTAAGCTCCAGGGTACCTCGTAGGACACCCTTATGCAACAGAGACAAACAATCAACATCATTGCAAGAAGAAAATAGTTCCACATCAAACTACCAATCATTTAGTACTTTTGTTATCAGCATCAAGGTTATTAATTATATGTTAAATTGTCAGGATCATTTTGCTGCTAAAACAGAAATTAAAGCATGATTAGTTCATAATTATGATTCCTTAGTTCAATTAATCATAGTTGTCATGGATGTAATTAAGTTGACACTGTCGCATTGGTTATAATAGAATTCCAATTGTGTTTAAATACAAACAACTATTAATTAATGTAGTTACAATGAACAATTATTTTTTTTCCGTGATTATACATTATCGTAAATTAAGCTATTATTGATATTATCAAAAATTTTAAATTTTTATGAAAATATGGGATGCTACATCCTTGAATATATGATAGGAATTAAAGAAGTTCTTGCAATAGCTATATATTTACATTACAAGTATGAGCTAGATGACATCTCTGTTTGGTATAATTTGGATTTTGACCACCTAATTCCACATTTATGAAGTTATGGGTATCTTTGTACACATGTAAGTTGTATTTTACTTGTGTGATATTGCTAGGTTTAATCCTTTTTCCAAATTGTTATTATGAATTGAGGGTAAAATATTTTAGATTTTAAGACAATCCAAGATGATTTTGTTTTACCCCACGAGTTACCATTTGTGGGATACTATCTTTGTCAGGTAGCCTGCTGAGACCAATTGGCTTTGCCAATGTAAAATCGATAATGAGCTTCAAAATGAGCATTATGTCAATTGTGGGATTAATGAATATTATTGTTGCAAGAATCATTGTATAGACATGAGTAGTGTATGTCTGCCTATATTGACCAGACATATCATGCATGATTCACTTCTTCTCATTCTACTATTTTGTTTTATTTTAGTTGTCAATTATTTTACATGTCTATCTTAGTTCCAATGAAACGGAAGACATAGGAATGTTTTGTTATCCTTATCCACTTGTGGATCGCATGGTTCCTTCTTTCATTCCAATGTTTCATTCATCTTCATGGAGCGATGTGATATCCAGACCTAGACTCAGACTTCCTTATTCATTTTCTTCGACACAGAAGTTGCCTTCAATTAAATTGGATTTTTGCATAACACTATAAACAACTCAATCTTTGATATTTCTAACTCAACTTAAGATCATACATTTACTAAACTTACTTTAGTTTCTATGCCCTATGTTCTTCTAACTCAGTTTAAGATGATATATGTATTAAGCTTATTTTAGTTTCTATGTTCTATGTTCTAATTGCTAGTAAACAGATTCCAACTACAATTTCTTTTTCATATGCTCAATTCCTCATGCTTTTTTGGCTCATCCCTTCCTCGCTATTGTCGCAAATGCAAATGATAACTCCTCCAAAATATCACTTTCCAGCTTCTGCATTCTGCAAACTCTATTTTCATACTTTGTCATGGACATTGCCACATACAACTCTAGTTCACTTTCAAAACACAACACACAAAAACATAACTTTTGTCTTTGTAATATCTATAAACATTGTTAGTAGTTCTTTTCAATATTACAAATGCCCCAATTAATGTAGGAAAAGTTAATGGTTAAACATGGCTGGTTGCTGCAATTGGTATGTATAGAGACAATGATAATGGGGCAAGGGCTTAGGATATTTTTTAAAACCCTCGTTGTATGTAGATTGGCATGGAGCATATAGGTAAAACATAAAATATGATTTAAAAAATTCACATTTTGTAGAGTGTTTTGTAATATATAGGCATTGCCAACAATGCTTCTCGATATTGTAAATGTACAGTTAAGAACATTTGTTAGATTGGCGTGGAGCAGATAGGTAAAACATAAAATATGTTTTAAAAAATTCAAAGTGTTTTGTAATATATAGGAATTGTCAACAATGCTCCTCGATGGAGTTGTATAAGGGCTAACTAAAATGCATGGTAGAGCAATTTTTGTTAAAATCATAATTTGGAATGCTCAGATTGCAATTTTCATGATTTAGGTAGTTTTAAAATTGTATAATTAGTCTAGAACAGGTAATCCCAATTACTGAAATTACAAAATTGTGAAAATAACAATTTCCAGCAAAAATTTTAACCAGTCTTTATCCCAAAAATCTTTTTTAATGCGCGCTCCCAGATATTGTAAATGTACAGTTATGAACATTTGTCATAAAATAACCCATAACCCATACATATTGATGAATTATTTAATGTTTTGATGTGTTGTCACCGTTGCTCTATACATTTTTAAAAAAATGCATCCTTAATCTTATGTAAATAATATTGAATGGAAGGACAAAAATGCATATAAGACAAGGCAAGAAAGAAATTCAAATCAAACACAAAACTTAATCACAGGGTGTAACCATAAATTATTATAGTTCTAATCTACTTATTCGCACGTAATAGTTTAATCACAGCTAAATAAGACTGATTGTTGACCAAGTTTTGTGAAACCCCAAAATTTGAAAGGAGAAGCCAATAAATTAAATGAGTGAATTGAGAGCAGGATGCCAGAATTGAATGTAGGAAGCAATTAATAAAATATGTGAATGAAAAGGAAGGAATAAATACTCACCAACATTTACTAAGAAGATTGTAAACGAAACCATAAATATCACCAAAAATTGTAAATAAAAGTATGCATAATATCACCAAATCTTTAAATAACAGCTTGTGTAAAAGTCGGCATAAATATCAGCATAACTATAAAAGAGACAGCGAGCACCTCTCCTCTCCAACTTTAAACGGTTAAATAACTTTTTTAAAGTAAGAATAACTTTCTGATAAATTAGAGATTTGTACGTCACTGAGTTAGAAGGTTAATTTTAAGTAAATAATTAATGTTTATGACGTACATTTGGACAAAATGTCCATTATGAGTCATTTTTCACGTCAAATACGGCTGTAACTGTTTTGAGAAATACTAAACAAAAATAACTGATCAATTTCCCCTCTTCTCAGCACATTTCGTGTGTATATATAGATAGTCAGTGTGGGCTAACTGATATTCTCAGATCCTTCCTTCCAGTTGCTGGGCAATTCATTGGCATCTGCTGTTTGCCAATATTTAGAATTTTCTTGGATTTTTCCATGAAAATTCACTCACTTGGGTGGGCCTAATAATTTGTTCCCCATTTTTAACGTTTGCGAGGAAAGGTTGCCGGAAGATGCGGAGAAAGAGATTAGCTGTACAGGTTGCGTCTTGCTTGAAAAGAGCTCCAACTACCTAATCCTCCACAAAACAAAAAACAAAAATTGTTTTTTGCAAGTTGCCCACTCAATTATATAATTTAATGGGCTCAAACATAGAAAGATACAACCTTATTCACCGACTCTATAAATGGACCACCACCAAAATCTTAATATATCCTAAATGGCACAAGGTGCTTAAGTAAACAGTTCTAAATTAAAACGTGAAATTATGAAAGTCAATGAGAACTGATAATAATATTTTTTTTGTTTTTATAGAATTTGTGTCATGAAATTGTTTTTTATAAAAATATTAGAATAAAAAGAGATACAATTATAACATTAAAGTCGAAAAACATTATTTGTTTATTGTATTTTGTTAATAAATAAAAATCAACAATGAAATATAAAGATTACCACAATGCAATTACAAAAAATTATATATTTTATATAATGATTATGATTTTTTCAGCTAACAGCCTCTATCCAAAGTTATCACAACCATCATATGATATTGGAATTGGTTGTTCTACAACAATTCACAGGGCAAATGTGAATTGGTTGTCCAACCCATTGGCTTGGGTCCTAGACCAACTCGATCTAAAATATAGTTCTTTTTTCCATAAAATTAGAAAGAAAAAAATGGCCTTTCCTATTCCAAACAAAAAATGGCCTTTCCCATTCCAAACCCTAATCTAAGCCTCTAAAATGATGCCCCTAGAATGATTCATGGCATGAGACTCGAAACTAGTGGAAGCAAGGGCATAGAGTGTGTTTCAATGTGATGATGAGAATCCTAGTATAGGGGTGACTTTGATGTATGTAGTGTTGTAGCGTGATCTTTTCTGGACTCTAGAGGACCTTTTTATCCTAAATGTTTATGTATCTTGACTTCAATATGTATTGTACTCAATTCCATTTTGTTATAGTCAGACGTAAATGCTTTATATATAAATAAAATTTGTGTTTTGGGTCTATATTGCTTTGGATATACATCGATGTACATATATATATATATTAATTTTATCAAAATTGGACATATTATGTATTTTTTAGTCGTTCAACTCTTCAACCCAATTTTCCAATGTATTATGATCCAGTCCTACTATGACCCTGGGCCAATTATCATTCTAATATTGAATCTAGTAAAATAAATCCAACCCCCCGTGTTTCATAAGATACTCTTCCAACTTCCTCATTAAGATTCAAGGTATTAAAGCATAAATGATCTCAATATCTGATTATCCATATTACCTTTAATATGGTTTCCTTATTGATTAAATTATGTATTTAAAAACCTTATATTGATATTGTTTATAATCTTACCAATTGAATGCTACCAAACTTGCTAAAATTTTCATTTAATCAATTTCCATTTCCTTTAGAGGAAAATTATATGAAGAAAATGAAGAAAAAGGTCTCACTACCCAACCTTTTAAAGTCAAAATGTTTGTATAGATTCGGTGATGGCACCTCAAGGGAAAGGCTTTGTAGCAGAGGTTATAGCGAAGGTTTTCATTGTTAAAAGATTGGTCAAATGTCTCAAAAAAACCTCTGCTACAACCTCCATAAATGGTAATAGATGTTTTAGTGGAGGTTTTTACAAAAATTAATTATAACTAAAAAACATTTGGTAGTCGAATATTATTGAGGAGGTTTTTTACTGGTGCACTATATTGAACGAAACACATCGATGCAAACACACATAAAATGTATCGTTGCATTTGAAATAAATAAATAAACTAATCCATATAAAAATTTGAGCACTGGTGCTTGATAATACATATAGCACTGATGCACACAAGTTATTTTAACCAGAATCGATGCTTTATAACAATTGATATGCACTGGTGCTTTATATTAAATGTAGCATCACTTCTTGTGAACTATTAAAAAGCATTGGTGCTTTATACAAATATATGCACCGGTTCTTTATGTTAAATCTCGCACTGGTGCTTACGAACTATTAAAAAGCACCGGTGGTTTATACCAATATTTGCACTAGTGTTGTATATTAAATGTAGCATTGGTGCATACGAACTATTATTTAAAGAACTGGTGCTTACTAACTACAACAAAGCTTCGCTACGATAACTCAAGGAAAACACTTTGGTAACATTGATTGTGACAGTGATTGTCACTATATTTTTAAAATTTAACTGTGCGGTTAATATATAGTAGCGCATTGCGGCATGATAATAGAAATAATCATGAGGCATGCAATGAGTTTTTGATGCAAAGAGTGTCGCATTGGTGTGACACTCTTTCGAATGCATCGATATGAAATTTTTTGAAATGCACCAATGCGATTAGAATGATCAAAATCACTGGTGATTATTTTCTATTTGGTGAACAATGACTACTAACATTACACTATAATATCTATATTTTATTTTTATTTTGTTTAATTCCATTATTCATCAAAATTTGAAGTATTTTTTTACAGTAGTATTCATTTGAATTTTTATTATTGCATTTGGATATGATGTTTGGATTAATTTGTTATATCATAAATTTTCACATCTATTGTAATATTCAATCATCCATATATTTATTTAGCGATGTAACATTTCCTAACGTTGGAGGATGCAATAGAATAAAAAAAATTCATTATATATCAGTAAGAGGTCCTTTCTCATAGAAAATAGGACACCATAAATTCCACAATAGTAAAAATGTCAACATGCACGAAAGTTACACTTATTGTTAACCTATTGTCTCTCAGTTAGGCACTATGTCCAATACATTATACAAAATGTCTGATTGGCATAGACAATTATTTCAAATATACAACAACTTGGATTAACATAAAAAAATATATGGATCGTCATTCGTCACTGGAACTATTGTCAAATCTTGAGCCACTTTCATGACTTGGGTTATTTGGCCGAATGGTTTTTTATTTCCTCGATTGTGTTCCTCTTCGTGAGATTGCACCTACAAACATAAAAATAAAGTGTAATGAATGTATCTACATTGATGAGAATAACTATATTTCCGGGAATAACAAAAATTAAAATAGATAACATACATGAATGTAAATTCAAAAGTGACATGTACCATAGAAAGAATTGAGTCCTGAATGATACATAGTCTTCAAAACCAAATTTTGTGCCTTCTTTCAACAAGTCTTTTGTTGGCACCGCAACATACTTTGTTTCCCAAAAGTTTAAAACCCTATAAGAAATCATAGATTTAATATAAAGGATTTTTTGTGTTCTATTAATTATAAAATGAGAGAAGTAAAACAACATATAGATGGCTTACAAATTCCACAATTAATCTTGATATGCCAACATATATTCACGACCCTTAATTAACCCAATGTCAATCAACTCTTCTTGTGTCCCTTGTTTGTATGTTAACACCTGTTTGAAGACATCCAAGGATGGTCAGTGTAAAAAAAAATTAAATGTAAAGATCACAACCAATATAAAATTTTAAGCTATTATAAGGAAATCACAACTACTCACAAAATTTGTTGTCAACCCCCTTCTCCTTGTATCCCCATCTTATGCGCTGAATATGTTCCATTTGTTTTATTTTCTACAACAAAACAATTTTAAAATTAACATTTAATGCTAAATTAATTAATTACATGTACATAATAGAAAAAATCAATGATTTCATACATTTTAAGCATGTTGTTGTTGAGATGGCTCCTCCTACGACACAATTATGTCTATTTTCTTGACCATCTCCTTGTACACATTTTTAGACATCCCTACTAACATATTTTGGATATCACCTTATTCATCCTTTGAGATTTTCATAATCTTCCTAAAAATGTGAAATGACATTAAACTATTTTTAATCTAATACGAAAAATAAATATAGCATAATTAATATAAAAAAAATGTTTTCTAGTAGTAGATACATATTCTATAAAAAGATGTTTAGGAATATTACTTTTTGAATTATTCTATTTTGTTGGTGTATGTTTTTCTTATTTCAAATCTGACATGCCTCATTGACCATTGCTCTGGAAACACCTCATTCTTGGACTCATTGGATTGGTTTATGTATTGTAAGTGGAAAGTACATATATATGTTATTCCCACTATATTCCCCATAGCTTTATAAAAGTTACCCCCCCTCCCCTTTCATTAACATCCAGCACCACTCCATATGAGCTAAGGAACAATTCATCATCATTTACATATTTCATAATGTGTTTTTTATTATGATGACATTCCCTCATGTTGTTGTCAGTCCTTGCATAACATTCGACATATGTGAATTATATTATATGAAACATTAAGATAATAATATTAAGTACGGTATTATTGATCTGAAATGGATCTACGAAAGACAATTGACTCCAACATAGGCTCAATGAAGATTGGCACTAGGAACTAGGCAATGAAAGGATTGAGACTACATGTTGATGTGAAGGGCCACATGCCAACATGAATGGGTTTCCACCATGTATCTACATTGAAAATAAAGAGGCAAACACAACATAATTCAATGATGCATGAATTGTATTAAAAATAGAAAAATAACGCATCTATGGAAAAATAAAATAAAATAAAATATGAGGCTATGGTTTCATTTCTCAAATGTACACTAAATACAAATCATCTCAATGAGCATGGGAGAAGTTGAGGGGTCGAGGACGCTTGGATTTCCAACCATCCCAAGTTCATCCATTTCTATAAAGTGATTCCCCCATAATGAGAGAGGGGTTATTTAGCTTGGAGTGAAATAAATGTTTCCCAAATGCTGATGAAGAGTTCTACTCGAGCACCAAAGAGCTTGTAACCGACACATTGCCAAAATAAAGATCTTGGTTGAGTCTAATTGAATGTTCGTTTTCCCATTTGGGTTTCTAGTGTAAATAATGTCTTCCTATGAATGATTGGCTCGTTTCCTTGTTTTTCTTTTTGTGAATTTTGTTTTGTGGATGTCTGCAAAATTATTTTGTTGACTTTTAATGGTTCTATCATGACTAAATAGCTCTAGTAATGGAAATTTTTTACCCATGAGACGTCAATGTTGTAGTAATGGTGTTTATTTCTCACATTATGAATTTTCTCATTCCCACATCCCTCCGCCAACTCTGTAAATATCACCATTGATTGTCTAGGGCGAATTAGAGATCAATGGCTCTCCTAAACTACCTGTTCATATCCTGTAGGAGTTGCTAACTTGAATTTTGGACTGGTTTTTCTCACATAAGAGAGAGAAAACCATTTTTTTTACTGTTATAAGAAATTCACTACGTTTTCATCATCATTGGGACAAATTTGCAGTCGTTGGGGGCATCACCATTGCTTAGATAGATTTATAGTCCTTGGGGGATTTTCATCATTGTTGGAACAAATTTATAGTCATTGGGGCCATTTTCAACATTGCCTGGATGAATTTATAGCTATTGGGTCATTTTCATCATTATTGGGATGAATTTACAGTCCTTGGGGGCATTTTTATCATTTCTAGGAGGAATTATAGATGACTTGGCATTTTTGTGGTTACTGGGGGATTTCAATTAATGTCAGGTTGAATTCTCTTATGTTTGACTCTTTATTTTCAACTTAGATACATGGTGTAAACTCCTTCATGTTAGAATGGGGCCCTTCTATTTACGAATTATTCTGTAAATGCAGACAAAGACTGAATTCACTAGTCCAAATGGTTTGGATCTAGAGCAAAAAAACACGAGAACACACACCTTTCTCTAGATTAATCAAATTACTTAAGGATGAAGGAAGTACATACCCTTTTATTAAAGGTTTTCCTCGCTATCTTGAATCCCTTGCAGTATTTCTCCTTAGATTGAATAGATAATTTGTAGGAGATCCAAAATTAAATCAATCTAAGTGAAAGATACAAGGTATAATCTGATTAATCTAAGAAAATGGCTAAGGATAAATGCTATAAATGAAATACAACATCATTTATGAGAAAAAAGATGCATTGATGTATTAAGGATGAGGAAAGAATTACAACCAAAATGCCTTGGTGTTGTAGGTCCCTTCCAATGAATAATTTTCCTTAAATTGTTACCTTGCTCCAAGAGGATGGCTACCAAAGGTTTAGGTCTCTAGCAAAATTGCTCCAACATGTAGCTATCATAGAATCCCCCCTCACCCATGAGCATGAGCTTTCTTTTATAGTGAAAAAAGGATAAGGGGGAGATGAGAGATAATAGGAGAAGAATAGGGTAAGATACCAACATGTTAGGGATTCGACTGAGATCCACCCTAATAGGAGGGGATATCCATCCACGAGAGGTTCTCTCTAGAATCTCCTCGAAGCTTATCTTTTTCCATTCCAACCAACAATGTTGAACCTTGCTTGATAGCAATTTTTGACATATTGGAGTGTCGCAGACTACATAAAGGCAAGTTTCCAAAATGTCTCATGTTGCTGGATAGAAACCTGTGACAATGGGAAGTGTCGGAAGTTGTACCATAGAAACCTATGACACTAATCCCAAAAAAGGTTGTTTGGAGGGAAAAACTCTCATATTTTTAACAAGTTTGATCAAAGGTAATTTATGGATTGTCGCAAGGTTGAAAGTACATGATTCATGACGAAATTTCCATGTAACATATTGCTCTAAAAAGTATGAAACTGGAGTGAAATGATAGGTTAAATAATTTGTCAAATGAAGGTTAAGGCCAAGAACCATCGGTCGAAAACCTCTCAACTAATAACAAGGACTGTATAGTACAATGATTTTCATCTCTGAAATAGGAATGACTCATAACATGGTTGTTGACCAATACATTGCAAATCCATGATAGTACTGACTTAGGATATAACCACCGAAATATTGTGGATCTGTACTTAACAATGACTGAATAAAAATCATGGCTACTAGAATAGAAGCGTAGATTCATGATACAATAATAACACATCCACGACCAATACAAAATTGGATATGTATGACAGCACATCAATGAGGTTACTGACATGATGTCCATGTGGGAACCTACTAAAAAAAATCTCCATCACAACCTGGGTAAAGTACATATTAATAGTCCCCAAGGTCTTCAATCGAAACCTGAAACAATACAATTCTATCCATGTGAATAAAGGAATTGACATCAAACATGGTCGAAACCACTTGATTACTGGTCAATGATGCAAACCATTAACAAGTGCGAAAGAAATTAGCAATGATGATGATGAATCCCAAGGTATCCCAGTACACTCCAATGAATGTGAATAGAGGAGCTAAAGTCGAACACTTGTGAAATCATCTAATCAGAGGTTAATGATGTGAAGCTATTGTCAGAAACAAGGAAACCTGCTATTGATGGATGTCGGCTCCAAGGTACTGACTAGTTACTAAGTCTAATTCTCAGTTCAGTTTTTGATGTCGATAGGAACATACTTGTCGAAGGAGGGCCATGATGTATCCCACATCATAGACGCAAAACCGACACAGGAAAGTGATGTAAGGTGGTAGATCAAGTGAGCATGAATTGACACAAAGGTTTAATGGAAAATGATGCTAGAGAGGTTATTTCAGGGACATCCGACATGAAAGAAGGCTTAATGAATTGAAAATGTTGACTCTGGAGAAAGAATTCCTTGAACAATTTATGGAACGACAAGTGACTTGGTAGCATTAACTCAATGAGGTAGAGACCAATACATAATGTGACATGGCTGAGGCATTCTTCAGATGACCCAAAGGAGTGATCTAACTCATGGAATTGGTATCACTAAGCTAAATACCCAATTGTTTGAATGAGATGGAAATAAGTGCTATGTTCAAGGATGATGATAAGCTACCATGAATACAGATTCAAATACATTTCCTTTCTCTTATTTCCTTATCATGATTGATGAGTGCCTCTTTACTTTATAACGAGCTGAAAGAGGGTAAGAAACTCTTGATGTAGCTCATTAAAAGTGAGTCCAATCTCACATGTTTTAGGAACCTAAGAAAGGAGGGGTTTGGTCCCAAAAAGGGTCCTTCAATGTTTGGTTTAATGAGTCCAAAGAAGGAACACTCAATGATTTTTCATGTTTAGAGAATTTGAAAAATACTTAAAGACTCCAAAATAGACTTTTTATAAATTTAGTCCCTAAGGCCGAAAATGTATAAAATAATGCTTAAGAGAACTCTTAGTCATGTTTGGATATAGTATTCCTTTTTTCGTAAATAGTCCAAGTGGTCTGGAAAAGGAGTAAACTATCACCAAAGAGACATCTTTTCAAGTTCTTTTACGAGTGTGAAAGAGACAAGTTCACTCAACAATATTTTCATGTTTAGGAAGTCTAAAAAGAGCTTAAAGGAGACTCCAAAGAGTTCATTTTTCATATAACAAGTCTCATGAGGTCGAAAAGGGGATAAACTATCACTCGAAAGACGAATTTTTCATGGTTTATAACTAAGTACGACAAAGGTAAAAAGTAAATTTGGCACAATTCCGCTTTCGTAAATAGTCTAGTGAGGATGGATAAAGAGATAAACTTATACTCATTAGACACACATGTTTCCTTACTTTTAGCTAGCATGACTATGGTATCAAAATCACTCAGAATATTTTTCTTTTTTTAACAAGAGCACAAAAAAAGTAAAAAGCAATATCAAAACCTTTTACATGTTTTAACTAGAGCATGAAAAAGTAAAAAGTAAGCTCAAAACCACCTTACTATTTTTAACAAGCTCGAACACTAGTTGGAAGAATGCTTAGGGTATCTGCTTCATCTTTTAACGAGCTTGCAACATATAATAAACTATGATCGGAATGGTTTCATTTTTTAGCAAACTTGAAGTTGAAAATAAACTATGCTTAGAATGAGGCCCATTGGTGGGTTCCTTCCCAACATGATGTCTATAGGTTGGTACTTCAAATAATACCCATTAATTTTTTTTCTCCCAACATGATGTCCATAGGTTGGAACTTTTCCCCTAGCATTATCAGCAAAATCTAGCGGCTTAAATCCAATATGATGTCCATAGGCTGGAGACATGCCCCCCAAGCTTCATTTCATCTACCGACTCTTCTAATTCACCAAAAAAGACTCATGGTTACTACTAGGTGTGAAATTATAAATCACAATAGATCATGGAGCTGAGTATACCTCACAGAGAAAGAATGAGCAGAAAAGATGAATTACAGTGAAACTTGTAGTAAAAATGAGCAGACAATTAATCATGCATGAGAACTCAGATAGGAATAGAATAAAGTCACATGATCCAATAATCAGTACAGTAAAAAATGATGTTACAATTGAGAGAATTCGAATCACCTAGGAGAATCTGAGTCTCAACCTGTCTAGCAAAGGATTTGTCACCTCTATTAGTGCTTTGGAGATCCCAAACTCAGTTAAACTCAACCAAATATTATTTAATTGAAGACACAATCAATTAGTTAACCAAAAGGGGCTCATTAGTGAGTTTGGCATGAAAATCACTCAGAAAAGGGAACATGAGACCAAAAACAATGGCTATTGAAGCATAACCCCCCCACAAGAATCAGCTAACTCGGGTGGATTGAACTAGAACAACATTGAGTTGGCTCCTAAAATGTAGGGAACTGACTCAGGTGGTCCTAAAATGATTCATGCAGGGTGCATGAGGTGGATGAAGGATCCTAGATGACATATGCACACCACTAGGGGGGAAATTACATCATCAACTACTAGGAAAAAATAAATAATGCTAAGTGGGACAAGGATGGAGTATTAATTAGCCTAACACCCCCGCCTAATTGAAACTTGGACATCCTGGGCCCTGGTTACTGAGACCAAAGGTCACCCATACAATAAAAAAAATGATAAAATATATGTTCATGAAACAAACGAAATGGGGAAAAACTTGATGGAAAAAATACCCCCCGTAAAAAAGAACAGCATGGAACTCAAACATCCTTCACACTAAGAAGAGAAGGGAAAAATTTCTTGAGTGAAATTCTTTGTAAAAATGTAGGAAATATGCTCCTATGTAGTATAGTAATGGAGGTGTTGGATCTAGATCTGGATTTGGATATGATCCTCTGATGTACTTCCCACTATGTCGAAGCAGTATTTTCCAAAACAAGTCTTTCAGGAACCATTCTTATTACTAGATCGAATGACTCATTGTAGTCCAAATCATGAACCTTCGAGTACCTTTTGTCAATCAATTGAGATTCGTACTTGGTTTTATATCCATCATGGAAAATATCTTTGAATGATTGTGGATCAATCCACATCGTCATGTAGCACTTCTCCGAGAGAAGTGGATATGTATGACATAGTGCAAGGTTTGCATGATACTGAGATTTGTTTGTTATGTAGTCAGAGGGATCCCCAACTACATTCCCACCAGCTTCAAGGAATTTGTGAGCCCATATTGTCATTGGCCATGGATTGGGAGTAGGTATTGGATCTAGATATGGATCTATTTGAACTTCATACTCAACATCAAGATCTTGGTCCTCATCTTCATTAGAAGAGACATCATCCTTATTTTCATCAAATGCCAATGGAGTAGGTAGAGAGTATGACAAAAAGTGAGAGAATTCATATGCCTTTGAGGCATGGTTTACAAACTCTTTTGCTATAATCTTCCCAAAAGATATGTCTGCAATCTCAACTATGTCAGGGCCAAAGACAACTTTCTTCGGTGAACCCGTGTGAGTCATCTGATAAACAAACAACAAAATTGTTGACAAAGAAGGTACAAATAGAAAAATTTTGAACTTTCCATGCACCAGATGTATTGTGCCCTTCCCTTTAATAGATATCTGAGAATTATCTCCCATGTGACTAATCGGACCATCGTTGATATCTAGAGAAGACAATGATTCTTTAGAGGAAACCATGTGGTTAGAGGCTCAAGAATCTATGAGGAAGGCTTTTGATTGTGTGAATCTAGCCTTCAGTGCATGGCATCTCTCATGATCATCTGTCTTACTTCTAGAATTTGTCTCCCTTTCTCCTTCTGAGAGGGAAATGTTGTGATGTTCAAGAATTTTGGTCATTTGACCTATATTCTTCTTCATGCATGAACTCTCTAGATGGTTTTCTTTTCTTACAATAGGAACACTTGGTCTTATCAAACCTATGTTGTTTATTGGGGATGGAGGCTCCTTCCAATGGATTAGACTTTGCATTCTGCTTGGATTCAAATTGCTTCTCTTTACCCTTGTTCTTCCCTTTTGAATTCGCACTTTTTGAATCCCTAGCCATAAGAGCTCTTTTTTTTTAGGCTTACAAAGAACCCAGATGAATAAGTTTGTTTTTTTCTTAGATGAGAGATTCGATGAATGCCACAAAGGAGGGATTTTTCAACCAGGGATTGACAATCTCCCTGGATGGAAGGTAGAAACAAATATAGAAAACTACGGACCAAGCTTGATTAGAATGGATAGCACCAACTTCTCATCCTTATTCTCAATGCCACATTGTTTCCATTGCATGACCAAAGATTTGAATTTAGAAAAGAATTGTTGTATAGTTTCGAAACTACTGCATTGAAGAGAAATTAACTCATTCTCCAGAATATGGCCCCTTAGCCCATCTTGTTTTCCAAAGAGGGTCTCCAACTTCAACCAAACCTCTCTTGGAGTCTTCAATCCATCGAGGTGGAAGAGTAGATATCTGGAAATATGAATCACATGAAACCATATGCTTCGACCAATCTATTCAGATACTTGGACTTCTCAACAGCTGATGTAGGGGCATCGGGACCTACACGAAATAGTCAAAGTTGATCGATAGAAGAGGGTCGACCGAGGGTATTTCTGATGATCACTGGTGCGAGGGAGACTGGCAGTAGATTCCATGTAATCGAGCAGGAATTTTTCGAAGTATGGTCAATAGGAGTAAAGTTGGACATCAACAAAAACGGAATTCGAAGGAGTCGAAATTCGATAAGAGGTCGAACATCGACACCGACGAAAGTGGCAAAGGCCAAGCGAGGGGGATGGGGTAGACTGGAATTCATGGAGACTAAGTGAAGCTGACAAGTTAAGTCAAGGACTGGCAAAGAACAGAATGGTCAACATGTCAAAAAGGACAGTGATAACACCAACAACTGTATCAAAGTCAAAGAGGTGTAGAATTCAAAGGGAACATACCTACAACCTTTGAGGGTTTTTGAGGAATTTAATGGAAGTTAAGAAGGTGGTTGAGACTAGGCTAGGTGTTTCCAAAGGAAGTGCTTGTGTAGGATGGTTTCTCCAGTTACAACCAAATCCAGATTAAAAAGGAAGACCAACATAAAACAATTTTTATATGCCCTTGGGGGACCTTCGCTTATAGGAAAATTCTGTTTGGGCTTAAAAACGTCGGGGCTACCTTTCAAAGAGCAATGTCATACGCATTTCACGATATTAAAGATATCATCGAAGTTTACCTTGATGATTTGGCAGCTTAATCTAAAAAGAGAGCTAAACATGGTGCACATTTACAAGCCATATTTGAGCGTTGCAACAAGTACAACATTAGGTTAAATCCACATAAATGCATTTTTTGTGTTGACTCTGGAAGGTTACTTGGGTTTGTAGTATCCCAAAAAGGGATCATGCTTGATCCCATCAAGGTTGAGGCAATACGTCAGTTGCCTTCCCCAAAAACAATCACTCAACTTCATAGACTTCAAGGAAAAGCCAACTACTTGAGAAGATTTGTCGAAAATTTTGCTGAAAAAGCCAAAGGTTTCATGCATCTCTTAAAACAAGATGCAACATTTACATGGGATGACCAAGCTCAATGCTCATTCGATGAACTAAAGAAAGATTTGGTCTCTGCCCCGGTGCTTAGTCCACCGAACTATAATCGAGACTTTTTGTTGTATTTGGCCGCCTCTCCTACCACAATTGGAATGGTCTTAGCACAAGAAGATGAATCCTCTAAAGAACATGTTGTTCACTATTTTAGTAAGGGCCTTGCAGGTCCCGAATTGAGATATTCCCAGGTCGAGAAGTTGGCGTTGGAAGCAGTCCATGTTGTCCAATGACTTAGAAATTACATACTTCCAAGGAAAACAACCATAGTGGCTGAAATCAACCCCATGAGACACATTTTGTCCCGCCATTGTTGGTAGCAAATTCTAAAAATGGATAGTAATTTTACAAGAATTCGACCTCGAATTCAAAAACGCTAAAGCCAAGAAGTTGTTGGCATTTGCTGAGTTAATTTCCGAGTTACCCATAGAGAAGGAGGGTACTATATCTATTGAAACTTGGGTAGATGAACATGTATTCCTCATTGCACCTTCTGATCCATGGTATGTAGCATTCATTATATACCTTCAAACCCAAAGGATCGATCCTCAACTTTCTAGTATTGAACGACGTCGCATTCGACATAGAGCTCGAAGATACCTCATCATTGGGGATACTTTGTACCGTTGTTTAGTACACCAAGAAGCTGAACAAGTATTGAATGATTGCCATGATGGAGCATGCAGCGGTCATCTTTCTGGGTTAGCAACTGCTCAGAAAGTCTTACGTGCGGGATACTTTTGGCCTACAATTTTCAAAGATTGCATAAATGCTGTTAAAAGGTGTCACCCTTGCCAAATTTACAAAAGAAAAATGCGCGCACATCATGCTCCTTTATACCCTGTAGTAACCATGGGTCCATTTTCAAAATGGGCCATTGATTATATGACAATCAACCCACCTTCAGCCGATGGCCACCACTACATCATTGTAGCAGTGGACTACTTCACGAAGTGGGCTGAGGCAATGCCTACATTCAATTACACGGGAAAAACTACAGCATACGTTCTATTCAATCATGTGATAGCCAGGTTTGGTGTACCCAAAGAGATCACTACGGACAACGGAAGTCATTTTAGAAATTCCTGTATGGATGAACTTACAAACTGGTTAGGATTGCGGCGGGACTTTTCCTCGCCATATTATCCTCAATTTAATGGACAAGTAGAAGCCATCAACAAGGCTTTGAAAACCATGTTACAAAGGATGATTAATAAAAACAAGAATAACTGGCACTTGATGTTGTTTACTGCTCTTTGGGCCTACCGAACAACTGCTAAAACTGCAACCGGATTCACTCATTTCCAACTGGTTTACGGAGAAGAAGCCGTGTTACCGATTGAATGTGAAATCCCATCATTAAAGATAGCCGTTGAACTCCTACCTAACACTTCTACGGAAGAGGAAAGGCTTCTCCATCTCCATGGTTTAGATGAAACTAGAAGAGAAGCCTCTCTAAACATAGAAGTACACAAGAAGAGGGTCAAAACACAATATGACAAGTCCATTCGTCCTCGAGTCTTCTCTGAAGGCGATTTGGTTTTAGTTTATGACCAAGACCAAGATAAAATAGGAGAAGGAAAATTTGTACCTAAATGGTTTGGCCCACTTATTGTCAAAACGGTGTTAAAAAAGGGAGCTTATGAATTGGTCAATTTTGATGGGGAACCCATGTCTGAGATCAGAAATGGACTCTATCTGAATAAATACTTCACGTAGGCACTGATGCTTCGCACCATTTGTTGTATTATGTTGTATTTTTGTATAAAATTTTGTACATTAGTTATTCCAGGCACACACTTATCTTGCTTGGCATTTTCACTTTGGTAGATGGAACAAGAATCTTTCACATATTTGGGATATCTAGATGGCGCCAGCCATATTTCTCGGAACATTTCTTTCACTGCATGGGTGGTTTTTTCACCTAATAACAAAGTTCTTAGTTCAGGAGGCACTTTTCTCGGATCTGCAACTAACAATGTTGCAGAATATAGTGCAGTCATTGAGCTTCTTGTCGAGGCTATCACCCTCGGCATCCGACGAATAATCGTCAAACTGGACTCTGAATTAGTTGTATCCTAGTTAAATGGTCAGTATCAGGTTCGACATCCTACACTGTTTAGAAAGTTTCTACGAGTACATCTTTTAGAGTGTCAGTTCGAGTTTATTAAGTATATACACGTTCCTAGAAGTATGAATAGTGTGGCTGATTCTTTGGCGAACTATGTACTTGATTGGCATCTAAGTCATTAACATCATACAAAAAATAAAGCATGTACATTATTTCATGGCCAATTATAATTGAACACGTCATTTAAGGACATAAGTGAAACCGAAATAATCTAGCTTACATCATAACCCAAAAAGTGTGTAAACTTTGCACACACCGAAAAGAATAATGTAAATACTATTTCCCTTTTTTATTCTTTTTGTTACAGATAAGACCCAAAAAATGTTCATACAATCAAAAAAATGAAAAATTTGGAAAAAATCAAAAACATGGGAAATTGTTTCAAAATCTTCTAGGTCAACATCGAAACTAACCCACTACTGGCATATCAAAGACTAAAGGTTCATAGCTTCTAGGAATTCAAGTTGAAAGGGGATTCCTCCTCTCATACACCGACTACACAAAGAACACATATGGTAAATCATGACTATTTTTACTTATCTTTTATTCATACATATGCAAACCGTATCCTTTTGAATGATAGAAAGATGCATAATTCCTCGTTTTTGGCTATCTTTTTAGATATTAAAGGCACATTTGAACTAGTTTCTAACTAAACTACTGGCTAGTGAAATGGTTTTGATTTCAGGACTTGAAGACTTTGACGGTTCGAACTATTTGACTCAGGTAATTAAGATAGACCATGATTCATGATGATATATGATTTTGACATTTTTCACAAAATTCAAGCTGAAGTAACACTCATTGAACCATTCCGACTTGGCCATTTCACCAAATTGGATAACCTCAGTCACATGGTATTACTTCACTGTCCGTTGACACATAATTCTGCTTCAAATAGCCTACCTTGCGAAGGAACAGGTGTAAGAGTGTGCACAACTAGCTTAGCCCTTGTTGGCAATATGGATCTTTGCCTTGGCCTAACCCGTACCCTTGAAAAATAGGCATACGCCCATGCAAAACTCGTTCCCTCCTATGTATCAAAACATTCTTTATTCCTTTTTTACAAAAAATGAAAAAGCATAAAAATTAAAAAACACAAAAATCCAAAAAGGTAGAGACTTGAATCACTTCATAGTATAATCCTTGGAGAAAACAGCAACAGTCAGTCCTTGTCACCCTTGAACATGGCACATAATTTGGTCTCCACTGTCAGTACACCATCTACATTTGCCTTAGGAAACTGTACCAGTATTTTGAACAGACCTCCAGTGATGGGTTATCCTTCCCGTCAACAATGGAGTTTCCATTAATGCATCTGGCATTAATGGTTTTCATTAAAGGTTGGTTACTCAAAGTCCTAAGTTTCCAAGTGTCCATTATGCATAGTGTTATGTGTTCAAGGGAAGTCTAAACCGAGTCGACCATTCCTCAAATATTCCTGACCAGTCATGTCGGCCTTCCTAGTGTCAGTTTACAATGTTGGATCTCGTAGTTCTACCACATTATATCGGACTGTTAATCTTTTTTTCGTATTGATTGATGTGGGATGCATTAATGCCCTCCTTCCGATGGATCTATTCCTATCTACATCAAATCATCATCTATGACTTGGATCTAGAAACCCAGTAGTACCTTGGATCTTGCAGTCATTAGTGGCAAGTTTCCTCGCAAATAACAGTGGGTATACATCAATGACGCATGATTGTTTGACTCTACAAGTGCTCGACTTCAGATCATTTATTCACACTTGTTAGTTTGTACTTAGTACCTTAGATTCCATCATCATTATTGGTGGGTCTCTTCGCATCTATTAATGGTATCCATCAATGACCGGTAATCAGATGGTGTTTTATTATGCTCGACATCAGATCACTTATTCACATGATGTAAACTCGTACTATCGTCAGTTTGTATTGAATACCTTGGGAAAAACAGTTGTATCACTCATCGATGCACTTCCTGAGCTGCGCAAGATTAGACTGCCATGTCAGAAGCCTAAAAAGACTTTGTCATCGCACTCATCAAAGTGCACATTTACATTTTCAGAAAAAATTTCTTTTGACATGGATCCACTATGTATTGTTCGTGGCCATGCTTGTTTACTGTTGAGCATGGGTATGCCCGCCTCAGGAAGATATTATATATTTGAGAAATTGCTATGTTTTACAGGTGTGATCCTTAATCCATCACATGTGAGCTTTCCTTCCCTTATCCTTGCTTTGAACAATAAAGAGTATCAATATACAGAGTATAAATTTCAATAATGTATTTCGGCCCTTAGCTCTGCTTCGGACCTCACACATTAGGGGGCATCTATTAACAATAAAATTAGCACCCTTAGTCAAGTGACAGAAGAAGCGCATTTTTTACCATGCACATGCAACAGGAGGACATGACACAAGTTCATGTAGAGATGAATCCTCTCTAAAAAATGCATTAAAATGCAATAATTGTGCTTAAATCATTCTAAATGGTGCAAAAAGCCTAAAAACTATGAAAAGGGGGTTTTCAAGCTAAAATAAACTAAATGGATTATCCCACACTCAAAAGAGAAACCTAAGGCACATTTCCCAAGGCTATATAAGAAAGGCTTTGGGGCATGGTAATGACACACAAAGGAAGAGCAAAGGAATGTTGGAAAGATTCTGAAGGAGGAGAAAGAGCTCAAATTCTTCAAAAGCAAGGGTGAAGGAAGGGAAGCTCATGTCAATGGAGGAAGGATGTGCACCTAATGCCATAGTAAGGATGTACTTCTCCGTTGTTCTACTATGAATAGATTCAAGTTTCTGCCATTATGATGTTTGAATGTTGCTTGTATTGTGTGATTTAAACTTTTAAATGGCTGTAGATCGTAAAATTGTTTGTCTTAAATGGATGAATGAATCTAGATTTAAAATGACTTGTGATAATATTTTCATAATGCTGACGTAGAGACTCACCAGCTCTTAGAGTAATAGTCAAACTAGTGTAGACACAACCCTGCATTAATTATTTTTATCACTCTAGCACTCAGTTTATCTGCTGGATTCTCCTTTCTACATGATCCTTCCCCTTGATCCTTTCTCTCCACGTTTTGTTACTACACCTCCTCCATACACACCCTCCCTTCCTTCCCCATGGGCCTCATCCCTTACTTTCCCTTGGGCGTCATCTTTTACTCCCCCATGCACACCTCCTAAATGCAGCTCCCTTCGTTCCCCATGCACACCTCCTAAATGCAGCTCCCTTCGTTCCCCATGCACACCTCCTAAACGCAGCTCCCTTTGTCCCCCATGCACCATTGTACTTTTTAGTTTCAAGAGACATCAAAATTGCAAATAGGCATCCACAAGCTAGAGGATTGAGTTGACTGTTCAAAATCCCTATGCTAAATAATTTTTTTAACTACCTATTAACAAATTACCTAATATCGTTTTATCAAAGTCATTAATAACACCATGAGTTATTACATTTGAACTTTAGTATTGGAGTGTTAAAACTCCAACACCCCTCTTAACACAACAATAGTATGTATAACTCTTAGCCCCTGGCATCAAAAAGATTATAAGCACAATTAGTGATAATAGAAGAAACTATTTTATTTTCAGCTTCTGATATTTCCAAATGTCGAGACTTGTGTTGTTGCTCCATCAAATTTCCATCTCCTCTAACCAAAAGGCAAAATGCTTCAACATCCACCTAAGTAATCAACTTGCCATCTCTTCTTTTATAAATAAGAACCACCTAAGCAACCTCATTGCCATCTCTTCTCACCGAATCAAGAATTCACGTATGCAGAATATATTTCCATCTCTTCGTTTTTAAGCATGATAGAATTCACCTTCATGGGTGGAGTACTCAACTCATATACCTAGCCAAAAATCTAAGTGATCAATTAAAAAATATAGTATTTTTTAAATGTTATGTGAAAGTTATAAGCTTCTTCCTCATTTGGCTCATTTTTCGTCTTCTTCATGGAACTCCCTTCAGTCTTCCTTACGTTGCTTTTGAGTACATCATATACCCAGACTTTACAATCCCAAGTCTTCCTTACATTGATTTTGAGTACATCATATACCCAGACTTTACAACCCCATGCACTGTGATCTAGTTTTCTACAATGATAACTATTTATTCGCTTTTACCCATAGCTGATGTCTCCTTTGTTTTCAGATATTTTTCCTTTTCCTTTGCAAAAGAAGACCCTTTCTTCATCATTAGATTTACATTACATTAGTGTCTCTAAAGATTGTGATGTAATATCGTTAAGTGTAAATACATTGTTACTATATTTGGAAGCTAAGTTGTTTAATAAAACTGCCTTGGCTTCATCTTTTTCTACTTTGGCACCTTCTTTCGCCTGTTGTTGTATTAATGGCTGGATCATATTACTATGGTTGTACAAAGTTTTGTTTTTACCCGTCTCTAATGCAAAATGTTTCAGTTTCACTAATAGAAACTTTGCATTATGATATTTTGTAACAAACATATTTATTTTCTCTCCTCTCACCCATTCTTTGAGTTTTTTGTTAAATCTAAATGGATTCAAGTATCACACATAGCTAAATCAGTATTGGCTTTTGTTTTATCATCCCTAATTGTCTATTCCACTAATTTTTCATATTTCCGTTAAACTAACAATTCTCTATACATTTATGTTCATTAAATGCAATTGCATTTTCACTTTCCATGTTTGAATTTTTTTTCATTGATGTTTTCTGAGGTTCTTTCCATTTTCCAAAGAAACGCTTCTTGCTGGAGTGAAAAATAATTCGAAATACTTTGTTCACTTCCATCCTTAAACAAACAGTCTTATAAGAAATAAAAATTCTAGTATAACTATATCTTGCCCCCTTTTATTGTGCAGGAAGTTCAGATTGAAAGAATACTCTTTTTTAATGAAAAAATAGAAAACTGTCTTCTTTTTTCAGCACAAAACTTGACTAGGGCACACTAAAAATTTATTTTAATTATGTATGAATGATGCCCAGATCTATCCCCTTAGAATCACTCTTATTTCCGTTAACAAGGAAACCTTCTTTGACTTATTAAAAGTTTTCCTTCCATAATGACTTAAAACAATGAAGATATTAACATTACAAAATTTGATAATTAACTTTTTTTAAACCCTTTTGACTATGCACATTCTGTTTCTGGAGCAAATTTTCAAACTTTCTGTTTATTGATGGTCTCACTCAATATTTTATCCATTTAAAAAGATGCCACCAGATGTCATGCCGTTCTCTCTTTCTAGTTTCGGATGGAATTTGTATAGCATTCAGAGAGATCACTAATCGATTTTCTTACAACCCTGGTCTTAGATTGCACGAGGGATATGGTTGCATTTCTGAAAAAAATGTTTTTTATGTTGTTATGGAGGCAGTGCTTAATGCTAGCAAAACTTGGAATGATCTTTGCATCATGATATTTCTTGAGGAACTCTAGATCAACCAATTTTTGAAACATTTTCAACGTTGTCATACACAGGTCCACGCACAGGTTGGCTCGACCACAAACGTGGTTAGAATGCACGACTTTTGAAATCCACTAGAGAAGTTAGGTATACGGAGAGAGAGGAGAGGTCGTGTGCACATCTCTTTTAATGTGAAAAATGGAGAGTCGTAACGAGGGAAGGAGAGAAGCAGATTACACCAGGGTTTCTCTCAAACATAGATTTCCGAAAGCAGATAGAACAGGGAGAACAGTAGGAAAACTAATCATAGAGCTGGGCGTTTTTGTCAGAGCTAGTTCTCCACACTGCCTCTAGAGGCCCTAATAACAAGAGCATCTTTGATACCAATTTTAAGCTGCCCATATGGGCAGACAGGAAAATTGGCTGAGAGAAATCCAAATACATAATGATGCACCACAAAGAGAGAGAGATAAATGACGTGAAAGCACACATTCTCATTAGCAAATGTACATATAAATACAATGAGAGATGGCCCTTGGTTTTGTATTCCAAGTGATCTCTTGGACTCCTTCACTACTCTTCCCATTCATTGTGACTCTTGGTATTCTTCTCACATGAATAGGAAGACAATAATACAATACTATTCCTAACACTAAGGATTAGGTTCCCAACAGTATCAAAGGATGTCGTATTGTGGGTTTGAGGATGTCTCAAGTTTGATGCTATAAACTAGGAATTGACTAATGTTGTGATTGTTATTTAGAATACCTAAATACTTTCTCACCATGAAACTTGCATCCTAACAATGAGCTTGTAAAGGGTATGCCTCATTATCCATGCTTGTGAGATATATTAGTTTTTCATACAATTATAGCAGTATAATTCAATTGCATAAGATCAATAGGATTACTAGAAGAAAGACAAAGCACAAAAACAAAGAACACGAGGATTTATCTTGGGAAATCCAACAGGGAGAAAACCCAACAACCATTGTATAGAGATGAACAATTATGATAACATAGTACAATATCAAGAGAGAGAAAGAGGAAGAACTCTCCAAGTAGAAACCCAAAAATATCCTTCTCCTCACTGCAGATACAAATCTCTCTCCAAGTGATGCGAACTTGCTTGGTTGAGTGAGTGACCAAATGAGGTGAACTACCTCTCTATTTATACATGTGCCAAACTGGCTTTTTCCTCAACAGGCCGAATTGTCAAACTGTTTAGGATGACTAGTCTTGGGGGAATATAAAAAGACATTTAAATTTATTACTTAGACCTTCTGAAAATTTGTACAATAATTTGATATTCTAGACCTTTTGTGGATAGCCAACAAAATTTTATAAGATAATTCTTGGAAGATTAATTAAGAAATGTATGTCAATATATATGAAGAGAAATGGATAGATTTTGCAATTTTCTTCTCCTCTAGTGGCCTTTGTTGAGGTGAGTACTGGCATTCATAAATTTGTGGTTTTGGTGCACTTATAGCACACCTTTCAATCATCATATGCATCTCCATGCTTATTTCATGCCCAATTCCTGTTGTAGCTGTGAGATTAGGATTATTGCAGAGCCAGATCCATCTATACATGTGCAATAGAACCATACTTGCACTTTTTCTTGCATAGCATATTGAAATTCATCCCTTGTTGGACAAAACTTTCCAGATTGCTAGTATCATTATCTGTTGTTTTATCGTTCCAAATAGTAGTTGAGACATGTTGAACTATGGGGATGCAACTGTATTCCTTGTGGAAATTTATTTGGCAGGTCCTGTACAAGGAAATGGATTCAGCAAAGTGGTAGGAATATTGGCAAGGTAAATTAAATTTTTAATACTTTGATTGCAGCTGTTTGTAAATCTCTTATGCTAGATTAGAAAGGATATGACAACCATTGAATTTTATTTTCATGTTTGTTTTATTTAAATACAGTGTCCTCAATGTAATAAGTTGTGTAAACTCAAGGATATAAGAACACTATATGTATCACGGATAGCCGTTGTTGATGGAGAGATGCTCCAAGTCAATTTCTTGAGATATTTTCCATTATTTTTGGTGGTATTACTTTTAGATAAAGAGTTAAGATGTGGACATTCGAACTCTCTGCCTTGCTTTTATAGACTTGGAAGATAATTTTGATTCAGAGAAAGAAACCATCCCTATAAATGAGTATACATGTATTTGCATTGTTGGCATCAAGGATCCTGTGCATCCTGGTGTTAAAGAAGTTGTTGAAGTCTGTAGAAATGCAGGTATTACGGTGGGAATGGTAACTGGCGACAATATTAACACTGCAAAAGCAATTGCAACAGAGTGTGGCATTTTAACAGATGATGGTGTGGCAATCGAAGGACATGATTTTCGTGGAAAGAGCTTAGAGGAAATGAAGACTCTGATACCAAAGATTCAGGTACAGTTTTATTGTCTAAGATGCTACTTCACTGTGACAAACTGAATTGAAAACCTTTTTAGTTCTTGAAAGAAATTATTGATTTTTTTTTTTTACAAAAGAAATAGTAATAGTAACTTAGCTGGAAAATTCTTTAAGCATTTCTAACCTTATGATTGCAGGTTATGGAAAAATCTTCACCATTGGACAAGCATACCTTGGTGAAACAGTTGTGCACTACTCTGGGAGAAGTCGTTGTTGTGACTAGTGATGGCACAAATTATGCACGAGCTTTGCATGAAGTTGACATCAAGCTTGCAATGGGAATTGCTGGGACTGAGGTTTGGAGTCTGGACTTGCCATAGGATTGATGTGTAATGATCTCCTGAAGATCAAGTCAAACAATCTTTCTTATTATGCAAATGATGAATTTGAGAAGAGCTAGTACAATGGCACTTGTAAACACTGGAAGAGAGAAGAAGAGTCAAACTAAAGCAAAGATAAATTACTAATGTAAAATTGAGTTATTAATGCAAAGAGAATTATTAAGTCAAGTTGTTAAAGTTGAGTTATGTAAATTCAAGTCATCTTGCTAAAAGTCAAGTTATGTAAAGACAAGATATCTTGTTAAGTTGAGTTGTCATTAAAGCAAAGTCAAGTTACTAAGATAAGTTCAAAGGTTTTGAGGGATCACTTGTTTGAGTCAAAATTCATAAACAAGATCAATAGGTTTTGAGGGATCACTTTATGGTTGACTTTAGTAACATATTTTCTCTATAGGTTTGGGTGCAATATTGAGTACTTACATGCTATTCTGAACAAAAGGATTAGGGATCATAGATATTTGCAGAAATACTTTCAACACCAATTCTTTTGATTGCTCTTTGAACGGAGTTCAAGTTGGCTTCTTCCTAAAAGGGTAGAGTAATTGTTCATTACTAGTGGAATAGATTAAGGTCAAGGAAAAATTGTTCCAGTATGATACTAGATTTCATCAAGAATTAGGAAACAATTGGAATCCTACTCCAAAAATCAAACTTCACCAACTATGGGTATACTTTTTTTTCAAATTAGAATATGAACAGTTAGAAATTGGACTAAGTGATTATGGTTCTGAGTCCTGAAATATTAGTTGAGATGAGTAAAATGACAAATTTGGTTTTTCATTGACACCTCTAATCCTATGCCTTTGCTACAAGTGCGTGAAAAGTTTATGTCATTGAGAAAATGTACAAGGGTGGACATTGTTTCAGAAACATAAGAGGTAAGTATGACATATTGTGATCATGAGATTAAGTAGGCATGATCACAAAAGGTTATGCATTACTGATCTGTTCTCTAGTTTATATATTGTGCTCAACTTTGAATGCAGGATTTGCGCAATGCAAGGGAAGAATTTGAACAAGCCCGCTTCAATCTAGTATGTATGACTTCACTCGCCTGTCATGTTGATTCCACATAACTTGTACCATTGTTTAGAATCTTAGATACAGTCTTATTTGCCACAAAATGTAATGTTGCTGCATCTAGTTAAATTGTTCACCTTTGAGTTCGTATAAGTAAACTGTATTTCAAAAGTGTATGTGACTACTCTTTCAAACATTGAGGCCAAGAAAAAATTTGAATTCTTGGAAGCTGTGAATGGAACAATGGATGCCCATCTACGCTATTTTAAGCAGGTAACTCTGAAAAAGTGATAATCCAGTTGCCAGGATGATTTATATTCAAAACATGACACTATACTTGCCTGAATATCGACTACTTCTGTTGAATGTGTCCACTGATTACAATATTTGTCTCTGGCATATTTGTAGGGGTACGAGTTACTGCATCAAATGGAACCATACATTCACCAAGTCAATATATTGGGCACATAGTTTCATAAAGTTGTATGAAATTCAAATTATAATAAGATATATCCTTGCTCAAAATGAATCTGCTACATCAAGTGCTTCCAAATGCTTTATTTCTACTTCATTATCCTCGAAGTATAATTTGAGCTGATGATTGAAGCATACAAAATTCAACATTTTCTAATCCACCCATTTTGATTCCATAGAAGACCTTATCTGATAAAATCAGTGAGTTTTATAAAGCTTTCCTTCTGAAAAAGTGCACCAATACTAATTGAATCACACCAAATTAAGTCCCTGAAATGCCAATGCTGCATTGAAGGAAACGCCATTACAACATTAGATGGCACTGTCAGAGCAATTGTGATATGGATTCACTTTCTCTTGAGTCCTAATTAAGATACTGCTGAGACAAGAGTGTCCAACTTTTCACGACTAGTTATAGCTTATCCATAGGAGCAGGATTATGATCGATATTGCCAGGATGAAAGGCTCTGTTCCATAACTTTTTGTTGGGCTACTTGTAATTTTTTAGTATCATGGTTCTATGCCCAGAACAATATCCTTTGATTTGGCCCATCATGTATACTTGTTAATCATTTGAAGAAAATGGGCACAAAATACAAATTTCCATATATGAATTGTATCTAGTTGCAGACTTGCAGTTTATTATTTACATTAGAATTTAATCATATGTAAGCTATGATTTTCCTGTGATCACTGTTGCATATGCACTGCTTATCTCCTTTCATAATTTATGGTAGAGATTTTTTGTTGTTAAGGATACTTTTGAATCAAAAATTTGATAGCAGTGCTGAGGCATAATGTGTAACTCTTCTCAACATGGGACACCCCAGGATGAGAATTCCGCGACACATCATACCATGAATCTTCTTACATCTACCATAAAGGTGGATGCGGAGCAAATAGATTTACATTTTTTTTTTCAGTATAATTTCTCCATTAAAGATCTATAATGTACAGGTACATGCCAATATTTCATCTCTCATAAGTGTCTATGCATGGAATCTTCTCAAACTAAATATTCCTACATTAAGTTTGATTAATGAATTTATAATTGGACAAGATTGAAAATGTTTACCATGTTGTTTATTTTAGTAAGAAAATTCATGGAGTCTCAATATAAGCATCTTTTCCTCATATCACCTTGTATGTATTCTTCGTGTTGGTTAGAATGGAGTCTTGGTTCATCTGATAATGTTATGGATAGTCTTTGCATTCTTCTTCTCGGGCAGAGAATGTTGTAGATTGACATTCTTTTAGTACTTGAAGCATTATTCTTGAATATGTTTGACATTCATTTTTTTCCCATGCAAAAATTGTTTAAATATCATCATTATCAAGCAATAACAACTTCTTAAAGGGTGCTAGCTCAATGGTAGAGCACCTGCCTAATTATAGGCAAGAGATTGGTGGTTCAATTCCTCTATACCATATCATAAATTAGTGACTAAGAAAATGACTAAATTCACATATATATGACTATTAGTAGCTAATTTCTAGTATCTTATAGCGTGATTATTAATATGTTATCATCTAGTAGTTTATTCGGTCATATATTTGGTCATTAATTGTGACAATCAATGACTAAATCAATGAGTATCAATAACTAAATCGATGACTTAATCAATGACTATCAATGACTAATAAGTCAACCAATTAATGACTAGTGAAATACCACTAAAGATAATATAGTGGAAATCAGATACTATTAGTCACTAACTCAAAAATAGTCATTTATAGTCGAATTTTAGTCATTAATTTCTCATTTTGTACTAGTGTAATTAATTAAATGTCTGAACTTCAAAATTTAACCAAGTAAATGAAGTTGTCTCCTCAACCCAAGGGATTGGTTGGGTTAGGAACTTAATCCAGTAATCACCATTGAGAGGACATGACATGCCTCCCCTCCAAAGATTGTTTTTTGTAACGTCCCCTCCCGTTCACCCAAATCAAGGAAGCGAACATGATACCAATATGTGGGGATTTTACATAAACTCAACCTGATTCATCAGATTCATACGAATTAAAACCAATGTGTACAGATGCAATTCAACAAACATGCACAGTGGAAATAAACAAATTGTCCACACACATTTCATATGCATACAACATATCAATACAATCATCAAATTAAAACATTGCATAATTAAATACACACAAGAATATACTCATCTTCATTGTGCAATTGTCCCAAGCAACTAGCTATGTCACTGCAAAGTTCCACCCAACCATAGGTATCTGCCCAGCCTGTATTCTTTCAACACTCAAAGACCACCCCTGATCTGGGCATGATTTCTACAAGGAAAATGGGACATTCAAGCTCATACACAGCCAAATAATCATTTCATCTAAGCCAAGCTAGTATACAACTGGGTTTATCAGGCCAAATATGAATCCTTTTCATTTATGGATGCTTGCACTCAAGCTCAAGCGAAATCAATGGATACCCATAACCCATACCCCAAAATACTCTTTTCTCACACAACAAGTACAATCATTGGCCATGGATACACATTTCTAACAATGGGATTTACAAACAAGATGGCCATGGGTTTTTCCCAAATCGTTTCCAGCCAAAAAAGGATTGTGGGATGGGAAAAAGCAATCACAGGGAGGAAAATGATTTCTCTCCCAACTAACTAAGCATTCAACAGCCAAAACGGTCTCAATGGAACCCCAATTCAATTCCCTTCTTCTCCACTGGTATATAACACAAAAATGCCCTTATCCCAGCTGAGAATGAAGGAAAACACATAATTTCGATGGGGAAAAATGCCTAACAAGCTCTCAGCTCTTGAGAGAGCCAAACTGGTTGATGGTTAATGGCTTGGAAAGCAATTCATGGCTCTTTTCTTTCCCAAGGAGAAAAACATGTTTTTCCATGAAGGGTGGTTTTCCCATACTCGAATTTGGACAACCATACATCTCCACTCTCATGGCATTAACTACCTCAACCAACTCTTGGGAGAAATGAATGATTGGGTACAAAATTCAACATGGGTAGTTGAGGGTTCATGGGTTCTCTTATTGACATTTGGATTGACTTGATTGGATCAAGGGTTGGAATGTTTTTTCCTCCCAATTCCTTGTAAAATCATGCCCCCATCTCTTGTTGCATTGCATAGCTAGTTGTGGGTATTTATGAAAATGTATATTTACATGATATTTGCAATTCCATTCTGTGTGGCTAGCACATAAACCATATGCATCAATAAATCGATGGCGGGGCCTTGGCCTTGAGCTCCTCACCATGATTTTATAACAATATTACATCATTTACATTTTAATATAATGAGGTCAAAATGGGGACACTACATTTTCCTCCCCCTTGGAATAACACCGTCCTCGGTGTTCCACACTTAGGAATAAATACCCACTTTTACACATATCCAAAAATTCACAAAATGTGGCAAGTCTGCCCTGCATTCATCTCTTTACTTTGAACTTTCAGGATCAAGTCTTTTGGCTTCCACAAGCTCCTTCGGCTGGCTTTGATCTTCCAGCTCTACAGGTGGGCATTGCTCCACAGCAATTCCTTCCCTTTATTACCATTCCAACTGATCTATAAGTTTGGAATTTCATGGATGCCATCTTTCTTGCTGTCCTGGCAACTATTTGAGGAAGATTTTCAACCAAATCAAATAGATTTTGGCCTTCTTCCATGATCAATGTGCACAACTGGCTCTCACTAGAAACACTTAGCTGGTAACAACTGCAAACTATGGTTTTAAATTTCTCACCTGTGAGATTCATCATGGCAATTCTTGTTAGGACAAGGATAACACAATATTAAAATTAGTCAATTATTTTCCCAATTGACATGGAAAGTCCATTCTTTACTCACGAGAGTTCCACACATTTCATGCTTTCCCAATATACACACGAACTCATTCATGTTCATCCTTTCATAGGAAAATAACTATTTCAGCATTCACAATTCATTTCAAGCAATTAAACACAATCTATTTTCAACCATGACATGCAATCAACAATCCTCTATTTCTGAAATGCATAAATCAAAAGGAAAGAGAAGAGTAAGAGTTCCCCCCTCTTAGTCTTGTTATATTCCAGAGCCACACCATCACTATGGTTCTATGCTCCTTAGCCTCTTTCACTTCAATGTGAATGCTTGACTTGTCCTTCCTAGCTATGACACTTAGTGTCTAAGGTATGTCTAAGTATTTTTAACTAGGGAATCCTTCATCATTGTTGCTTACAGAACCTTTGGCTGCTAGGACCCACTCATGTCCACTAACACCATCTTTCATTACTGCTCATGATGAGCTCTTTAGGATGGTGACATGTCCACATGCATCCCTAGGATTCCTTCATAGTCCTTACTTCTAGCAATATCTACACTCAAACATTGAATCAAACTTTGGTATGTCCGACAGCAGCTTAGTTGGAACAAGTGGCCATGTCGCATTATGGCACACAGGATCATTCGTTAGTTTTGAGAGGTGTGGCAAGTTAAAAGTTGCCAGAAAAGGTAAACGGGGTCTGAACGATAGTGCTTGGTTAACGAAAACTTGGTAGGGGAAACCTCTCGAGGCCTGGTTCTCGAACTGTTGGTTGGGGTTGCCCCCAGCCATCGATTGTGAAGTGTAAGCATTACCAAAGTTTCTCCAGCTGAACGTTAATGGGTTTCTTCCCGGAATGTTTGTCCATTGTGATTGGGTATTACACCCTCCATAATGTGTTTTAAGAACGTTACCACCTCCTCCACCAAACAGTGAAAAAGGGGTACTCCCTAAAGGTACATTAGATGTTTGCACATTGGAAGACTATGCATTAGACCGTGTGAAGGGGTAGAACCCAGATGTAAAGATAACAGAGGAAGTGGGCATTGAGCCCACGAAAGGTGTGGAAGGAGCTATATTCCATCCCAACCAAGGAAAACCTTGACTAAAAGGAGCGGATTGTGGGTTAACCTGGGGTTGTTGTGAAACAAGAGATGAAGTGAGCGGTACTGAAGGTATCCCTGTCAAAGGGATATTTGAGAATCCAGTAGTGGAACCAAGCGGAGTAGGTGATGATGAATCTTGGGAGCTAGGCATACCTATGGAACCAGTGTTGAAACTAAAAGAAGGGTTTGAAGCAGGGTTGACTTGCCTAGAGCTTGGTACATATGTGCTTGCAAAAGAATGAGAGAGATCTCTCGTAATCATAGCCGCAATAGGAGTTTGGGGAACTCCTATTTCATCTCTGGAACTAGCCATGAAATAACCAGAGGTAAACCAGTATGCACTTGTCATGTCCCAAATTTGGAATTGGGTCACAATGGCCTAATCACATTGGCCATATTCATTAGAGTTTGTAAAATTGATGTTAAGGGTCAAATAATTGCCGAGGAAAATTACTAGTTTCCTAGGTTTTGGGTGGAAGCTTTGGGATTTGGAATTAGGGGGATAATAAATTATGTTTGAACATTAGAATGTCATAAATATTTAATAAATGAGCTAAAAGTATATACAAGTGAAAATCAAAGTGGCATTTGATCATGAAGACACATGGAGGAAGTGGGACCCACATATGGCTAAATTTCCCCACTACAGTTGGCATCATTCTCTCACCAATTCGAATTCAAGGTGAATGGTAACATACAAAAGGTATTATTCATGGCATGACTCATCCAAGGTCTAAATATAGAGGAAGAGTAACTCCCATGGAAGAGGAAGAGGCAATTTGGAGCTAGTGAGACACTTGGGCTAGATTCCCTAGCTCTATGACAACAATGATGAAGATGCTATGACACCTATGACACAAATCAGACCTGAAGGATGACATATGACATATATGACATGTCAAGGATAAAAATAGACTCCAAGAGGGTGCTCAAGAGTGTTAGGGCAGCTAAGATGCTTCCACATGTGATTTGGTGGAAGTGGGAGACTAGGAATTGTTGTACAATTGGAATCCTTTGGAATCTCTTCCCAAATTGAGTTTGCATGAGTCTCTTGAAAGGAATTCGATCCATGGAGGACATTAGTACTTTATAAAATTCAATAACAAAGAATGAAACCAGATTTTGATGATTTGAGAAATTTGCAATTGCATTTGTGAAGAGGGAGAGCTAGTTGATGACTAGTTTCTTGCCTTAGCCAATTTCGAGGGTGAAAGATTCCCATCCAAGTTGGTAATTGGAAAGGCCATTCAGAACTTTCATTTGGAGCTTTAACGAAGTCTTTATTTGCAGGTGTAATCTACAGGGTAGCTTATGGTTTATTCTATTGCAACTCACTCCTTCAACCATTTCCAGTTTTGATGGCATATTCTTGATCCTTGAGGGAGGGTGTTTTTGGTGAGCTATTGTACTCTTTTGGGGATATTCTAATTCCCCATTTATTTTTTAATATGAATTAAATACTTTATTCTTCATCTCCAAAAAATTTCAAGTCGAAATTCCAAGTAGAAATGTGTAAATCTCATTTTTAATGAAAGAACAGTGCCATTTCCCCACTACCTTGTTGTGAACCAATGTAATGCTGATGATTTTGAATAAATGGATGATTCTATGATAAATTTGTGATTAATATACTTCCGTGGATGTATTTTACAGATTTCATCATTAGAGAGATTTTGAGGTAAAAAAAGGGCCTCCTAAGAGATGTACTACAAAAATATGAGATATATTAAAATATTATGAATTGGGGGTTTTATGGGGTAGGTATATATGACAAGTCACCTCCCACACTATTTTCTATGCACAATATAAATAACCATGGTTGAGTTGCTTTTCAAAATTCACTAGAAATAAAATCAATAAAATAAGTCTACATTGATGTGACTAAGATTCATTGTAAATTCCCAAAAATTTATTGTCCTTTAGCATTTATTTGTCTTGAACTTGCAAATGAAATTAAATAATAAAAAATATTTTTAAGAGCTATTTTTTTAATTTTATGTTGACTTTTTTATATTTAGTACTTTTCTCATAAATTTAATATAATGTAATTTAATTGAGAATTTATTTACATGTAAAATGTTAATAATATTATTATAATCCACATTGCATTATTATTATTATTATTATTATTATTTATTAAATATATTATTATTATTTATTAGTTTGACATTATGTTATTAAATAGAATGGAGTGAATATATAATTTAAAATTAAAAACATAAAAATGATAATATATTATTTTTATAAAAAAATGTGAAAGGATTTTCTTTATGAATAAAAAGTGCTTCACTTGAAAATGACAATAATATTATTTTATGAGAAGGTGTGAAAAGACATTCATTATGAGTACTTTACTTGAAAATGACAATAATATTATTTTATGAAAAGACTATCATTATGAGTACTTTCATTTATGACTTAAAAGTACTTACACAACTACCTTGGTTAACTATGTGTTTTCATCCACCATAGAAAATTTGACAAATAAGTATTCTTAACTCATGTAATGCCACCTCACCAAGGGGGATGATGTCATCTACTAGAATGTGATTGGTTGTTTTTTATAGTACATTTTCTTTGTTTTGAGGCCTTTTTTTGACCTCAAAATTTCTCTAATGGTACTGTACTTGAGCATTTGAAGTATTTTTACTCAGTTTAATTGCATTGGGAGAAGAAATAGTGTCATTTCCCCAAGGGTCGAATGGGTGATTTTTGCAGCTGAATGGGAGAGGGTTGGAACATATATAACAATCAATTAATGGTGTATATGAGACCTTAATAACATCATTAATACATTCCCTACCTCTGTTCATAAATTTGAGTGGGTTTGGAGGCATTTGGGAAGCCATTTTCAGTACTTACCCCAGAGGGATTTGAACCCCAAATTACTACTAAAATTGCATACTTGGTCCAGAATCTCAAGACAGTTTGCAGAGGTATTTTGGTGGCCATATCTCATCCTTGAACATCATATTCAAGTCCTGATATCATTCATACTCCTTCCTTGAATATTTGAAGGCATTTGGAGTCAATTTGAGACCTAAAGACCAATACTAGTCGTCTAGGTGCCAATACCATGGGTCAATACCATGTGTCAATACAAACCATGAGCCAATAGAAAATATGGATCAACAATTACTATGGGATGACTTACAAAGCATATGCATCCAACAACAATAATACAAACTTTGGATCAACAAATACTATGGAACGACTTATAAAACATATGCATCCAACAACAATATACTAACAAAGTAAATAGAAGGGTTGACACGGGTTCTTAACACACACACATAGTCATGCTAAGCCAACCCACGGTTGGGTTTATCAAGCATGCAAGAGACCAAATGAGGAGGATGCTAAGCAAGTGAGCTCAACCACAAGGCTACAAACATCTCAACTAAACTCAAACAATCATGGTACCCATAATACCTACCACACCCAACACAACGAAGGTCCCCTTCTCTATTGCACAGTCCCTCAGGTGTCCCTTCCCTTCAGTTCTATTCAAGGTGGGAATAGAAAGGTCCAACTGCTAATTTTCTTGCGATTCTAGCCTTCACTGGGTTTATCAAGCAATCCAATCCTCTGTTTAAACATTCACACATGGATTTTCACAATTCAGTGACCAAGTAACTCAATCTCGTAATTGGATTTCTGGGCTATAAAAACTGGGTTTTCCAATGGATTTCAGGGTATCTAATACTATCAATTTTTCTCCAAGGTTCATATCTATGGATCCCCCATTGGATTTCACCATTAATACCAAATTTTGGGCATTTATGGCATTTCAAAACGTGGGTTCTTTCAAAGTTATGATTTCTGGTTTTTCTCACTGCTGGGCATTCATAATGGATGAAAACTGATGCTGGGATGTTCAACCATGGAATGGGAATGAGAAAAAATGAATTCCCATGAGGTAGGGTGACTTGTGGTACATGAAAAATAGATCCCATACTTGCCATACGAATTTCTGGGTTTCTCATGCTCCATTGAAGCCATGGACTGATTTCTCAACAACTTTCTTACAAATAAAATAAATGTCAGCAAGGAAAGTCAAATGGGTTCTCAAAATGACATTTGGCAGCCTATGGTTCAATCCCACAACCCCCTCACCACTCCCTAGTGGAATACACATGGCCCCTTCTCATTAGTTTCTTCCATAGCCAGTTTGGTATTTTATTGAGATATTAAATATTTACATCAATTTACAATATTTCATGGCTTAATAGCCCATGGGTAGTAAAATATCAAACACTTTTTCATTTTAAATAAAATCTGAACATACGCTAGAGGGGCCTTGGCCTTGAGCTCCATGCTAGGGAAACGTACGTCACATGTATACAATATTTGCATTAAAAGCCAATATATACCAAGGTTCAAAATGGGGGTATTACATTCCCCTCCCCCTTAGAAAAACACCATCCTCTCAAAACTGAACAAAAATGGGATTGCCTCCCTCATGGAAACCTCCAGCTCCGATGTAGCCTCATCGGGACTAAGGTGCTCCCATTAGACCTTTACCTACCCGATGGATCTGTTCCGGAGCAATGTGACCTTCTTATCAAGGATTCGCATAGGCTCTACTTGGAACTCTCCCTCAGGTTCCACCTGTATCACATTCCAATCAATCATATGATTCAGATCATGTACATACTCCTTAAGCAAAGATACATGGAAAACATTATGAGCTCTTATGTTAGCAGGCAATGCAACTCTATATGCAACTGGTCCTATCCTATTAAGGACTTCAAATGGCCCATAGTATATTGGTTCCAACTTGGCACAACTCCCCAACTTCATGGAACTTTTCCTTGGTATCACTCTTAAGTAAACATGATCCCCAATCTTAAATTCCTTATGCAGTCTTTTCAAATCTGCATAACTCTTTTTCTTGTCCTGAGCTACCTTTAAATTTTGCCTGATCTTAACAACTTCATGTTCCATTTCCTTGATCATCTTTGGCCCAAGTAGCACCTTGTTCACTGGACTATCCCAATTAACTAGAGTCTTGCATACTTTTCCATACAATGCCTCAAATGGACTCATCCCCAATGATACGTGATACCCATTATTGTATGCAAATTCTACCAAGTGTAGGTAATCTTCCCACTTGGATGGTTTATCCATCACATACATTCTCAGCATGTCTTCAAGAACCTAATTCACCCTCTCAGTTTGGCCATCTGTTTGACGATGATATGTTGTACTAAAATTTAATCTAGTTCCCAATTCCTAAAACAATCCTTTCCAGAAATTGGAAGTGAACTTTGTATCACGATAAAAAATTATTGCCTTGGGAAATCCATGCAACCTGAATATCTCTCTCATGAAGATATTTGCAATGTCATTATCCTTGTGAGTGGACTTGACTGGAATAAAGTGAGCTACCTTTGATATCTTGTCCACCACAACCATGATTGAATCATGCTTCTCCACTATCATGGGAAGACCTGTTATAAAATCCATAGAGATCACTTCCCACTTCCACTCTGGAATGGGTAAGGGATGCAACAATCTTGCTGGATGTTGGTGCTCTGCCTTGACTTGTTGGCACTTTTGACACCTAGAAATGTACTCAACTATGTCCTTCTTCATACCATTCCAAACGTATTTTTTGTTGTTGTTGCTGTTATAGTCTTGTGATATCTTGGGTGTCCAGAATATGGCATTTGATGTATTTCATCCATCACAAGCTTCTTCAATTTTGCACTATTCGGAATGTATAGTCTGGTACCATGATAAATGAGAACATCATCCTCACCCAGCTGATATCTTGCACATGCTTCATCCACATTACCTTACTGCAACTTTTCTTTAATTTGAAGGCAAGTTTCATCACCGTTTTGGACTTCAAGAACTCTTATCTATAGATCTGATTTACATACACTTAATGCTGCAACATGAAATTTTCTGCTAAGAGCATCTGCAACCTTATTCTCTTTCCCTTTCACATGCTTAATTTCAAAATCAAATTCACAAAGAAATTCCATCCACCTGGCTTGCCTAGCATTCAAGTTTGGCTGATCAAACAAATACTACAAGCTCATGTGGTTTGTCCTTAGCTTGAATCTTCTTCCCAACAAATAATGTCTCCACATCTTGAGAGCATGTACTATGGCTTCTAATTCTAAATCATGTGTGGGATAATTATTTTCGTGCTATTTTAATTTCCTTGACTCGTAGAAAATCACAAATCCTTCCTGCATGAACACTCCACCTAGCCCTTCAATGCAAACATCTATGCACTAAAAAATACTTCTTTGGATCTGCTATATTCAAAACAGGAGTGCTGTTAAGTAACTCCTTTAACCGCTGGAAAATTTTCTCACATTTTTCAAACCATAAAAATTTGATATTCTTCCTCTGCAATGAAGTGATTGGATGAGCTATCTTGGAGAATCCTTCAATTAACCTTCTGTAGTAACCAACAAGACCCATGAAATATCTAACATCTGAAACATTCTTTGGAGTAGACCAATCCATGATGGCATTAATATTTTCTGGATCCACTGCAATTCCTTCAGAAATAACATGACCGAAATATTGCACCTTCTTTTGGTAAAATTCACACTTCCTTAACTTGGCATACAACTAGTGTTCTATAAGGACTTGCAACACCATCCTAAGATGTTCCTCATGTTCTTCTTCATTCCTTGAATAGATAAGAATATTATCCAAGAACACAATCACAAACTTATCCAAATATTTGTTGAAGACATTGTTCATGAAACACATAAATGTGGTAGGTGCATTGGTAAGACCAAATGGAACCACAGTGAACTCATAATGACCATATCTAGTTCTGAAAGTTGTCTTGCGAATGCCTTCCTCTTTTATTCTCACTTGATGGTAGCTAGACCTCAAGTCAATCTTTGAAAACACTTTAGCTTCCTTCATTTGATCAAATAAGTCAACGATCATTGGCAATGGATACTTGTTCTTGACTGTCACTTTATTAAGTTGCATGTAATCAATACACAACCTTAAAGTCCCATCCTTCTTCTTAACAAATAACATAGGTGCTCCCCAAGGAGACACACTTGGCCTGATATACCTCTTGTCCATTAACTCTTGTAGCTGCATCTTTAACTCTACCAATTCCAGCGTGCTCATTCTAGAAGGAGCTTTGGAATTCGGTGCTCCCCCTAGAACAAGATCGATGGTAAAATCAATATCTCTATTTGGTGGCAGTCCTGACACTTCATCTAGAAACAAATCTTTGAATTCTTGCAATATCTAGAAGTATTCTATCCTTGGACCTTTGTCCTCTGATAAATCTGACATATGAACTACATATAATTGACAACTTTTTCTGATAAAAAAATTTCAACTGTGAGGCTGAAATCTGTCTTACTGAAACTTGCTTGGGAATTTCTCTTACCAATCTTGGTCTTCCCTCTTCATCAATGCATTCAAGTGCTTTCTCATAACAGTCCAACTTGGCTCTATGTCTTTCCAACCAATCCATGCCAATTAAGGCATCATAAGATCCTAATGGTAGTACATTTAATTCTACATGTGTGTGGAGTCCATTTAATTCTATGGGGAACTCCACCACTACTTCACTTGCTTTTCTCTTGGTCCCTGTGGCTAATTGAACTAGACAAGACTTATTATGCTTCACTTTCTTAAGAGAACAACCTTCAATCAATTTTGGAGAAACATAACTATGAGTAGATCCTAGATCAATCAAAACTTAAATATATTGCTTAGCAATCTTACCTTCAACTTCCACCACTGATGATTGATGGTGTTCCTGATGATAATCCAACATTGCATAAATTCTAGGTGTTTCCTTTGCCATATCCTCCATTGTAGCTGCTCCCTTTAAGTTTTGCAAGATCCGGAGATTCCCCTTCCGATGTGGACAATCCTTTAACATGTGGTTTTCTACACATACCCAACACTGAAGTGGTCCCTTTGATGCTTTATCTGTTGTTATTGCTGGCTTGAATCCACTCCTTGCTTGCTGCCCCTATGGAAAGGTTCTGGGATGATTTTTGAATGGTGGCTTGAAGCCACTTTTTCTTTTGATCAAACCTCCCTCTTGGCTTTCCTTTCCATGCTGGGTGAACCTCTGATTTTCCTTTATTCTGCTCATAGAAATGCATTGTCATCCTAATGGCTTCATAAAGACTTGATGGATTTACAAACTCAATCCTATCTTTGAAACTTTTAGGTAGACTCCCAAGGAAACATTGGATCTTTATCCTCTCATCTTTGATATAGTCCACATACCTCAAAAATTCCAAAAATTTATGGAAATGTTCTTCCATAGATTTTTGTCCCAACCTGAATTCATTGAACTCTTTTATCTTACTGTCATAATATCTAGCATAAATGTATTTTTCCTTCAAATACTTCTTAAATCACTCCTAGCTGATCCTTGTATCACTAATCCCTTTTACTTCCAAAAGGTGATCCCACCAAATTGAAGCTCTGCCATTTAGATTTTAAATGGAAATTCCATCCTTTTCATTTCCTGGGTAATCATGAATCCTGAAATATTTCTTCATTCCAAGAAGCCATGCCTTTGCCTCTTAGCCTGTCTTGTCTTCTCCATCAAATGTGGGAAGCCTTGCCTTCCTTAATTCTCCCTGTGGAATTCCTTAGAATCTATTTCTTCCATCAAATCTTTTGGACGTATGCCTTGGACTTATTTAAGAACCTCTGGAGTCACATGATTTGCTAGAAGAAGATCTAGATGAAGGTCTTCTATGCGTTTTACTCACAGAACTCTTCCTTGGGCTTGGAGTCCTCGTCCTTGAACGACCTTTAGAGCGACTCTCTGCATCTCTTCCTTCTTCACCTACATTGCTTGGGTTGGTCCCAAGGTTTATCTTCTGCTACATATCAGTGAGACTCTACAAAATAAAAGCATTGAGTTGGTTATGTTCTTCTTCAGCCTTCATCAACCTTTCATTGAAGCTTACCATGGTCTCAACCAAATTCTGAGCAGTTATTTGCTCCCTTCTCGCATTAGATTTAGTCTCAGCATTTCCTTCTTGCAAATTCTCTCCTAGCACATCTTCATCATGCTCATAAGGATCTTGAGCATCATTTATGGTCACCATTTTCCTTTGGAGATCCTTTTCTCATATGTTGCTTCTGCTACAACTATTTAAATCTTATGAGATGCAAGCACTGTGCATTATGAAAATATTTATTAGACATCATAAGAATGCATATAGAAACATACAACATAAATATTTAATAGAATTAAACTCATGGAATAATTCACAGAGTTATTATGTCTTCATTACCCCTGCCCATTCATGCAATTTTGGAAATTGCCCATATTGTCAACAATTTGACAAAACAATCACTGACACTTTTTTGCTCTAAATATATATGGTGTATAATAATCCCATTCAAATTCTGGTCATGCACCATTGTTACCTGCTGGCTAAGATTTCCAATTCCTATCCACATGCCTCATTTTGACATCAGGTGTGGAAATTACATTACTCAAAAAATGACAATTTTTACTAAAATTCTCCATTTTTACACAGTTGCAAAATATCCTGAACCGCCAACTTCAACCGACTGTAGAAGAAAATCTAGAAAGATTCAGGAAATATTTTCTACCGGAAGAATTTAGTCCATACAGCATGGAACACTCAGCAACTTGTGGATCTCTATTCTGATGCACCCATCATCTTTTATAAAATTATGGGTTTGACTACTTTTAACTTTCCATGTTTTCCAAAATTTCAAAATTTTGGCAAAAAATGGCTATCTTCCAAACTGAGCAGTTATGGAAGATCTCTGTCTAATGGAAAATTTTTGGTTTAATGAGAATATCAAATGTTGAGTTCAGTAAATTTCTTGAAGCCTTCATCTAAGGTCTCTTTCATCCACTGCAAGCTTTTCAAAATCTCCAAAAAGTGGCTCGGAATAATGTTTTTTGGCCTTCCCACTCACCCCGACTCCACATCCTTTCGATTTTGTCTCCAAAATTCCAAACTTAACACAGTTCCTGCTCCATGACCGCTCCATATTAGTTTCAACTCGCTCCGACCTTCTGTCAAGCTGCAGGACACCGATTTGCAAAAGCCATTAATTCCAATTTTATCCCAAATTGAAGCATAATGGACTCGGGATCTTCACTAGACCTTTCATGGAATTCCTTAATGGCCTCAGAATGCCACTGAACTCATCCAATTCCGATTCCGCATGCTCCTGTTATCCAAAAATTGAGTTTCATGTTTTTTTTTTTTACGCAATCCCGCAATCCGTACTGCAAGTGTGAAAATGCCAACTTTCCAACCCAGAAATACACCTTTCCGCAATCCCGCAATTTCGCAATTGTGGAAACACCTCCATTCCACAATGAGGGTTTGGAATTGCGAAAATACAAAACGCAAGTTTGAAAACTTAATGTTTCTGCAATCCACAATTGCAGAAACACCTCCGTTCCGGCAAACTTGCGGGGCTCGTATCTTCCTCTTCCCTTAGCCAAATGAGGCGAGTCTGGTACCATTGAAAATATTTTGCAGATCTCTATGCAATGGTGTCATCTTAAGCCACACCTGAGAACTCTGATCCTGTCCTTTTTCTATTCCAAAATGCCGCCCAAACTTCCTCAATACCATATTAAAACATTCTGATATCTGCCTCTAACTCACCATTTGGCCCATGCAGTCCCAGTGCTGCAACATAAACTCTGATACAACTCTGTCACGCCCCTCCCATCATCCGATGCAAGGGAGGAAACGTGACTAACATTCCGACGCTCATTTGTAAAACTTAGCCCCGTTCATTACTCACAAATTCATAATAAATAAAACACTTAAGCGCGCAAATTCATACTCAATATAAACACAGTGGAAATAAACATATTAACACACACATAGACTGGAATGCATCAGCATATCAATCCCAAGCAGATGATGATTCAATCATGCATAGAATCAATTCCATTCTCATGCTATGCACAGACTTCATGTCAACCATATTAAGATAACCATTTCATTCCATTAACATGAATAAATAACATTTAGAGCAGAACACAGAATATTCACAATTTAAACCACAAAGAATACTTCTCTTTGAAATGAAGCTGCCCAACAACTGGCTATGTGAGAGCAACATTCCACCCAACCATAGGTCTCTGTCTAGCCTATATTCTTTCAGCTGAGAGACCACCCCCGAGCTGGGATGTGTATCCACTAAAGAGAAACTAGACAGGCTCACTCACAGCCATGATCTCACACACACAGTCATGCTAAGCCAACCCACAGTTGAGTTTATCAAGCATGCAAGAGACCAAATGAGGAGGATGCTAAGCCTGTGAGCTCAACCACAGAGCTACAAACATCTCAACTAAACTCAAACAGTCATGGAACCCACGATACCTACCACACCTAACACAAGGAAGGTCCCCTTCTCTGTTGCACAGTCCCTTAAGCGTTCCTTTCCTCCAGTGCTCTTCAGGGTGGGCATAGAAAGGTCTAGCGACTATTTTTCTTGAGATTCTAGCCTTCACTAGGTTTATCACGCAATCTAATCCTTTGTTCAAACATTCACACTTGGATTTTCACAATTCGGTGACCAAATAACTCAATCCCGTAATTGGATTTCTAGGTTATAAAAACTGGGTTTCCCAATCGATTTCGGGGTATCTAATACTCTCAATTTCTCCCCAAGGTTCATATCTACAGATCCCCCATTGGATTTCACTGTCAATACCAAATTCAAGGCGTTTATGGCACTTCAAAACTTGAGTTCTTTCAAAGTTGTGATTTCTGGTTTTTCTCATTGCTGGGCATTCATAATGGATGAAAATTGATGCTGGGATGTTCAACCATGGAATGCAAATGAGGAAAAATGAATTCCCATGAAGTAGGGTGACTTGTGGTACAAGAAAAACAGAGTCCATACATGCCATATGAATTTCTGGGCTGCCCATGCTCCATTGAAGCCATGGACTGATTTCTTAACAACTTTCTTACAACTTAAATAATTGTGAGCAAGGAAAGTCAAATGGGTTCTCAAAATGACATTTGGCATCCTATGGTTCAATTGCACAACCCCCTCACCACTCCATAGTGGAATACACATGGCCCCTTCTCATTAGTTGCTTCCATAGCTAGTTCTGGTATTTTATTGAAATATTAAATATTTACATCAATTTACAATATTTCATGGATTAATAGCACATGGGTAGTAAAATATCAAACACTTGTCCATTTTAAATAAAATCCGAACATACACTAACGAGGCCTTGGCCTTGAGCTCCACGCTAGGGAAACATACATCGCATGTATACAATATTTACATTAAAAGCCAATATATACCAAGGGTCAAAATGGGGGTATTAGACTAGAACAGGTAATCTCAAATTTTGGAATTACAAAATTGCGAAAATAATGATTTCCAGCAAGAATTTTAACCCGTCTTTATCCCAAAATCACTCAAAAAGCAGGGCGTTTTGGTTGTCTTTTATCCTACATGCTCTTGGATATTTTAAATGTATCGTTATAAACATTTGTTATAAAATAACCCATACATATTGATGAATTATTTAGTGTTTTGATGTGTTGTCACTGTTACTCCATACATTTAAAAAAAAATGCATCCTTAATCTTATGTAAATAATAAACCACCAAACATATGCATATATTGAATGGAAGGACAAAAATGCATATAAGACAAGGTAAGAAAGAAATTCAAATCAAACACAAAACTTAATCACAGCGTGGAACCATAAATTATTATAGTTCTAATCTGCTTATTCGCACGTCATAGTTTAATCAGAGCTAAATAAGACTGATTGTTGACCAAGTCTTGAATGGTGAGCTTACCCCGCCATTTTCAGGTGGAGACAACCCCTTGAAATCTCCAAATTTGAAAGGAGAAGCCAATAAATTAAATGACTGAATTGAGAGCAGGATGCCAGAATTGAATGTAGGAAGCAATTAATAAAATATGTGAATGAAAAGGAAGGAATAAATACTCACCAACATTTACTAAGAAGATTGTAAACGAAACCATAAATATCACCAAAAATTGTAAATAAAAGTATGCATAATATCACCAAATCTTTAAACAACAGCTTGTGTAAAAGTCGGCATAAATATCAGCATAACTATAAAAGAGACAGCGGGCACCTCTCCAACTTTAAACTGTTAAATAACTTTTTTAAAGTAAGAATAACTTTCTGATAAATTAGAGATTTGCCGTCACTGAGTTAAAAGGTTAATTTAAAGTAAATAATTAGTGTTTATGACGTACATTTGGACAAAATGTCCATTATGAGTAATTTTTCACGTCAAATACGGCTCAGACTTTTATGTCCTCGTCAAATAAAACGAAGATAAATATAAAACGTTTATAAAAAGTGTCAAAATTGTCATTTTGGGGGGTAATTTTACCAAATTTCTACGCTCACAACATACGCTTAATCCAGAATTCACGACATCACCTTTCTCAACTCGAAATAGTTATGTTCCCCAAATCCACACAACTTTAAAGAAGCCATTCAAGTCTGTTAAATCCACAAATTGAACGTTGGCGTAAAATTATCACGCAATAAGGATCAAATGTTGAAAAAAATATTATATCTTAGAATTAGAATTTGGAATTTGTTGGTGGATAATTATCTATATATTTTTTCTAAATTGAGAATGGACGGCACAAATGTTATGATTGGATAATAAATAGTGGCAAACAATCCATTTAAGTAAAAAATGCAACATGTATTAACTAAGGTATAGACAAAAAATAATTACAACTAATAATGAAGAACAAGTAATAAATAACTTATTCATGACATTTAATTTGTGATACATCTGTACTCATCAACCATAAATTAAGTAACTATATTTATTAGAAAACTAGAAAACAAATCTAAACTATTTACATAGAATATAAACTTACAATATCTGCCAATCCGGATCAAAATAACTCGGACCGTGAAATAAAGCTCCATTTTCCACAAATAAAGCTGGTTCTCATGTAGAAATGTAATTAAATTTTGTTTTTTTAGATTATTATAATATGAAAAATATATTTAACTAATTATTTTAAATTAGAAATTTGAGATTTTTTAAATTTAAAATAAAGGAGAATAAATATAAAATAGTTTTAAATATTTTATTGAGTATGTCTATAGAGTATAGAATAAATGATAAATGAATGTAAAAAAAAATATTGAAAATAAAAATCTAAAATTTTGAAATTATATATAACAAGAATTTTTAAAAACATTAAAGATATAAAATAGTGATATCGTATAAGCTTTAGGATTATTCAGAGTCGGAATCTATTTTAAAAAAAAAAATTCAATACTAATATATTATATATTAAAATATAATTAATATAAAAATAAATAAAATAAACACAACTTTCCCATTGAAAGGGTTTTTGAAATATATTTATATTTACAACTTTGAAATTTATATAATAAAAGGTAGAATAGATTACGAAAGAATGTATTGTTAAGACATTTCTTTCTATTACATATTTATAGAGATATCAATCAAAGCGTTTACCACATTATGATTGCAAAGAGGACAGAAACTTCGTACATTTCTTAGCAAGATTTCTGTAGTTATTAATTTTAGGAGGCTTCGGAGAATTCACAGTATCCACAGAAACTCCTTGCATTTAGTCTTCGTCATCGCTGCTATTCAAAATCTTCAGTGGGATTTGCCTGGCTGGATATTGAAAAAACTCTCTGTATTTCGTTTTCGTCATCGTTGTCGTCCTCGTCATCATTGTTGAATTGCTTGTAATTTTCACACGAAGGAGATCCCGTCGGGAAAAAATTCCTCCGGTTCCCGGGACTGCTCGAGCTGAGGACGATGTTTTCCATGCGCAGAAAAGATGACACAATCACAATAAAACAGTACAGATACAGGCCACCTCTAATGTCCATAAAGAACATGGATTTCAATCTTTAACACAAAAATTCAAACTTTAAGTGATTATTGACAATATGAAAGTGCTGTAACTGTTTTGAGAAATACTTAACAAAAATAACTGATCAATTTCCCCTCTTCTCAGCACATTTCGTGTGTATATATAGATAGTCAGTGTGGGTTAACTGATATTCTCAGATCCTTCCTTCCAGTTGCTGGGCAATTCATTGGCATCTGCTGTTTGCCAATATTTAAAATTTTCTTGGATTTTTCCATGAAAATTCACTCACTTGGGTGGGCCTAATAATTTGTTCCCCATTTTTAACGTTTGCGAAGAAAGGTTGCCGGAAGATGCGGAGAAAGAGATTAGTTGTACAGGTTGCGTCTTGCTTGGAAAGAGCTCCAACTACCTAATCCTCCACAAAACAAAAAAAACAAAAAACAAAAATTGTTTTTTTTTGCAAGCTGCCCACTCAATTATATAATTTAATGGGCTCAAACATAGAAAGATACAACCTTATTCACCGACTCTATAAATGGACCACCACCAAAATCTTAATATATCCTAAATGGCACAAGGTGCTTAAGTAAATAGTTCTAAATTAAAACGTGAAATTATGAAAGCCAATGAGAAATGATAATAATATTTTTTTTGTTTTTATAGAATTTGTGTCAAGAAATTGTTTTTTATAAAAATATTAGAATAAAAACAGATACAATTATAACATTAAAGTCGAAAAAAAATTATTGTTTTTTTCTATTTTGTTAATAAAATAAAAATCAACAATGAAATATAAAGATTACTAGAATGCAATTACAAAAAAATATATATTTTATACAATGATATGTATATTTTTTTGGTTTTATAGAATTTGTCTTCTGAATTGTTTTTATAAAAATATTAGAATAAAATCATATGTGTCAAAAATATCACATCAAAAAGAGACATTAACATTTTTTTTTGAGTAAATAAAAGTTAATAATAACATGTAAAGGTTGTTACCATGCAATTCCCTAAAATTGGATATTAAATATTTATGATTTTATTTTCTATGTTTTAAAAAATAAAGGCATGCATGAGTGGGTCTAATGGTTAAGAATGTGTGTTTTCTTCTATGAAGTCAATAGATTATTATTATTATTAATCCCATAAATAACTTTTTTCATCAAGCCTCTTTCACCAATTAGAAAATGAATGAAAAATATACTACCTACCTTGGTAGGTACTAGGGACTAAAAAAGACTTATTGGTCACAACTCTTAAACCCTTTAACATTGAATTTATAGTTAGCTCAAAATCTTAAATATGGTGTTTCTGCTCCACCCATTGTTGATACCATTAACTCTCCTTGAGATGCCTTATTATGATTTTTTCAGCTAACAACCTCTATCCAAAGTTATCACAACCATCATATGATATTGGAATTGGTTGTTCTACAACAATTCACAGAACAAAGGTGAATTGGTTGTCCAACCCATTGGCTTGGATCCTATACCAACTAAATCTAAACTATAGTTCTTTTTTCCATAAAATTAGAAAACAAAAATGGCCTTTCCCATTCCAAACCCTAATCTAAGATTCTAAAACGATGCCCCCTATAATGATTCATGGCACGACACTCGAAACTAGTGGAATCATAGTATAGGGGTGACTTTGATGTATGTAGTGTTGTAGAGTGATCTTTTCTGGACTCTAGGAGACATTTAGAGCCTAAATGTTTATGTATCTTGACTTCAATATGTATTATACTCAATGCCATTTTGTTATAGTCAGTCATAAATGCTTTATATATAAAGAAAATTTGTGTTTTGGGTCTCTATTGCTTTCGATATACATCGATGTACATGTATATATGCTAATTTTTTTCAAAATTGGACATATTATGTATTTTTTAGTTGTTCAACTCTTCAACCCAATTTTCCAATGTATTATGATCCATTCCTACTATGACCTTGGGCCAATTATCATTCTAATATTCACTATAGTAACATAAATCCAACCCCCCCTGTTTCATAAGGTACTCTTCCAACTTCCTCATTAAGATTCAAGGTATTAAAGCATAAATGATCTCAATCTCTAATTATCCATATTATCTTTAATATGGTTTCCTTATTGACTAAATTATGTAGTTAAAAAGCTTCTATTGATATTGTTTATAATCTTACCAATTGAATGCTATCAAGCTTGCTAAAATTTTCATTTAATCAATTTTCATTTCCTTTAGAGGAAAATTATATGAATAAAATGAAGAATTTGAAGAAAAAGGTCTCACCACCCAACCTTTTAAAGTCAAAATGTTTGTATAGATTTGGTGATGGCACCTCAAGGGAAAGGCTTTGTAGCGGAGGTTATAGCAAAGGTTTTCATTGTTATAAGATTGGTCAAATCTCTCAAAAAAACCTCTGCTACAACCTCTAGAAATGGTAATAGATGTTTTAGTGGAGTTTTTTACAAAAATGAATTATAACTAAAAACATTTGGTAGTCGACTATTATTGAGGAGGTTTTTTTACTAGTGCGTTGTATTGAACGAAACACATCGATGCAAACACACATAAAATGTGGGTTGGGCAACACTTACGTGAGAATCGAGTGCTTGAGAAACATAGCGGAAGCTATTCGACCGAAGAACTTTATTTATTCGGTAGAATAACATTTGTTATTCAGCCAAATAACTATAGTTATTCAGCCAAATAATCGATACTTTCTTCATCCGAATAATGTTAACGGTGAACCGTTTAAAATGACAGAGACCTCGAAATATGTGAAAACGCATAGTCGACTGGTAATTTTGTCGGTTGTTCTGAGTTTATTCGGCATAAAAGCTAGGCTACGGCCCACATTGGTCATTTTCTGCTCTGCAGTTGGCTAGTCCCCGCCTGTCTCCCCGCTAGCTGCTGTCGAACCCTGCTTTTTGCCCCTCCTTTTGTCGCCACCCGTTGTCCGTGCCAGTTCTGCCCGCTCGTTGGACCCCGCTTGTCGTCCCTATGTGTTGACGTCGAGACCCGTTGTCTCCTTCGATGTGGAGATACGCCACCCTCATGACGTGGAGATCCACCACCCTATTGGCCTCCTATCGGAGTGGATATCTGCCACCCTTTTGGCCTCCTCTCGACGTGGTTCTATGCCCCCTTTCGGCTCTTCTTGGCATTGTTCTGTCGCCCCTTTCGGCCTCCTCTCGACCTGGTTCTGTCGCCTCTTTTGACATGGATTGTGAATTTGGCATTTGGTGTGGAGTGTACTGCATTTTGTTTGCAGGTAATTCGTGTTTTTGTTGATTTCGATTTTTTTTGTTATATTTATATGTTTATAATTTGTGCAGGTTTTGGTTTCGCTGAATTGGGGTTCAGTTTTGGCGACTGTGTTCGGTTTCATCATTGGGCGTCTATAAACAGGTATGCAATTTGTTAGTTAGTTTATTAATTTTATTTAAGTAAGTTAGTTTCACCATTAGTGTTCATGAACAGAGTTCCCTGTTCATGAACAGAGTTCCCTGTTCATGAACAGAGTTCCCTGTTCATGAACAAATTTCTCTGTTCATGAACAGAGTTCTTTGTTCATGAATAGAGAACTCTATTCATGAACAGGTTCTCTAATCATGAACAGAGAAATGAATATTAGATAAAAAGAATATTCGATGAAATTCGATAAAAAAATACTCTAAATTTGGGTAATTATCTCATAAGTTCGAAGGTTATGCTTTTCATCATTATTTGAAAATGTTTAATAAATTAGAATAGTTGCTGTAAGTAATTTTCATATCAAAGATATTATTTAAAGTTTTGATATAAAATAACAGTTCTTAATTTATAATTGTAATTATTTCTTATAGCTATTAAATTTGGGGATCATCTAAATAAATTCAAGCATATAGATATTTGTTTAATTCCTATAATAAAAAATATAAATAATAGTAACCATTTTTCTAATAGATTAGATTGTTAGGAAGTGCTTTGATCTTCATTCTAAATGAGAATGATTCACCTATTTTTAAATGAGAATTGAATTTGAATTGGAATGAGAATGATTCAACTTAGAGGTATGAGATCCATCTAAATGTAATGGACTCTGTTCATGAACAGAGTTCTCTGTTCATGAACTGAGTTCCAGCCCTTCAATGTTACTTTGCACTACATGTAAGTTTTTAATATTGTCATTGGTTACTGATTTATTGACATAAAGAAGTGTAACATTTCACTTAACATTTAACCATATTGGTTGCATTCATTTAAGACATCAAAAACACTTAAAAGATTGGCACATTAATTCCTCATACATCCAACAATATTAGCTATACTCATTTTAAGAACTATTAGATGATATTAGGTATATCTAGGTTCTTATTTAAGAACTTAGTTTCTTTACCCGTTAGGTCTTAGAATTTGTAGAATTAAAATGTAGAATTTGAATATGTTATGAGTTGATAGTCTGCCTCACCTAAACCTGTCTCACATGAGTCTGCATCATCTGAGTCTACCTACCTTTTCCTTCCTGAAGGTCATTCCTTACTTGAGTCCGCTTAGGGTCCTTACTTGCTTACCTAAATCTGCCTTACCTGAGTCTGCCTCACCTGAGCCTACATACCTGAGTCTTCCTGAAAAGGTCTTGGCTTACCTAGGTCTTCCTGAGCCTACCTCACTTCCCCTGAATCTATCTGACCTAAGTATGCCTGAAAATTTCCTACCTTACCTTAGTATGTCTTAAAGTATTTCCTTACAATCCAGCCTTACAATCCAGTTTATAGATGTAGGAAAGTATCGAAACGATTAAAAGGCAGTGAGTCCACTTAGTAAAAGTGTAATAGGAATGTGAGGCTAACACATATAATAAAATTTTTGGTTGGTAGTTTAAATCAACTCATTGTCTTGTCCCTTTTCCTTAGTTGGAAAATCTGGCCTTCTTCCTTACCCCTCGGCCTTGTTAACATTTTTCATCTCAGCCTGCCATAAGACTCAACACTTTGGGATTCAATTTTGGATCAAACTTGGTGTTGACATTTTCATTATTGAATTCATATGGCAAGCGGGACTAGCTCCCTCCCCCCACAATATATTCTTCTCAAGACTAATCTCTTAGCTGCTAGCAGAAATGATATTTTGTTGGCTGAAACTGAATTTTTGTTGTCTAGATGTCTACAAAATGTTTTCAATTAGATCTCTGAACATGGGACTGATTCACAACTAAAGGTGACTTTATTATTTCCTTTACAGATAGAGGATGATGTTTTACTATTGAAATTCTTATGCAACCTCACATTCAACTTCAAAAATACTATCCATATCAAACAATTGAAATCTTGGATATGAGACTGCTAACTAGCAATTTACCATTTGTCTAAACACTTTCCATCAAAACTAAAGGTACAATATGATATGTAGGGAATCCTTGTTAAGAGGTATTGATATCGAAACATGAGAGTAATATGCCACAGACATATGGAAACATGATACTCACAAATAATTTTTCCGCATTAATAGTGATCCAACAATATTAGTACACCTAGCATTGAGTTCACGATATAGAATTTAGTTGGGATATCATCTAGGTCCTTATTTAAGAACGTAGTTTCTTTAGTAGCTAAGTCTTAGAATTTGTAGAATTTGAATATGTTATGAGTTGATAACTTTTTGTAAATGTAGATATCATATCAAATGGAAAGAGAGGAGTCTTAGAGGCAAAAACATAGGAGGTCATCACGTTCATCGGGAGTTGGTGTCCCAATTGATAATCAAAGGTTGTCGACTTCACCTCAGGATTCAAGCTTATTGTATAGTTCACATTCATCCGATCATCGGTAGGGAAATAAGGGTACATATGATTCCCTTTTATCTTTTGTGGGAGAACGTCGATCTCGATGACCTTCTGTCGGTATGAACATCAATATTTTAATACATGTATAAATTGTATTTTTGTGTGTACACAAAGTTTGTACATGTTTACACATAACTTTGTTTGTATTTGAAGCAGAGCATGGTCGAGAAGAGGCTCGTAATTCTACAGAGAGGGAGGAAGATCGAGCAAGGGAGACAGACGTGGGTGCAGAGCAAGGTTCCCAATAGGCTCGTCATTCTACACAAGGTGACAAAGGTTGAGCTAGGACGCAATATGTTGAACTAGCCGAGGGTTGTACACCCATAACGACTTATCCATCTGATTTACCTGAGGAGCTTCCATGGGAAAGTGGTCTTCAAAAAATGACCCTTGAAAGTTGTAGATCTCACTATGACAAGCTACAACGTGATCTTTCTAGTTTGGATCTCCCTCCAAAGAACAAACAAAGTTTAGAGATGGTTTTGTAATCATTACAAAAATTCTTTGAGGTATATGAGGATCTTGGACCAACAACAGATGGTTTTGTTGATTTGATGCAGAGAAGAAAGACCCAAGTGATGTGTCTAGATAAGTGGGCTGTTGTGAAGGAGAGAGTGACCAGAGATCAGGCCAACTCAATGTTTAATTTCAAAGAGGTCCTAAAGAAAAAAGCATTGAAAGTGCAATATTTTAAGCACCTTGAACTTGCACATCATTTATATGATCAGTTCCTTGCAGCCTATGGTCGGTTTCAATGGAACGATGAGGTTTCTAATTATTTTGCCAAATTTTTTTATGTCGATTTTTTTTTAGGTATGAAGCCAGACTATACTAATATTCATTCTGACTTTTAGTTGGAAAGGGGCGGATGTACAATCGAAAAGGTGCACTTAGAGATCCCACTACTCTTCGACCTCCACCTTAGATATCTCTCCCACTTGGGCTTGTGGCTTACAAATCGGAGATGGATCCCTCAACACAACTTGGGACAACTGCAAGGCATTTTGTTGTTGAAGGTTTAACTTCGACATTTGTCGGAGTTGATGTGGGATTGAGTCGAGAGAGGGATCGAGCCACTATTCGTCAAAATTTTGTTTACAAAACGAATGACGAGTTAGATGGAATGAGCATTGAAGATCTCAAGGATTATGCTAAGGTTTTACGTGATATAGCTTTGGATGTCCTATCCAGTGACACATCAAGTTTAAGACCAAGATCAATTTTACAAACGTATCCGTAGTCTTCTGTGGCAATCATCCCTTTTCTTTGCATTAGTCTTTCATACGCAATACAAAATCATTTATAGACTATCAGCTCATCTTCGAACTGCGAAGATCATCGCTGTCATTCACTGATGACACACAGAAGACTAGACAGCTTTTGATCCCAGCTAATCGCACAAAGCGCAAAGGGAGATCATACGCTACTAATCTCGTACAGACTCTTTACACTTGAGATATCTATTTTTCATATGCCAGTTCACACTAGACGCGGGCATAGAGGATACATAGACCTCGACTCTAAAACTTGCAGATCTCTTGACTTGCACACTTCCGAATGTCCCAAAAGAGACTCGAAGGGCTTTATTTATACAAATTTGAACCGGTCACCCGGTGACCTCTGACTGACAACACACAGTCAAAAGCAAAGATTCAGGGTAGTGAGTGGGGACCACCACTACTATTATCTTGTCCCTTGAATGGTCTAGCAGACATGTGAGGACACGAATACAATACTTCCAACAAACTTTGACATACTGACAAAAGGACAAATGTTCGACAAAATAAAACAATGTGGAACCTATAAATGTGGCCCACCATGCCTTTCAATCATAGGGGTCCCACCCTTTAAGAAAAATACAAATTTCTCGGCCATCACTGAGATCAACGCAACCACATGAGCAATTAAATGGATCCCCGCCAGAGTCTGGATCCCCGTCAGAATCCTTAGGTTCATCGGGTAAGGCATATGGATATAGATTATAATCAAAGCATTGCTCAACATTTGAACCAAACATAACTTTGTTATGTTCACACATCAATTTGCCTTGAAAATTCAATTCAACTCTAAAATTGAGAGGAATCCGTCTGGTGTGAAATTTAGAATCAATCCTATTACCGGCTTGGTCCCTTTTGATAAACTTCTTAGTTGTGTACACAGTGTGTTCAAGTGGCGAATAACGGCCTCCATGGTGTCGTAACTTGAATTTAAACCACATTCGGTTCAGATTAGCAACCTGCATATCAACCTGGAGCTGAAGAATAAAGTTGGCTCTCCTTTGGATCCAATATTTCCTTGGGCAGAATTTATCCAAAAGGATTTCTGTCCATCTTGACCATGTATTGTTGAGTAGATTAGATGGATCTACACAGATAACAATCGCTCTTTCTTCTCTACAAAATTGAAGAATAAGGTTTTATGTTGTCCAGGTAAGATCACCATGTCCAATGTCAGCATACCAAACACCTCTTCCTTCTTCTTCATTATAATCCAACCATACTTCTTGACAACCAATTAGTTTATCTTGTGCCTTTTCTAAGCTAAGAAAGGCATCTTTCTCCCATTTCTCCAAAATTTGGAGTTTAAGTGGGGATTCTTGGATTTGTTTGATAAGCGTTAAAGAGAGGAACTTTTCAGCTTCTATTCTTCTTGCACATTCCAAAGATAGTTTGTGTTCTTCAGGTGTCACCGATTCATCCCAGGGCTTTAAGAGCAACCCTGCCTAAGAATGGCTGAGAGGGGAAGGAAACGGTCTCGCAGGCCCTTTGCCTTTATCCTACTGTTGGGAGCTGGAGGCTCCTGTATGGAACACATTTAGCTGGGGCAAAACTGGAGTATGTGGTTCTTCTCTGGTTAACAGGTCAGCAACACAATTAAGATAACTAGGTTTATATACAATATCAAAGTCAAAATTTTGTAACCACAAAAACCATTTTTAAAATCCTAGAACTATTTTCGGCCATCAAATTTTTATTTTTAAATATCCTAGGAATTATTTCCAAATCAGTCCTAATAAAAAACTTTACAGGTTTAAAAAATAAATGAAACTGATTGACTGTATTTTTATCAGCCATAATTTCTTTATGACTAGAAGGACAATTACGTTCTGCAGATTTGAACGATCCTGAAGCGTAGCCACAAATTTCTTCTTTTCCATCCTGTAATTCAATATGAATCCCACCCCATGAATTATCCAAAGCATCTATTTCGATGATTAGGTGACTAGTTCCTTAAGGGAGAGACAAAGCAGGGAGCTGCTGTACTTTAGTCTTTATGTTCTGGACTGCTGCAGTTATTTTTTGAGACCATTTCGAAGTATTCGTTTTCAATCTTTTCTGAAGGATATGGATATCATCAGCTTGTCCTTTATATAATGGTCTGATATAATTTAGAATTCCCAGGAATCTTTGGAGCTGGACTTTTTCTAGAATCTGATCTGGGAACTGGGAGAAGACTTTCACGACATGGTCTTGAAGAATTACCTGTCCTTTATTAATCTTGAAACCAAGAAACTCAATTTCAATTTTTCCAATTTCCATCTTGCTCTTTGAGAGAACAAGACCATGTTTATAGACTAGATGATAAAATTCCTGCAAATGCTTTAAATTTTCCTGCAAATTCTTGGAGCATATCAGTATATCGTTAATGAAGACTAATGCACATCCCTTTTCTCTGAAAATATCTTCCATCCTCTTTTGAAATTCTGAGGGAGCATTGTTTATCCCAAAGGGTAAGACTTTCCACTGATATTGGCCATTAGGAACAACAAAGGCAGTTTTAATTCTATCTTTAGCATCAATTCCAATCTGATAAAATCCATATTTTAGATCGAACTTACTGAATATAGAACATCCAGCAATTCTCTGCAGAAGGCTAGCTTTATCAGGTAAAGGATACCTGACTTTTTGGAGTGCTGCATTGAGAGGTTTATAGTTTACAACCAATGTGGGTTTACCTCTTTTTATCTCTGAATGTTTGACACTAAATGATCTACAGGCCCAAGGACTCTTAGAGGGCTCAATGAATCCTTTTGAAAGCATCTCTTTTATTTCATTGGCATAGAATTCCCTTTCAGAGGGATACATCAGTCCAGCAGAGGATTTCATGGCTTTGTGTTTTACCAGAGGATCAAAGGGAAGGGAAACAAAATATTTCTCGTTGGTCCAAAAAGCATTAGGGATTTTTGAAGTACAATCCTTTTCTAATTTAGTAGAGATATTGGCCAAGGCATTTTCCTTATGCATTTCTGCATAAGTAATGCATCTTTCCATTTCGAACAGTTTTGCAATGTTTGTCTTAAGGTCTGTTTTCTTAGCAGGGTTCTTGCATTTCGATTGAGCTTCAAAGGATAGGGGACAAGAGATCGAATTTCCATTTATGGTGCAAGTAAACAACATTTTCTTTGTATGCACAGTGATAGGGATGACTCTGTTTAGAAACTCTGAACCTAGAATACAGTCATATTTTATGTTATCTAATCTATTCAAAGATAAAGCATTTAGACAACTACCTACTTGAATGGGGAAATCTGCTACTCTACCTGAAAGCTTTACAGGAGTTCCTTCTATAGCAACTCCATGATCTGAAGCCTTCTCCCAGTAAAATGAGAGGATTGCACCACCTTTTGCTAGATTCATTTGACATCCTGAATCAATCATGCAATCCATCTTATAAGATTTGAACATTGGAGGACAAAACAAAACTTGAATATCCTCATTATGCTCTGGGCTCTTTAAAGCTTCTTCATACTGCCTGCTCATTTCATCATCAGAAGACTGATCTTCTTCCCAGATTGTTCCCTCAAGTAGTCCTTTTAAGTCTTCGATTTCCCTTACAAGCTTTCAAAGGGAACTCTGCTTTTCCTTTATTTGTAATATGAGCATATTTTCTTTGTCTTGTCTAAATTGTTGTCTATCCTCATGTTCTGCTAGATACTGTTTGTATAAATCTGGAGGATTGTAGAATGCAGGGTTATTCTCTTCTGATTGATTTTTTCCTTCTTTTAGTAATGACAATAATCTTTGCTTTTCTTCTCTTAATTATCTTCTGAGAATATATTGAAAAACAGGAATTTTTGAGAGCTGTCGATCAATGGAAGCTATTTGTTGTTGAGGAGACGGTTTAGCTGAAGCTGAAAACATAAAACAAGAAAAATAAAAATATGGAGGTCCTTCACACCCCCCTAAATTTGCTTCCAAAGCACAATCGGAGTCGGAGGAGGAAGAATCCGAACTGGAGGGAGCAAATTTATTTAATTGGATGGAAGAATCTGAATCAGAAGAATTCTCCTCAGGGAGAAACATAATTTCACTTGAAGGATATTGGTGCTATGTACAGGAACAGAGAGCCCACCAGGCTGGATCTAGTTGGGCGAAAAATGCTGCAAGCTTAGGCTTGGATTTATTTTGTGGACATTTACTTGCCCAATGCCCTTTCTTACCACAAATGAAACAATTTTCTTTGTCTGCTCGTTTAGACCTTTTACAGACAAAAGATTTCTGATAAAAAGGGTGGAGAGATTTCCTATGATAAGGCTTATGATCCTTGTGCTTATAAGCTTTGGCAGGATGAAATCTAGGGGCGCTTGTATGGAATCCTTTCATTTTTGGTTTACAGTGGTAGAATTTTTTGTCGAAATGCCCTTGATTATAAGCATCACATCCCCAATCTTGCATCTTTGTCACATCTTTACAAAAACTAGGGGAATACATGGATTGGTGCCTTTTAAAATCTCAACTGAATCTTTTTTCAAGGCAATGTTCTTGCCAGGTTTCCATGATAAAATCATGGAGCTCTTTTATTTCATTGGAACAGAATTCCCTTTCAGAGGGAGACATTAGTCTAGCAGAGGCTTTCATGGCTTTGTGTTATACCATAGGATCAAAGGGGAGGGAAACAAAATATTTCTCTCTGGTCCAAAAAGCATTAGGGCTTTCTGAAGTACAATCCTTTTCTAATTTGGTAGAGATATCGACCAAGGCTTTTTCCGTATGCATTTCTGCATAAGCAATGCATCTTTCCATTTTGAATAGTTTTGCAATATTTGGCTTAAGGTCTGTTTTCTTAGTAGGGTTCTTGCATTTCGATTGAGATTCAAAGGATAGGGGACAGGAGATCGAATTTCCATTTATGGTGCATGTAAACAACATTTTCTTTGTATCCACAGTGATAAGCATCGAGTTTATGAAAGGTTTGTGTACTTTCAATATATTTACTTTTTTATTCATTTTGAATTGAACTTTTTGTTACATTATATCTATGTATGATATTATGCCTTTTTTATGTATAGTAATAAATACATTACGTAAATGTTTATTGGTTGCAGTTTTCTAGAATGTTGAATGAACATAATTTTTGAGTCTCCACTAGTGAAAATGTTGAAAATGTAGAAAATGTAGAAGAGCATCTTGGAGAGGTATATTTATTATTTACATATTTATATTTATGTTTGAAAGATATTTTATCATTTTTTATTTATTTTTAATTTAACTATGGATCTTATTGTTAATTTGACTTATCCATGCAGGTTACTTTAGATTCGAACTTTTTAGATGATTTTCCATCTCTTGTGAGCTAATGATTTTAATTTTTTTTGTTTCGGTTTTAAGTTAATTACTTAATTTAGTTTTTTGGCTTGCACTATGTTTTATTTATTAACAAAATTTAAATTTTAGGGAAGAGAACATATGAAAATTGGCGGTGAAGATATAGGTTCCTTGATGGATGTGGATATTGGCACCGAGGAAATTTGGTTCATAATTGAACTGTTCTCTTGTATATAAGTTTAATATTTTAATTTTTTGAATTTAGTTTAAAATAGTTTAAATAATTTATGAGATTCATAAATTGCTTTTATATATGTTGCATCTTGGGTCTCTTCTATCTATTCAAGGCAAAGGGAAGACTCCAGTGGAGGATAGTGGTGGACTTGCATTTAGAGAATTTGAGGTAATTTTGTTAATAATTGAATTGTTTTTTGATATAAATTTAATATTTTAATTTTTTGAATTTAGGTTAAAATTGTTTAAATAATTTATGATATTCATAATCTGCTTTTATACATGTTGCAGGTTGGTTCGAGTCCAAGGGAAGACCCTAGTGGAGGATAGTGGTGGACTTCCATTTAGAAAATTATTTATATTGCTCTTTTTTTGTTGATATATATATTGTAGTTGTTTTGAACATTGAGGAGCTTTATTTTTGTACATTATACATATGTACATTGAACTCACATGTCCATGAATGTTTTTTTTATTATTATATACATGTATATTGAACTCACATGTTCATAATTTTTTTTTTTGTATTATATAAATGTACATTAAACTTACATATTCTGTATTTGCTTTAAATGATCTAACTTTTATTTTGTTAATTATTTAACATATTTGGTGTGTTAAATGTTTAGAATATGTTTTTGCATGTTTATGAATGTATGTATTATTAAATTTATGTATGTATATATGTAGATGTAAAATATTTCCAGTGTTGATATGTAAATAATGATAGGAATGTTAGAAATGTTAGGGATGAATGTTAGGAAGTTTTAATATGAATGTTATGAATGTTAAATGTTAGGTGTGAATGTTAGGAAGTTTTGATAGGAATGTTAGGAATGTTAAGAAATTTTTGATAGGAATGTTATGGAAGTTTTGATATGAATGTTAGGAATGTTAGGAATGAATGTTAGGAAATTTTGATATGAGTGTTAAGGAAGTTTTGATAGGAATGTTAAGAATGAATGTTAAGATAGTTTTGATAGGAATCTTAGGAATGTTAAGAATGAATGTCGGGTTCATGTTAAGAATAAATTTTAGGAAGTTTTGATATGAATGTTAGGAATGTTAAGAATGAATGTTAGGAAGTTTTGATAGGTGCAATCTAATGTTAGGAATGTTAGGAAGTTTTGATAGGAATATTAGGAATGTTAAGAATGAATGTTAGGAATGTTTTGATAGGAATGTTAATGAAGTTTTGATAGGGATGTTAGGAAGTTTTGATAGGTGAAATATAAATGATAAATTGAATTTTATATAAATGATTCATACTTTCAATTTTTAACTAATGATTCATATTTTCAATGTTCATATATATTTTCTTAGTTGGTGAACTATAGATGTTGCTGAAATCATGGCAAATGAGGATTTAACAATTTTTTGTTTTTTAATCATAAGCAAATATTGCAAGATTGTGAAGCTTATGCTAAATTAGAGCAATGATTTTAGACAACAATTCGATGAATTTTAATCGGTTTGTTGTAAATAATTATTGTTCTAATTTAGTATAAGTTTCACAATCCTAGAATCTTTGCTTGTGAATTCAAAAAAACCAAGTAAGTGGAGGGATGCCTTATTTTTCAGTTTTCTATTGCATCTAACGTGCCAAAAGTGACCCTCATTAACTTGAACATGCCCCATTATCTCCATTTTCCATGATTTCAGTTATGTGAACTTACATAAATGATATTCCAAAAAACACATGGATCATATTTATATGAATTGGTCATCCCACCACAAAGCCAGTAATTAATCAACCCATCTAATGGATAAAGAATAATAATTTCTCATTATTAAGTACATTAGAGAAACATGAAATGGATCAGATGAATACAAAATCTAGTAGGTTTCTCGGTGATTCCCCACTGACATCATTCATTCAAAAGTAAAGATTCGGGGTAGAGTGTGGGGATAGCCACATCCGTTATCTCATCCCTTAAGTGGACTAATAGACATATAGGGACCCGAATAAAGTACTTTACACCGACTTTAAGACGAAATTATACATTAAAGACAACATTTAATATAGCTGAAATATAACATTTTTCATCTTCTTACAACTTTTATTAAAGTTTTCATTACCAAATAATTTTTGAATTCATTTCAACATGCTAAAATACAATCATTTAAACTCTTATTCTAGTTCCCATTCAAGATCATAGTCATAGTTCAAAGAAAAAAATATATTGTACACAACATTTGACATGGACAAAAAAATTGATCAATTCATTTTTGATATAGTTAAAAACATCGCAATGGAATGTCGTCCTCAATTATCCGTTCATGGTCATATTTGGACAGTTTCCATTTTTTAGTTTTTAATTGTTTTTTCGATGAAACTTGTAGCAATTTTATTCGAGATGCACATGTGCTAAATGACTATATTGACAACATATAACATCAGGTTCATAATCCTTAAAGTAGACATAATTTTCAGTCATATCGGTCTGCAGAAAAAAATAACCTTTTAAAATGATGGATCCTCTCTCGTATGTAAATCCGTTGTCATCGTAGTCCTCCAATAACTTCATCTTTCTTTCAGTGCATCGCATCAAATAATATTTCACATTTTCGTTGTTGTCTAAAGGTGCAATCATAGTGAAATCATCTCCTGTGCAAATTACAATTGGTGTTAGGCCTTTTAAATCAATTAAATTGACTATACACATAAGGTGATGGACAAGAATGAATAATCAACAAAAAAGTTGTAAGTTCATTACCTTTTCTAACAAGATTTGAAATTCTATCGCCATCAGATGATATTGCTATTTCTTCTGATTCTAATTCTTCTACACTTGCTATTGGCATTTTCCCCTTTGGATTAATCTCTGTGTGTTTCCAATGTTTTACGTAGTTGTTCATTATATTTTCCCAAACTTCTGTAGATTCAACATTTTCATTGCAAATATGACAAAAGCATGATTGCTTTCTACTATCAAATGCAAACACATTTCAGAAGGATTTTGTTTGAATAGAGTGAAAATATCTAGTCCCATGTATGGTGCTAGCCTCTTATAGTATTGATCTATCTATATCTTGGACCCCAACAAGCCCAAAAATCCTACACAATAAATGATAAATCACAAATGACAACTTTTGATGTTAGTGTACATATACTTAAATGTTAGTGTACATTTTTTTAAATTGACAATTAATATAAATTAAAAAATCGTGTACTTACCTGCGCACATCTTTTGATTGTTAATTATAATCATGGCTTAGATGTAATTTACACCATTGGACAACCTCTGTAGCCAAATGAAATCATGCAGAAGGATGGTTCATTTTCCATCTTCAAAGTGCTCTTCTTACGCATGCTCCTGCACCATCGTGTTCACCTTTTCCATCTCCAGTTTCAATGAAATTTCGACGATGTTTAATGTTCAAGGGTGAAAACGTGAAGCTGGGAAACAATTCCGTGACAATGGAGTGAAAAAAAGAGAGGGCGCGTGGATGAACTGGGGAAAAAAAGTCAACCTCAAACTCTTGGCTGAGAGTTTAAAAAACTCTAGGTCGAGAGTTTTGAGAGTTCAAACTATAGGCCGAGAGTTTGAACCAATCGCCATGTTGTATTTTCAAAAATACTCTCGGATGAGAGTTTGAACTAAACTCTTAGCCGAGAGTTTGGAAGATATTTTTCGACCGAGAGTTTATGGTCAACAAAACCTGCGAAAATATCAGGCATCTTTCTCGAACCTGCATCTTCGGCAAGCCCGAACCCCTGCAAATACCAAGTATTATTTGTCGAACTTGGTAGCAATGAATTCATCTCTTAATCTAGTTTCCAATGATATAATAATTGTTTCATTTCGATTTGAATTACTATTTATTAATAATTTTTTTTAAACCTTATCCCTTAACAATTTTATTACTCTAAAAATCACTTGAAATGAAAACTCAATATCATAACAAAGACAACACCAAAAAATTTGAAATTTCACAGAAATCATAACTAGCTCGTCCTCTTCAAAAGGGTACTTTTAGTTTTTCCAATAAGAGTCATATTTGAAAGAAAATGTGAAGACAAAAACATGTGTCGATAATGCACCATTTTCTAAACATATGTTGTTTCGATAAATAATAAAAAATAGTTCCCAAGTCTTAAAAAACTCAAAATATAGTCCGGGATCAAGTGTAATGTGTGTAGATTATGAGCGTACAATTGTTTTCCCTAAAATTAATAACCATCTATCAAACAATCATTGTCAAAACAGGTCACTCATTATCCATACCTAAAATTTTCAAGTATATGTCATTGGTTGACAACAAATTTGTCCCATGCTATGTCCATAAAAAAAATTAAAAAAAATACAAGTAGAAAGCTAATTCAATACTCTAAAAGCTTTGTGTCTACTTCAAGTTGAAATTCCTAAGGGCGATATGGGTTTGAAGAGGTCGAAGTTGAAAAACATAAAATTTAGTAGTTTTTTTTGTAAAAAACAAGCCAAAATTGTTTCGCAACTTTATGTTTTCACCCTCAATGCTTTATGAAGTCGACATAACCAATAAAATGATCGTGAACATTTAAATTGTCCCTCACATCCATCTGACCATATCCAATGTTCATTGAATTTAACTTCACGTCTTTTTAGTGAATCATAGAAAACATTTTCAATACAACGCTGAACAAAATGTGTATCGTGTGTACGATCATCACTGATATAAAAGTGATATTCTTTAATTCACATATCGATTATCACACGTGCTTTCAATGCCATTAACATCCTGTTGAGAATGTCTATATAGAACATGGACACATGTAATATCCCTCTAAAGATTAATAAATATATATATGTAAAAGCATCCTAAGAAAGGGATAGCAAACAAATGAAGAGATAATTCGTTTCTTTTCATTTACCAAGATCTAAAGGAGCTACATTATTACAATCAAGTTCAAAAGAGGTTGTCCTATCTTTGATGATACTTATAATTAATTATGTAAATATTTATTCGAAAGGTTAAATAATAGTTGGGGTAACTATTATATACATTTATATGAGTATCATATATAATTATGTTATGTACCATTATATGTGAGTTTAATAGTTGTAACAACTATTCGGGTGTTGTATATATATAATCCTTTTAACCAAGAAGTTAGAAGAGAGTTAACTTCTACGGGTTGTATTCTTTTTAAGAAATAACATCTCTATTTGAAAAGGATGATTATATTCTTCTCATACATTTAATATTTTCTTCAATAAACATATGCATCTTAAAAACTCTTGAAACTATCATTGGATTGGCAATTTGGCATATCAATATTAATATCTTAAGTTAAATTGGGAACATGTCCTTGGATTCAAGGATTTTCCACCGCCACTTGTAGATTTAATTATAATGAGGAAATCTCCTCATTAATATCGAATGCTACCACCTAGAAACCCCACGATCTTCACTAAGTTGCTGTTTAATGACAAGCGAACTAGGTGGATGGAGGAATTGCCACTTGGCAATTGATGAACTGGTAGTTGAGACCACGACTACCACTGAGTGTGGATCCCGAATTCCTATTTTAGGAAGAGAAACCAGAGGTGAATGGGGGAAACCACGGGAACGATAGGGAAAGATGTTTTTGGGGAAATTTTTCTTACGGCTGCGAGAGGAAAACAATGGTGGAGCTGCGGCTGGATAGCCTGGGAAGGAAAGATGACCTTGGCTGAAGCATTCTTGATTGAATGCATTAAATTACAGATAAGCGATTCTCTGCTTTCAGATATTAGATGAATCCGTATTTCACTTTGGTTATTTTTAGGTATCTCTTCCTGAATATGTTGCTTCGATCAATTTCTGCTGATGAATGCGTATTTCATTCTAGATCTTTGTTGAGATCACTTTGTGCTGATGAATGCGTATTGCATTCTAGATCTTTGGTGTAGATCAACTTCTGTTGGATGAATCCGTATTGTTTTCTGATTATTATTTGTAATGTATTCAATACAAATGGTAAGCCGCACCCAAATTAATCCTCTGCCCAGCCCGGTGGTCTCTGCGTAGGTGAAGTAATAACCTTTTTGCGCTAAGACATGGGATCGAGGTTTACAGATCTAGAGTTTTAGTTTGTGTTACATTATGAGTCTGCGTTGATCCCTTTAGAGAGTAGTTTTTATCTCTGGAAACGTATGTCTGAGCAATTATATTTGTGCAGAGTGCAGATTCTTAAACCAAGTCGACATTACTTGACCAGATCTTATCTCAAATCCGAGTATTAAATACTTCTTTATATTTTATAGAGCTTTTACCCTTACCCTCAGGCTGAGGCATTGTTTCCCTTAATCAGATACAGCGTAAATGGGTAGGGGGCGTTTAAATAAGATATATAAAAGTTTATCGGGAGGATCCCAATATGGGCACTCATAGAAAGAAGAGCCCATAGGTAGAGGGTTTGGGTAAAATCCTAGAATCATGTATTCAGGCTCATTTGCTGTGGGTAATGCTTGGAGTTTAGCCGCTCCATTTCGAACACTGAACTTAACTTTCAATAGCGTTTGCGTGAGCTATCGCTTATTCAAGTTGATCCACTTACAGCTATCATCCTCAGTAGCAGAAGATTAAGTTGTTTATTCAGTAGATTCTGTTGATCCGGTTGACTACGCTGTTGATTATGACTTTTATAATGCAGTAGATTCTTCTATTTGAGCTCGAGCATATAAAGTAGCAGATGCAGGAGCAGGAGCAAGTTTATAAGCTATATAAAATCAAATTTATATTAATTTGAAGGATATCTTCCTATGCTTAAACTTAGATTCTTTACAATAGCTCTACGTATAACTGGTTCATCAGAGATAGGGCATACTCATAAGTCGATAGTAGATATATCTTTCGTTTCATGAAAGTTTTCTATAAATATTGAGACAGAGTATTATAGGTAAATTTTGTGGTAGTAAGATCTTGTACCGAATAGCGGATACGTATAGTTTTCTAGAAATTCTTTTAATGTTGGGAAAGCACATTGTATATGATACCTAGACATTAGATGGAGGAAGCTTCCCTAAGCATGATACATAGTATTATTTTGACCTTCATTTCATAGAAGCTTTTCTTTAAATGCTGTGACAGTTTTTTTTATCTTGACACGGCCTAATCCCAAATCGCTGCCTCCTCAAGCATAGATGTACACACTAGATCTTGACTAAGTAGTTGCATGGTATGCGTGAAGGTATGTGCTACTAGTTTCTTCATTTTATTCCCAATCTCTGTAATTAGAGATGTAAGTCCTATAGATTGGAAAATCTGAGAACTTCCTTTTAGAACCATGTTTACTCATCGCTTCCAGGAAGCGATCTCTACATATATATATATGATAAGAATGAAATTGTGGTATTTGAAGCGATCTCTACATATATATATATATGATAAGAATGAAATTGTGGTATTTTATATTGCTTACGCTTGGATGAACATGCTAAGTTTTCCGAATGCTGCCAATAGATTAATCCTTGGTTTAAGTGCAAGTTTTCTAGGTATTGTCAATAGATTAGAAATGTGTATGATTCATAGATTTGCTATTTTGGTAAATGAAATTGTAGTACTTCCTATTGCTTACTCTCGGATGAATTACGTGAGTTTTACATTAGTGTGTTGGATGAGAAAAGGTTAGTATTATTCCTTTTCCTATCCTGCATTGTTGATAGAGATCTCGGTATTAACCTGTCGGGTAGGGTTTTGCATAAACCTTTGCATAGGTCATATAAAAGATGAGCCATCTCTGAAAAATGGTTACACCTAAGTTGGGTGTAACCTTGTTGATTTATCATAGACGAGTCTTTATAATATATATATATGTATGTTGTCATTTAGGCTACATGGTCGAGTTTAGTTTTGTTGTAATATGGAATGTGTTGGAAGAGCTTTCAGAGAGGGAGAGAGCCCTCGAGAAGGTGGAAATGAAAGATTACAACAATGATGTTGGAGATTGTAACCCTTGAATTGATGAATAATAATAAGATAAGACCCTCTAGAAAAGTTGGAAGTAAGTATAGTAACATTGGTGTTGCTGGTTGTAAGCTCTTTTTGATAATAAATACAAGATTCGACTCTCCTTTGGTGGACGTATCCCAATGTGATTGGGTGAACCATGTATATCTTGTCTCTCATGTGTATGACTCTATTGTTGATGTCTTGTGAGTAATTCTTGTTTCGCATGTTTATGTTTTAATGATTATGTCTTAAAGTCTTAACTAAGTGTTTATTTATTTCATGTGTGTAGAAATGATTTTTTTGCGAAGACATTTTTGTTATGATAGCATGCCGCTGTATAGTTCCTTTATATATATAATGGTCTCAAAAGAGATCCATGGAGTTGTAATGGTAATACTTAATAACGTGGACAAATTGACTTTTTATGAGAATGTCAAGTATATGCACAAGGATTAATAACCTATTGGTTTTTCTTATAATGTTTTATTGTGAAGGTTCCTTAAGGGAAGAAATTTTAATTTTCACCCAAATACTAACTTGAAAATCTTGGAGATGTCACATATGGTATCAGAGCATAGGTTGCAAACACTCGGGCTAATTGGGATCAATCGTGAAAGATGAATATAAGTTAGTCGAACAAGGAACGGAACTCCATTTTGTAAGACACAACAAATAGAACTTGACTCCAAGGCTCGGCAAGGTAAGCTACAAGACGTCTTGGAAATTGCAAGTAAGTATGTTCCATTTTGATAAAACATTATAATGGCATAGCAATACCTAATTGTGAACATAGAATATGTCTCATTATGTATTTGAACGATATTTTATTGATAGACACTAGACGAAAAATACCTCCTCATACTCTATAATTAGTTTCACTGAATGATTGAAATAATTAGACTATTGGAGTTAAGTCCTTATAGGTACTGGTAAGTGAATATGTTAAAAATTATCCTAGTGTTTAAAGGAGAAGTTTATGTTGGTAAAACTATCCTAATTTTGTTGACTTTTTTAAAACTAAGTAAATTGATTGACCCAGTATTCAAAATTTCCAAATATGAACTTTAGATGGACCATTTATGCAACCCAGATTCGTGAGAAGATCCATTAATTTTTTATTAAAATGTAAAGGGTCCATTAAGATTTATGAATTTAGGATGGTCTTGGAAATTGGTCTTGAATTTTCGACGGTTAAGGCTTTTCTTCATATAAAGTTCTCTTCTCGCAGGTAAGTTTGTAAATTTATAAATACTATTGACCTTAAGGGTAAATGTTGTAATAGTACATACTATAGTAGTAGCCAACGAGAATAAAGAATGTAACTAAGGTATTTAATACCTTCTAGAAAGCATTAATGATGTCGATGATACAAGTTCCATCACAGTGCAAGAGGAATCAACTAAGAATTATAGGTTGATTTTACTCGCTAAAAAAACCATTATTCCAGCAGAAGCGTAGGTATCTAAAAAAAAAAAAAAACCTTTTAGCAAAGGAATTAACTTTAATTAGTGTGAAGTTTCTATGGCTAGGAAATTGTCTTATAATAAAGGAGAACAATTCTTAATAATCTCCTTACTAATTATTTTCATTTTAGTATGTGAGCATCATAGTGTGGTCATGTAACATTGAAGCATGCTTGTAACCGTGCATATAAGTTCAACAAAAGGAGATGGTAAAAGTTACTTGAAAGGTATACATGTGTGTTCAAAATAGTTAATGTGATGCATATGATAACAATGAATGAGTTCATTTTATGTTCCTTATTTTTAGTGTTCTATATTGTGGAAGATGGAACACTTCAGTAGTGGTTCTACGAAGTTGTGTCGAGATATATATTATAGAAGTATATGTGGTATGCATGGGAACCTCGACTCGTTTTCTTCATTTGAATATATTGATTTCATAAGTTATTAAGACAAGTCAACTTGAACTTAGCCTAAGAGGTCCACATAATAAGGAGATATGCGGCCGCCTTTATAACGTATGTATAATCATGTGCGAGTACATATGTATGTAAAACAAGTGTGTTGTTACTTACATAAGGTTAGGGTATACGAAAGATTTATACCTTAATAGGAATCAGATGAGAAATGAAAAGATATAACGTCCTTCCAAATAAGTTATGAGACTAGGAAAATTAGGGTTTTCTCTGGAAGGAAGGAGGTTACTGATGAAATAACCCTCACCGGTTCTTATTATGTGTCGTAAACTATTTTGTTATTTGATTAAGCTGACTTATGATGATGTGGTGTAACATGTCTTGGTGGCATATTTCAGGTTTAGGTTATTACCGAGATTAGTATACAAACGAATGCGTTACTTTGAAGTAGAACATATGATCATGAAAATTCTCCTGGTGAGATAAGTATTCTTGTGTATATTGACGGTTTATTGCTCATCAAAGTTTATGGTTTAATTAATTTCTGATGAGATTGGTGATACCGGAATATGACTAAAAGGTACCAAAAAAATGAATGAGGTAGGAAACGTATTATGTTACAACTTTCATATATGAAAATCCATGAAATTGAAGTTAGCATAGTTCAAAGTAGTAGCATGAAGAAGGATACTTATTATGTCAAGGTTAATAAAGAAAACACCTATATGCTTAGAGGTGAGTTACCATGAGTAAGTAAATATGATATATAGACCTTTATTAATATAAGATGGTTTTTGTGATGAATAGGGGTATTTGACATTTCCAACATGGGTACATACCGGTTTTGTTTACTCACAAAAGCTTAGTAAGAGAAGAATGTTTTATGTATATGATCAAGTATAGATGATCTTTATTTTTTTTGCATAGGAAAAATATATTCTTGCAAATATTTATTTTGTTACTAACAAGTGAATCTGGCAGATGGTCAAAATTCTGTGAAGCTTGTGGAAAGACAAAGAGCATAAATGTTATGCATGGTAAAAAGAGGGTGAGGATTTAAGATACACATCACAATTGCTATTTATTCTTTTAATGTTTTTATAATTATTGTTGAATAAAGAACTAGACCCAAATTGGTCAGAGTAATCTTATGGTTACAAAATATAATATGATGAAATAAATTGATTAAAGTGAAAGAGATTTTTCTAAACTCAAGCAAGGCGGCTTGGGGAAAAATAAATTCCGGGACTCAAGCGAGAAGGCTTGAGGGGAATTGCGTAAAGAGTGTTGAAATTACATTGAAATACTCCCTAAAATGAGGGATTGAACAACCACTAGGATTCTTGGAGAATCGGCTGGCTGTAAAGACCTAGGCAAACTATATAATAATGCATATGCGGGAGGCAGGACGCTGCTTAGTATGCATGAGAGGAAGTATTGCTATGTGAGCACTGAGGTGTTAGGCAAGAAATTCCAAAGGATTGCTGAGTGAGCACTGAGGTGTTAGGCAAGAAGTTCCGAAAGGGATTGCTGTAAGAGCACTTGGGTGTTAGGCAAGAAGCTTCTCGGATCAAGTGAAGGACAAGTTTTGATAAAGTTAATAATCCGCATTCTTGGAAACACAGGATTTATGTGTACTTATGACAATAAAAGCGCAAACAAAGACTATAATATATTCCATAAAATTGCAAACGATATGTTGAAAATAGAAAGGGCTCATTATTATGTTTCTAAAATTTGATTATGGAAATAATGATGGTTTCACGGTTTCTTTTTCCTGTTATTGTATTTGAAAACATAGGTGTAAATGATCGCAACTAGCGGAAATTCATTATGAAAAAGGTCAAATAGAAATGACAAAGCAAGCAAAGGATTACTCCAAAGAAAGGATAAACTACTGAAAAGTATGAACACCGAGGACGGTGTTATTTTTAAGGGGAGGAGGATGTAATATCCCTTTAAAGATTAATAAATATATATATGTAAAAGCATCCTAAGAAAGGGATAGCAAACAAATGAAGAGATAATTCGTTTCTTTTCATTTACCAAGATCTAAAGGAGCTACATTATTACAATCAAGTTCAAAAGAGGTTGTCCTATCTTTGATGATACTTATAATTAATTATGTAAATATTTATTCGAAAGGTTAAATAATAGTTGGGGTAACTATTATATACATTTATATGAGTATCATATATAATTATGTTATGTACCATTATATGTGAGTTTAATAGTTGTAACAACTATTCGGGTGTTGTATATATATAATCCTTTTAACCAAGAAGTTAGAAGAGAGTTAACTTCTATGGGTTGTATTCTTTTTAAGAAATAACATCTCTATTTGAAAAGGATGATTATATTCTTCTCATACATTTAATATTTTCTTCAATAAACATATGCATCTTAAAAAATCTTGAAACTATCGTTGGATTGGCAATTTGGCATATCAATATTAATATCTTAAGTTAAATGGGGAACATGTCCCTGGATTCAAGGATTTTCCACCGCCACTTGTAGATTTAATTATAATGAGGAAATCTCCTCATTAATATCGAATGCTACCACCTAGAAACCCCACGATCTTCACTAAGTTGCTTTTTAATGACAAGCGAACTAGGTAGATGGAGGAGTTGCCACTTGGCACTTGATGAACTGGTAGTTGAGACCACGACTACCACTGATTGTGGATCCTGAATTGCTATTTTAGGAAGAGAAACCAGAGGTGAAGGGGGAAACCACGGGAACGATAGGGAAAGATGTTTTTGGGGAAATTTTTCTTACGGCTACGAGAGTAAAACAATGGTGGAGCTGCGGCTGGATAGCCTGGGAAGGAAAGATGACCTTGGCTGAAGCATTCTTGATTGAATGCATTAAATTACAGATAAGCGATTCTCTACTTTTAGATATTAGATGAATCCGTATTTGACTTTCGTTATTTTTAGGTATCTCTTCCTGAATATGTTGCTTCGATCAATTTCTGCTGATGAATGCGTATTTCATTCTAGATCTTTGTTGAGATCACTTTGTGCTGATGAATGCGTATTGCATTCTAGATCTTTGGTGTAGATCAACTTCTGTTGGATGAATCCGTATTGTTTTCTGATTATTATTTGTAATGTATTCAATACAAATGGTAAGCCGCACCCAAATTAATCCTCTGCCCAGCCCGGTGGTCTCTGCGTAGGTGAAGTAATAACCTTTTTGCGCTAAGACATGGGATCGAGGTTTACAGATCCAGAGTTTTAGTTTGTGTTACATTATGAGTCTGCGTTGATCCCTTTGGAGAGTAGTTTTTATCTCTGGAAACGTATGTCTGAGTAATTATATTTGTGCAGAGTGTAGATTCTTAAACCAAGTCGACATTACTTGACCAGATCTTATCTCAAATCCGAGTATTAAATACTTCTTTATATTTTATAGAGCTTTTACCCTTACCCTCAGGATGAGGCGTTGTTTCCCTTAATCAGATACAGCGTAAATGGGTAGGGGGCGTTTAAATAAGATATATAAAAGTTTATCGGGAGGATCCCAATATGGGCACTCATAGAAAGAAGAGCCCATAGGTAGAGGGTTTGGGTAAAATCCTAGAATCATGTATTCAGGCTCATTTGCTGCGGGTAATGCTTGGAGTTTAGCCGCTCCATTTCGAACACTGAACTTAACTTTCAATAGGGTTTGCGTGAGCTATCGCTTATTCAAGTTGATCCACTTACAGCTATCATCCTCAGCAGCAGAAGATTAAGTTGTTTATTCAGTAGATTCTGTTGATCCGGTTGACTACGCTGTTGATTATGACTTTTATAATGCAGTAGATTCTTCTGTTTGAGCTCGAGCATATAAAGTAGCAGATCCAGGAGCAGGAGCAAGTTTATAAGCTATATAAAATCAAATTTATATTAATTTGAAGGATATCTTCCTATGCTTAAACTTAGATTCTTTACAATAGCTCTATGTATAACTGGTTCGTCAGAGATAGGGCATACTCATAAGTCGATAGTAGATATATCTTTCGTTTCATGAAAGTTTTCTATAAATATTGAGACAGAGTATTATAGGTAAATTTTGTGGTAGTAAGATCTTGTACCGAATAGCGGATACGTATAGTTTTCTAGAAATTCTTTTAATGTTGGGAAAGCACATTGTATATGATACCTAGACATTAGATGGAGGAAGCTTCCCTAAGCATGATATAGAGTATTATTTTGACCTTCATTTCATAGAAGTTTTTCTTTAAATGCTGTGACAGTTTTTTTTTTATCTCGACACGGCCTAACCCCAAATCGCTACCCTCCTCAAGCATAGATGTACACACTAGATCTTGACTAAGTAGTTGCATGGTATGTGTGAAGGTATGTGCTACTAGTTTCTTCATTTTATTCCCAATCTCTGTAATTAGAGATGTAAGTCCTATAGATTGGAAAATCTGAGAACTTCCTTTTAGAACCATGTTTACTCATCGCTGCCAGGAAGCGATCTCTACATATATATATATGATAAGAATGAAATTGTGGTATTTGAAGCGATCTCTACATATATATATATGATAAGAATGAAATTGTGGTATTTTATATTGCTTACGCTTGGATGAACATGATAAGTTTTCCGAATGCTGCCAATAGATTAATCCTTGGTTTAAGTGCAAGTTTTCTAGGTATTGTCAATAGATTAGAAATGTGTATGATTCATAGATTTGCTATTTTGGTAAATGAAATTGTACTACTTCCTATTGCTTACTCTCGGATGAATTACGTGAGTTTTACATTAGTGTGTTGGATGAGAAAAGGTTAGTATTATTCCTTTTCCTATCCTGCATTGTTGATAGAAATCTCGGTATTAACCTGTCGAGTAGGGTTTTGCATAAACCTTTGCATAGGTCATATAAAAGATGAGCCATCTCTGAAAAATGGTTACACCTAAGTTGGGTGTAACCTTGTTGATTTATCATAGACGAGTCTTTATAATATATATATATGTATGTTGTCATTTAGGCTACATGGTCGAGTTTAGTTTTGTTGTAGTATGGAATGTGTTGGAAGAGCTTTCAGAGAGGGAGAGAGCCTTCGAGAAGGTGGAAATGAAAGATTACAACAATGATGTTGGAGATTGTAACCCTTGAATTGATCAATAATAATAAGATACGACCCTCTAGAAAAGTTGGAAGTAAGTATAGTAACATTGGTGTTGCTGGTTGTAAGCTCTTTTTGATAATAAATACAAGATTCGACTCTCCTTTGGTGGACGTAGCCCAATGTGATTGGGTGAACCATGTATATCTTGTCTCTCATGTGTATGACTCTATTGTTGATGTCTTGTGAGTAATTCTTGTTTCGCATGTTTATGTTTTAATGATTATGTCTTAAAGTCTTAACTAAGTGTTTATTTATTTCATGTGTGTAGAAATGATTTTTTTGCGAAGAAATTTTTGTTATGATAGCATGCAGCTGTATAGTTCCTTTATATATATAATGGTCTCAAAAGAGATCCATGGAGTTGTAATGGTAATACTTAATAACGTGGACAAATTGACTTTTTATGAGAATGTCAAGTATATGCACAAGGATTAATAACCTGTTGGTTTTTCTTATAATGTTTTATTGTGAAGGTTCCTTAAGGGAAGAAATTTTAATTTTCACCCAAATACTAACTTGAAAATCTTGGAGATGTCACAACACATATCGAAACTTAGTCAAAATGATAGTATTCACTTTGTATCTCTTTTTGTGCATCAAATGTGTAGTTTTATGCAAAATCAACCACAGACAAATTGTTCCGTGTATAAAACTTTCATGAGACTATTTGAATTGAAGGTCTTTCCATCATGCTCTATGTGAATGCTTAGTGTATTTATAAATTTCACTTTCAAATTTCTTTGGAAAATCTGTCACACATATTTTATCTTCTCACAAATCAATTCTTTTGGAATGTGCATCACTAAAACTTGTAACATAATTGATGTATTCATATCTTCTCTAATCGATGTTACATTTGACAGCGACTGATCATTATCGATAGGATATTTATTGTGGAATAAAACCATATTTCCACAACGATGACAATGTTTTCCATTGACACATTTCTTATTATAAAATACTTCATCATTATTTCTCTCACATAGAGTTTGAGATATGAATTCATGTATTGTGGGCGGAGGTGGTGAATTTGGCCAAAACATTTTACCAAATTCAAGAAATGTGTCATAATATAATTGAAATTGCACATGATAATGGAAACAACAAGTTTCACGTATAGTAATAGGTCTAACATACCATGGTTTTTGTTGCACAAATGTAGTAATTGACATATTAATTCCACGATGATCCGTCTTGAATTTATTGAACAATTGTACTTGTGTCATTTCCATTATATGTTTTGGACGGCTTTCATATACATTTCGTGATACTCTTTGTCATATCACATCCCTTGAATTTGGTGAAACTCAAGCATGTGCCAACCAATAGTTCCGTACAATATCCTTAACACCTTTTCCCATTCTATCTTTGTAAGGTTGTCTACAAATAATTGCCCAGCAAGCAAGTTCATCATTTTCATCTATTTGCATTCTGAATTTGCTATGTTTGTATAATGTCTTTCTTGAGGTTCCAATTGCTTTTGCTAGTTGTGTTGTCAAACATTTTTGTCTAGTACAAGTTGAAAACAATTGTTGTCTGAATTTCTCTACGTGCAACACTAGTATCTTTCTTCCTAGATTTTCCAAATTTTTTTATTGCATTACCTATATTTCTTATCACATTATGTTTCAATTTCGACTCTTTGTCGCCTGTGAATACCCAATAATGGCGTAGCAGCTTCTAACTTCTTGGACACTAATAAACATCTCAAAATTTGTGCTTCTCATGCTATTGAATAATCCTTGAGAATATCATCATAAATTTTTGTAGCATGATATCGTGCAACATGTATGGATATTTTTTCTCCATATCTGTCACAATCAATGTCTTCTAACATTTCATCATCAATGGTGAAAGTACCTATACATCAAGTTAAATTTAATTTAACATATATCCAAAAATACAATTCATTATAAGAAATGAATTTGGAAAATACATGATATATACATACCAGGTCCAATTTCTGGATCGTGAACTTGATCTTCAATATTGACTTCATCGACATTAGCATGTAAATCACTATTTACATCTTCAACAATGGTCTCTTCAACTTCAATTTGTTCTTCTTGTACTCTATTTTCAATTTTCATTTTCCAACATTATCATGTAAATCTGTATTTATATCTTCCAATAATTGTCTCTTGCGTTTTTGCAACCCTTGCTTTTTTGGCATGATATCTGAGTTTTTATTTTTCTCTATTAGCATCGTCATCACGTTTACGATTACATTTTTTTACGGTTTCTCTTACTTCCCATGATTTTTTAATCTATAGATGATGAATTAAAGAATCATCACTTTATAATAAAATAAAAATTATGATTTAAAAACAGTTACGAAATTTATAAAAATATGAACTGAAATTTACTTCACCTTATTTAAATCTTGTAAGAGTATTTTGAATAAAAACTCCTTGAAAATAAATTTCCTTTGAAAAAACCCCTTGAAAAGAAATCTCCTTTAAAAAAAATCTTCTTAGAAAGAAATATAAACTCCTTGACAGTCTCTTTTGAAAAAACCCATTGGAAAAGAATAAGAACACCCTGTAAAGAAATCTTCTTTGTAAAAACCACTGGAAAAAAATACTTCTTTGAAAAAATACCTAGGAAAAAAAACCTTTTTTGAAAAAAACCACTTGGAAAACTACTTTGTAAAAAAAAAACTCCTTTGCAAAAATATCTTGGAAAAAAAAACTCTTTGAAAAAACCCCTTGCAAAGAAATAACTCCTTTGCAAAAAATACTTTGGGAAAACAACTCTTTGAAAAAACTCCTTTCAAATAAATAAAAAGGAAAAATACATCTCCTTTGCAAAAAATACCCTTGAAATAAAAAACTTTTTTGCAAAAATACCTTGGAAAAAAAACTCTTTAAACTGCACTATTTGGAAAGAAACCTTCTTTGAAAAAACAACTTGAAAAATACTTTGTAAAAAAAAAACTCTTTTGCCAAAATATCTAGGAAAAAAAATACTTGAAAAAACCCATTGCAAATAAATAACTTCTTTGCAAAAATACATTGGAAAAAAACTCTTTGAAAAAAACCTTTTGCAAAGAAATAAGAAGTGCAAAAATAACTTGGAAAAAATTCTTTGGAAAAAACCCCTTGCAAATAAATATTTCATTTGCAAAAATACCTTGGGAAAACAACTCTTTGAAAAAAACCCCTTTCAAAGAAATAAGAAGGAAAGCTACAACTCCTTTGCAAAAATACCTTGGAATAAAAACTTGTTGCAAAAATACCTTGAAAAAAAACTCTTCAAATGCACCCCTTGAAAAATCCACTAGGAAAAATACTTTGTAAAACAAAACTCTCGTAAAAATATTTTGGAAAAAACATATTTTGAAAAAAACTCTTGCAGAGAAATAACATCTTTGCAAAACTACATTGGAAAAAAAACTCTTCGAAAAAAACCCTTTGCAAAGAAATAAGAAGGAAAAATACCTTGGAATAAAAACTCATTTACAAAAATGCCTTGGAAAAAAATAAGAAGAAAAAAATACCTTGTAAAAATAAATCCTTTTTCAAAATAAATCTCGTTTGAAAACCCCTTCAAAAATATTTTGACCAGACATATGCCAAAATAAAATGTGCAAAAATAATGAATCTATTTAGTTTTATTTATACAAGTATAGACAACATATATATATATATTTATTATTTGGCGGACGAAAAAGTTTTCCGCGTTTGGTTTTTTGGCCAAACAACCTTTGTTGTAAATAACGATTCCGTTACGGAAAAAATATTATTTGGCAAAATAATTATTCGCCGAATATGCTTTGAGACGTGAAAACTTCATGGTTCTGCATAGTTTTCAGGTTTCTCCATTTCCAGAAGGTAAAAACAATCTCTTACACTACAAATCGACTGTCGAACTTGATACCATTAGTTTTCATCATTGAATATACTTTCCTTATGTATAGATTTTGTTGTGTATAGGTGAGATCTGATATTTTTAATTTTTTTTTTCCTTAACATGTGTTGAGTTTGGTTTCATCTCTTTCAAAATATGGTGAAATAAAAAATCCATAACTTTAAAAATACACCACCAAAAAATTGAAAAAAATATGGTGTAGTTAATTGGCGTGTCTACTTCAAAGGGGTATTCATAGATTTTTTATATTTCTAGTCAATTGAGAGAAAAGTGTCGCAACACAAAATATGTTGAAAATTGACAAGGTTTCCCCATTGATCGAATTCAAAAAATATAATAATTGGTATATAGATCCATTGGTTACAAAATTATAGTCATGCAGTAGTATATTGTGTGTAGATTGTCGTAGCATATTTTTTCTTTATAAAAACAAGTTTACAATGATTTTATGTTCGCAACAAAACATGACTATTTTGTAGTCCTTTCATTTTATAACAACACACTGTCAAACATTTTCCAAATCAACATATCAAATCTCAATAAAAAAATTGAAAAAATTATGAATAGAAAGCTAACATAATTCTCTAAAAGTTTTCTTTTTATTGAAAAGTGAAATTCTAAACAAAAATATTACTTTTGTTTGCCCAATGTTGAAAAAGATGAAAAAATCATATTTATTTTCTCACAAGACCCCCCAAAATAGACACCCATCTTCATGGATTCACCCATATATTAGTGCGTTTGAAAGAAATAAATAAACCAATGCGTATAAAAATTTGAGCACCGTTGCTTGATAATACATATTGCAATGATGCACACAAGTTATTTTAACCAGAATCGATGCTTTATAACAATTGATATGCACCGGTGCTTGATATTAAATGTAGCATTGCTTCTTGTGAACTATTAAAAAGCATTTGTGCTTTATACAAATATATGCACCGGTTCTTTATGTTAAATATCGCACTAGGGCTTACAAAGTATTAAAAAGCACCGGTGGTTTATACCAATATTTCCACTGGTGTTGTATATTAAATGTAGTATTGGTGCGTACGAACTATTATTTAAAGCACTAGTGCTTACTAACTACAACAAAGAATTGCTACTATAAATCAAGGAAAAAACTTTGGTAACGTTGATTGTGACATTGATTGGCACTATATTTTTAAAATTTAACTGTGTGGTTAATATACAGTAGCGCATTGTGGCATGATAATAGAAAAAACCATGAGGCATGCAATGAGTTTTTGATACAAAGAGTGTTTCAATGGTGTGACACTCTTTCGAATGCATCGATATGACAATTTTTGAAATGCACCAATGCGATTAGAATTATCAAAAGCACTGGTGATTATTTTCTATTTGGTGAACAATGACTACTAACATTACACTATAATATCTATATTTTATTTTTATTTTGTTTAATTCCATTATTCATCAAAATTTGAAATATTTTTTTACAGTAGTATTCATTTGAATTTTTATTATTGCATTTGGATATGATGTTTGGATTAATTTGTTATATCATAAATTTTTCATATATATTGTAATATTTAATCATCCATATATTTATTTAGCAATGTAACATTTCATGAAATTGGAGAATGCAACAACAAAAAAAACTTCATTATATATCAATAAGAGGCCCTTTCTCATAGAAAACATGACACCATAAAGTCCACAATAATAAAAATGTCAACATGCACAAAAGTTACACTTATTGTTAACCTATTGTATTTCAGTTAGGCACTATGTCCAATACATTATGTACAAAATGTCTGATTGTCATAGAAAATTATTTCAAATATACAATAACTTGCATTAACATAAAAAATATATGGATCATCATTCGTCACTGGAACTGTTGTCAATTCTTGAGCCACTTTCACGACTTGGGTTATTTGGCCGAATGTGTTTTTACTTCCTTGATTGTTTTCCTCTTCGTGATATTGCACCTACAAACACAAAAATAATGTGTAATGAATGTATCTACATTGACGAGAATAATTACATTGCCGGTAATAACAAAAATTAAAATAGATAATATACATGAATGTAAATTGAAAAGTGACATGTACCATCGAAAGAATTGAGTCTTGAATGACACATATTCTTCAAAACCAAATTTTCGTGCCTTCTTTCAACAAGTATTATGTTGGCACCGCACCATATTTTGTTTCCTACAAGTTTAAAACCATATAAGAAATCATAGATTTAATATAAACGATTTTTTGTGTTCTATTAATTATAAAATGAGAGAAGTAAAACAACATAGATGGCTTACAAATTCCACAATTAATCTTGATATGCCAACATATATTCACAACCCTTAATTAACCCAATGTTAGTCAACTCTTCTTATGTTCCTTGTTTGTATGTTAACACCTGTTTGAAGACATCCAAGGATTGTCGGTGTAAAAAAAATTAAAATGTAAAGATCACAACCAATATGAAATTTTAAGCTATTATAAGGAAATCACAACTACTCGCAAAATTTGTTGTCAACCCGTTTCTCCTTGCATCCCCATCTTATGGGATGAATATGTTCCATTTTGTTTTATTTTCTACAACAAAACAATTTAAAATTAACATTTAATGCTAAATTAATTAATTGCATGTACATAATAGAAAAATTCAATGATTTCATACATTTGAAGCATGTTGTTGTTGAGATGGCTCCTCATACATTGCAATTATGTCTATTTCCTTGACCATCTCCTTGTACACATTTTTGAGATTTTCATAATCTTCTTAAAAATGTAAAATGACATTAAAGTATTTTTAATCTAATATGAAAAATAAATATAGCATAATTAATATAAAAAGAATGCTTTGTAGTAGTAGATACATATTCTATAAAAATATTTTTAGGAATATTACTTTTTGAATGATTCTATTTTGTTGTTGTATGTTTTTGTTATTTCAAATCTGACATGTCTCATCGACCATTGCTCTGGAAACACCTCATTCTTGGACTCATTAGATTGATTTATGTAGTATAAGTGGAAAGTACATCTATATGTTATTCCCACTATATACCCCATAGCTTTATAAAAGCCCCCCCCCCCCCCCTTTCATTAACATCCAGCACCATTCCATATGAGCTGAAGAACAATTCAATATCATTTACATATTCCATAATGTGTTTTTTTTATTATGATGACATTCCCTTATGTTGTTGTCAGTCCCTGCATAAAACTAAAGATATGTGAATTATATTATATGAAACATTAATATAATATTATTAATTACAGTATTATTGATCCAAAATGGATTTGAAAAAGACAATTGACTCCAACATAGGCTCAATGAGGATTGGCACTAGGAACTAGGCAATGAAAGGATTGAGGAGACTACATGTTGATGTGAAGGGCCACATGCCAACATGAATGGTTTTCCACCATGTATCTACGTTGAAAATAAAGAGGCAAACACAACATAATTCAACGATGCATGAATTGTATTAAAAATAGAAAAATAAAGCATGTATGGAAAAATAAAATAAAATAAAATATGAGGCTATGGTTTCATTTCTCAAATGCACACTAAATACAAATAAGCTCAACGAGCATGGGAGAAGTTGAGGGGTCGAGGATGCTTGGATTTCCAACCATCCCAAGTTCATCCATTTCTATAAAGTGATTCCCCCATAACAGGAGTGGGGTTCTTTAGCTGAGAGTGAAATAAATGTTTCCCAAATGCTGATGAAAAGTTCTACCTGAGCACCAGAGAGCTTGTAACCTACACATTGCCAAAATAGAGAGCTTGGTTGAGGCTAATTGAATGTTGGTTTTCCCATTTGGGTTTCTAGTGTAAATAATGTCTTCCTATGAATGATTGGCTCATTTCCTTGTTTTTTTTTTGTGAATTTTGTTTGTGGATGTCTGCAAAATGATTTGGTTGACTTTTAATGGTTCCGTCATGACTAAATAGCTCTAGTAATGGAAATTTTTTACCCATGCAAAGTAGATGTTGTAGTAATGGTTTTTATTTCTCACATTATGAATTTTCTCATTCTTACATCCCTACAAAAACTCTATAAATATCACAATTGATTGTCTAGGGCGAATTAGAGATCAGTGGCTCTCTTAAACTAGCTGTTGATATCCTGTAGGAGTTGCTAACTTGAATTTTGGACTGGTTTTTCTCATATAAGAGAGAGAAAGCCATTTTTTTTTACTGTTATAAGAAATTCACTACATTTTCATCATTGTTGGGACAAATTTACAGTCGTTGGGGGCATTTCACAATTGGCTAGAGGGATTTACAGTCCTTGGGGAATTTTCATCATTGCTAGGACAAATTTACAGTCATTTGGGGCGTTTTCAACGTTTCCTGGATGAATTTATAGCTATTGGGGCGTTTTCATCATTACTGGGATGAATTTACAGTCCTTGGGGGCATTTTTATCATTGTCTAGGAGGAATTATAGATGACTTGGCATTTTTGTGGTTACTGGGGGATTTTAATTAATGTTAGGTTGAATTCTCTTGTGTTTGACTCTTTATTTTCAACTTATATACATGGTGGAAACTCCTTCATGTTAGAATGGGGCCCTTCTATTTACGAATTATTATGTTAATGCAGACAAAGACTGAACTCCCTAGTCCAAATGGTTTGGATCTAGACCCAAACAACACGAGAACACACACCTTTATATAGATTAATCAAATTACTTAAGGATGAAGGAATTACATACCCTTTTACTGAAGGTTGTCCTCGCTAGCTTGAATCTCTTGCAGTCTTGCTCCTTATATCGAATAGATAATCTATAGGAGATCCAAAATTAAATAGATCCAAGTGAAAGCTACAAGGTATAATCTGATTAATCTAAGAAAATGACCAAGGATAAATGCTATAAATAAAATACAACATCATGAAACATCCAGGAAAAATCACAAAAATTTAAAATTTTTCTGCATAACATTTATTGCTTATTTAATGAATGCGGAAATAGAACAATGCATGAAATGTTATCTCGCTGTATTAAATTCCATGCCGGTTATTTAAATAAGAATTTGCGACAAACAGATTTCAGCTTATGTCTTGATGTTATCCAAATTTAGTTGTGGTGCTACAATTTTTACGGTTGTTGTTTATGAATGTTGAAGCAACTGTTTGACTAATGTACTTTTGTTTGATTGATGAAGGGGTCCTACGAACGCCCCAAGGCTTACTTAGCATTCGTGTTAACGCATGTGATTTCGTACTTGTGATAGATTTATAGGTAAGAGATTAAAGTTGAGACAAGTATTCAATAGTTTATTAGAGAAGATCTATAATGATCGTATTGCAGTGTTGTACCCAGATTTATTTTGGTTTCCGTTCATGTTGTCTGTATGTAAATGTCTACCTTCTACCTCCATGGCAATATTTGTGGTAATTCTAAGCACAAATGTTTTGTTAACTTGTTTAGGGTTTAAATCCTGCGATGATGGTGTTGGTCTGAATTAATTTATTTACACAATACATTATATTGTTTGTGTGTGTAATGTCTTGAATCCATTCACAATTTGTAATTCTATTCAATGGATTATCTATATGGTTTTTTTTATAATATCTATGGAATTGTTATCAAACCCTTGCAATTAGAGTTTGTTGCCACTTTAACAACTATCACATTTATGTAACGTGAGTTGTGTGCATCGTGATACCCTATGTGGCACTTATGCGTTTGTGCGATACTATATGCACATTATGATTCCTATTCAAACTATGCGGTATGTGTGCATTGTGATACCCTATGTTATACTATACCCCATGAATCTTAAAGACTATTATGCAAATGATATGAGTTATATGAAACCCATATTATATATGTGCAAACAATATGGATTTGTGCACACACATATAGATTATATGCAAATATTGTAATACTATGCGATAGGTGAAATCTATGCAAATTATATGGTATGTGGAATATGTGTAACTATGTGATATTGTGTAATATGTGCAAACTTTGGCGCATAACATTGCTATATGCCTTTATAGGCTTGCATAGTTCGACTTTACAATGAGCAATGTATTATGGTATGAATAATATGGTGTTAATGTTAAATGCTACAGGTTGGCAATACCAACACTGCCATGTGCATTAAGTGGACACAACTGCCGAGTTAGTGGCTTTCCATCGTGGTAGGAATATCAAGCTTATTCACGTGCCATTCCTTGGTAATAATTGATATGGTGCTGATGTGTAAACACCTGTGTTCGAAGGTTTAAGAGTTGATTCCTTCGTGGCTCCCTCGTGGCATTTGTAATGATATCGTAATTAATGTGGTAGCTGGTAATTGATACTTCGTAAGATTCCCGATGATCTCCACCTTTGATCTTGGCAGTGTAATGAATGGTATGGGTTAAACCCTACCTTGTATCAATCATCATGTTTATTGTGAGTTTTGGAAAACAATGGGTTTTGGCTCTGCAACTGGCCGACAGGCCAAGGGTTTGTAGGTCTTTCTGTTATGCGTTTTGAGTTGTGAGGCAAGGGTTTTGAACCTGTGACTAATGAAGATTTAGGAGCCGAACTACTTAGTTATTTGTACAGTGATGGATGCTATGGTTGGAAGCTTAGTGCTTGTCTTGATATGTTTTCGATCGTCAAACCTGTTGAGGGTTTTTAAATTGAGAGATTGATTTAAATGAGAAATCAACCATCCGCCATGGTTGTTTTAGGTCTCGACACTGTTTAGTTTGTTTGGAAGTTGGTGACTTGTGTTGGGTTTCATCGTGCCTCGGCATTTGATAGCATGAGAAATATCCACTACTGTTACACCTATCTAGTGATTGTTACTGCTGTTGGCCAACTGAATTGAAGGTAATGTGTTCGAGAACTCTTCCTGTAGCTTTCACATTTGACATTTAACGCAGTAGTTGTTGGTTTGTTTAATACTGAGTTTTGTTTTCTTGATAAGATAAATGTTTGACCACAACGTTGATGTGGTTGTTTACAGGGTAACGGTTCGTGGGTGTTCTCCTGTTTGGGCATCATTGGTTGGCTGCAACTATACCAACCGGTAAGCCTCGGCGGTCGCTTTGAAAAATTTGTGTAGATGGGATGATGGCTGACTGTGTGATGTCCTGTGTGTTCTGTTTTGACTTAGAGACTTTCCATAGGGTTTGTAAAATTTTTAGAAGTATTGGGAGGATATGCCTCGACCCATAAGCAACTGCCATGTTTGATTGTGAATACAACAGCTTTAGAAATAGGGATTTTACCCTCAGACTTGGATAATATGATAAATGGTGTTTTCACGACTCTACTGTTATCGTTTTTCTTTTGTGAATGGTGAAAGTTGTAATGTAAATGTATGAAGTCTGTAAAAACGATATGTCTGTTGCTTCAGGTTAGAGAATTCGTATCTAAGAATGGCTTACGGCCTGTATGAAGTTTGTCTATTTGTAAATATGATACTGCGTTTAGGGTTTGATGGATAAAGTTATAGATGAGAAATGTGATGGAAGTCTTTTGGTAACGTTTCTTCAGCATGTAATAACTGTGAAATCGTATAGATGTGTAGGTCTTTCTGTTATGCGTTTTGAGTTGTGAGGCCGGGGTTTTGAACCCGTGACTTATGAAGATTTAGATGTCGAACTACTGAGTTATTTGTACAGTGATGGATGCTATGGTTGGCATCTTAGTGCTTGTCTTGACATGTTTTCAATCGTCAATCCTATTGAGGGTTTTTAAATTAAGAGATTGATTTAAATGAGAAATCAACCATCCTCCATCGTTGTTTCAGGTCTTAGCACTATTTAGTTTGTTTGGAAGTTGGTGACTTGTGTGGGGTTTCATCGTGCCTCGAGATTTGATAGCATAAGTAATATCCACTACTGTTACGCCTATTTGGTGATTGTTGCTGCTGTTGGCCAACTGAATTGAAGGAAATGTGTTCGAAAACTCTTCCTGTAGCTTTCACATTTGACATTTAAAATAGTAGTTGTTGGTTTGTTTAATACTGAGTTTTGTTTTCTTGATAAGATAAATGTTTGACCACAACATTGATGTGGTTGTTTATAGGGTAAGGGTTAGTGGGTGTTCTCATGTTTGGGCGTCGTTGGTTGGCTGCAACTATACCAACCGGTAAGCCTCGGCGGTAGCTTTGAAAAATTTGTGTAGATGGGATGATGGCCGACTGTGTGATGTCCTGTGTGTTGTGTTTTGACTCAAAGACTTTCGATAGGGTTTGTAAACTTTTTAGAAGTATGGGGAGGATATGCCTCGAACCATAAGCAAGTGCCGTGTTCGATTGTGAATACAACAGTTTTAGAAACAGGGATTTTACCCTTAGACATGGATAATATCATAAATGGTGTTTTCACGACTCTACTGTTATCGTTTTTCTTTTGTGAATGGTGAAAGTTGTAATGTAAATGTATGAACTCTGTAAAAATGATATATCTGTTGCTACAGGCTAGATAATTCGTATCTAAGAATGGCTTACGGCCTGTATGAAGTTTGTCGATTTGTAAATATGATACTTCGTTTAGGGTTTGATGGATAAAGTTATAGATGAGAAATGTGATGGAAGTCTTTTGGTAACATTTCTTCTGCATGTAATAACTATGAAATCGTATAGCCGTGTCATGTGTTTCTCTAGACTTGGATATTGTATAATCCTTTGAATTTTGTGAGTAACAATGGATGCGTTCTGTTTAGAGTAGAATTTGGTTTATGTATGAATTGCCGATTACAGGAAATCTCTACGATTTACTAAGATGAAGATTCCTGTGTTAGGGTTTAATGTTGATCCTTGATAAGGTTTGGGCATCGAGTTGGTGTCTACTATTCTTAAATTGATTTAATCTACAGTCATTTGTATCAGCTAAATCTTGAGGATGAAACTGTTAATTTCAACTGTTCGATCTACAGTAATGATTGTTGTGTAAATATTTGGTTTTGATTTCAGGCGTTCATTAAGATACCGAATTTTTTACTAAATCGAGCTATAGGAAAGAATAAAGTGATATTATATTTTTAGCTTGCAAGATAGTGTCATAAGGTCTGTCATGAATTGAAAGATAAGAAACATGTTGTGCTAGTTTTTCTATGTGATGAGAGTTATAAACTCACTGTATTTTATATTGTATGTTTGGTTTCTAAATCTGTACTGTCTGCATATCAATATATCTTTGTCTTCTAAACACTATAGCAGAAAAATAATTTATATAAACATTAGAAAAGAAAAACTATTTATTTCTATACAACTAATATCTATAAATGAAGTATACATTAATGTATATTCTGAGAACAATTAATTATGCAGAAATAACTATGAAAACTCTGAAACATGTATACATAGAAACTTTAACAGTAAACAATAACTTTGAGAAAATGCAATTATTTTATCTTCTCATTCACATGGCTAATAACCTATCAGACTTATCTATCTTAAACTATCTTTGTACTAGAGTACGATGCTATTCCTTTTTGCACGGGGAAAAATGCAGAGATCATTTATTTCATTCATAATTTCTATTCATGCTTAAAACTTGAATCAGAAACTAAAGTATAGGTATATAAATCAGATCTCATTCTGTAAATTAACATACTTGTAAATAAACAGGATTTTATAGTAGATAACAAAACTTTAAAATATACATAAATATATAACATAATTTGAAAATAAGAATAGATAAGATAATAGAACCTGTAAAATATGATAGGGCCAACAAACACCCAAGGCGGCCTGTTCTTCCCAACCTACTTCGGAAGAAGCAACTCAACTGCTGACTTCTAATGAACCCCCGATCCTGATTACTGATCCAATAAATGGGTGGAATCTGTGTAGAAGCAAGGCACTCAAAAATACCTTCTCCACTTGGTATCAACCTCCTGAAATAAAATACCACTCAGCATCAACCGCCTGAACTCAATAAGAGTTTGGAAGACTCACAACATGATCAACAGCATAGCATGTCCCCTCATCAAATCTCTTGGGTGCAAACACAGTAAAACCCCAATGTAAATTTTCTCGTCAGGAAAAGTGATGAACCTCAGTTCAATATTTGATGGCTATTATATAGACTGCCTAGGTCTTTTGGTGGTCAGTTTGGAATAAATGAGCCTCAAGCTCCAGTCCCATCTTTCAGGGCACTATGACCACATTTCAAGGGAGTTGTCCCATACCAACAACTAGTTAGTTGCATCATGATGCTCCCACTTGTCCATTGCCTTCTACCCCAGATTCCATTCCACCTAGTGGACCAGTAACCACTCTTTCTACAGTCCTCTTAGGTGTTTGTCTCCTTATTTATTTATTTAATAATGTGGTAGCTGGTAATTGATACTTCGTAAGATTCCCGATGATCTCCACCTTTGATCTTGGCAGTGTAATGAATGGTATGGGTTAAACCCTACCTTGTATCAATCATCATGTTTATTGTGAGTTTTGGAAAACAATGGGTTTTGGCTCTGCAACTGGCCGACAGGCCAAGGGTTTGTAGGTCTTTCTGTTATGCGTTTTGAGTTGTGAGGCAAGGGTTTTGAACCTGTGACTAATGAAGATTTAGGAGCCGAACTACTTAGTTATTTGTACAGTGATGGATGCTATGGTTGGAAGCTTAGTGCTTGTCTTGATATGTTTTCGATCGTCAAACCTGTTGAGGGTTTTTAAATTGAGAGATTGATTTAAATGAGAAATCAACCATCCGCCATGGTTGTTTTAGGTCTCGACACTGTTTAGTTTGTTTGGAAGTTGGTGACTTGTGTTGGGTTTCATCGTGCCTCGGCATTTGATAGCATGAGAAATATCCACTACTGTTACACCTATCTAGTGATTGTTACTGCTGTTGGCCAACTGAATTGAAGGTAATGTGTTCGAGAACTCTTCCTGTAGCTTTCACATTTGACATTTAACGCAGTAGTTGTTGGTTTGTTTAATACTGAGTTTTGTTTTCTTGATAAGATAAATGTTTGACCACAACGTTGATGTGGTTGTTTACAGGGTAACGGTTCGTGGGTGTTCTCCTGTTTGGGCATCATTGGTTGGCTGCAACTATACCAACCGGTAAGCCTCGGCGGTAGCTTTGAAAAATTTGTGTAGATGGGATGATGGCTGACTGTGTGATGTCCTGTGTGTTCTGTTTTGACTTAGAGACTTTCCATAGGGTTTGTAAAATTTTTAGAAGTATTGGGAGGATATGCCTCGACCCATAAGCAACTGCCATGTTTGATTGTGAATACAACAGCTTTAGAAATAGGGATTTTACCCTCAGACTTGGATAATATGATAAATGGTGTTTTCACGACTCTACTGTTATCGTTTTTCTTTTGTGAATGGTGAAAGTTGTAATGTAAATGTATGAAGTCTGTAAAAACGATATGTCTGTTGCTTCAGGTTAGAGAATTCGTATCTAAGAATGGCTTACGGCCTGTATGAAGTTTGTCTATTTGTAAATATGATACTGCGTTTAGGGTTTGATGGATAAATTTATAGATGAGAAATGTGATGGAAGTCTTTTGGTAACGTTTCTTCAGCATGTAATAACTGTGAAATCGTATAGATGTGTAGGTCTTTCTGTTATGCGTTTTGAGTTGTGAGGCCGGGGTTTTGAACCCGTGACTTATGAAGATTTAGATGTCGAACTACTGAGTTATTTGTACAGTGATGGATGCTATGGTTGGCATCTTAGTGCTTGTCTTGACATGTTTTCAATCGTCAATCCTATTGAGGGTTTTTAAATTAAGAGATTGATTTAAATGAGAAATCAACCATCCTCCATCGTTGTTTCAGGTCTTAGCACTATTTAGTTTGTTTGGAAGTTGGTGACTTGTGTGGGGTTTCATCGTGCCTCGAGATTTGATAGCATAAGTAATATCCACTACTGTTACGCCTATTTGGTGATTGTTGCTGCTGTTGGCCAACTGAATTGAAGGAAATGTGTTCGAAAACTCTTCCTGTAGCTTTCACATTTGACATTTAAAATAGTAGTTGTTGGTTTGTTTAATACTGAGTTTTGTTTTCTTGATAAGATAAATGTTTGACCACAACATTGATGTGGTTGTTTATAGGGTAAGGGTTAGTGGGTGTTCTCATGTTTGGGCGTCGTTGGTTGGCTGCAACTATACCAACCGGTAAGCCTCGGCGGTAGCTTTGAAAAATTTGTGTAGATGGGATGATGGCCGACTGTGTGATGTCCTGTGTGTTGTGTTTTGACTCAAAGACTTTCGATAGGGTTTGTAAACTTTTTAGAAGTATGGGGAGGATATGCCTCGAACCATAAGCAAGTGCCGTGTTCGATTGTGAATACAACAGTTTTAGAAACAGGGATTTTACCCTTAGACATGGATAATATCATAAATGGTGTTTTCACGACTCTACTGTTATCGTTTTTCTTTTGTGAATGGTGAAAGTTGTAATGTAAATGTATGAACTCTGTAAAAATGATATGTCTGTTGCTACAGGCTAGATAATTCGTATCTAAGAATGGCTTACGGCCTGTATGAAGTTTGTCGATTTGTAAATATGATACTTCGTTTAGGGTTTGATGGATAAAGTTATAGATGAGAAATGTGATGGAAGTCTTTTGGTAACATTTCTTCTGCATGTAATAACTATGAAATCGTATAGCCGTGTCATGTGTTTCTCTAGACTTGGATATTGTATAATCCTTTGAATTTTGTGAGTAACAATGGATGCGTTCTGTTTAGAGTAGAATTTGGTTTATGTATGAATTGCCGATTACAGGAAATCTCTACGATTTACTAAGATGAAGATTCCTGTGTTAGGGTTTAATGTTGATCCTTGATAAGGTTTGGGCATCGAGTTGGTGTCTACTATTCTTAAATTGATTTAATCTACAGTCATTTGTATCAGCTAAATCTTGAGGATGAAACTGTTAATTTGAACTGTTCGATCTACAGTAATGATTGTTGTGTAAATATTTGGTTTTGATTTCAGGCGTTCATTAAGATACCGAATTTTTTACTAAATCGAGCTATAGGAAAGAATAAAGTGATATTATATTTTTAGCTTGCAAGATAGTGTCATAAGGTCTGTCATGAATTGAAAGATAAGAAACATGTTGTGCTAGTTTTTCTATGTGATGAGAGTTATAAACTCACTGTATTTTATATTGTATGTTTGGTTTCTAAATCTGTACTGTCTGCATATCAATATATCTTTGTCTTCTAAACACTATAGCAGAAAAATAATTTATATAAACATTAGAAAATAAAAACTATTTATTTCTATACAACTAATATCTATAAATGAAGTATACATTAATGTATATTCTGAGAACAATTAATTATGCAGAAATAACTATGAAAAATCTGAAACATGTATACATAGAAACTTTAACAGTAAACAATAACTTTGAGAAAATGCAATTATTTTATCTTCTCATTCACATGGCTAATAACCTATCAGACTTATCTATCTTAAACTATCTCTGTACTAGAGTACGATGCTATTCCTTTTTGCACGGGGAAAAATGCAGAGATCATTTATTTCATTCATAATTTCTATTCATGCTTAAAACTTGAATCAGAAACTAAAGTATAGGTATATAAATCAGATCTCATTCTGTAAATTAACATACTTGTAAATAAACAGGATTTTATAGTAGATAACAAAACTTTAAAATATACATAAATATATAACATAATTTGAAAATAAGAATAGATAAGATAATAGAACCTGTAAAATATGATAGGGCCAACAAACACCCAAGGCGGCCTGTTCTTCCCAACCTACTTCGGAAGAAGCAACTCAACTGCTGACTTCTAATGAACCCCCGATCCTGATTACTGATCCAATAAATGGGTGGAATCTGTGTAGAAGCAAGGCACTCAAAAATACCTTCTCCACTTGGTATCAACCTCCTGAAATAAAATACCACTCAGCATCAACCGCCTGAACTCAATAAGAGTTTGGAAGACTCACAACATGATCAACAGCATAGCATGTCCCCTCATCAAATCTCTTGGGTGCAAACACAGTAAAACCCCAATGTAAATTTTCTCGTCAGGAAAAGTGATGAACCTCAGTTCAATATTTGATGGCTATTATATAGACTGCCTAGGTCTTTTGGTGGTCAGTTTGGAATAAATGAGCCTCAAGCTCCAGTCCCATCTTTCAGGGCACTATGACCACATTTCAAGGGAGTTGTCCCATACCAACAACTAGTTAGTTGCATCATGATGCTCCCACTTGTCCATTGCCTTCTACCCCAGATTCCATTCCACCTAGTGGACCAGTAACCACTCTTTCTACAGTCCTCTTAGGTGTTTGTCTCCTACTTTATTTATTTAATAATGTGGTAGCTGGTAATTGATACTTCGTAAGATTCCCGATGATCTCCACCTTTGATCTTGGCAGTGTAATGAATGGTATGGGTTAAACCCTACCTTGTATCAATCATCATGTTTATTGTGAGTTTTGGAAAACAATGGGTTTTGGCTCTGCAACTGGCCGACAGGCCAAGGGTTTGTAGGTCTTTCTGTTATGCATTTTGAGTTGTGAGGCAAGGGTTTTGAACCTGTGACTAATGAAGATTTAGGAGCCGAACTACTTAGTTATTTGTACAGTGATGGATGCTATGGTTGGAAGCTTAGTGCTTGTCTTGATATGTTTTCGATCGTCAAACCTGTTGAGGGTTTTTAAATTGAGAGATTGATTTAAATGAGAAATCAACCATCCGCCATGGTTGTTTTAGGTCTCGACACTGTTTAGTTTGTTTGGAAGTTGGTGACTTGTGTTGGGTTTCATCGTGCCTCGGCATTTGATAGCATGAGAAATATCCACTACTGTTACACCTATCTAGTGATTGTTACTGCTGTTGGCCAACTGAATTGAAGGTAATGTGTTCGAGAACTCTTCCTGTAGCTTTCACATTTGACATTTAACGCAGTAGTTGTTGGTTTGTTTAATACTGAGTTTTGTTTTCTTGATAAGATAAATGTTTGACCACAACGTTGATGTGGTTGTTTACAGGGTAACGGTTCGTGGGTGTTCTCCTGTTTGGGCATCATTGGTTGGCTGCAACTATACCAACCGGTAAGCCTCGGCGGTAGCTTTGAAAAATTTGTGTAGATGGGATGATGGCTGACTGTGTGATGTCCTGTGTGTTCTGTTTTGACTTAGAGACTTTCCATAGGGTTTGTAAAATTTTTAGAAGTATTGGGAGGATATGCCTCGACCCATAAGCAACTGCCATGTTTGATTGTGAATACAACAGCTTTAGAAATAGGGATTTTACCCTCAGACTTGGATAATATGATAAATGGTGTTTTCACGACTCTACTGTTATCGTTTTTCTTTTGTGAATGGTGAAAGTTGTAATGTAAATGTATGAAGTCTGTAAAAACGATATGTCTGTTGCTTCAGGTTAGAGAATTCGTATCTAAGAATGGCTTACGGCCTGTATGAAGTTTGTCTATTTGTAAATATGATACTGCGTTTAGGGTTTGATGGATAAAGTTATAGATGAGAAATGTGATGGAAGTCTTTTGGTAACGTTTCTTCAGCATGTAATAACTGTGAAATCGTATAGATGTGTAGGTCTTTCTGTTATGCGTTTTGAGTTGTGAGGCCGGGGTTTTGAACCCGTGACTTATGAAGATTTAGATGTCGAACTACTGAGTTATTTGTACAGTGATGGATGCTATGGTTGGCATCTTAGTGCTTGTCTTGACATGTTTTCAATCGTCAATCCTATTGAGGGTTTTTAAATTAAGAGATTGATTTAAATGAGAAATCAACCATCCTCCATCGTTGTTTCAGGTCTTAGCACTATTTAGTTTGTTTGGAAGTTGGTGACTTGTGTGGGGTTTCATCGTGCCTCGAGATTTGATAGCATAAGTAATATCCACTACTGTTACGCCTATTTGGTGATTGTTGCTGCTGTTGGCCAACTGAATTGAAGGAAATGTGTTCGAAAACTCTTCCTGTAGCTTTCACATTTGACATTTAAAATAGTAGTTGTTGGTTTGTTTAATACTGAGTTTTGTTTTCTTGATAAGATAAATGTTTGACCACAACATTGATGTGGTTGTTTATAGGGTAAGGGTTAGTGGGTGTTCTCATGTTTGGGCGTCGTTGGTTGGCTGCAACTATACCAACCGGTAAGCCTCGGCGGTAGCTTTGAAAAATTTGTGTAGATGGGATGATGGCCGACTGTGTGATGTCCTGTGTGTTGTGTTTTGACTCAAAGACTTTCGATAGGGTTTGTAAACTTTTTAGAAGTATGGGGAGGATATGCCTCGAACCATAAGCAAGTGCCGTGTTCGATTGTGAATACAACAGTTTTAGAAACAGGGATTTTACCCTTAGACATGGATAATATCATAAATGGTGTTTTCACGACTCTACTGTTATCGTTTTTCTTTTGTGAATGGTGAAAGTTGTAATGTAAATGTATGAACTCTGTAAAAATGATATGTCTGTTGCTACAGGATAGATAATTCGTATCTAAGAATGGCTTACGGCCTGTATGAATTTTGTCGATTTGTAAATATGATACTTCGTTTAGGGTTTGATGGATAAAGTTATAGATGAGAAATGTGATGGAAGTCTTTTGGTAACATTTCTTCTGCATGTAATAACTATGAAATCGTATAGCCGTGTCATGTGTTTCTCTAGACTTGGATATTGTATAATCCTTTGAATTTTGTGAGTAACAATGGATGCGTTCTGTTTAGAGTAGAATTTGGTTTATGTATGAATTGCCGATTACAGGAAATCTCTACGATTTACTAAGATGAAGATTCCTGTGTTAGGGTTTAATGTTGATCCTTGATAAGGTTTGGGCATCGAGTTGGTGTCTACTATTCTTAAATTGATTTAATCTACAGTCATTTGTATCAGCTAAATCTTGAGGATGAAACTGTTAATTTGAACTGTTCGATCTACAGTAATGATTGTTGTGTAAATATTTGGTTTTGATTTCAGGCGTTCATTAAGATACCGAATTTTTTACTAAATCGAGCTATAGGAAAGAATAAAGTGATATTATATTTTTAGCTTGCAAGATAGTGTCATAAGGTCTGTCATGAATTGAAAGATAAGAAACATGTTGTGCTAGTTTTTCTATGTGATGAGAGTTATAAACTCACTGTATTTTATATTTTATGTTTGGTTTCTAAATCTGTACTGTCTGCATATCAATATATCTTTGTCTTCTAAACACTATAGCAGAAAAATAATTTATATAAACATTAGAAAAGAAAAACTATTTATTTCTATACAACTAATATCTATAAATGAAGTATACATTAATGTATATTCTGAGAACAATTAATTATGCAGAAATAACTATGAAAACTCTGAAACATGTATACATAGAAACTTTAACAGTAAACAATAACTTTGAGAAAATGCAATTATTTTATCTTCTCATTCACATGGCTAATAACCTATCAGACTTATCTATCTTAAACTATCTCTGTACTAGAGTACGATGCTATTCCTTTTTGCACGGGGAAAAATGCAGAGATCATTTATTTCATTCATAATTTCTATTCATGCTTAAAACTTGAATCAGAAACTAAAGTATAGGTATATAAATCAGATCTCATTCTGTAAATTAACATACTTGTAAATAAACAGGATTTTATAGTAGATAACAAAACTTTAAAATATACATAAATATATAACATAATTTGAAAATAAGAATAGATAAGATAATAGAACCTGTAAAATATGATAGGGCCAACAAACACCCAAGGCGGCCTGTTCTTCCCAACCTACTTCGGAAGAAGCAACTCAACTGCTGACTTCTAATGAACCCCCGATCCTGATTACTGATCCAATAAATGGGTGGAATCTGTGTATAAGCAAGGCACTCAAAAATACCTTCTCCACTTGGTATCAACCTCCTGAAATAAAATACCACTCAGCATCAACCGCCTGAACTCAATAAGAGTTTGGAAGACTCACAACATGATCAACAGCATAGCATGTCCCCTCATCAAATCTCTTGGGTGCAAACACAGTAAAACCCCAATGTAAATTTTCTCGTCAGGAAAAGTGATGAACCTCAGTTCAATATTTGATGGCTATTATATAGACTGCCTAGGTCTTTTGGTGGTCAGTTTGGAATAAATGAGCCTCAAGCTCCAGTCCCATCTTTCAGGGCACTATGACCACATTTCAAGGGAGTTGTCCCATACCAACAACTAGTTAGTTGCATCATGATGCTCCCACTTGTCCATTGCCTTCTACCCCAGATTCCATTCCACCTAGTGGACCAGTAACCACTCTTTCTACAGTCCTCTTAGGTGTTTGTCTCCTACTTTATTTATTTAATAATGTGGTAGCTGGTAATTGATACTTCGTAAGATTCCCGATGATCTCCACCTTTGATCTTGGCAGTGTAATGAATGGTATGGGTTAAACCCTACCTTGTATCAATCATCATGTTTATTGTGAGTTTTGGAAAACAATGGGTTTTGGCTCTGCAACTGGCCGACAGGCCAAGGGTTTGTAGGTCTTTCTGTTATGCATTTTGAGTTGTGAGGCAAGGGTTTTGAACCTGTGACTAATGAAGATTTAGGAGCCGAACTACTTAGTTATTTGTACAGTGATGGATGCTATGGTTGGAAGCTTAGTGCTTGTCTTGATATGTTTTCGATCGTCAAACCTGTTGAGGGTTTTTAAATTGAGAGATTGATTTAAATGAGAAATCAACCATCCGCCATGGTTGTTTTAGGTCTCGACACTGTTTAGTTTGTTTGGAAGTTGGTGACTTGTGTTGGGTTTCATCGTGCCTCGGCATTTGATAGCATGAGAAATATCCACTACTGTTACACCTATCTAGTGATTGTTACTGCTGTTGGCCAACTGAATTGAAGGTAATGTGTTCGAGAACTCTTCCTGTAGCTTTCACATTTGACATTTAACGCAGTAGTTGTTGGTTTGTTTAATACTGAGTTTTGTTTTCTTGATAAGATAAATGTTTGACCACAACGTTGATGTGGTTGTTTACAGGGTAACGGTTCGTGGGTGTTCTCCTGTTTGGGCATCATTGGTTGGCTGCAACTATACCAACCGGTAAGCCTCGGCGGTAGCTTTGAAAAATTTGTGTAGATGGGATGATGGCTGACTGTGTGATGTCCTGTGTGTTCTGTTTTGACTTAGAGACTTTCCATAGGGTTTGTAAAATTTTTAGAAGTATTGGGAGGATATGCCTCGACCCATAAGCAACTGCCATGTTTGATTGTGAATACAACAGCTTTAGAAATAGGGATTTTACCCTCAGACTTGGATAATATGATAAATGGTGTTTTCACGACTCTACTGTTATCGTTTTTCTTTTGTGAATGGTGAAAGTTGTAATGTAAATGTATGAAGTCTGTAAAAACGATATGTCTGTTGCTTCAGGTTAGAGAATTCGTATCTAAGAATGGCTTACGGCCTGTATGAAGTTTGTCTATTTGTAAATATGATACTGCGTTTAGGGTTTGATGGATAAAGTTATAGATGAGAAATGTGATGGAAGTCTTTTGGTAACGTTTCTTCAGCATGTAATAACTGTGAAATCGTATAGATGTGTAGGTCTTTCTGTTATGCGTTTTGAGTTGTGAGGCTGGGGTTTTGAACCCGTGACTTATGAAGATTTAGATGTCGAACTACTGAGTTATTTGTACAGTGATGGATGCTATGGTTGGCATCTTAGTGCTTGTCTTGACATGTTTTCAATCGTCAATCCTATTGAGGGTTTTTAAATTAAGAGATTGATTTAAATGAGAAATCAACCATCCTCCATCGTTGTTTCAGGTCTTAGCACTATTTAGTTTGTTTGGAAGTTGGTGACTTGTGTGGGGTTTCATCGTGCCTCGAGATTTGATAGCATAAGTAATATCCACTACTGTTACGCCTATTTGGTGATTGTTGCTGCTGTTGGCCAACTGAATTGAAGGAAATGTGTTCGAAAACTCTTCCTGTAGCTTTCACATTTGACATTTAAAATAGTAGTTGTTGGTTTGTTTAATACTGAGTTTTGTTTTCTTGATAAGATAAATGTTTGACCACAACATTGATGTGGTTGTTTATAGGGTAAGGGTTAGTGGGTGTTCTCATGTTTGGGCGTCATTGGTTGGCTGCAACTATACCAACCGGTAAGCCTCGGCGGTAGCTTTGAAAAATTTGTGTAGATGGGATGATGGCCGACTGTGTGATGTCCTGTGTGTTGTGTTTTGACTCAAAGACTTTCGATAGGGTTTGTAAACTTTTTAGAAGTATGGGGAGGATATGCCTCGAACCATAAGCAAGTGCCGTGTTCGATTGTGAATACAACAGTTTTAGAAACAGGGATTTTACCCTTAGACATGGATAATATCATAAATGGTGTTTTCACGACTCTACTGTTATCGTTTTTCTTTTGTGAATGGTGAAAGTTGTAATGTAAATGTATGAACTCTGTAAAAATGATATGTCTGTTGCTACAGGCTAGATAATTCGTATCTAAGAATGGCTTACGGCCTGTATGAATTTTGTCGATTTGTAAATATGATACTTCGTTTAGGGTTTGATGGATAAAGTTATAGATGAGAAATGTGATGGAAGTCTTTTGGTAACATTTCTTCTGCATGTAATAACTATGAAATCGTATAGCCGTGTCATGTGTTTCTCTAGACTTGGATATTGTATAATCCTTTGAATTTTGTGAGTAACAATGGATGCGTTCTGTTTAGAGTAGAATTTGGTTTATGTATGAATTGCCGATTACAGGAAATCTCTACGATTTACTAAGATGAAGATTCCTGTGTTAGGGTTTAATGTTGATCCTTGATAAGGTTTGGGCATCGAGTTGGTGTCTACTATTCTTAAATTGATTTAATCTACAGTCATTTGTATCAGCTAAATCTTGAGGATGAAACTGTTAATTTGAACTGTTCGATCTACAGTAATGATTGTTGTGTAAATATTTGGTTTTGATTTCAGGCGTTCATTAAGATACCGAATTTTTTACTAAATCGAGCTATAGGAAAGAATAAAGTGATATTATATTTTTAGCTTGCAAGATAGTGTCATAAGGTCTGTCATGAATTGAAAGATAAGAAACATGTTGTGCTAGTTTTTCTATGTGATGAGAGTTATAAACTCACTGTATTTTATATTGTATGTTTGGTTTCTAAATCTGTACTGTCTGCATATCAATATATCTTTGTCTTCTAAACACTATAGCAGAAAAATAATTTATATAAACATTAGAAAAGAAAAACTATTTATTTCTATACAACTAATATCTATAAATGAAGTATACATTAATGTATATTCTGAGAACAATTAATTATGCAGAAATAACTATGAAAACTCTGAAACATGTATACATAGAAACTTTAACAGTAAACAATAACTTTGAGAAAATGCAATTATTTTATCTTCTCATTCACATGGCTAATAACCTATCAGACTTATCTATCTTAAACTATCTCTGTACTAGAGTACGATGCTATTCCTTTTTGTACGGGGAAAAATGCAGAGATCATTTATTTCATTCATAATTTCTATTCATGCTTAAAACTTGAATCAGAAACTAAAGTATAGGTATATAAATCAGATCTCATTCTGTAAATTAACATACTTGTAAATAAACAGGATTTTATAGTAGATAACAAAACTTTAAAATATACATAAATATATAACATAATTTGAAAATAAGAATAGATAAGATAATAGAACCTGTAAAATATGATAGGGCCAACAAACACCCAAGGCGGCCTGTTCTTCCCAACCTGCTTCGGAAGAAGCAACTCAACTGCTGACTTCTAATGAACCCCCGATCCTGATTACTGATCCAATAAATGGGTGGAATCTGTGTAGAAGCAAGGCACTCAAAAATACCTTCTCCACTTGGTATCAACCTCCTGAAATAAAATACCACTCAGCATCAACCGCCTGAACTCAATAAGAGTTTGGAAGACTCACAACATGATCAACAGCATAGCATGTCCCCTCATCAAATCTCTTGGGTGCAAACACAGTAAAACCCCAATGTAAATTTTCTCGTCAGGAAAAGTGATGAACCTCAGTTCAATATTTGATGGCTATTATATAGACTGCCTAGGTCTTTTGGTGGTCAGTTTGGAATAAATGAGCCTCAAGCTCCAGTCCCATCTTTCAGGGCACTATGACCACATTTCAAGGGAGTTGTCCCATACCAACAACTAGTTAGTTGCATCATGATGCTCCCACTTGTCCATTGCCTTCTACCCCAGATTCCATTCCACCTAGTGGACCAGTAACCACTCTTTCTACAGTCCTCTTAGGTGTTTGTCTCCTACTTTATTTATTTAATAATAATATATTTTGCAAATTACAATCATCGTTGGACACCTGTCCAACATAAAACTTTACAATAAAAGTCATCATAATGTTTCTTAACACAAAATGTTTTCCGGCAAATACGGTATGTTACAAACACCCCCTCTTAAGCTCAACATCGTCCTCAATGTTGCTTATTCATCATCAAGTTCCTCATGGAACAAAATTGGATATGTTGCCTGCATATTACTTTCCAGCTCCCAAATAGCTTCATCAGGGCTAAGGTGCTTCCATTCCACCTTTACCTACCCTATGGTGCGATTCTGAAGCATAATTTCCCTCCGGTCGAGAATACAGTCCGGTTCCACCTGAAAATCTCCTTCGAGTTCCACCTATATGTCATTACAATTCAACACATGAGTAGCATCGTGCACATACTTCTTTAAAACAAAGACGTGAAAAACATTGTGGATTTTTAAATTGTATGGCAATGCCAAATGATATGCAACAACTCCTATCCTTGATAGGATCTCGAATGGTCCACAATACCTTGGTGCTCATGTAGCACAACTCCCAAGCTTCAAAGAACTTTTTTTGGGTTTTACCTTTATAAAAACATGGTCTCCTACCTAAAATTCTCTTTCTGTGCATTCCAAATCTGCATAGCTTTTCTGTCGATCTTGGGAAACTTTTAAGTTACCTTGAACCTGTTTCACGGTTAGCTCCATTTCTTTCAACAAATCTGGTCCTAACATCGATCTATCTACAGGATTATCCCATGAAATTGGAGTACAACATTTTCTTCCTTAAAAAATTTCAAATGGACTTAACTTAGCAGATGCTTGATAATTATTATTGTAGGCAAATTCTACTAAGTGCAAGTAATCTTCCAACTTAGATGGCTGATCTTTAACATATAATCTCAACATAATTTTCAAAATCTAATTTACTCTTTCTGTTTGACCATTAGTTTGTGGGTGGAAAGAAGTGCTGAAATTTAACTTAGTATTTAATCCTTTAAATAGTGTTGTCCAAAAGTTACCGGTGAACTTAGAGTCTTGGTCTGGAATAATTACCTTTGGAATCCCATGCAAGTGAAAAATTTGCTTCATGAAAATATCTGCAATGTTAGAAGCCTTGAAAGTAGTTTTAACATGAATAAAATGAGCAACCTTACTAAGCTTATCAACAACAACCATAATTGAGTCATTCTGCTTCTGATTTTTAGGCAAACCTATAATAAAGTCAATGCTTATAATTCCCCATTTCCATTCTGGAATTGGTAAGGGATACAATAGCCCAGCTGGATGTTGATGTTCATCTTTAATAGTCTGACAGTCAAAGCATCTAGCTATATACTCAACAACTTCACTCTTCATGATAGGCCAAAAGTACTCCTTTCTTAACATAGTTATCATTTTATGATAACCAGGATGCCCTGAATAAGGACTCTTGTGAACTTCATCTAAAATTAGCAACTTAACCTTCAAAAAATTAGGCACATAAATTTTGTTTTTGTATGTTAAGAAGCCCTTTTCATTAATTTTGTAATTTGTTATAAAATTTTCAGATAAATTTTCATCCACTTTATCATGTAATTTTTGGTAATTTTCGTCTTGCTTAATTCCTTCTTCGATCTGATTTTCCAGATCAGTTTTAAAAGTACTGATTGCTGCCACAAAACTCAATCTAGCATTTTTGCTCAATGCATCAACAACCTTATTCTCCTTTCCATTAATGTGATGGATCTCAAAATCGTACTCGCTAAGGAAAGCTAACCACCTAGCTTGCCTTGCGTTAGGATTTTTTTGATCCAATAAATACTTTAAACCATTATTATCAGTCATTAAAATGAATTTTCTTATGATCAACTGATGGAGCCACATTTTCAAAGCATGTATCACGACTGCCAACTCAAGATCATAAGTAGCATAGTTATTTTCATGTATTTTTAACTTCCTTGACTCAAAAGCAATTGCATGACCTTCTTGACTTAAGACCCCTCCAAGTCCTTCGTTGCATGCATCCGTGCATACGACGAAATCCTTATTAGGATCTACAATTTTTAAGATGGGTGCAGTGGTTAACAATTCTTTTAACTTATTAAAACTGTCTTGACATTTTTGATCCCATATAAATTTCTTCCCTTTCTTCTGCAAAGAAGTGATGGGGTTAGCAATTCTAGAGAACCCTTAAATAAAATTTCTATAATAACCCGTTATTCCCATGAATGACCTTACATCAGTTACATCTTTTGGGACAGGCCATTCATTATTTGCTTTAATTTTATCAGGATCAACAAAAATACCATCTTTAGAAATTATATGACCCAAATACTGAATTTTATCTTTATAGAAATCACACTTAGTAAACTTAGCATAAAGCTGATGATCTCTAAGTACTTGTAAAATGATTTTTAAATGTTCGTGATGCTCTTCTTTAGTTTTTTATTAAACCAGGATATCATCAATGAATACCACTACAAACTTATCCAAATATTTATGCAGAACGTTGTTCATTAAACACATGAACACTGCCAGTGCGTTGGTTAGCCCAAAAGACATAACTATGAACTCGTAGTGTCCATAACGCGTTCTGAATGCAGTTTTGAATATGTCCTCGTCTTTTATCTAGACTTGATGATAACCCGACCTTAGACCAATTTTAGTGAATATCTTTGCTCCACGTACATGATCAAATAGATCATCTATGTGGGGTAAGGGATACCGGTTCTTAATTGTCATTTTATTAAGCTGACGGTAGTCAATGCACAAACGCATGGTACCGTCCTTCTTTTTAACAAATATTACTGGTGCTCCCCAAGGGGACACACTGGGCCTTATGTAGTTTTTATCTATTGATTCTTTCAGTTGAGAATTTAACTCATTTAACTCTAGAATATTCATCCTATAGGGTTCCTTTGAGTTTGGTACCGTACCGGGTACTAACTCAATCATGAAATCAAGTTCTCTTTTCGGAGTTAATCCTGGAATTTCTTCCGAGAATACATCAGAAAAGTCCCTAAGGATGAGAATATCCTCTAGTTTTAACTTGTCTTCTTTAGATGTACATTGATCATTAACAACATTAACAACAAACAATTTACAACCTTTTCTAGCAGCTCTCTTTACTTGTAAGGAAGAAATATGTCTTACGGAAATTTACCTATGAATTCATTTTATTGTTTCTAAATTACCTTCATTATTTATACAAGTAAAAGATTTATCATAACAATTCAATATAACTCTATGTTGTTCAAGCCAATCCATGCCTATCAACAAATCATATGACCCTAAGGGTAAAACGTTCAGATTAACTTGCGTTTTCAGCAGATTTAAAAATACTTCACAATTCTTGACATAATCTGTAACCTTTCTTTTAGTTCCTGTTACAAGCTGAACTAACCATGCATTATCAAATTTTGTTGTTTTCAACTTGCAACAGTATAGTAAAGTAGGTGAAATATAACTTAAATTTGCACCTGGATCTATTAAAATAGAAATAGACTTGTTTTGTATCATACCTTCAATTTCGACCATGGATGTTTGATGGTCCGCATGACTGTTCTCCAATGCTGCATTTATCCTGGGCATTTCTCTTGCGATATCTCCAACTGTAGGTTCTGCTTGCATAATGTGAATATTTTTGGCTGTCCTTTCGTTGCGTGGGCAATTTGCTCTCTTATGTGCTCCGCCACATTCATAGCACTTTATGGGTCCTTTCTATTCAGTATACTTATTTTTATTGGTATGATTATTATTATTAGGTACATTTCTTGCAATAGTAGAGTTCTGAGATGTATTATTCCAATAATTATTAGGAAAATTTTTGTTATTAAAATTTTACTTAAAACCTCCAGCATTCTGGTTAAAATTCTTCTTTTTATAATCATATTGATTAGTCGTACTGTTCTTCCAGCCAGTAGTTCTTTCTCTTTTTCTATTTTGGTCAAAATAAAAATTTGCCTTCCTCATGGCTTCTTCCAAAGTGGAAGGATTATCATACTCAATACGATATTTAATATTAAAAGGTAAACAACCGAGAAACCTTTGAACTTTAGGATTTTCCTCAACCATGTAGGGTATGTACCTCAGCAAGCTAAGGAACTTGTTGCATGGTTCTTTCATGTTCAGTGTACCCAACTTTAAATCGTAAAACTCTTTTGACTTATCTTCAAAGTATTGTTCCGACAAAAACTTCTTTTTAAACAAACTTTTAAACATAGTCCAAGTTACTTCTTTTTCTTTTATGCTCTTCATTCTTTTAAGATCCTGCCACCAGATATTTGCGTTCCCAGTCAAATTGTAAATAGCCATCTTGGCTTTCAGTTGAAAAGAGTAGTCATAAATATTAAAGTACTTTTTCATTCCAGACAGCAAAGCTTCTGCTGTCTCACCCTTCTCACTTTCGCCATTAAAAACAGGTGGTTTAATATTTTTAAATTCCCCAGTAATCTGCTCATGATGCTTATGTTTTCTCTTTTTAGAGCAACATTCACTGTTAGTGCTATCATAATTTATGTCTTCATTACTTGAATCAGATTTAGAGGATGAGTAACTATTCCTTTTATCATTTCTTGTTTTCTTATGCTTATGTTGGTGGGACATTATTTCAGAATCAACCCTCAATTCTGATTTTCTGCCTCTTTCATCACTGCGACAGTTTCCTTTTAAATTTTGTTGTAACTCTTCCTGTACCTTTAGGATCCATTCATTTTCTTTTTTAACAGCTCTTAACTCATATTTTAAATCCTGTACAGTGCATAAAATTTCAGAACACTAGTTATTTAACTCAACATAAATTCCTTCAATGTTATTATGATTAATACATTCATTACAAGGAGATCTATCCCTTGCTGATTCCTCTAGTATTTCCATACCTGCAATTAAAGGTCAATCTATTCTGTGGAAAAATAAAATAAAATTACAAAATTTAACATGAACTTTCTAATTTATTTTTCTGTTTGCGCGCATGAGCCTCAATCAGGCCTAGAGTTTGAACTTGCGCTCTGATACCACATGTAACATCCTGGAAAAATCACAAAAATTTAAAATTTTTGTATGTGACATTTATTGCTTATTTAATGAATGAGGAAATAGAACAATGCATGAAATGTTATCTCGTTGTATTAAATGCCATGCCGGTTATTTAAATAAGAATTTGCGACAAACAGATTTCAGCTTATGTCTTGATGTTATCCAAATTAAGTTGTGCTGCTACAATTTATACTGTTGTTGTTTATGAATGTCGAAGCAACTGTTTGACTAATGTAATTTTGTTTGATTGATGAAGGGGTCCTACGGATGCCCCGAGGCTTACTTAGTATTCATGCTAAAGCATGTGACTTTATACTTGTGACAGATTTACAGGTAAAAGATTAAAGTTGCGACAAGTATTCAACAGTTTATCAGAGAAGATCTATAATGATCGTATCGCAGTGTTGTACCCAGATTTATTTTGGTTTCAATTCATGTTGTCTGTATGTAAATGTCTACCTTCTACCTCCGTGGCAATATTTCTGGTAATTCTAAGCACAAATATTTTGTTAACTTGTTTAGGGTCTAAATCCTGCGATGATGGTGTTGGTCTGAATTAATTTATTTACACAATATATTATAATGTTTGTGTGTGTAATGTCTTGAATCCATTCACAATTTGTAATTCTATTCAATGGATTATCTATATGGTTTTTTTAATAATATCTATGGAATTGTGATCAAACCCTTGCAATTAGATTTTGTTGCCACTTTAACAACTATCACATTTATGCAATGTGAGTTGTGTGCATCGTGATACCCTATGTGGCACTTATGCATTTGTGAGATACTATATGTACATTATGATTTCTATTCAAACTATGCAGTATGTGTGCATTGTGATACCCTATGTTATACTATACCCCATGAATCTTAATGAATATTATGCAAATGATATCAGTTATATGCAACCCATATTATCTATGTGCAAACAATATGGATTTGTGCAAACACATATAGATTATATGCAAATATTGTAATACTATGCGATAGGTGAAATCTATGCAAATTATATGGTATGTGGAATATGTGCAACTATGTGATATTGTGTAATATGTGCAAACTTTGGCGCATACCATTACTATATGCCTTGACAGGGTTGCATAGTTCGATTTTACAATAGGCAATGTATTCTATTATGAATAATACGGTGTGAATGTTAAATGCTACAGGTTGGCAATACCAAGACTACCATGTGCATTAAATCGACACAACTGCCGAGTTAGTGGCTTTCCATCGTGGTAGGCATATCGAGCTTATTCACGTGCCATACCTTTTTAATAACTGACCTAGTGCTTATGTGTAAACACACTGTGTTCGAAGGTTTAAGAGTTGATTCCTTTGTGGCTCCCTCGTGGCATTTGTAATGATATCATAATTAATATGGTAGCTAGTAATTGATACTTCGTAAGACACCTGATGATCTCCACCGTTGATCTTGGTAGTGTAATGAATGGTATGGGTTAAACCCTACCTTGTTTCAATCATCGTGTTTATTGTGAGTTTTGGCAAATGGTGGGTTTTGGCTCTGCAACTGGCCGACAGGCCGAGGGTTTGCAGGTCTTTCTGTTATGCGTTTTGAGTTGTGAGGCCAGGGTTTTGAACCCGTGACTCATGAAGATTTAGGAGCCGAACTACTCATTTATTTGTACAGTGATGGATACTATGGTTGGCAGCTTAGTGCTTGTCTTGATATGTTTTCGATTGTCAAACTTGTTGAGGGTTTTTAAATTGAGAGATTGATTTAAATGAGAAATCAACCATCCGCCATGGTTGTTTTAGGTCTTGGCACTGTTTAGTTTGTTAGGAAGCTGGTGACTTGTGTGGGGTTTCTTCATGCCTCAACATTTGATATCATGAGTAATATCCACTAATGTTACGCCTATCTGGTGATTGTTGCTGCTATTGGCCAACTGAATTGAAGGTAATGTGTTCGAAAACTCTTCCTGTAGCTTTCACATTTGACATTTAACGCAGTAGTTGTTAATTTGTTTAATACTGAGTTTTGTTTTCTTGATAAGATAAATGTTTGACCACAACATTGATGTGGTTGTTTATAGGGTAACGGTTTGTGGGTGTTCTCCTGTTTGGGCATCTTTGGTTGGTTGCAACTATACCAACCGATAAGCCTCGGCGGTAGCTTGGAAAACTCTGTGTAGATGAGATGATGGCCAACTGTGTGATGTCATGTGTGTTGTGTTTTGACTCAAAGACTTTCGACAGGGTTTGTAAACTTTTTAGAAGTATGGGGAGGATATGCCTCGACCCAGAAGCAACTGCCATGTTTGATTGTGAATACAATAGTTTTAGAAACAGGGATTTTACCCTCAGACTTGGATAATATGATAATGGTGTTTTCACAACTCTAATGTTATTGTTTCTCTTTTGTGAATCGTGAAAGTTGTAATGTAAATGTATGAATTCTGTAAAAGCAATATGTCTGTTGCTACAGGCTAGATAATTCATATCTAAGGATGGCTTACGACCTGTATGAAGTTTCTCTATTTCTAAATATAATACCGCGTTTAGGGTTTGATGGATAAAGTTATAGATGAGAAATGTGATGGAAGTCTTTTGGTAACGTTTCTTCTGCATGTAATAACTGTAAAATCGTATAGCTGTGTCATGTGTTTCTCCAGACTTGGATATTGTATAATCCTTTGAAATTTGTGAATAACAATGGATGCGTTCTGTTTAGAGTAGAATTTCATTTATGTATGAATCGTTGATTATAGGAAATCTTTGTGATTTACTAAGATGAAGATTCCTGTGTTGGGCTTTAATGTTTATCCTCAATAAGGTTTGGGCATCGAGTTGGTGTCTTCTATTCTTAAATTGATTTAATCTACAGTCATTTGTATCAGCTAAATCTTGAGGAATAAACTGTTAATTTCAACTATTCGATCTACAGAAATGATTGTTGTGTAAATATTTTGTTTCGCTTTCAGGGTTTCGTTAAGATACCGAATTTTTGACTAAATCGAGCTATAGGAAAGAATAAAATGATATTATGTTTTTAGCTTGCAAGATAGTGTCATAAGGTCTGTCATGAATTGAAAGATAAGAAACATGTTGTGCTAGTTTTTCTGTGTGATGAGAGTTATAAACTCACTGTATTTTCTACTGTATGTTTGGTTTCTAAATCTATACTATGTGCATATAAATATATCTCTGTCTTCTAAACACTATAGCAGAAAAATAATTTATATAAACATTAGAAAAGAAAAACTATTTATTTCTATACAACTAGTATCTATAAATGAAGTATACATTAATGTATATTCTGAAAATAATTAATTATGCAGAAATAACTATGAAAACTCTTAAACATGTATACATAGAAACTTTAACAGTAAACAATAACTTTGAGAAAATGCAATAATTTTATCTTCTCATTCACATGGCTAATTTCCTATCAGACTTATCTATCTTAAACTATCTCTGTACTAGAGTACGGTGCTATTCCTTTTTGCACGGGGAAAAATGCAGAGATCATTTATTTCATTCATAATTTCTATTCATGCTTAAAACTTGAATAAAAAACTAAAGTGCAGGTATATAAATCAGATCTCATTCTGTAAATTAACATACTTGTAAACAAACAAGATTTTCTAGTAGATAACAGAACTTTAAAATATACAGAAATAGATAACAAATTTTGAATTAAAGAATAGATAAGACAATAAAACTTGTAAAAGATGATAGGGTCGACAAACACCCAAGGAGGCATGTTCCTCCCAACCTGCTTCAGAAGAAGTAGCTCAACTGCTGACTTCTAATGAACCCCCGAGCCTGATTACTGATCCAGTAAATGGGTGGAATCTGTGTAGAAGCAAGGCACTCAAAAATACCTACTCCACTCGGTATCAACCTCCTAAAATAAAATGCCTTCTCCACTCAGCATGAACCTCCTAAACTCAATAAGAGTTTGGTAGACTCACAACATGATCAACAACATAGCATATCCCCTCATCAAATCTCTTGGGTGCAAACACAGCAAAACCCCAATGTAAATTTCCTCATCAAGAAAAGTAATGAACCTCAGTTCAATATTTGATGGCTATTATATAGATTGCCCAGGTGTTTTGGTGGTCAGATTGGAATGAATGAGCCTCAAGCTCCAATCCCATCTTTCAGGGCACTATGACCACATTTCAAGGGAGTTGTCCCATACCAACAACTAGTTAGTTGCATCATGATGCTGCCACTTGTCCATTGCCTTCTACCCCAGATTCGATTCCGCCTAGTGGATCAGTAACCACTCTTTCAACAGTCCTCTGAGGTGTTTGTCTCTTATTTTATTTATTTAATAATAATATATTGTGCAATTTATAGTCATCCTTGGACACCTTTCCAACATACAACTTTACAATAAAAGTTATCATAATGTTTCTTAACAGAAAATGTTTTCTAGCAAATAGGGTATGTTACAAACACCCCCTCTTAAGCTCAACATCGTTCTCGATGTTGCTTATTCATCATCAATTTCCTCATGGAACAAAACTGGATATGCTGGCCGCATATTACTTTCCAATTCCCAAGTAGCTTCATCAGGGCTAAGGTGCTTCCATTGCACCTTTACCTGCCCTATGGTGTGATTCCGAAGCACAATTTCCCTCCGATCGAGAATACATTCTGGTTCCACCTGTATGTCATTCCAATTCAGCACATGAGTAACATCGTGCACATACTTCTTTAAAACAAAAACGTGAAAAACATTGTGGATTTTTAAATTGTATGGAAATGCCAATTGAAATGCAACAACTCCTATCCTTGATAGGATCTCGAATGGTCCACAATACCTTGGTTCTAATTTAGCACAGCTCCCAAGCTTCAAAGAACTTTTTTGGGGTTTTACCTTTATAAAAACATGGTCTCCTACCTGAAATTCTCTTTCTGTGCATTTCAAATCAGCATATCTTTTCTGTTGATCTTAGGCAACTTTTAAGTTACCTTGAACCTGTTTCACGATTAGCTCCATTTATTTCAATAAATCGGGTCCTAACATCAATCTGTCTACAGGATTATCCATCCACGAGAGATTCTCTCTACAATCTCGTCCAAGCTTCTATTTTTCCATTCCAACGAACAATGTCAAACCTTGCTTAATCGCAATTTTCGACATATTGGAGTGTAGTAGACTGCAAAAAGGCAAGTTGAAAAAATGTCACATGTTGATGGATAGAAACCTGCGACAATGGGAAGTGTTGGAAGTTGTACCATAGAAACCTACGACACTAATCCTGAAAAAGGTTGTTTGGAGGGAAAAACACTCATCTTTTTAACAAGTTTGATTAAAGGTAACTTATGGATTGTCAAAATGTTGAAGGTACATGATTCATGATGAAATTTTCGTGTAACAGATTGCTCCCCAAAGTATGAAATTGGAGTGAAATGATTGTTGAAATACTTTGTCAGATGAAGGTTAAGGACAAGAACCATCGGTCAAAAACCTCTCAACAAATAACAAGGATTGTATAGTACAATGATTTTAATCTCTGAAACAGGGATGACTCATAACATGGTTATTGACCAATACATTGCAAATCCATGATAGTACTAACTCATGATACAACCACTGACACGTACATTGTGGATCTGTACCTACCAATGACTAAAGACAAATCATGGGTACTAGAATACAAGCATATATCCATGATACAATAATAACACATCCATGACCAATACAAAATTGGATATGTGTGACAACACATCAATGAGGTTACCAACATGATGTCCATGTGGGAACCTACTAAAAAAATCTCCATTACAACCTTGGTAAATTACATATTAATAGTCCCCAAGGTCTTCAACCCAAACCTGAAAAAAATACGATTCTATCCATGTGAATAAAGGAATTGACATCGAACATGGTAGAAACCACTTGATTACTGGTCAATGATGCAAACCATTAACAAGTGCGAAGGAAATCAACAATGATGATGATGAATCTCAAGGTATCCCAGTACACTCCAATGAATGTGAATAGAGGAGATGAATTCGAACACTCATGGAATCATCTGATCAGAGGTTAATGATGTGAAGCTACTATCAAAAACTAGGAAGCCTGTTATTGATGGATGTTGGCTCCAAGGTATTGACTAGTTTCCAACTCTAATTCTCAGTTAATTTTTTTATGTCGACACGAACATACTCGTCGAAGGAGGGCCATGATGTATCCCACATCATCGACACAAAACTGACACGGGAAAGTGATGTAAAGAGGTAGATCAAGTGAGCATGAACTGACACAAAGGTGTAATGGAAAATTATGCTAGAGAGGTTATTTTAGGTACATTCGACATGAAAGAAGGCTTAATGACCGCAAAAGGTTGACTCTAGAAAAAGAATTCCTTGAACATTTTATGGTACGACAAGTGACTTGGTAGCATTAAATCAACGATGTAGACACCAATACATAATGCGACATGACTGAAGCATTCCTCAGATGACCCAAAGGAGTGAAATAACTCATGGATCTGGTATGACTAAGCTATCTACCCAACTTTTTGAATGAGATGGAAACAAGTGCTATGTTCAACGATGATAATAAGCTGCCATAAATACAGATTCATATACATTTCCTTTCCCTTATTTCCCTATCATGATTGATGAGTTCCTCTTTACTTTTTAACGAGCTAAAAGAGGGTAAGAAACTCTTGATGTAGCTCACTAAAAGTGAGTCCAATCTCACATGTTTTACGAACCTGAGAAAGGGGGGATTTGGTCCCAAAAAGGGTCCTTTAGTATTTGGTTTAATGATTCCAAAGAAGGAAAACTCAATGATTTTTCATGTTTAGAGTCTTTAAAATACTTAAAGAAGACTCCAAAATAGAATTTTTCGTAAATTTAGTCCCTAAGGCCGAAAAAGTATAAAATGATGCTTAAGAGAACTATTTTAGTCATGTTTGAATATAGTATTAATGTTTTCGTAAATAGTCCAAGTGGTCCGAAAAAGGAGTAAACTATCACCAAAGAGACATTCTTTCAAGTTCTTTTACGAGTGTGAAAGAGACAAGTTCACTCGGTAATCTTTTCATGTTTATGGAGTCTAAAAAGAGCTTAAAGGTGACTCCAAAGAGTTCATTTTTCATATAACTAGTCTCATGAGGTCGAAAAAGGGATAAACTATCACTCAAAAGATGAATTTTTCATGGTTGATAACTGAGTACGAAAAAGGTAAAAAGTAAACTTGGCACAATTCCTTTTTCGTAAATAGTCTAGTGAGGCTGGATAAAGAGATAAACTTATACTCATTAGACACACATTTTTCCTTACTTTTAGCTAGCATGACTATGGTATCAAAAGCACTAAGAATATTTTTCATGTTTTAACAAGAGCACAAAAAAGTAAAAATAAATATCAAAAACTTTTTCATGTTTTAACTAGAGCATGAAAAAGTAAAAAGTAATCTCAAAACCACCTTACTATTTTTAACGAGCTCGAACACTAGTTGGAAGAATTCTTAGGGTATCTACTTCATTTTTTAACAATCTTGCAACATATAATGAACTATGCTCGAAATGATTGTTTCATTTTTTAGCAAACTTGAAGTTGAAAATAAACTATGCTCAGAATGATGCCCATTGATGGATTCCTTCCCAACATGATGTCTAGAGGTTGGTACTTCGAATTATACCCATTAATGGATTTTCTCCCAACATGATGTCCATAGGTTGGAACTTTGCCCCTAGCATTATCAACAAAATCTAGCAGCTTAAATCCAATATGATGTCTATAGGCTGGAGACATGCCCGTCAAGATTCATTTCATCCACCGACTCTTCTGATTCACCAAACATGACTCGTGGTTACTACTAGATTTGAAATTATAAATCACAATAGATCTTGGAGCTAAGTACACCTCACAAAGAAAGAATGAGCAGAAAAGATGAATTACAGTGAAAGTTGCAGTAAAAATGAGCAGATAATTAATCATACATGAGAACTCAGATAGGAACAGAATAAAGTCACATGATTCAATAATCAGTATATTCAACAATGATGTTACAATTGAGAGAATTTGAATCACCTAGGAGAATTCGATTCTTAATCTATCTAGCATAGGAATTGTCACCTCTATCAGTGCTCTGGAGCTCCCAAACTCAATTAAACTCAACCAAATCTCAGTTAATTGAAGACACAATCAATTAACTAACCAAGAGGGGTGCATTAGTGAGTTTGGCATGAAAATCACTTAGCAAAAGGGAACATGAGACCACAAATAGTGGCTATCGGTGCATAAACCCCCCACAAAAGTCAGCTAACTTGGGTGGATTGAACTAGAACAATATTGAGTTGGCTCCTAAAATGTAGGGAACTGACTCAGGTGGTCCTAAAATGATTCATGCAGGGTGCATGAGGTGGCTGATGGATCCTAGATGACATCTGCACACCACTAGGGGGGGAATTACATCATCAACTACTAGGAAAAAAGAAATAATGTTAAGTAGGAAAAGGGTGGCGTATTAATTTTCCTAACACCCCCCCTTAATCCAAACTTGGACATCCTGGGCCCTGGTTGCTGAGACCAAAGGTTACCCATACAATCAAATAAATGATAAAAGAGTTGTTCATGAAACAAACGAAATGGGGAAAAAAATCATGGAAAAAATACCCCCGTAAAAAAGAACAACATGGAACTCAAACATCCTTCACACTAAGAAGAGAAGGAAAAACTTTCCTAAGTGAAATTCTTTGTAAAAATGTAGGAAATATGCTCCTATGTAGGATATTGATGGAGGTGTTGGATCTAGATCTGGATTTGGATCTGCTCCTCTGATGTAATTCCCACTATGTCGAAGCAATATTTTCCAAAACAAGTATTTCAGGAACCCTTCTTGTTACTAGATCGAATGACTCATTGCAGTCCAAATCATGAACCTTCGAGTACCTTTTGTCAATCAATCGAGATTTGTACTTGGTTTTATATCCATCATGGAAAGTCTCTTTGAATGATTGTGGATCAATACCCACCATCATGTAGCACTTCTTTGAGAGAAGTGGATATGTATGATATAGTGCAAGGTTTGCATGATACTGAGATTTTTTTGTTCTGTAGTCAGATGGATCCCCAACTATGTTCCCATCAGCTTCAAGGACTTTGTGAGCCCGATATTGGCCTTGGCCATGGATTGGGAGTAGGTACTGGATCTAGATATGGATATGTTTGAAGTTCATACTCAACATCAAGATCTTGGTACTCATCTTCATTAGAAGAGACATCATCCTAATTTTCATCAAATGCCAATGGAGTAGGTAGAGAGTATGACAAAAAGTCAGAGAATTCATATGCCTTTGAGGCATGGTTTGCAAACGCTTTTGCTATAATCTTCCCAAAATGTATCTCTGCAATCTCAACTGTGTCAAGACCAAAGACAAGTTTCTTCAGTGAACCTGTGTGAGTCATCTGATAAACAAACAACAAAATTGTTGACAAAGGAGGCACAAAAAGAACATTTTTGAACTTTCCATGCACCAGATGTATTGTGCCCTTCCCTTCAACAGAGATCTGAGAATTATATCCCATGTGAATAATCGGACCATCATTGATATCTAGAGAAGAAAATGATTCTTTGGAGGAAACCATGTGGTTGGAGGCTCAAGAATCTATGAGGAAGGATTTTGATTGTGTGAATCTAGCCTTCAGTGCATGGCATCTCTCATGATCATATGTCTCACTTCTAGAATCTGTCTCCCTTGCTCCTTCTGAGAGGCAAATGCTGTGATGTTCAAGAAGTTTGGTCATTTGATCTATCTTCTTCTTCATGCATGAACTCTCTGGACGGTTTCCTTTCTTGCAATAGGAACACTTGGTATGCTAAAACCTATGTTGTTTATCCTTCTTGGGGTTGGAGGCTCCTTCCAATGGATTATACTTTGCATTATTCTTGGATTCAAATTGCTTCTCTTTACCCTTGTTCTTCCCTTTTGCATTCGCACTTTTTGACTCCCTAGCCATAAGAGCCTTATTTTTGGAGGCTTGCAAAGCACCCATATGAATATGTTTGTTTTGTTCTTAGATGAGAGATTTGATAGGAGGGAATTTTTCATCCAGGAATTGGAAATCTCCTTGAATGGAAGGTAGAAACAAATATAGAAAACTCCATACCAAGCTTGCTTAGAATGGATAGCACCAACTGCTCATCCTTCTTCTCAATGCCACATTGTTTTCATTTCATTACCAAAGATTTGAATTTAGAAAAGAATTGTTGTATAGTTTCAAAAATGTTGCATCGAAGAGAAATTAACTCATTCTCTAGAATATGACCCCTTAGCCCATCTTGTTTGCCAAAGAGGGTCTCCAACTTCAACAAAACCTCTCTTGGATTCTTCAATCCATCAAAGTGGAAGAGTAGATCTCTAGAAATATGAATACACATGAAACCAAATGCTTCGTCCAATCGATTCAGATACTTGGACTTCTCAACAGCTGATGTAGGGGCATCGAGACCCAAGCAAAAAAATTGAAGTTGATCGACAGAAGAGGGTCGAACAAGGGGATTTCCGATGACCACTGGTGCGAGGGAGACTGGAAGTAGAAGCCATGTAGTCGAGGAGGAAGTTGTCGAAGTATGGTCGATAGGAGTAAAGGTCGACATCGACAGGAGCGGAAGTCGAAATTCCACAAGAGGTCGAACATCGACATCGACGAAAGTGGCAAAGGCCAAGCGAGGGGGATGAGGTAGACTAGCAGTCGTCGAGACTAAGTGAAGCTGAAAAGTTAAGTCAAGGAATGACAAAGAACAAAATGGTATACATGTCAAAAAGGACATTGATAGCAATGACAACTGTAGAAAATTCAGAGAGGTGCATAATTCAAAGGAAACATACCTACAACCTTTGAGGATTGTTGAGGAAGTTAATGCAAGTTAAGAAGGTGGTTGAAATGAGGCCAAGTGTTTCCACAGGAAGAGGTTGTGCAAGATAGTCAGGGGGCGCTGGCAACTGTAGGATCCATCGGGTCAGAAGTCATGCAGAGGATAAAGAAGGACGATGGGGGAAACTAGTCAGAGTGGACGTCGGGAACTACAACAAAGCAGAGTAGAAGAATGGTATGGAGGCACTGAGGGGGGATCAATCATTCTTTCATTCAATGGAGGATCGGAAGAAGGAGAGGGTCACACAAAGGGAGAAACACACTGAGTGAAACAGAGATTTACTTCTGTATATTATAATAGGCTAAGGCCGACTTGTTTATTGATTTGTATGTAACGTTGTAATTAGTTCGAGTAATAGAAACCAAATTCTTGGAATTCTAGTTCAGTTCTAGTCTATCTGAGCATTTGTGTGATTGAATGTGTGTTATAGTTAAGCAAGAAGGTATGAACAACCCACCCTTGCATTAGGTGGTATCAGAGTAGCATAATCCTATGAACATGAAGAGCTTGTGAGTGCGTGAACAACTCCAGCTGTAGTTGGGTATATTTGTGCGCAAATGGTGAAAGTCCAGTTGCGATTGGAAGAGAGGAGATTTCAGGTACGGCTGAAAGAATGGAACGAAGAGGTGTAAATTTCTGTGGTGTAGGACGAAGAGCACGAGATGCAGGAGTTACAGTTGATCATGAAATGTTCGACAAGTGCATGCGAACAATGAGAAGTTTGACCAATGAGATCGAAGCGATCAAAGAAATCCAGAGATGTGGATGCATTCCCGATGTACTTGACCATAGTGACGAAGTAGTCGAGGAAGTGGCAACTCGGGAAGCAGTGGAAGAAGAAACAGAAGATAAACTCATCAAACTACTGACAGAGATGAGGGGTAATACAAAGATTGAAGTATGTACCTACTCAGGAAGTCTGGATCCAGAAGACTTGATAGACTAGTTCATATATATGGATAAATACTTCAACATAGAGAAGATAGAGGATCCTAAAAGGGTTAAAAATGCATGTATGAGGTTGAAGGGTCATGCCTCGTTGTGGTGGGACAATGTATAGGCTGACAGAGTCAAGAAAGGAAAGGAGAAAATCAAGTCTTGGGACAGAAAGTTTTCCAAGATGAAAGGGAAGTTCCTACCTAGCGACTAAGTGATTTCCTTGTTTAGGAAGTTACAAAAATTTTGACAGAAAGAGATGACCATGAAGGAATACACAGAAGAGTTCTATAGACTTTCAATTAGATCCGATCAAACCGATGAAGGTGAAGAAGCAGTCGGTGGATATGTGAACAACTTGAAATATGTTATACAGGATGAGTTAATCCCATCGAGGTTCAGAGCGGTTGGTGACACCTACCAGCTGGATTTGAAGACAAAGGAAAAATTGTCAAGAAGAACCACGTCGACTATAGGAAGGATGACTGGTCAAGGTGTGAACACTGTTTCCGTGAAGGGAAAAAGTAGCGGAACTAGGAGAGAAGTCATCGAAGATGACCAATGTGCAGAAGGGACAATGACCAGAAAGAAAGCATAGGGAAACCAAGGGGAAGGTCGAGAGACCCACGGTCGGGGTGATTTTTGTCAAAATGGTCCAGCAAAAAAGAAAGGAGCTGGAAGACCAGCTATAGTCTATTATAAGTGTCGCAAAGTGGAAGACAAAGCTTATGAATTCCCAGAGAATATACACATAATAGAGGAGTCGAAACCCAGATGTGGATGATATGACCAAGGTGTTGAGAAGACGGATTCGACATCTGAAAGTAGTGAAGATGGTAGAGGAAAAATTTGAAACATGACGGCCAGGAGAAAGTTGGTCGAGAGAAACCAGCGTGAAGAGAAGGATGCGGCACAATGAAAGGCCATCTCTCAGACCAAAGTGTTGATCGCCGACAGATAATGCAAGACCATTGTCGATGGTGGAAGTACAGATAATTTAGTGTCGATGGAGGTCATCAACAAGTTGGGTTTGAGATGTCAACAACACCCAAATCCATACAAGATATCCTTGTTACAGAAAGGACATCATGTGAAGGTAACCAGACAGTTCCTGATCAACTTTAAATTTGGGAAACTTGAAGACAATGTATTGTGTGACATAATCCCAATGGACACTTGTCATCTGTTGTTAGGGAGGCCATGGAAATATGATCGGGAGATGATCTATGATGGTCGAGCCAGCATAGTCACAGTGTGGAAAAATGGCACGCAGAGGATGTTGAAGCCAAAGTAGAAGGATCACACCAACTGCAAGTAGGGGGAAAGAAACTATTGGGAAAAGCAACTGATGATGTGCTCAATGAAGGAATTCCCAGCAGAGGAAGAAAAATAGTCGGGATGTTTCACCATCATTCCGAAAGGACCATGTGTCGAAATGTTGATGACGAAGAGAGTTCTAGTCGAAGTTGAAGAAATATGCGACAAGTTTAAGAGCATAATGGTTGATAAGGCACCGATGGGATTTCCACCGACGAGAAGCATATCCCATTAGATCGACTTGATTCTAGGATTGATTTTTCCAAACAAGGCACTACATAGAATGACTCTGACAGATGGTCAGGAACTCAATCAAGAAGTCCAGGAGCTTCTTGACAAAGGGTTGATCAGAGAAAGTCTAAGCCCATGTGTGGTACCAGCTGTACTAGCACAAAAGAAGGGTCGAGAATGGAGGATGTGTACAGACTCTAGATTTATCAACAATATCACGATCAAGTACAGGTTTCCATTGCCAAAGATGGATAACTTGATGGATTGCTTGAGTGGAGCAAGATACTTCACCAAGATTGACTTGAAGAGTGGATATCACCAGATCAGGGTGAGAGAAGGCGATGAATGGAAGACAGTCTTCAAGATGAAGGAAGGACAATATGAGTGGTTAGTCATGACCTTTGGATTGACTAATGCACCCAGTACATTCATGCGATTTATGAACGAAGTATTGAATACATTCTTGGGAAAGTTCATCGTAGTGTACCTACACGACATCTTGATATTCAGTCAAACCAAAGTCAATCATTTGGAGAATATTTGACAAGTGTTGCAGAAGCTGCAGGAAGAGAAGCTGATGGTGAACCTACATAAGTGCTTCTTCATGAAGGAAGAACTAGCGTACTTGGGATTTGTAATCTCGATTAAAGGGTTAGGGATGGACCCATAAAAGGTGAAGACTATAATGGAGTGGTCAGAACTGACAAGCACGACAGGAGTGTAGAGTTTTCATGGACTTGCTAGTTTCTATAGGAAGTTCATCAGAGGATTTAGTTGAATATGTGCACCATTGAAAAAGTGCATGAAGAAAGGGGAGTTAAAGTGGACAGAAGCTGCCCAAAAATCCTTCGATAAGTTGAAGCAGAAGGTGACAGAGAGCCCGATGTTAGATCTCCCAGATTTTGACAAAGTTTTCCAACTCGATTGCGATGCGAGTGGAAAGGAAATTGGCACAGTGTTGAGCCAGGAGGGCCGACCAATTACATTCTTCAGCGAAAATTTGGATGAAGCAAAGCGGAAATATTTGGTCTACGACGAGGATTTCTATGCTATTGTCCAAGCGTTAAAGAACTGGAGGCATTATTTGTTGCCCAAGGAATTTGTATTATACATAGACCACTAAGCGCTGAGGTACTTGAATACTCAGTCGAAGTTGAATCAACGACACATGAAGTGGGTTGAATTTTTGTAGAGATATACCTTCATGTTGCAACATAAGTTTGGAAAGTCGAACAAAGTTTCCGACGTGCTGAGTAGAATATTCGCATTGTTGAACATGACAATAGTTCAGGTGATAGGAATAGAGTTGGTGAAGACAGAGTATGAGACCGATGAGTACTTTGCGAAAGCATGGAAGGATAGTCGCGAACCATGGAGTGTCGACAAAACTCCATACTTGGATTATTTTATCCAAGAAGGATATCTAGTCAAGGGACAACAGTTATGTATTCCCATTGGATCCATAAGAGAGAACCTAATTCGAGAACTACATAGTGGCGGATTAGCAGGTCATTTTGGCATCAACAAGACCAAGGCATTGGTCGAAGAAAATTATTATTGGCCAGGGATGATGGAAGATGTCAGTATGTGGGTATGACAGTGTCGAATTTTCCAATTGGCGAAGGGGAAAAGTCAGAATATGGGCCTATATGCACCATTTCCAGTGCCAAATACCCCATGGGAGAACCTAAGCATGGATTTTGTACTGGGATTACCGAAGACACAGCAGGCTAATGACTCAATATTTGTGGTAGTCAACATATTTTTTGAAAATGGCACACTTTATTCTATGTCGAAAGACAAGTGACGCCACAAGCATTGTTGTACTATTATTCAAGGAGATAGTTAGATTGCATGAGTTTCCGAAGAGTATAACCTTAGACAAGGACACCAGCTTTATGGGTCATTTCTGGAGAATCGTCTGAAAGAAGTTGGACACAAAGTTGCAGTTTAGTTTGGGATATCATTCATAGATTGACGGACAGACTAAGGTAGTAAATAGAAGTTTTGGAAACCTTCTAAGATGTTTGATGGCCGACAGACCCAAGCAATGGGAGAACATGTTGGCGCAAGCAGAATTCGCATACAACAATTCTGTGAATCGGTCGACATGTATGAGCCCATTCAAGATTGTTCAAGGTTGAGGCCCACATGGTGTGATGGATTTGGTTGCGATACCAACGGAGATCAGAAAGAGTGCAGATGCGGAAAAATTTGCAAAGCATATGAAAGAAGTACATGAAGATATACACAAGCGCATTGAGGGCAACGTGGCACACAAGTTGAGAGTTGACAGGAAGAAGAGGCTATAGTCATTCAGTGAAGGAGACTTATTCTATGCACACTTGAGGAAAGAGAGGTTCCATACATGAACATACAAAAAGATGAAATTGAGGAAGATTGGACCATGTGAGATCCTGAAGAATATTTTGATCAATTCTTATGTGTTGTAGTTACCGAAGGAATTGAACATTTATCCTACATTCAATGTCTCAGATCTATACAAATATGAAGAAGGTTCAACAAGCAGTAGTGCGAAAGTGTCGAATATTGACTGGACAGGAAAAATTCTAGGTCGACACGAAGAAAAGATCACCTAAGTAGTGGATGAACGCGAATTCGGACGCACAAGGAGCTCGTGGAAGAAAGAATATTTAGTTCGATGGAGGGATGATGAATTGAATGAGGAAACATGGATTTCAGAAGAAGAATACAGGAGACTGACGGAGCAGTCAATTTCTTTTTCTCCTGGGGAGACTGATGTAGGGACATCGGGACCTAGGTGAAATAGTCAAAGTTGATCATCAGAAGAGGGTCGACCTGAGGGATTGTCGATGACCATTGGTGCAAGGGAGACTGGCAGTCGAAGCCATGTAGTCAAGCAGGAAGCTGTTGAAGTATGGTCAATAGGAGTAAAGGTCAAGATCGACAAGAGAAGAAGTAGAAGTAGTCAAAAGTCGACAAGAGGTCGAACATAGACACCGAATAAAGTAGAAAAGTCCAAGTGAGGGAGATGGGGCGGACCAGAAGTCATGGAGACTAAGTGAAGCCTACAAGTTAAGTTGAGGACTGACAAAACATATAATGGTCGACATGTCAAAAAGGATAGTGATAAGAATGACAACTATAGAAAATTCAGATAGGTGCAGAATTCAAAGGAAACATACCTACATCCATTGAGGGCAGTTGAGGAAGTTAATGGTAGGTAAGAAGGTGGTTTAGACCAGGCTAGGTGTTTCCACAAGAAGAGGTTGTGCAGGATAGTTAAGGGGCACTGACAACTGCAGGATCCGTTGGGTAAGAAGTCGTGCGGTGGATAGAGAAGGAAATCTCATGAAAACCAATCAGAGTGGACCTTAGGAACCTTAGTAGACCATAGTAGAATACTAGTGCGGAGACACAGAGGGGGGATCAATCATTCTTTTGTTCAACAAAGGATCGGAAGAAGGAGAGGGTCACACACATGGAGAAACACATTGAGTGAAACAGAGATTTACTTCTGTATATTGTAACAGGCTAAGGTCGACTTGTTTATTGCTTTATATGTAACATTGTAATCAGTTCAAGTAATAGAAGCCAACTTCTTGGCATTCCAATTCACATCTAGTCTATGTGAGCATTTGTGTGATTGACTGTGTGTTATAGTTAATCAAGAGGGTCTGACCGACCCACCCTTGTGTCAACAACTGCTTAAGGTTCAAACTCCTTTCCCATTGTGACCCTGTATAGTGACTTGTTTTGCAATACCATATGCATATCATCCCTCCAATTAAGATAATTGAAGGGTGTTAGGATTCTAGGAGACAAGAAAGCATTCGAATTCTCCATATGAATTGCTGGAGCGAATACAACTGAACTGATGCACTGAAAAACCTTCAAAATCCTGCGAAATAATAACAATTTTGTAGATAAACTACTACTGAGCACTTCGTTATCACAATAGGCACATTTTATGAATCCTTCACACCTGGCTAGACCTCAAAGGATTTCTCCAATTATGAATTCAATGCAATGGCATGAGGATTTGCTGTGGAAATCTAGAGGATTTTGGTGCACTATTGAAAGCAGCTGCTCAACATACGCTCATTGAAATTTGATACCATGTGAAATTCTAATTCACAGAAGATCATGGAGCTGAGTATACCTCACGGAGAAAGAATGAGCAAAAAAGATGAATTGCAGTGAAAATTGCAGTTAAAATGAGCAAACAATTGATCATGCATGAGAACTCAGATAGGAACAGAATAATGTCACATGATCCAATAATCAGTATAGTCAAGAATGATGTTACAATGGAGAGAATTTGAATCACCTAGTATAATTCAAGTCTCAGTTTGTCTAGCATAGGAATTGTCACCTCTATCAGTGCTTCGAAGCTCCCAAAATGAGTTAAACTTAACCAAATCTCAGTTAACTGAAGACATAATCAATTAACTAACCAAAAGGCGTGAATTAGTGAATTTGCCATGCAAATCACTTAGAAAAGGGCGCATGAGAGAAAAAACAGTGGTTATCGGAGCATAAATCCCCCATAAGAGTCTACCAACTCAAGTGGACTGAACTAGAACACTGAGTTGGATCCAAAAATGTAAGGAACTGACTCAGGTGGTCCTAAAATGATGTATGCAGGGCACATGAGGTGGATAATGGATCCTAGATGACATATGCACACCACTAGGGGGAAAATGACATCATCAACTACTAGGAAAAAATAAATAATGCTAAGTAGGACAAGGATGGAGTATTAATTATCCTAACACTAGGAAAATGTTCACCAAAGAGAGAGGAAGGAAGAGGATCAAGTAACAAAGGGGATGAAATGAAGGTTCATGCCCTAAATATGGTGGAAGAATCAAGACAATGGGTGAAGAATCCATGTCATTTTTTAACGAGCTTGACACGAAAAGTGAACTATGCTCATGATTACATGTTTCATTTTTTAACGAGCTTGGCACATGAAGGGAACTATGCTCGTGGTTATCTGCTTTGTCTTTTAATGAGCTTGACACAGAAAGGGAACTATACTTGTGGTAATCTGTTTCTTTTTTTAACGAGATTGACACAAAAAGGGAACCATGCTCATGGGGACCTATTTCATTTTCAAACAAGATTGAAACATAAAATAACTATGCTTGAAGAGAATTGTTTCATTTTTACATAAGCTTGAAAAAAAAAAAACTATGCTTGAAGTGACCTATTTCATTTTTACACAAGCTTGAAACAGAAAATAAATATCCTTCAAGGGACCCATTTTATTTTTTAATGAGCTTGAAATGGAATGAAACTATGCGTGTGATGATCCGTTTAATTTTTACACAAGCTTGAAACTAAAAGTAAACTATGCTTGAGGCTGGTTTCATTTTTTCACAAGCTTGAAACTGAAAGTAAACTATGATTGGAATCAGTTCCTACCTAACATGATGTCCAGAGGTTGGTATTTCCCCCCTAGAATAATAATCTAGCGGCTTAACCCTGACATGATTTCCAAAGGCTGGGGACATGCCCCCCTAAGCTTCTCAGTGATTGGAAATAGTTATTTTTTTACTAACGACTTAACTCCGACATGCTTTCCAGAGTCAAGAGACATGGCCAATAAAGGGGGAGGAACCACAAGAACATGCAAAACATTAAGGGAATTCTGGTGGCTAGTAGTCATACGATGATCAATTGTAACAAAAGAAAGCTGATCAATGGTCACTATGGTTCCATGATGAGGAAAATACATCACTCGAAAGAGTGTGGACACTACACCTTTCATGGAATAAACATAATCTAGTCCAAGGAGTAGATTAAAATCTAAGGGACCTTGGAATACCATAACATCAATGTAGACAATTTTCCCTCCTAAGGTGATAGGTAACTGACAAAGGATCCCTAAAGGTCTAGTAGTTCTTCTTTGAAAAGCCAATATCTTATCAGCGGCTGACACAAGTGGAGGAGAACCTATAGCTTTCCAAGAAGTGGAAGATAAAATACGAATAGAAGACCCTTCATCAATTATAGTCTTAAGTATGTTCTTATTGACAACTCCTACAGATATATGAAAAGGAACACCTGAAGGAAGATGAAATTCTGTTAGACTAATCCAATCAAAGGAAATAAAATCAGTGATTGGAGGGGGTTCTGTTGAAAACATCAACGGTTTTCATTTCACTCTCAACTGGAAGAGTGGGATGAGAGGAAGATTGTGTCAAGGTGACTACTTCAGTATCAACACTCTCCAATGAAAGAGTGGGATCAAGTGGATATTACATTGACTTGACCACTTCAACTCCAGTATTCAAAGGAAGAGTGGGATGAATTGCTTGTTTTCCACTCTTTGAGGAAAGATTGGGATCAACCAACAATGGAGCTGGATCGACCACTTGATCAACCAATGTGGGGTCAAGGGACAACTTATGATATCTTGTTGGAAGGAATTTATGAGGTACCATAATGTATTCCAATAAATGCAAAGCTTCATCCATGCGAGTACAAAGGTAAGTAAGGTGCATGTCCTTACATAACAAGCAAGGATTCTTGACATTACCTTTTTGACTCTTTAACACAGAGTCACTAGTTTACAGAGTATCATCAACATGATGTCCAGAGGTTGAAAACATAGGTTCTTGGGAGATCTTAGACCATGCTTCTAATACTTTGGACATACCATGGCAATCTTTAAGAAGTTGGCCACCCTTGCAAATCCTGCAAGGGAATTTGGGCTTACAGGGTATTGGAGTGGGATGAGGACCCTTAGAAGCAGCTGGTGGATGCTTGGTCTCTTTCTTATTTTTATTCTTATTGATATTCCTTTTCTTCTTCTTCGTATCCCTCTGGTTACTAGAATCAAGGCTTTCACCAGGCAAAGAAGAAGAAAGGGAAGAAGACACAATGGGTGAAGAAGAAGAAGAAGAGATCAATGCATGTAGTTGGTGATGAAAATTGGGACATTTTTTGCATTTTGGAGTAAACAATGTATTCCCTCTCATAGTATAGTTTTCTTTGAAGTGAAATATTCCATATTCATTTCCTTGCATTATTTTTCAGTCAGTCGAAACACCATCTTGTCACTTAACTGCTTCAACATAAAATAAAGCGCACTTTAATATAAAATCTTTAGCAACTTTGTGTGCCTGTCAACATCATTGCATTATCCGAGAATTAGACTTAGAAACTAGTCAGTACCTTGAAGCCTGCATGCCTCAATGGTAGGTTTCCTCATTTTCGACAATAGGTTCACATCACTAACCTCTGATCAGATGATTGCACGGGTGTTCGACTTCAACTCCTATATTCACATTCATTAGAGTGTATTGGGATACCTTGGGAGTCATCATCATCATTGGTGATTTCCCTCGCACTTTTTAATGTATTTCAATGGTTGTATCCCGATTCAGTAGTATCATGGATCTGCAATGTATTGTTCGGAAACCATGTTATGATTCATACCCATTTTAGATATGAAAATTATTGTACTGTAAAGTCCTTGTTATTTGTTGACAGGTTTCCGACTGATGGTTCTTTTCCTTAACCTTCATATGACAAGGTATTTCAACTATCATTTCACTGTAGTTTCATACTTTGGGGGGTAAATCTGTTACACGAAAATTTCATCATGAATCATGTACCTTCAACCTTGCCACAATCCCTAAATTAACTTTGATCAAACTTGTTAAAAAGATGAGAGTTTTTCCCAGTATGGTCCCCAATTTTGTTTACGGATTATTCTATCAATGCGGACAAAGGCTTAGCTCCCTAGTCCAAATGGTTTGGTTGATCTAGAACAAAACAACACAAGAACACACACCTTTCTCTATATTAATCAAATTACTTAAGGATGAAGGAACTACATACCTTTTTCCTGAAGGTTTTCCTCGTAGTCCTACACCTTATATAAAACAGATAACCTGTAGGAGATCCAAAAGAAAACAGAACCAAGTGAAAGATAAAAGATATAATATCATTAATCTAAGCAAATGACCAAGGATAAATTCTATAAATGAAATACAACATTATTTATGAGAAAGGAAATTCATTGATGTATTAAGAATGAGGAAATAATTATAACCAAAACGCCTTGGTGTTGTGGGTCCTTTCCAATGAATCCTTTTCCTTAAATCATCACCTTGCTCCAAGAGGATGGCTACCAAAGGTTCAACTCTCTCATAAGAAACAACCACCCTATAAATGTATCCTAAATAATAAATGGATTAGAAGTTAATTAAAATGTAGTTAGCATTGTTAACCACTTAGTTGGTCAAACTCAGAACTCCACCATAAATCTTTTTCTGATTTCACACGAAACAATGTGAGTTAAACTGGTGTGGTTAACGATTTTGCATGTATAATGATGTGCAGTTAGATGAAGAAGCCTAATTTTGCATTTAGCTAACAATTTTGAATTTTTAATGCACAGCAACAACAATCATAAAAAAATTTGCCAGTTTTTGGCCCATTTCAATTTTACCCAAAACCAATGATCAAAATAGGTCATCTTCCCTGCTTGACCCCACTCACAAACATTGTAAGACAACCCTGTTAACATATCAGATCCCACTTGAGAAAAAAATAGCAAGAGAAATTACCCTGTGAAACCTAGGCCAGATCCTGTAGTCTTTGATTAAATATTATCAACCACGAAACCAGATCAAATCATTTCGGATTGTATGACAATTTTCTAAATCAAGATAATAGATGATGGCGGTCGAGTGGTACGATAAATTTTAATTTTTTTTCTATAGGGTATACTGTTTTCTTTTTAGATTTGGTTGTATTTATGCTTGAGATTCTGAGTACCTTTACCCAAGTTTCATGAAGTTTATTGAATCTATTGCTAAAAATCCCTCTTGGTTTCATTTATATATTATTATAAGGATTGTATCATTTCTTTTCTAACTTTTGTTGTATAATTTCAGATCATATTGGATACGATTCCATATTTATGATTCAGAATATTTAGCTTTGTTGTGTATGCAATGCCATAACCTTGGCTGCAAGGGGAAAAAATCAAAGATTCTTACTAAAGGTTAGTGTAACATTTATGATTATGGCTATAGAGCTAGATTGTTTTTTTTATTGTTGATTTCCAATTCAGAGAGCGACTGTGAATCCTCTATAGCCCGTTTGGGCATCTTGTCATGATTTGGTTGTATTTGTGTTTGAGATTATAGGGATCGTTACCCTGGCTTCATTAAGTTTAATGATTGCAATTGCTGAAAATTCCTTTTTGTTTCATTTATAAATTTTTATAAGGATTGTATCATTTATTTTCTAATTTTTGTTGTACAATTTCATATCATATTAGATGCGATTCCATATTTCAACTCATACAGGACCCATAAGATTTAATTTTTTTTGAGTATGATATGCCATGACTCTAGTCTCAAAAAGAAAAGAAATTAAAGATTCTTAATAAAGGTAACACTTATATTATGGCTATATAGCTAGATTATTTTTTTCACTATTGATTTCCATTTCAAAAATCGCATGTGTAAACTCTGTAGCTATTTTGGGAATATTGTCATGATATGGATGAATTTGTGTTTAAGATAGTGACCGTTAGCCAAGTTTCATGAACTTTAATGATTGTAATTGCTGAAAATGCCTTTTTGTTTCATTCATATATTTTTATAAGGCTTGTATCATTTTTTTCTAATTTCTGTTGTACAATTTTAGATCATGCATGATTCAAGGGATTTAATTTGGTTATATATGCACTGCCGTAACCCTCTTTTCAAATAGAAAATAAAACAAATATTCTTAATAAATATTAGTGTAGCTTTTATATTATGGATACATAGATAAATTGCTTTTTTCAGTGTTGATTTCCAATCCAGATATCCCATGTTTAACTTGTTTTGCCCGTTTGGGCATCTTGTCACAACTGCAGATCAAATTTTTTTATAAATTTAATAATGTCCAGTCCAGGCTCTAATCCATTTCCACCTAATGCACGGAAGTAGTTTCCTCTATAAGTTGTGGAAGAAGCATTCTGAATACTTGTAGAAGAGGATGCTAGCTGGGAAAAATGATGACAAATGAAGCAACAACTATCTATACAACGATGAAAGTCATGTCGATTATGTAAAATTGCTAAAAATGATTGTTGGAGTGATGATGAAATAAATTCTAGCTGTAATGATGATCAGGTCCATATTAAAAATACACAAATACCTTATCAACTCTGTTGTCATTCATCTATGCCGTGTGTTAGGGGGAAAGCTCCAAACTTTGATATTGTTTCCCTTATTAAACAAGAAAATGGTTTAGAAGCCATCATTCTTTGCAAATTTATTTATGATTCCCATACAAGAAATGTTGAGTTGATATGCTTGGATCCTTGTGGGAATGATCCAATTCTTTACATTATTGGTACCAGTGGCACATGGACACGTAGTATAGATGATGTTTTTCCAGTTCTAATGGTGTATGCATATGATAATGGAAAAATTATGCTGCACCATCCTTCATTATCATAAATAAAATTATTATTATCTTCAAAGTCATATGAAGATCAGAAAAAATAGTCCAGCGTAGTCATCAAGGGAGGATTTTACTTGGGTTCTAGGTCAGATATGACTCCCTTTCTGGGAGATGACCATCTTATGAATATTGGAAGAAATAAATTGATTCAAATGTATGGGATTTTGGTGAACAACACAAATCCATTTTCTTTTACCATAAAGGCATGCATGTATGTCTGTATTTATTATGAGAAATTGCCTGGTATATATAAAGAAGAGTCATTGAAAATTCCATATCCTATCAAGGTTTTGAATTGTTTAGTAGACGTTTTGCACTGGTGGAACATTCTATTGGGTACGAATTTTTGAAAATATTGTGGATTTTACTGGTAGAGGCCACCATATTCTCGAAGGTGTGGATTTACATCCTCATGAAGTGTTCTATACAAAACAAGGTTTACTGATATCAATTGAAATCATTGATGGTGAGTATACATGTGTATATTTTAATCCATATTTTTGGGTTCATATCACATAAATATATTTATAGTAACTAATGTTATCTTTATTTTTTATTTCACGCATTGTTTATGTTTTATTTATTGTCATCTTTATCAAAAGTTGGGGCAAGAGCACTCGAAAGGGAGAATATTTTTTCTGTCATTTTATTGCTATGAAAGATGATAAGAAAACCACTTTTCAACTTCTTGCAACAAAAAGTGATGATGAAGTTGTGACTTCCATATTAGCTTCCTCTATAGAATATGGAACACACAATGCATTACCATCATATCTTGGAGTATTGCAGCCACATCGACTCCATCGTCACACCATCCATCTTCTTTCCTACAAATTTTTCAACCACATAAAGTCTCGTAACATGATACGTAGTGAATCTTTTGTGGAAATTCCTTGTTCAGATGAAAGTTTCATGGTTACTTTTGAACTTATTGCAATGCATTCCATAAATCCTGGGATTGTGAAGGAAAACAATTCAATAGAGTTTACCATAGAATTCTATGTGAATCTTAAGGAGGTTCTTTTCTATACATGGCCAACCTTTCCTGACATATATTAGTTATCTTTAGGCTCAAGCGATGATATTCAAAATCTTGGTAAATGGAGAGTGGGACCAACATTTATATTTTGGTATTTGCATAAAATCCTACTACCTCATGTGCGGGTGCACTTTTCATGGGATTCACACCAATGGGATCCTGAAAATCATTGTTATGGATTGGGAATGAGGACCGGTGCACCCCATTTGGAGATGTATTCATTATACCTGTCATAAATATATGGTGAATTCTGTATGGCAGATCTGTGGTGTAATATCTATGGTGAAATATTTTATGTAATAGATATGAAGATTTTATTTGTTACATATAGTCATTTGTGTCATGACATATTGATGTTTTATCAATGGTTTCTCTTTTCCAAGGAAAACATATTTATCTTTGGTATTTCAAACTTCGAAATCAAAATATACATTTGATAGCTTATGGATTCTTGAAAAGATACATATTTTCTATCTTCAAGCTATCCTAATAGCTACTTTTTACAATCTTCCATAATCAACAAAATATATGGTAAATTATGTATGGTAGTTCTTTCCTGTAATATGTATGACGATATATGTTTTCTTTTACCAAGAAAAACAATCATAATTTTCATTTCAAAGCATAAACAAAGTACATTCCTAAATAAGCATTAAGGTGAAAACCTGAAGGCATGAACTCCCACATCATCACTTCAAAGTATACTATATTTTTGCAATCCCTAGGTGAAGTACTAGCATGTGAAGAACCTGCAATAATTAATTAATGAAAACACATGAAATAGCATAAATAACAGAACTCAGAATCACTTTTATATTGATCGCAGACCACTTGGAGGGGGTAACCTCCTTTGAGAAAGCTCAATACAAATAACTTCATGGTACTTTCACTGGTCTCAACACAAAACTATATACTAATTCTGGGCGCCAATACCATGTGTCAATACAAACCATGGGCTAATAAAAAATATGAATCAACAATTACTACGGGATGACTTACAAAGCATATGCGTCCAACAACAATAATACAAACTATGGATCAACAAATACTACGGGACGACTTACAAAGCATATGCGTCCAACAACAATATACTAACAAAGTAAATAGAAGGTTTGACATGGGTTCCTAACATACCCTCTCCCTTAGAAAAAGATTTGTCCTCAAAGATTTAGATGTGGAAATTGATGCAGAATCTGAAGGAATGGTTCCCTTGTAGCATCCTCAGGTTGCATTCCGGCCCACTGACGCCTTTTGAGTTTTAGGGAGGATTTCTTGGAAGGCTATAGACGAAGAAGGACCATATCAGCTACGTGAAAAGTGCACTCAGAACGGTGTTGATCGACTCATTGTTTCAGTCGAATTCTTGCCATGTGAAGATTGTCCTGCAGAATGAGAAGAATCTGATCATGGTTTCCAAGCACTAAGTCAATGACCTGAACTGGGGAGCTGCTGAGCATGTATGGAAGAAGAACTGGTGGTGCCTGTCCATAAACTGCTTCATATGGCATCCTTTTAGATGTGGTATTGTACCACTTGAGCACTTCTAGGAAATCCATACAAATAGTTGTCTACATCTGTGTAAGGATGGGAAAGGGTTCGAGCAGTCCCAAAAGGAGTGTCGTTTCACCCTTGTTGACCTGGAAAGTATCACACTCAACCACCATTTGATGAATTTTCATTTTTAGTCCCTGCCAAAATAAGTTACATTGTTCCCAGTCATAGGTTTTGAGGAACCCAGAGTGCCCTGCTGATGAAGAAGCATGGAGTTCATAGAATAGATAGCCCTGTTGAACAAATTGCAACCAATTTGGAATAAGCAGAGAAATAGCTGTAAGAGAAACTGGGTCATCAAATTGGCGAGAAGGAACATTTGCCACCATATTATCCTTACCCTTCTTGTAAGTGATCGCATAGTCACAACCCATGAGTTGGATAACCCATTTCCGGTGTGCTGGTGAGGAGACCCGTTGTTCCAGAAAATGTTCCAAACTTTGGAGATCAGTCTTGATGTAGAAATAATTTCCTAGTAGGAATGGCTACCACTTTTGTATTGCAAGAAAAATAGCCATCATTTCCTGCTGAGATGTAGATGCGGCTAAATGCTTACCGGAAAGGTCTTTTGAAAGCGGCAAGCCCAATGGTGCAACAAAGACACCTGCATATCTATCCAAGGAAGTAGTAGAGACCGTTGGTGGGTGCATCTGGATGGAATGGAGCTGAGCGATGACACCATGTGAATTCTTCTTAAGTATATTTTCCAGGCGATGTGAATTGATGATGCGGAGAGACCCTAGTTGTAAGCCCATAAATTTGTGTTGTGTCCCATTGATTGAAAATTGCATCCAAAGTTCAGCAAAATCCCATAAGATGGGCCAAGTGTGCGTAACCATTGAATGCCCAAAACCACATCACATATGCCTAAGGACAAGGAAAACATGTCAGAGCACAGGTTATAATCTTCCAGAGAGATATGCACATTGTGACACTTTCCCTTGCAAGGTAAGGTTCCCCCATTGGCAACCATGACTTCAAAGTTGGAGCAAGGATGGACAAAACAATCAGTATGTTTGGCAATCCGAGGGTCAATGAAGTTATGAGTGCTACCAGAATCAAGGAGTATTGTAAGAGGACGCTTCTTGAAGTAACCCCTGACCCGCATTGTTTGGGGGGTGGTGACGCCGGATAAAGCATGGAAAGATATCTTTGGGTGGTCTTCCTAAGATGGGAAGTCAATAGGCGGCTCCTGAATGTTGACCTAATCATCCGGTGTATCTTGAGCTTCTTCACCAACTTCAGAGGTGGGTGGAGAATCCACATCCAAGAGATAGAGATTTTGTTGAACACATCTATGTCCCCGAGTGAATTTTTCATCACAATTATAAGAAATCCCTTTCTCTCTACGTGCCTGCATCTCTGTTTTGGATAAATGCTTGCTAGGAGTTGGTCGAGGAGTTGGAGAAATGGGAGGTTGTTGAGAACCCATATTTCGGAAGGGAACAAAAGTGGGTTTGGAGCGCTGTTGGGCGGAAATATTGTCTTCTGCCAACTTAGCCAACCCCAGGGCTTCCATCATTGTGTTGGGATAGTACATTTTGACCTCTGAGCGTATTTCATTTTTAAGACCACTAATAAAACAACTCTTGTAGAAGTCATCAGACAATCCTTGTGTGTTGTTGGCTAGTTTCTCAAATTCTATCTGATACTCTCTCATAGTGCCAATTTGACGAACTTTAGTGAGTGCTCCGATGAAGTCATCAAAAGCACTAGGACCAAATCGTTGCAAAAGGAGTTGGCAAAAATATGTCCATTTTGGCTCGTCATGAGCCTTGATGTACGAACGGTACCATTGAAGGGCTTCCTGTTCCAAATGAAAGGATGCAAGTGGAACTTTTTGGACATCAAAAGGATTATGCAGAATGAAATATTGTTATGCATGATAGATCCATCCAGTCGGATCAGTACCATTGAAGCGAGGAAATTCAAGCTTCAGACCACTGAAAGTGCTAGAAGAAGAGAACCCATTGGATACAGAAGATTCTTGCTGTCGGTTATTGTTCATGGATGAATGCTGAAGATGGAGGTTGAGAAATTTTTCATCTATATCTTGGAGTTTCGTTTGGATGGCTTCAAGTGCTTCCTCCATGGTTTTTTCTCCTACGCGAGTGACAACCATAACCAGGAATTTTTTTTGGTGGGGGGGAGGGGGAATGGATAGAAAAACACAAACAAAAGCTTATTTAGTAAAGGGAAATTTGAATTTGGGAAAACCTTGGATGGGTAATTGGGGTTTGACTAGGTTTTGGACACTTTCTGATGGTCAGGGAAGCAAAAAAGGGGATTTCAGAAGTGGGGTGAAAGAATGAGAAAATTTGTCAAAGAGGGACAAAGAAGCAGAAATAGGGAATGAACACGGTGGCAAAATTTGGAGGCGAGTGGGTGAAAATTGAAGAATTTATGGCAAACCCTAAAAATAGACAAATGTGAGATTTCTGGCTTTGGGAAGTAGAATTTGGGATAGGGTCTTCAAGAATGAAATATGCAAAATGGGATTGCAGGGGTGTCCAGGAATTTTCAAGGGAAACAAAGTTAAAACAAGGGATATATGGTGAAAAAATGGAAGGGATCGAAAACAGATAGATCTACAATGGCATGGAAGGGATCAGAAATAGATAGATCTGCAACAAAGCGGAAGGGATCAACGACAGATGGATCTGCAACGGCGCAGAAGGGATCGGCAACAGATGGATCTAAAATGAGGCCAAATGGATAAAAAATGGTTGGATTTGAAATGGCTTTCTGAATGAATATGAAACGGCTGGATCTGAAACGGGTCGGAATGGATCTGAAACGACATGGAAGTGATTGGCAACAGTTCAGCTGAAAATAGATATGGACCCTAGGTGTGTGCGGCTTCCTATCAGTTCAGGGGATTCACTCGTCGACCAATGTTGTCTAACGGCTTGCGTATTGGGGTAGTACCCCTCACTCCACGGCTCAAGTAAAACTGATAACCGCTTTGCCACAAACGACAGCTCTTGGTTTACCTCACGGGTGGGAACTAGTCAATAAAGTAGGGGTCGTTGCCCTTTTCGCTGGTAGTTCCTCTCAATGGGCTAGCTACTTTGGGGTTCCTGTGGTACTCCTCACAATGAGTTTTAGGGCTTATGCCCAAGTACTTCCCACAGTTAAGTGGATAGGGATTATTCCTAGATCTGAAGCTGCGACAGATGCGAGAAAAAAAAAATTGGCAGAAATTTCACCCGGCGAGCCCAAGAAAGTGCTCTAACACTAGATGTGAAGAACCTGCAATAATTAATTAATGAAAACACACAAAATAGCAGAAATAATAGAACTCAGAATCACTTTTACATTGATCGCAGACCACTTCGAGGGGACAACCTCCTTTGAGCAAGCTCAATACAAATAACTTCATGGTACCTTCATTGGTCTCAACACACACCTATATACTAAGTCTAGGCACCAATACCATGGGTCAATACCATGTGTCAATACAAACCATGGGCCAATACAAAATATCGATCAACAATTACTACGGGACGACTTACAAAGCATATGCGTCCAACAACAATAATACAAACTATGAATCAACAAATACTACGGGATGACTTTCAAATCATATGCATCCAACAACAATATACTATCAAAGTAAATAGAAGGGTTGACATGGGTTCCTAACACAACAGGCCTAAAATTCAATGAATGAGTATCAAGTGGAACATTGATAAGGCATTGGACTCATAGAAAATTTAGAATCATGAAGAATAGATGAAAAGTATGAATCAGTCATGAGTACACTTGTGTTAAGTAATCTTCCCCTGTGAACAAAGCACATAATCAGCTAATGCAACAAAGAAACAACAGTAAAGAAGAATTCATTGCTCATGAATAGTAAAAAGGATTAAGAAGGTATGAAACTTGAAGCCCTACCACCTCAAGAAAAACCTATTTTAAGACTATGAACAGTTGTATGAAAGAAATTTTAAGTTCTTAAGAAGAACTCTTACGTCGACCCAAGAAAGGTTTTGGGCCTTGATTGGTTAAACAAACAACATGACTGGTCATCCCTAAAAGAAAGAATGAAACCCTAGGTGGACATGTCATAAATACAAGACATCCATGAGGTATTTTTGCACAACAGACACTTTGTGAACCCAAATTGAAAAAATGATGTATAATAATGTGGAAAATATCAAAACACGCCATCTCCAACTCAAATCACAAGCTCAAAAACACACAATAATGAGGGATGGGAAATAATTTTTCTAGACTAGTTAAAAGTAGGTTCAAACAACCATAAAATTGGATGAATGCATGGCAAGCAAAACATCGATAAGGCATTGCACTCATAGAAAATTTAGAAGCATGAAGAAGGAGATGATACTCAAAGTCCAAGTTTGAATCAGTCATGAGGATAGTTGTGTCAAGTAATATTCCCCTACTAACATAGCAAACAATCAACATATAAGAATGTGTAAAATATCAAAAGAGACCGTCTCCAACTGAAATCACTGAAAACGACCCAATAATGTGGGTTGGGCAGGCATTTTTCTGAACTGGTGAAAATTGGGTTCAAATGAAAACAATCACCTTTTTGTGAAATTAATTGTGGGAAAATGGAATAGGGTTTTACAAATTTGAAAGAGGTTCTTTTCAACAATATATCTATCTCCAACCCCATGGTCTTAAGATCAATTTATGACAATTGTATGGACTGTGGCGTGCACTTTTCTAGGCCAGGTTTTGAATATTTACACTCTGTTCTTTGACATAACAACTTAGAATTTTAGTAAGCAATTTTGAATTTGACATTTCAAGTTTGAAATAAAAACATACATTTGTTATCCTATGGGACCTTGAGAAGATACATATGTTCTTTTTTCATAATAGATTCATAATACCTACTTATTACAATCTTCCTAATCATTAGAAAGATATCTTTTGATGGCATGCACTTTCTAAAAATATAGATGTAGCATAAGGCATTTATTTAAATATGATTATGCATTCTTAGAATGAATTTTTATGCTTATGATTTGCATTTTACACCAAGTTCCCATAACAGTCAGAAGGGTTAAAATTGCACTTTTCATAGGTTGATTGTGAGCATATGAGACTAGGTTACCTAAAATCAACACAAGGATGTTCTTCTGAATATATATAGCCATTATATTGTTAGAGGCGAGTTGTCATCGATGTCAAAAAGGGTGTCGTTTGAGAACCATTAAAAAAATCCCAAAAATACATTAACCATGATGACATTCCAAGACACTTGGAGACGTCTTTGAAGCCCTTATGATCTCAAAGGTTGGATCTAATATAGAAGAGATTTTTCCAATCCCTGAATGAAGTCCTAATAGCCTTAAAATTTGATGAATTCATGACAACCAGAACACTGATAAGGCATTGGAATCATAGCCAATTTAGAAACATGAAGAAGAAGACGATACTCAAATTCCAAGTATGAAACATGTCAAATTTCAATGCATACAGGAACAGTTTGAAGAAAAATTTCAACATACGCCCCATTCATTGCTCACCTTGAGGCATTGGTGGATGACATTGATGATTGGCGTGTTGGAAGACATTACATGACATTTCAAGAGAGTTTCAACAAATATTCTGTTGAAATAATGTAACTCCAAAGACTATTCTACTTGTACTTTACATTATTATTATTATTCCTCCTTCAGGATATGTCATTAATGTAAAAGTCATGTAAAATTCAGGAGGTAAATCCTCCATGGTAAGTCATGTCAATAGTACCCAAAAGAGTTTAATATAAATATTATTTTGAGTCTTCCTAGGTAAGTTGGCCTTGTCAGTTTGATAGGTCAGACTAGTTAGGTTAAAAGGTCAAGTCATGAAAAGTTGAGTATAAATATGTGAGGTGCCTCCCTCATTCTATTCTTTCACTCACTCAAGCATTGCGCAAGAGAGGAAGAGGAAGGCTAGCGAAATAGCAGGAGGATTGTTATTGGCTCTTGTGTTTGGGTTTATTCTCTCTTTCTTATGAGACTTGTTCTTTGGGAATCGTACTTTGGTAATCTATATTGAGGAATTTTTTGCTGGGTTTTCTTCCCCTTCAGGGTTCCCCAAGATAAATTGTTGTGTACCTTGTGATTGTGTATCTTTCAGAGATCCTATGGATGTTGCTATTGTGAAATGTATTAAATGTTCATGAAGTTAGAATTTAGTCTTTAGTAGCATATAATATTAACATGGTTTCAAAGCTAGACTGAAAAGAGCAGCTTTCACTACGGTAAATCTCTCTCTCTTTCTCCAGGCAAGAAAATTAGGGCTTCCTACTGAAGAGGATTTTTTTAGTACAAGTGACATTGGGAAGTGCGCCCCTCCTAGGTGGATCTTTTGGCACCTAGATCCAAGTTATTCAGTGGATAGAACTTCCAGAAAGTCAAACCCTAGTTTGACTTGGAACTGGAGAAACGAAAACCAGAAACTATAGTCCAGAATCTCGTAAGTCCAGTTTCAGGGGTTAAATCTTGGATTTTTCAGAAAATGACTATACCATCACACTCACCTCAGTCAAGTGCATATTTTGGTAAGTTCATTTTTCATTTTTGAGAAATTTCAATTTTTGGTCAATTTTTGTTCTCTAGGATAAGATGGCTCCAAGCACTAAGCTTGATGACAAGTTGGGAGCCATAGAAAATTTTTGTACTTTGAAATATAGAATTGGACTCATTCTAGAAGAGACTGATCTTGTCAAGTTTATTACGGAAACTGTGTTAGAACCCAAAGAAGATGAAGCAAAGGAAAAGTACAAGAAGGACATGATTAGAGCCAAGAGTATCATAGAAGATTCCATCAAGGATCACTTGATTCCTCAAGTGTCCTCCAAGTAAACACCTAAGGAGATGTTTGATTCCCTATCAATAATTTATGAAGGAAGAAACATTAATCGAAATATGAATTTGAGAGCCCAGCTCAAAAATACAAAGATGACTCATAATGAAACAATCCAAGAATATTTCACAAGGGTTTATCAATTCACAAAACAACTAGAAGCAATTGGAGACAATCTTAACGAAGATGAATTAGTGATGGCCGCTCTTCATGGTATTACTAGACCTTGGGATTCGTTTATCTAGACAATGCGTGAAACAAAGGAAAGTCTAAATTTTGAAATTGTATGGGAAGAATGTGTCCAAGAGGAAGTTAGAGTGGAAAATAGAGAAGCACTACTCATAGATGATGATCAAGCTCTAGCTACCCATACTAGAAGAGTAAAAGGAAAATATCATTACAAGAAGGAAACCCATAAGGAGTTTCATCCTCCTTAGAAGTTTCAGAAGTACAAGAAGGGAAATTACAAGAAAAAGGACTTCTCTTATTATCAATGTTATCATTGTGATAGGATGGGACATATTTCCAAAGTTTGTCTAGTAAGAAAAGAAGAATACACGAAGAAGAATAACAAAAGACATCATGCTCATTTAGCCGAAGAAGAAGAAGAAGAACCTCCTAGGAAGTTAGCAAAGGAATAAATTGAAGAATATGTATTATGATGGTGGTGCTTCAAAGCACATGACAGGTCAGAAGAAGACTCTCTCCAGTCTTGAAGAAAAGGACTCCCCTTAGAAAGTTTCACCAGGAGAGGATTATCAATACCCCATTGAGGGAATATGAGAAGCCACATACAAGCTTGATTTAGGAACCCCGATGAAGTTCAAGGATGTACTATATGTACTAGGCCTGAAGAAAAACCTACTTTCTATCCCAGCTTTAGATAAGAAAGGGTTTAGGGTTTCTTTTATAGATGGTGAATTTTTATGTGGCCTAGAGGAAAATATATAGAAGATGCAGTTGTTATTGGGATAGAAAGGTCGCTTAGAAGCATATTTTATTAATGAAACTACAATTCTATGTGACCTATGGTGTACAAGACTTGATTAACATTATAGATCATAAGCAAGAAAGCCATAGGTCCTCGGAATCAGATGATGGAGTAGAGCTCACTATCAGTTATTCCAGTAATCCCTACAAGGAGACTAGGATCAAGAGAGATCCTACCAAACAATCAAAGATAAGTATTTGAATTGTCATTTTATCTAAATGTTTAAATGATATTGTTCAGTTGTGTACATATTATATTCCTAATTTAGGATGTGTATTATGCATATTAGAGTGGTTGCATTAATGAACAATATACTACTAATATGCATGTGATGGGTAAGTGGCCTATCGTGTTGTACAACATTCCATTGATACTTATCTAGAATGAAACCTCATTGCTGACATGTTGGGATTAGTGCACACTCTTAATGATTTTATGGTAGAGATGGAAGGAATCTATAAAGTTATGGTATGAATGCGGGATATGGATGAATGTTGTATTGAAGCATTGGCTAACATAGTTGCATGTCTATGACACCTATATATTTATGCATAAGAATTGGCTTTTATGAAATGTTTATAATGATGCAACTAATTTTGACTTGTAGGAAAGATCGTGTACAATCACCTATAAGAGAATAATGATAAGATTTGTTTTGAAGAACAAGTGATGATGATTCAGCTATAACATTCAAGAAGATTTATGAAATCAAGCATACTACAGATGAACAAAGTGAGGGTTCTCCTAGAAAGAGGGAGTCGACTATGAAAATACATTTCTTTAGTGGCCAATGCTGTATATTACACTAGATAGATGGTGTGATTAAAGTAGAATCATATATCGAGTAACCTCCATAATTCAGAACTCTCTACAGAGAACCACATGTGCCAGCTTGAAGAAGTATATGAAGAAGATGTAGCTCTCATAGTTGCAGAACCATTGAAATAAGTTGCACCCTCTCTTGATGACAAGATTCTGGAAGACCATGATATGTGGGATCCCCAAGAAACTTCACACATGACTATATCTCGCAAGAGAAAGACAACTTGGGCTCGTGAAATTATTCAAGATGCAGAGAAGTATGGTGCTCCAGAAGGATCCTCAAGGCAAAGCAAGAAGCCAAAGCCATTTTCCAGCTATGTGGATTTGATGTGTGACCTTGTAGACAAAGAGCCTACGTGTTTTAAGGAATCCATTCAAAAGAAAGAATGGGTTGAAGCAAGCTCCAAGAGCTTGGTATGGAAGAATTGATAGTTTTATGATGAGCTTGGGATTTACCAAAAGTAAAGTTGATCCTAACCTTTACTTCAAGGTTATGGATGATGAACTTGTCATATTATTGTTATATGTGGATAACTTATTCCTAACAAGTAATGAGAAGCAAATCTCAGAGTGTAAGAAGAAGGTCACTGCAGAATTTGACATGAAAGACTTTGGCTTGATGCATTATTTTTTAGGTCTTGAAGTATGGCAGAGCCCAGAAGAAATCTTCCTTAACCAAGGGAAGTGTACATTAGAAATACTGAAAAGGTTTGGCTTGTTAGAATGTAAACCCATTTCCACACCCATGGATACAAATTTGAATTTGTTGACTGATGCTTTGTCAGAGTTAGTGGATGTGACACTATACATATAGATTATTGGTTCATTGATGTACTTTACGAATACCAGACCATATATATGCTTTGTTATGAACACCTTGAGTTAGTATGTGGTTGAGCCTAGACTTGTTCACCTTGTAGTTGCAAAGCATGTGATGAGGTACCTAAAAGGTATGGTAGACTATGGTCTCAGTTATACTAGAGATCATGACTTCAGACTGTACGGTTATACAGATTCAGATTGGGAAGGAAGTGTCTTAGATAGAAAGAGCACTTCAGGTGGATGTTTCAGTATGGGGTAAGCCATGATCTCATGGCTAAGCAGAAAGCAATCCAATTTTTACCTCATCACTACAGAAGTGGAATATATTGCAGCTTGTTCCGCCAGTTGTGAATCCATATGGCTTCGAAAGTTGTTATTAGGTCTATTCGATCTGGAGTTCGATACCACAGTGATTCTATGTGATAACCAAAGCTGCATAAAGATGACAGAGAACCCCATGTTCCATGATAAGTTGAAGCACATATAAATACAGTATTTCTACATTCATGATATGGTGCATAAGGGAGCTATAAAGATCCAATATGTGAGCACAAATGAGCAAGTTGCAGATGTGTTGACTAAGCCTCTGTCTTGTGTGATGTTTGAGCACTTTTGTGACAAGCTTGGTGTAGTCCCTAAGGACTTCCCTCGAAAGGGGGAGTAGTGTTGATGATATTATGGTATCTAGATCACAGCGGGTAGCTTAGTTGGGATTGATCATCCTTAAACTTGATCCCATAATTACAAAAGGAAGGATAGTCTTAAATGTTGATCCTCAGACTGTTACACAGAAGTCTTCCACCCTATGAGCATCAACATTCTTTGGCCTGTAGGATCCATTTCAGTGACTCAGATCCATTTTTATCCTTCAGTGATACCAGTTTGCCCTATTTTTATTCCTACCTGCCTGTTGCATCACTATAGCAGGAGTACCCACGAGTTGCATCTGTATAGCCCGCGGGTAGCATGTAAAATGGTAAAAACCACTATTTTATCACTTTTTACTCCCAAAAAGTGGTCATTGGGTGACCTTTGGCTCTCCATCTTCCCAAGTAACGCCTCAATGTTTCCTTTCACCTACCCTTGAGAGGACTATATATTGAGCACATATGGCTTATGGATGGGAGGAAGAAGAGAATAGTCAAGGAACTCTAGTGGATTTTTGCCCTATCTTGAATCTGCACTCATTGATCCTTGTAGTTGTGAACCATTTATGTTCACCCTCCAAACTCCTTCCTAGTTTGAGTTTGCCATTCATGGAGGATTGAAGTGGTGGAGGCACAAGTGGATTGATCTAGATCTTGGTTCAGATTGGTTGCCGGCAAGAGGTCATATCACTTTGTACTTCTTCTTGTTCATTAATAGAAATACTCATATTCTCATCCATTCATGGTGTGAATGTCATTTTTTATACATTGGGTTACATTTGCTTATGATATTATGGACCATTGTTATTGATAATGTTAATGTTATTTATATATCACATGTACTTGTTAGATATTGGCTGTCAAGACTAATTTGCAGATTACAAGTGCTTCGATGTGCGTGGATTGAAAGCTCCAACAGGGATCTACATCAAACGTTGGATTGAGGTTGGTTCCATTTATCCATTATTTTAACATTGTCATTTATAATAGCATTTCTTTGAGAATTGAGTAGATTTCTTGTAGTCATCTATCTGTTGTGGTATTCCCAAGCCATAGTGAGTTTTCTCCAATACAGAAATGGCGACTCCGCTGGGGAAAACATCCATGTTTGGGAAATTTTTTTAGCATTAGTCCATAATTAGAGTTGTTGTTTATCGAAGCTTTGTGTCACTGATTGGTCGTTAAGATACACTATAGAAAAATTGCTTTTTCTAAGCCTCTGGACTCTTTAATTGCCCATTTTCCTTTCCTCACCCGCGGGCTAGCTTAGTTCTGCCCGCGTCTACCCACCTATGTTTACTCTACTGCTCGCGGGTACCTGCAGGTATTCCTTCGACAGTAGCGTGTAACTCCAGCTTTTGTTGGTTTATGGCTATTGGTTGTTGCTGGGTGAGTTTGGTTGATTCCTAAGTCTTTGTTGGCCTCTTTCTTGACTGTTTCATGCCTTGGTTGTGACCAGATCTCTTCGTTTCTCTTGGTTGATCCTTCTTGGTTTTTTACTAATCTTTGGTTTTAACCTCTTGGTTTCTTCATTTTGAGCTCATTCCTTTGGCCGAGTCTTGCTGTTTAGGATCTGCTGGGTTGTCTTAGTGATCTTGTCCGCACTTCAGTGATTGAATAGTAGGATTTTGATTGCATTTTTTCATTTCATTTATATTGAAAAAATACAAAAATATTCAGTTAGTTTTTTGCATTTTCCTTTCTATTTATAAGAGAAAATACAAAAATATTTTATTTCCATGTACTGCATTTTGCATTGAGTGCTTGTTGCCTTCATTTTAGGTTCTGCTTGTGCATTCTAAAGATAAAGGATTTCATATTTATTTCGGAATTGTTGGTTGATTTTGCATATTAGTGACATTGTTTTATTGGATAGATGAGTCTAGGATTGGATGATGTTGCATACTATTGAGTCTACACATCACTAGTTTCACGACCATATCCCTTGAGTAATCACAGCCACTAAAATTAACGCTTAATCATAAAATTGATTAGACTAATTTTATTTATAGGGTACACCAACTAGCATAGGTTTAGAGTCTTGGAATACATCATTGTGAGTTAACAATCCAAGGCTACTGAACGAAACATTAGGTGTCTGATCAGGAAGTGGAGGAATCCATGGTATAGATTGGTGTTCTCAGGAAGCTCTACTCAATCTAGAGTTAAGTACAAGGTCATGGGAAGTTGATTGAGGAGATATCCCTCTGATACCGGCTGAATGTGGGAGATATATCAAAAATTTGCTCGTATCTGGGGGTACCGGAGGTTCGTCCTCTTGTGCTTCGGGCTTAGCTACCCTGCCCACATGACGGGTCCCACCTACGACTATCCCCCTGAGCATTGGTTATATTGCGGTGAACATAGTTTCGTTACCTAGTTACCACATAGGGTACTTGCAGTGGTTATGTTGTTTGTGTCCTGAGTCAGATAGGGATTGGACAACACAGTTCTGTTTGTGCAGTGGACTTGACCATGTCGACACAGTGAAGCTTGGGTGTCTCTATAACTGATTCTGTTACCTCCGACTATAGTTTGGGAGTCTCAAGCCTCTCCTAGGTGAGACATACCGACTCTACTGTCGAGAGATCATATAGCTACTCTGTTTGATTGGTCTTGGCTATAGTTTCTCTAGGTGTGTGCTTTTGATTTACTGTTTTTGATCGATAGTTGGCCTTTAGGAGACGTTGTGTCTCTCTCCAGAGAGAATGTCGCGCGGAGCCCTACGCTCCTCCGGTCCCGTCATTTGGCTGTTTTAAAGCCACTCGAGGTTACACGTCGTATTGCTAGAGGATGCCCGAGGGCTCCCTCTGAGTCTTCGGATTCTTACATGACTTACGTTGAGGAATACATGGTTGCATATCCCGATATCGGGCAAGACCCTTCTACTCCTTTGGGTAGAGTTGAACATACTTTTGATCCCCATACTCCTCATGAGGATTGGGGAGGTGATCCACCTGAGACTCAACCTGGTTCTATTTGGCCTAATCCACTTGACTGGGATCCGTTTGATCCTTCGAATCCTGATAATTATCTTTACGGGATGCCCGACTTACCTAAGGAAGGAGAACAGGATGAGCCTTTCGTTCCATCATTTCCACGCGATTATAGATACGGGAGACCTGAGACTCATGATGATACTGGCCCTACAGTCAACCCCACCACACTCTCTTTTGTTATGCCTAGTCACACTACTGTTGAACCTTCCACTGTGGTTGGTACTCACGTTGGCACTAGTCAAAGTGTTAGCCATACTATACCCATTGGGGGCACTACGTTGTCCAACCACTCACATAGTATGGGACTGGTCAGATTCCTAACCATGCCAATGTTGGAACACGACCACCTCCTAGGAATACCCAACCTAGTCAGAATGTTGTTCGAAAACACGACTCGCCATCCACCACCTAATACACATGTCGCTACTCGTAAACCCGGGACTACTTTTGCACATGATACTATTCCTCCAAACCACGGGGGTGGACAGGTACCGCATAATTTTGCATCCACTGTCGCCACTAGTAATGCTAATGTAGGAGGTGGGAATATTTCCTATCCACATGGACATCACATCACTAACCTTGCTACTAGTCACGCCCATATTGGAGCTGGGAATGCTTCTCATGCTTCTTCTCACCACACGACTGCTCAAGCTAATCCTAATGTTGGGGGTGGGAACATACCACACCATTACAGTTAATACAACACGGTTCCCACTATGAATAGTACATACATGACCCATACTCATGGTGGCAACCCTTACTACAACACAGTCGGTGCTGGCCACCAGTATCACCCACCACCCCAATATGGTGCTCAAAACGTGCATATACCTGCTTACTCTCAAATGGGTCAGGAAGGGGTAGGTTATTCATCTTATGGCCATGGGTAAGCTTACGGGCCATCAAGTCCTCAATATCAGCAGTTTAATCCTCATGGTCAAGCTTTTGGTCCATCTTATAACACAGTTTCGTTTAACCAATCTTTTATGGGAGCTTATAATCAAGATTTCTAGCTGCAGCTCCCGTTCCTTGCACGCTTGAATATCCCAGATCTTCGAAGCTCACGAATGATCTGGTGTGCCACGACCCTACTTGACCCCCGGTCCCTACCAAGCTCCCTTCAGACATTCCAAAGTTTGAAGGGAAAGGTGGTGAGGACCCAGGATATCATGTCACGACATTTCACCTTTGGTGCTCCTCCAACTCTTTGAATCATGATTGCATTCGATTACGACTATTTCAATGCACCCTCACTAGGGTAGCCGCGAAGTGGTATGTGGAGTTTCCCGGGAACACCTAAGGGGATTCAACGAGATTGCTTTGGTTTTCTTAGACCATTTCCAGTTACCGGTTCGTTATGATACTGGTACTGAGTTGTTGTCCACCTTCCGTCAGAATAAGGCCACACATATTTCTGACCACGTTCAAGAGTGGCGTCGACGGAAGAGATTAGTGAAAGCCAACATTCCTCCAAAGTTCCTGTTGGAATGGTTCCTTAAATCTTTACTCCCATACATTGCTAAGGATGTTTTGATGTCCAACATTGTGACTGAGGAACAAGCTATCTTGAAAGTCCAACAGTTAGATCTACTTTATTCTTAGTCTTGAATTTTGTATGACATTATTCCTGATGCACTGAGAACAAGACATAAGCCCACGTCAGTTCCTAGACCACATGTCGATGGCATCGTGGGGTCCGCATGCACTCACTCTGTAGACTTGGTAGCTAATCAAATGCAAAATTTGTCGCTAAACCAGTCTGCTCCCAGATAGGTTCACACCTTCTCCACTTCCACTCCGTCATTTGATGTACACAATGTGGAATCAACGAAACCGTCGGGTAACCAGCAACCTGGTGATCCAGGTGGATATCGGTGGCGGCCCAACCTCTTCCAACTGGCTCAAAACAGTCTTCTGGCAATTTTGGTAAATTACTATTTTTAGCAGTTTTTCGGGGTGCTGAACTTCCGGAGCCATTTTGAGGCCCTAAACGACCTTTTTTGGAAATTTGGGGGGCCAAATGGTTTCCCCCAACATACATTTGGCCCCAGTCGAAAGTTGTAAATATCGGATAGACCTTTCCAATGGGCTACCGAGCGCCCCAAACGGAGATCGTATGCAAAAGTTACGACCCCGGGAAGTTGATGTACTAACTTACCCAAACAGGGCCCACATGACTTTATGACGGTTCATCTTTTAGGGTTAGGTTTTTGGATGTTTGGGATTCTTTCCCTCATGGTTATGATAAATAGGCCCTTTCGGCCTCTCTTTGTAATCATCTTGGCACGAATGAGCATAGCGGCCACATCTCTTCTCAGAGATAGCTACCACCATTCCAGCTATTGTATTTTACAGTCTGTTCTATTTCCGCTATTTAATAGAATATGTGTTTACTGTATCACTGTGTTATTTGCAATATATCTCTGTATATGATTCTGTATATGCTATCTTTTGTTTCGTTCCCACATAAATCTGGATCAGTGGTATCAGAGCGGTCTGCTCTTTGATTGTTTCTCGGTGCATGTCCCCGACAAGGTTAGGATACAGAGAGTTGGGTCTTGAACTAGTTTCACTTGGGGAAGACCACTCTCGCCGCCCCAAACGGCCTCCCATGGCGGAAGAAAAGAGAGACGACGGAGCAGTAGATCCTATCAAGTTGTTGCTCGAGGAAGCCCTCGCGCGACAGAGGAACGAGATGATTGATAATTTCGCCCAGATCCTTCAACGCATGCCAACAGCGGCAAATGCACCCTCAACGAGCAGCCATTTCGGAGATATGACTCCCTTCAAGGTACAAGTTAATTTTGATATCCCTTTATTTGAAGTCCAAATCGATGCCGATGCCCTAGATAAATGGTTGAATCTACTAGAAGGGTATTTCTCTGTCCACCAATTTTTCGACAGGGAAAAGATCATCTTTGCGCTCCTTAAGGCCGTCCCCCATGTCAAAAATTGGTGGGAAACTTATTGTGAGCAAAACTCATCAGACGAGTCTGGATTGTTTGAATATTCCAATCCCACTTGGGCCTCTTTTATAGATGCCGACAAGGAACAATATTACCCTGTTGGAAACTATGGTGACTAGTACACAAAATGGACCACTCTGCATCAAGAGAGGGACCAAACGGTGTCGGAGTACACCAACAAATTTCATACCTTGCGCACAAAGCTAGGTATCAAGGACTCCGAGCGGCACCTAGTACTGAAATATCGCAGTGGACTACACCGGTACATCCGAACATAGATGGATTTCCTGGAAATCTCTTCACTCAGATCTGCCTATCGATATGCTGTCAAAATTGAGCAGAAATTTCAGCAAAAGAATAAGCGTGACTTCGGACCTGCGCAGAAGCAGGGCAAGGGAAACTCTGGCTCGCAGAACACGGGGCAGGAAAAGGACAACCAGTCCCAACCACAGGCGAAGAAGGGTAAAGAAAAGACAAAGAAGGACACCGGGAAGTGGTGCGAGTTCCACAAAAGCCCCTGGCACAACACTGATGATTGTCGCTCAAAACAGTCATTGGTGGCTGATATCAAAGCTTCAGAATCATATGCTAGTTCTGATTCTGACTCGGAACCTAATTTCACAGCCGTGCGAAAAGGGAAGCAGATCATTGATGCAGAACCCAGTGCCGTTGTTGCCACCACACAGATTCAGCCAGAGGAGCCTGAAGAGTCAGAGGCAGAGGAGCGCCTTTTCCACTCACAGATGTGGGTGAAGGGAATTCCCCTACACTTTGTTGTGGACAGCGGCAGCCAGAAGAACCTGATCTCAGAACAAGTCATCAAGAGATTGGAGCTACCAATAATGCCACACCCACAGCCATACACCATTGGATGGCTAAGCCAAGGACGAAGGATCCGTGTGAGTCACCAATGTCGTCTACCATATGGCATCAAGCCCTTCAAAGATGAGGTATTGTGTGATGTGGCCCCACTTGAAGTATGTGATGTTCTTTTAGGACAACCATATATGTGGAGGCGTCATGCTGTATATGAATCACGACCTCGCAGTGTCATTGTCACTTTGGGAGGACAACTCTATCGGATACCAGAGATAGTTGCACCTACCCCAAACGAGCAAGGAAGGAAGATAATCTCCCACACTGGGAAATTTTCCCTATTCGCAATTGCCACTAAAGGTGAACATCAAATCGCGGAGACATCCACAACCTCTACAGATTGTCCTTCTACTCAGCAGAAACAAGAAAAACACAAAGTTAGTGCAGCATCGCCTATTCGGGTACCTCCACAGTGCAAGGCCACGCATTCAAGGGGCCCCTCCAAAAAGAAACCATCCACATCGGTGCATACCAAGGATACCACAATAACCAAAACTGTTGAACATCTCCAGTGCATCCATCAACAACAATTACAACCCTCTGAAGATGTCAAAGTAAGGCAACCTTTCCACTTCAGCAAATGTCGCACCAAGAGCTCAACTCGACCCACAGCTCGACATATGATAAGGGATTTAACGCAATGGAGACCATTGCTTCCTAAGGAGGGAGGATTGATCCAGGTGGATATCGGTGGTGGCCCACCTCTTCCAACTGGCTCAAAACAGTCTTCTGGCAATTTTGGTAAATTACTATTTTTAGCAGTTTTTCGGGTGCTGAACTTCCGGAGCCATTTTGAGGCCCTAAACGACCTTTTTTGGCAATTTGGGGGGCCAAATGGTTGCCTTTGGCATGCATTTGGCCCCAGTCGAAAGTTGTAAATCTCGGATAGACCTTTCCAACGGGCTACCGAGCGCCCCAAACGGAGATCGTATGCAAAAGTTACGACCCCGGGAAGTTGATGTACTAACTTACCCAAACGGGGCCCACATGACTTTATGACGGTTCATCTTCTAGGGTTAGGTTTTTGGATGTTTGGGATTCTTTCCCTCATGCTTATGATAAATAGGCCCTTTCGGCCTCTCTTTGTAATCATCTTGGCACGAATGAGCATAGCGGCCACATCTCTTCTCAGAGATAGCTACCACCATTCCAGCTATTGTATTTTACAGTCTGTTCTATTTCCGCTATTTAATAGAATATGTGTTTACTGTATCACTATGTTATTTGCAATATATCTCTGTATATGATTCTGTATATGCTATCTTTTGTTTCGTTCCCACATAAATCCGGATCACCTGGTGGTAAGAAAAAGGGGAGAAATAATCGTAGGGGTGGAAACAATGGAAGTAATAATAATAGAAATCGTAATACTCCTCATAAATAGAATGCCAACCCTCCTCGGGAAGGCAGTAATACTGGCGAGGATCGCAAACCTAGGCGTAAGGTGAAATTCCCTTGAAAGCTTTGTGGGGAGGATCATCTTACTCACTTATGTCCTCGAATTGAAGAAGCATTGAAGCATTTGGCACAGATCCTAGCTGTGTTGAAGGATCCCCTTCCTCGTCATCAAAACATGGCTTCGCATGCTCCCACCACTGGTTATGGTACTAATGAAATGGCTTCTTCCAATACTAGTGGTTATGGATGTGTGAATATGGTTCAGTCGAAGGTTTGTGTTGCTACTCGTCAACGCAATTATGGTGCACCACAACTTAATTTGGGGAATGAGCCTCCCCCTCCTCTTGATAATTCCTTGCATATCGAGAAGCCTTCCCTTATGCCACAGATATTGAAAGGTGTTCTTAAGTGGTCCACGCATAATCCTAATGCTCAAGCCGCCCAAAAATACTCCATCGTAGAAGATTTGGGCCAAACTCCGTGTGCCATGTTGTCTCTTGAGGTTTTGCAAGCCTGTCCTTCTCAGAAGCATGCCCTTTTGAGTGTGTTAGGAGTTCAGGATGGGGGAAATCCTATTGTTATCAAGTTTGATACTACAGATGTCCAGTCTCGCTTACCTTACCACGTGGCTTTTCAAATCCAGGTGGTTTTCCTTAAAAGCTTCGTCAAACATACTATAGTTGATGAAGGTGCTTCCGCGTCAGTAATGTCATTGACTTGTTGGAAAGCTCTTGGCTCTCCTCCTCTACTCGTGTCTAGAACTACACTCACTGCATTCGACGGTAGGTCTTTTACGCCGCATGTAATTATCCCTTCCCTTGTTGTCTCCTTGGGAGGTAAGTCCATGCCTATTGAAGTCGAAGTGGTTGATGCACCCATTAACTAAAACCTTTTACTGGGTCGGAATTGGATGTACACTATGAAGGCTGTCGCTTCTACTGTATTTAGAGTTATTTGCTTTCCCCATGAAGGAAAGATTGTGATGATTGATCAGCTAGATTATGTTGGCACTCCTTCCACAGCATCTACGTGATCTGTAGTCCCACAAGTTTCTGATTCTCAGCCGGCAACTGGGAACATAGGTGTTAGAATGTACCCCTCATTGATGGGAACTTTTAATCTTTCTGCAGCTGTGAATTTTATTGGAACCATTATCGACAATATGCCTCCTCCTTCGAATAATATGTTATTCCAGACCTCTTATTTAGATGATCTGTGGACTTTACCATCCATAAGTTCCACGTATGGAGACATTGTGCATGTCAGGATATCTATGCCTTTATCTGTAGTAGATCTCACTTACGATCATATCCAACAAACCACTGTAGATCCAGATCTCTCTTCTTCCCAGACAGTTGAAGAAGATCCTGTTACGCTGCCAGTTTGGGCAGCCAACTCGTCTTGTTCACAGAAATGCCTTGATGGTACTCTACCTTCGGATGAAGATTGTATCGAGTCCATGCATGGTAATGACAAGCCTTGGGAGGATTCTCATCATCAATTGTATTTCCTTCCCACCCTTGATCTTATTGAACGAGATGATCCTCGAGTACAACCTACCATGCATTTGGATTTTGATCCAGGCATAGTTTTGTCTAGCCCCAGTTTGACATTAAAGTCTGATCTCCCTAGTGATGAGTCTGTAGACTCTCCTATAGATCCCCGAATCGGTGATCCTGATGAGTTTGATTCTACTTCTAGAATTTCCAATTCCCGCGATGATGAATTTGCCACTGCAGATTCCTCCACGTCCTTTAGCTTTGCTCTTCATTCCAAAGTTGATCGTTTTGGTCCCTCGGGTGTTGGTACTTGTTTACTCGTCCTTTTCGACATTTGCTTCGATCATGGCAGGCATATTCGGAATGTACTTCATTAGCTTCATTAGCAATTACACTTTCATTTCACAATATTTCGATTGAGATCTACTTACATATTTTGTGACTGGCCATATAGCCCAGAATGAAATTTAGAAACAAATTTGATCTCTTGAAAGGGATACTTAACACTCAACAAAACCTTCAAACATCCTATTCGTCCCCTCTTATTTTTCTGCATCCAAGTGATCAATAATAGTGTTCACCCTAAGGATGATGGACTTGAATGTTTAGTGATACATTATATCCCTCTTGCAAGTCATGTTTAACGCTACATGTATGCTCTTTAATGGTACTTCTATTTCGTACTCACAAAGAAACATAAGATTGTATCACACTATCATCATATTGGAGGCATCATACTGTATAATACTCTTCCTTCAAGATCTAGAAGAGATCACCCTCTTTCTACTACTGAGATTCATGTAAGTGTAGGTGTTCTCCCTCTATATTGATGTTTGAAACTTTGCAAAGCTACAAAATACTCTCCCTCTTTTGAATCCAAGTATTATTTGCAAATCTTATCTCTGAATAAAAATAGTCCATTAAATTTGGCATTATAATCTCTTTCTGAGGCTAATACTTTGTTTTGAAACCACTATATTGAGCATCCTTAGCACTTTCATCCTTAGTTAAAAAACCCATATTCTATTTAGTACTAACAAGTGTATACTGTTGTCCACATTGGCAAGCCTAATAATTTATTTTCTAATCCATACTGTTGTTGTAGTTGAGACAAAAAAAAAATTGCTACTGTATATTTCTCGAACAAATTTTGGGAATCAAATCTTGGCAACTTATACTCTATTTTGGAATCATCAAAAGAAGGCAGATCCATGCCATACTAAGTAAAGTCATTTTAAGATCCTCTCATAGACTTCAAAGAATATCATATCTAGAATGACATATCTTGCACATACATGAACAATTTTCATTCATTGAATTTATCTATATTTCAACTAATCCAATTTAGCTTAAGAGGTAGGTACTTAGCATCCCTACTGCTAATTCCACTTGTTATTATACCTATCGAAGGAATTATATTATGTAATCAGTTAGGTAAGCAATTTTTCCAGTTTTGTTGAATGGTCAAAATTAACAAAAAGTTTCCACAGTTTAACTTTGGAATTTTAAAAAATGATTTTTTATTTTCCGAATAAGCCATTTATACTTTACCTGATTAGTTACATGTGTGGCATAAAAATGATTTGACTGATTTCATGTTATTCCTTTCATAATAGGAGAAAAAAAAATTCAAAAAAAATTGATTGGCTTCTTTTGCTACCACCTAATAGAGCTTGACAACGGAGGAACAAAGACATTCAATCTATGAGTTTGTGCACAAGTCCTCACGGAACTAAATGTAAGTGAGTCACACGACCCCCTAGTGACCTTGATACACTAGTTAATGGACACCTCATTTCCCAGTATCAGAGTGTCGGCTCCTCCAGGGACAACCACTAATGTATCATGATAATGGTGTCCAGAAGTGATGTATTCCACAAAACCTTTTGTTCGCTAGCTTGGAAACTAGCCTCTTTCCATAAGGACTGTTCCTTTTAGGTATTTCCGCTTAGGACCCAACTCAAAGTCCCTTTTCAAAGAAGGCCTTCAAACAAACAAAAATAGAGCAATGTCAAACCGAAGAAAACAACAAACATGTATAGAGATTTACAAAGATAATCAAATTTATGGAAAAAATATTACCATTAGTGGCTGAGATAGAGCTCCATAGTTGAAAAAAAAAGTGTAGTAGACATAGAAAATGATAGATCGAAACCTTGGAGCTCCACATTTTTGAGTCCAAGTTAGATAGTTTATCTCTAAGGGAAGCACTCATCATACTTCTCAAAGCTTAATGGTTTAGATCTCTCCTTGTAATGAACCACATCAAAGTACCTCATTATCATTTGCACTTTCATTTCACAATATCTAGATTAAGATATGCTTATATCCTTTGTGACTGACCATATATCCCATAACAAACTATAAAAAAAAATGAATTGTTGCAAGGGATCCTTAATGCTAAAGAGAACATTCAAACATCATGTTCAGCCCCTCTTATTTTGTTGCATTGTGATCAATAATAGTGTTCACCTTGAGGACAATGGCGTTGAATGTTTAGTGGTACATTCTATCCCTCTTGCAAGTCTTGTTTAATGCTACAGGTCTTCTATTTAATGGGACTATTTTTCAAGATTAAATTCAAACTTAATTAGTACTCACATAGAAACATAATATTGTATCACAATCTCATCTTATTGGAGGCACCATACTGTATAAAAGTCTTCCTTAAATCTCCAGAAGAGATCACCCGCTTGTTACTGTTGAGATTCTTGTAGGTGTAGGTGTTCTCCATTTATATTTTTTTTTGAAACTATATAAAGCTAGAAAATAGCTCCCTCTTTTGAAACCATGTCTTCTTTTGAAATATAATCATCATTTGAGTAAAACCAGTCCATTAAATTTGGCATTATAATCTCTTTTAGAGGATAATAATTTGTTTTGAAACCACTGTAATTATGATCCTTATCACTTTCGACATTAGTTAAAGAAACCGTACTTAGTTTCATACTTACTACAAGTGTATAATGATGTCCACTTTGGAAAGCCTAATAATTTGTCCTCTAATCCATATTGTTGTTCTAGTTGAGACACACACAAAAATTATTGCAATATATTTGTTCAAAAAATATTGGAAATCAATTCTATTGGTTTTCAATTGGCTGCAACGAGGTAAGTGCTTCATGGCAATGCCAGCCAGAACGTAGAGATTCCAATATGAACATGTGGATATGCAAGCTTATATGGTAACAAGTAGATAGATATGCGAGTTATGCAAGTCCAAGTGCAAACTTCTATATGCCAATATTGTATATGAACTATGTTTAATATGGATGCAATGATGACTGCTATGAACCAAGTAGATAGACCATATGCTGCTACTTCTACTCTATTTTGGAATCATCAAAAGAAGGTAGATCCATTCCATATTAAGTAAAGTCATTTTAATATCCTCTCATAAGCTTCAAAGAATGCCATATTTATTTAGTAATGAGAATAACATATCTTGCACATACTTACACAATTTTCACTAATTGAAATTATCTTTATTTCAACTAGTCCAATTTAACTTAAGAGGTGGGTACTTAGCATCCCTACTGCTAATTCAACTTGTTATTATACTTGCTGAAGGAAGGATATTATGTAATCATTTAGGTAAGCAATTTTTCCAGTTTTGTTGAATGAACAAAATTAACAAAGTTTTTCCAAAGTTTAACATTGGGATTTTTAAAAAATTGATTTTTATTTTCTGAACAAATGTAAGCAATTAATATGATCCCCTGGTGACCTCGATACTATGTCTAATGAACGCCTTGTTTCCTAGTCTCACAACGTGGTCTGCCTCAGGGATGACCACCAACATATCACACTGAAAATGTCTAGAAGTGATGTATTCAAAAAAACCTTTGGTTTTCCAGTTTGGAAATGATCCCTAATGATCCTTCCCTAGAAGCATAATTCCTTTAAGGTCTTTGAGCACAAGACCTAACTCAAAGTATCCATTTGAAAGCAGACCTTCAAAAAAACAAAAATAGAGCAATGCCAACCATGAATAAAACAACAAATGGGTATATAGATTTACAAAGATAATCTAATTTATGGAAAATATTATTACCATTAGTGGCCAAGACAGAGCTCCATAACTGGAAAAAAAAAAAGTGCAACAAACATAGAAAACGTCAAAACGAAACCTTGGAGATCCACATTTTTTAGTCTAATATAGATAGTTTGGCTACAAGGGAAGCGCTCCTAGTACTTCTAAAAGCTCAAATTTTTAGATATTTCCTTGTTTTTAACCACATCAAAGTACTTCATTACACTTTTCACTTTCATTTCACAATATCTGGATTGAGATCTGCTTACATCCTTTGTGACTAGCCATATAGCCCAGAATGAACTTTAAAAATAAATTCGATCTGTTGCAAGGGATCCTTAACATTCAAGATAACCTTCCAAAATCCTATTCGACCCCTCTTATTTTGATGCATTGTGATCAATAATAGTGTTCACCTTGAGGATGAGGGCATTGAATGTTTAGCGGTACATTCTATCCCTCTTGCAAGTCATGTTTAATGCTACAAAGCTGCTCTTTAATGGGATTATTATTCAACATTAAATTCAAACGTAATTAATACTCACATAGTAACATAATATTGTATCACAATCTCATCTTATTGGAGGCACCATACTGTATAATAATCTTCCTTGAATCTCCAGAAGAGATCACCCTCCTGCTACTATTGAGATTCTTGTAGGTGTATTGATGTTTGAAACTATGCAAATCTAGTAATTATTCTCCCTCTTTTGAATCTATGTCATATATGCAAATCTCATCATTTGAGTAAAAACAATCCATTAAATTTGGCATTATAATCTCTTTTAGAGGTTAATACTTTGTTTTAAAACCAATATAGTGAGCATCCTTAGCACTTTTGTCCTCAGATAAAGAACCCATACTCTGTTGCATACTCACAAGTGTATATTATTGTCCATTGGCAAGACTAGTAATTTGTCCTATAGTCCATATTGTTCTTATGTTGGAGACAAAAAATGAATTTGTTGTTGTATATTTGTTCAACAAATCTTTGAAATCAATTCTTGGCTACTTCATATTGTATTTTGGAATCATCAAAAGAATGAAGATCCATGCCATACTAATTAAAGTCATTTTAAGGTTTTAAGGTCCTCTAATAAGATTCAAGCAATATCATATCTAGGTAGTAATGAGAATGGCATATCTTGCATATACTTGCACAAATTTCAATAATTGAATTTATCTTTAATCCAACTAATCCATTTTAATTTAAGAGGCAGGTACTTAGCATCCCTGCTGCTAATTCCACTTGTTAAATTATACCTTCCAAAGGCATGATATTATGTAATTGGTTAGGTAGGCAATTATACATTAGGTACCTAGTCATAGTCATGCTCTCAATCGGGGCGAGACTGGCTTCTATGAGGAGGATATGATAGGGTGTATTGTATTTAATTTTGAGATTATATGTTAAGAAGTGCTTTTGGATTTTTTTTATCCTTCTCCAAGATTCTCTAGAGATGGTGTAGCCCCAACGAGACTCTCAAAGTGGAGTTTCTGCTAACACCAAAAAAGTGCTCACTAGCTCATCCCTTTGGACATACACCTCTGTTGACCAAATTTCCTACCAACCTCGCCTCCAAAACCCCATAAACCCAAATGGATATTAAAAATACCCAAAAATTCCCTCAAAAACATACTAAAACCCCAAAAGAGTGTCAAAATCAAACAAATAGGTAATAAAACCCAAAAGAAAAAAAAAAGAGAAAATAGGGAAAAAGCCCTAAAACCCTAATCCAAGTTTATAAAAAGGGGTGGAGGCCCCTCATTTCCACATCCCTCAATCACTCTGCCCTCATGTTGTTGAATTTTTTCCAAATCCTTAACCCATCTATCTTTGTGCCTTTTGGCCTCCCTTGAGATAAAAATTTTAGCCACCATCAAAGCATTGGAGAGAATAGTACCGAACCAAGGAGCTCTGGAGCACACCGCCAGAACTCTACCAGCCTCATCTTTGAGGTAAATGTAATTTTTGAAAGCCCTTTGCTTGCCCACAATATATATATAAAAAAATATTCTTTATTCTACAGTTTTTGCAAGTGTACCGTTTGTTGTTTCAAAGTTATATTTTATTTCATGCACATGTTTAAGCTCAAGTTTACCATTTAAATGTTATTTGCTTCAATCATTTGTATTTAGTTTATTGTTATTTGCTTCCATACTGCTGTTAAGGATTTCGTAATCCTTAACAGGTGCTCATTTGCACAAGCAGGGGTGAACACCCTAGCTACAGTTTGGCGACTCCACTAGCTGAACCCCTCTCTGACAAGTTTAGTGTTTATCCATATTTCTGTTTGCAGTTTTGTTTTCTGTTTTTTCTTGCTTAGTTTATCAGTTCTGCGTGTTTTCCTATACAGTTGCAACCAGTTTGCATTCATGCAGAAAACTGGATCTTTTTCACTGATAGCTGTGGTCGAAACCACGGTTGTTCTCCACCTTCACGTGGTCTCCACACTGACTTCTTAGCCTTTTGCTGTGACTCAAAATGCGAGTCATCATTACCTGTTCGTGGTCCCAAACACGGCTGTTCATCATCTTCGCGCGGTCTGCACATCGGCTTCTTAGAATTTTGCTGCGACTCAAAACGCAATTCATCTTTACCTATTCGCGGTCCCAACCATGGCTGTTCCCCATCTTCACACGGTCTGCACATCGGCTTCTTAGCCTTTTGCTGCGACTCAAAACGCGAGTTAGACTTACTTATTCGCGGTCCCAACCACGGTTGTTTGCAATTTTCACGCGGACTGCACTGCGTAAAACCCAGTCTCCTGCTCGCGGACCATACCGCGGCTCGCACCACTCTTCCCGCGGCCTCATCTCCGCACTAGTGCAGCGCCACTCACTACCCTAACATATACGCGGTCCCCGCCGCAAGCCATACCAGCCACCAGTGCGGCTTCCACCAAAGGAACACTCCCATGAACTACGCTGCAAAACATATCTTTCCTAGCGACTTGCGCGCTACCAACACCCCACCTGCATGCAAAAACCTCTGTAATTCGTGCGTTGCACACCGCACTCTCCGAGCCATAACTTGCACTGCAAACTGCATTTTTTGCGTTGATACCTTTGTTGACCTTCCCCTAACTTGCGTTGCAAACCGCGAGCTTCTCGCTTATACCCACGCTGCACCGCGCCAAACTTCCTCGAACTTGTGCTGTACATTGCAACTTTCAGCGTAAAAGTCGCGTTGCACACCGCATTGAGCAAGCCCTTAGCCATGTTCTGATTTCTAGTTTTTTCTCAATTTTAGCTGTTTAAAAAAAAAACAAAAGAACTTTTTGTTTTAAGTCTTTGAATCAACATTTCAATTTCCAACATTGTTTCCATTTTTCTAGCATTTAAATACCATCTTTTATTTGCTAGTTAACTACCAACATTATCATTGCATACACTTTGACACCTAACTCAAGCGAGCCCTAAAAAACTACTTAACTCAACCAACTTTTAACCCCACTTGGGGAACACAGAAGAATTTGGTAGCTAGGTAGGACAAGGGGGATAGGTATCACAATAACACCCCTTTGTCGCTTACATATGAGACATAGTTGTTGTCATCTAGGGTGCCAAAATCCCTTAGTATTTTTTGACATGGTTATGACCAATTTGTCGGAAAGGCCTCTCCCTTAGGAGGGTTGAAGTGGCGAGACTGGTTCTGAAGGCTTGAATGGAATACCGCAATCCATTCAGTCACCGAATGCTACTTACTCATTGGTCTGCGCGTGGTGATTTCTTCTAGGCCCACGCAGTGATAGGACTCGAGTCGTAGATTCACCTTTCTGGACGTGTCATGAACGGGGTATCTTAGTTTCCTTTCTTCTAGGATTGTCTACTTGGTGTCCCTCCCGGTAGGGGGATATCATTGGCCTTTGGTTCCACTTTTTGTATTGTCTAAATGGGATTTCATCACCCCATAGAGGATACGTCTAGTTCAAATCAACATAACTTCTAGCTAGGTGTTTGCATGCTCCCTTACCCCCCTGAGTCTAGTGAGTACACCTTTTTTCTCTTTTTTAGGAGCCTTTGTCTATTGGTATTCTGACCATTTTTTTGTCGCTCCGTTCGATTTCAACACAGCTGTTGCAACCAACATTTTGAGCATTGTTGTTGGCCTGAGTGCCTCCTTTTTTATGCTCTCCTTTTGCACACACAGTTGCACTAGGATTTTTGAGCTTTTCACTCACCACACCCCACTTGAAATACCCTCATCATCATCATTGAGTCCTAAAGACAGTCCCGGCACTAACGGGGCCAACCCTCGCAACACAGTTTACTTGGCTCTCCTCACCATCGATGTAGAGCCTCATTGACTGACCTAGATACTCCTTATACCACATCTGACTCGGAACTAGAATACAACACATACATAGCTCCATCTAGCCCCTTGGCTAGCATGTCGTCCGACCTCTTTTTTGGTGGGATGGTCAGCGCAGGACTCAACAACCACCCAGATACCACAACAACTTCTATCCCTCTCATGTCATCTACGCCTAACATTCCCGCCACCACATCCATTCCTATAGGGAGTGGATTGGTCACCAATACAAATCCTCTAGTGACCAACAGTATACTTGGGGGCAGCGACCCCACCCTTGCCGCTATGACCCATACCGTTGTCCCAAACCTTGGGGGTAGTGCCCCCACCCTTGCCTCTATGGCCCATACCGTTTCCCCAAACATTAGGGGCAGCGGCCCCACCATTGCCGCCATGGCCCATAACGTTGCCCCACAAATTGGGGGTAGCACCTCCACCATGGCTGTTATGGCCCACACCGTTGCCCCACACATTGGGGGAAACACCTCCACCATGGCTTCTATGGCCCACACCGTCGCCCCACACATTGGGGGTAGCACCTCCACTATGGCCGCTATGACCCACACCATTGCCCCACACATAGGGGGCAGTGGCCATACCATCGCTGCCACGATGAACACACTTCCTCCACCACCCCCGATGCACCTTCCCGCTAGCTTACCATTCATGGCCAGCCTGAACCTCCCCAACTTGGCTAAGTTGACTAATGATCCGATACGACATGATCCTACGTGGCCTCCCATGCCCACCAATTACCCCTTGGACATACCCAAATTCGAGGGAAAGGGAGGAGAAGACCCTCAAAATCATATCATGTCTTTCCACTTATGGTGTTCCGCTAACTCCATCGTGGATGACTCTATTCTCCTTCAACTACTACAAAGAACCCTTAATGGAGCTGCAACCAAGTGGTATATTGACCAACCTCATGGGAATCACCCTACATTCACATCCCTTGCTTCCACTTTCCTGCAATTCTTCCAGCTACCCGTTTGTTACGATGCCGGTGTAGAGATCCTCCTGTCTTGTAGGAAAAATACAACCACCCACATCACGAACCATATCCACAAGTGGCGTAAACGGCGCACTTTATGTAAGATCAAGTTGGATGACTGTATCTTCTTAGATTGGTTCCTGATGTCCCTCATACCAACCATCGCCAAGGACGTGGCCTCCGAGCGACCTCAGTCTGAGGAATAAGCCATCCTCAAAGCCCAACAATTTGATCTTATCTACACCCAATCTGGCTACCTATACTCTATCTTACCGGGTGCCCCTCACATTGACTCGTCCCGGATTGATGGCCCAGGAGCATCCCATGTCGTCGACAGCATCATTGGAAATGTATCATCACGCACCCAACCTTACATGGCTATGTTCACTTCTTCTAGCCTTAATCTTTCATGCACCACGTCCCATTCTGGAGAAACTACATCATACGCCTCAGCCATTCGGCGTCCTCATACCCATGGACCATCATCCCCACAACATTGTTATGGCCATGCACATTCCCCCTATACTCCTCTTGCGGGCCAACTCACATTTTATCAACACCCAGCTCTACCCACTCATTCACACCCCCAAGTCTAGCAGGCTTACTACCCCCTGCAAGCCCCAATTGTACAACCACCAGTTCCTCCAGTTTATCATCCACAACCGACCCCACCAGCTTCGTCCCAACCTCAAGCACATCCCGGTTACTACCCGCCGCCGGCACCTTCACAACCTGCACAACCACAGAATACTCCCAACCCCCAAGCAAGGATAATTTTATGGGTGAAATTTAGCCCATGGGCTATTTTTCCATATTTTTTTCAAAAAAAAGATTCACCAATTTGCATTTTTTGAAGCCCCGTTCCACCCAATTTTGATTGGGTAAACTTTTTTCACTCTAAAAATCACCAAATTATTATATAAACTATATAAAATCCTTAGAAATTGAAATAATTTTAGAAAAATATCGCCAAATATTTTATAGTTGACATTTTAAGAATTCGTAAGATTCACCAAGGTTTATACACTTTCAAATAAGTATGGGTCCTTAAAATTATCCCTTCCCCCAAGGGCAAGTTTACGCCCAAAAACACCCACAGCAAAACCAACCTATTCAACGCAACCAGCAAGGCCAACATAATAGAGGGCGAGGACAGAACTGTAGGAATAACCAACCTCAAGACCAAGGCGATCAACAACCAAACCCTCCCAATAACAACAACGCCGCCCCACCTGATCAAAACCCCGATAGACCTCCTCGTCAGGGCAAGAATCCCAACCTACGAATGAATCATCCTTGTTCGATATGTGGGGTCTATGCCCACTATACTCACAATTGTCCACAACTAGATCGTGCCCGTCAACTCTGGACGGATGATGCCCAACGCCAAGGACAAGTTGCTCCTCCTACACAGCCCAACCCCTAGCCACCTCCCATGGTGCTGCAAAATCCCTTACCCATGCAAGGAGTAGTAAATGCCCAACCACTATCTCCTCGTCAAGGAACTGCACAACCACCTTAGCAAATCACATATGATACACAGACAAACCAACCCATGGATTCGGGTACTCACCATCTCCTCTTGATGTCATCAATCAATGTCAACCTTCAAATGCATCAAAATCAATATGAACCTAATCCCGAAACCGCCCCGTTGATATTGCTGCCCCTACATATCAGCCCTTATGCATACCCCCACCACACGGTGATGGGGCCCCTGAAGCCCCTCATTTCCCACTACGGTGAATCAACAACAATCCTAATTCCCATGGCGCAGCAAATTATAATATCATATAAGATCTAGCACAGTCCCCCACTGCTATGTCTTCCTTAGAAGTCCTAAAGAACTGTCCTACACAGAGGAAATTGTTGTTGTCCGCCATCGGCGCGATAGACCCTAATGACTCAATATTGATGGCATTCGACTTAGACCAAGCCGAACCATGTTTTCCTTCAACACTAGCCTTCCAGGTCTCTGTATCAGTTCGGAACCTAGTCATTCATTGATGAAGGTGCCTCCACTTGCATTATGTCGATGTTTGTTTGGTAGAATCTTGGATCTCCCACTCTATAGCCATCAACAACCGCATTAAGAGCTTACGATGGCTGCGTAGCCCAACCTCGGGGTCTTTTGACAAACGTTCCCATCCAACTAGCAGGAAAAACGGTCCTAATTGATATAGAGGTTATAAATGCACAACTTGATTACAACCTCTTACTTGGTCGTAGTTACATGTATGCTATGAAGGTCGTCGCTTTGACCGTCTTCCACATCATGATGTCCCCCCATGAGGGACGTGTGGTCAAAATTGACCAAATAACATACTATGATCCCAATGCCCCAGCTACTCCCAAGAATGTTCTCCCCGTGATCGAACAACCCATGTACAATGCTCCTACATCGTTAGTCTCCACAGTTGGACCTATATTATACTTGGATTCACCCATGACTTCCACATTCCAATCCATTCCGCCCCCTCTAAAGATAACTGAGATATAGGATCTTTGCACAATTTCCTCCAACCATACAGCACCGAACCAACAACTGCCTTTACTACCACAACCACCATCGGTACCAAATTACATTGGGGCAACTCCCATCCATACGATCCCGTTTTTATTTCCACCATCTGGAGTGATAAGTTCACCGGTGATGGCCACTTTGAACCTCCCTGGATTAACCCTGCCAGTGTGGTATTTACCCACCCCTACTCCTACACCAACACAATAGGTCATTCTTCAACCAGTTCAACCTATTAACACTTCAAACCGCCCACCAACAGGAGTTGTGAATATGCCCAACTATCGCCATTCCGGCGTAGCATCGACATCTACTACAAACCCTCCCCCACCACCACCTAAAAGCACTAGGGGCAGAGGCCCACAAAACTATACCACCCCACTAGCAAGAAAACCGGTGGCACCCCAAACACCCCCGCGAGCACCCCCTAAGTGCTCCTTGTGTGACGATATCGGCCACGCTACCCACAACTATCCTTAGTTTCCTAATCTCCAAAAACACATGCAGACCTTAGACAACGACCCCAACATCCCCGTAGTTGTACTAAACCCCCCATCCCATCAGTGCAACAAGGCGCTACATACAAACCACGCTTGCGCTATCTGTGGCATATACGGTCACTACTCACACCATTGCCCCGACCTCCCGAATTACAGAGCAGCCCTCTACGAGTTGAATAATGTCAACTTGGAGACATCTCCTCCCACCATTGAAGAAATTTATCCTCCAACATCTTCACCCTCGGAAGAAGTCAACACCATATACATGATCTCTACGGTCGATAGGGACAACTCTCCTCCAACATCTACCCTTCCCTCGCATGACTTGATCACTCAACACTTCCGCAACGACAAGGAAATCCTCGAAGCCCTTACGGAACCAGACTATCCATGGGACAACATGCACCATCGATCATATTTCATCCCTGGTGACTCCACCCCTATCGCAGCCAACCAACTGGCAATTGAAACAAAAGACTTTCTCCCCAAGAAGGTCGAATGGTTCAAGAATCCTATTCCCGCCCCTAACGCCTTCGAGGAAGGAAACATGGCAAATATTTCTCCCATTACACACGTAGACATTGCTCACCCGAGTGGCCAACCCGAAATTATCACCTTAGGTGCCACTTGTACGGAATACCAAATCAGGGAAGCCAAAAAAAAAAATTCAGGAGTTCTGTGATGTCTTTGCTTGGTCTTATACTGAGATAACCGGCCTAGATCCTACTATTGTTGAGAACCACATAGACACATGGCTTGAGGTCCCACCTATCCACCGGAAGAAGAGACCAATTCACCCCTCCAAACTCCTTGCAATCAAAATTGAAATTGAGAAGTTCTAGAAAGCCGGATTCATCTATCCCATCTCTTACACCACCTGTGTATCCAACCCTGTACCTGTCAATAAAAAACAGGGCACTCTCCATGTTTGCACATATTTTCGAGATCTCAATCAAGCATATCCCAAAGACAACTTTCCCACACCTTTCATCGACCAGCTCGTTGACGCTTGTGTCGGACATGAAGTCCTCTCCTTTATGGATGGTTTTTCTGGATATAACCAAATACACATTCGGAAAGAAGACCAATATAAAACTGCGTTCACTACCCCATGGGGCACTTTTCCCTACCGGATAATACCATTTGGTATAAAGAACGCGGGTGCCACTTTCCAACGAGCCATGACATACTCCTTCCACGACCTAACTCATATCATCCTGGTTTACCTAGATGACCTTACCACTCGCTCCAAAGAATGATCTAACCAACTAAATGACCTCCGACAAGTCTTTCTCCGGTGCCGCAAATATAGAATCCACTTGAACCCTCTCAAGTGTGTCTTTTTCATTCCCGCCGACCAGTTGTTAGGATTCATCGTGTTATAGAAAGGGATTATTGTCGACCCCTTTAAAGTCAAAGCCATCTTGGACCTACCTCTCCCTTGCACCGTACGTCAGTTACACAGTCTACAAGGGAGAGCCAACTTTCTCCACCGCTTTGTTCCTGAATATGCCATGACGGTCCACAATTTCCTCCGCTTACTCCATACCCACAGCCCATTTGTCTGGGATGAGCAAGCTCAAGCAGCCTTTACAGCCCTTAAAACAGCCTTAACTAACACCCCTTTGATATCCCCCCCCATATTTCTCAAAAGATTGTATCCTGTATGTTTCAGCATCAGAACACGCCATCTCTGGGGTGCTTGTTCAAGAAGATAGTGCAAGAAAAGAGCACGTAATCTACTACGTGAGCCAAACCTTGTCTGGCCCACAGTTGCGTTACCCTCCTGAAGAGAAGTTGGCCCTAGCCGTCGTCTTCTCTGTACAAAATTTCTGTCACTATATATTGTTGAGCACAACTACGGTTGTGGCCGACTCTAATCCTATGGTTTACCTCTTGAGTCGTCACCTACTTCAAGGCCGTGTGGTTAAGTGGGTCGTTATTCTCCAAGAATATGACCTCCCGTTTACAACAACAAAGAGCGTCAAGGCCCTTGCTTTGGCAAAACTTATGAAAGACTTTCCATCATCATCCATTTCAGCCCCCACTAATACCAGTCTCCTGGATGATCATTTATTTATCATTTCTTCAGATGACCCTTGGTACAATGATATCTTGGTATACATTCGCACTCAAAAATTTTGACTGGATCTCGACCGTGATGAGCATTGACGCATATGTCATCACACTTCACGTTATCTTCTATTAACAGATGTGTTATACCATCGTAGTATTGACACCATTCTACGTCGCTGCCTCACCCACGATGAGGCCAAACAAGTCATTAATGATTGCCACAGCGGAGCTTGGGGCGGACACTTTTCAGTGATGGCCACTACCCAAAAAGTCATCCATTCCGAGTATTTTTGGCCCTCCCTTTTCATCAACTGTATCACTGCAGTAAAACATTGCCGCAACTGCCAGCTCTTTGCACCCACGGCAAGGAGCCCACCTTCCCCCTCCACCCAGTCATCCTGTTGGCCCCTTTTGTAAATGGGCCATTGATTTCATGGAATGCAACCCAACCTCAGCAGGTGGCCCTAAGTATATCATTGTCGCTGTGGATTACTTCACCAAATGGGTTGAAGTGATGCCCACATTCAATTGCAAAGACGACACTGCAGCTCGTTTCTTCTTTAATCATGTCATTACTCAGTTCAGTGTCCCCCAACAACTTGTGTCTAACCACGGCGGCCACTTTGAAGACGCCATCTGGAAGGAACTGTCCATCCTTCTTAAATTCAAGCATCAATACTCTTCTTCCTATTACCCTCAAGGGATCGGTCAAGTCGAGGCCATCAATAAAATACTGAAGACCATTCTTCAACATACCGTAGATCGCCATAAGTCCAGCTCGCATCACATGTTATTTCGAACACTTTGGGCTTATCGCACTTCCACTAAGACTGCCACAGGGTTCACCCCTTTTCACTTTGTCCACGACGTCGAATCGTTTCTCCCCATAGAGTGCTAGATTCCCTCCCTCCACATAGCTGTAGAACTCCTTCCCGACACCTCCCCACTTGAACAATGCCTAATCCTTTTGCAATAGGCTAACGAGGACCGCCGGACGGCCCTCCAAACCATCGAAGATGCAAAAAAACCGCTCCAAAGATGGTTATGATAAACACGTTCACCCACGCAATTTCAGGGAAGGACACCTCGTCCTAGTCTATGACCAAGCACACAATAAGACCGAGAAAGGAAAATTCGAATCCATGTCGCAAGGACCATACATCGTGCATACTTGTTTGGGACATGGGGGCATACATCCTCACTGATTCCGAAGGGACCCCTTTATGCAATCCTCGAAATGGGTTGTACCTTAACCGCTTCTATCCATAACACCTTTTTGAGGAATCACCAGTCCCTTTTTGTACAATTTCATTCCTTTTTGGTTCCTACCTTTTTCATCTATGACCCTACATTTTTTATTACCCTGCATGATCACAAATGGGCTCCCTCCCACCACAATATGTCGGTTTTGCCGATGGTGCAAGTCGATGGTCCCCGAACCTCGCCTCTATAGCTTGGGTCTTATATTCCCCTTCAAACGAGCTCATCCACCTCGATGGAGTGTGCATAGGTGCTGCTACAAACAACCAGGCTGAGTATGATGCTGTGGCCGGGTCTACTAACCGCCACCCTCCATATGGGCATATGTCACCTTCGTGTGTTTCTTGACTCCCAGCTGCTTATCGCTCAACTCAACAACTATTACCAGGTACGGGATCCCTGCCTTTTTAAACATTTTATGCGCACTAAACAAATTATTATACAGTTTGAATCCATTACATTCACTCATGTCCCACAAAATCAAAATAGTATAGTAGACCAAATGCCTAATAATATTCTAGACTAGCACACGAATCACCATATGTAGGGCATCAATCATACATACCATCCACATGTACATAACAATATCATTTGAAAATATCAAAAAGAAAATTAACCATAAGTGCATCCACGTGCATAACCATAAATTGCATCCACGTGCATAAACATAAGTGCATCCATGTGCATAACCATAAATTGCATCCATGTACATAGAAAGCAAAACATCATCACAAAATACATCCATGTGCCATAAATATGTATATATATATATCATGAAAATGTCATAAGTACTCACTGTACCCAAATATACATATAAACACAGCGAGGATCCCCAACAGCATCCTTGGTAAATATCATGAGCCGTATATACAAAAAATCCCACATGATCATCACAGTGGGGGCATCTCTGTCAACTTCCTAGTCAGACTCCTCCCGGTAGTCCTCATCATCATCATCCCCCGCTAACCCCCTTGCCTCTGTGGCAGCAACCGCAGTTGCCTGTGCTATCTCCTCATCCTCTCCCAACTCCTCCTCAGGAACCTCCTCCTCGGTCTCCTCATCCTCCTCATTCTCCCCAAGATAAGGTACATCCCCTCGAGCAAATGCTCTCACTGTCTGTGCGACCATCACAATGCGCTCCATAATAGGCCTCCACTCTTGTGGACCATCAAAACAAATATCGATCAGCTCCTGATCCAAATGCTGCCAGCCATCGCTCGAGATCCCCTCAAGGAGCTGATCAATCCCCTGCCTTAAAAAATCCAGAGTAACTGCAGCACTCTGGTGATGACCCTGTCCACGCTCGACTGGGTCCACGCCCTCCACATGCCCTCTTCGTAGCCTATGACCCGGCGGGTGGTAACAGTCCCACATCTGCCAAACAAAAACACGAAAATGTCAATATAGGTCTAGCAACTACAAAATGATATCATACACGAAACCTGTTCAAACTGAAATAGACAAACATATCGTCTGGTCCCCAAGACTAGCCAGGAGGTCTTGGCATCTCTGGATCCCCATGAAAGTCCATCCCGACGTATGGATAATCCTCGATGGATACCAGTATCTACATCCACGGTAAGAACAACTCCTCGGTGAAAAAATGGCCCACCAGCCCTCCACTCCTACGAGTCATCATCTTTCCCCATTGCCGCATCCGTGGCTCGGTCAAGGGCGCCACTCATATGGCTCTGTGAGGCCGCAGCGTCTGGACCCGCTCAAAGAAAAAGGAACACAGAAAAGACGGGAAACAAAACTCCTTCCCCAGGTGTCAGACCTTGCTCAGCTCTCGCCGAACATCGGTCAAATACATCTGTCCCCAACCATAGTACGTCCCGTTAAGGACGCCCTCTATCAATAACAGCTACCTTCCCATGATCCAGTTAGGGCCATGGGAACCCAAAACCCCTACCACTGCTGCTGCAATAGCCTGCGTAACTGTCCTCTCTATGTCACACAACATGAGTGAAGAACCACTCACCACCACTACAGGAAAACAGTGTCTCTCCAGTAAAGTCTCCATCGATATATTCCTTGGCATCCTCAGTTGAGTCTCGGCAACCATACCTAACCGAGGCAACCCAATCAGAAAATATACATCGGCTAAGGTCAAATCTAGTCGCTCATCCTAGATCATGAAAGCCTCAATATCAGAATCCCATAACTCTATTAACTTTTTCAGCAACAGAGGTTCTAAACGCATGTATGGAATCTCCGCAAACTTCAGGAGCCCACTATCAGCTAGTGCCTCCCGAACTGCTCGGTCTGTCCGGATATTCCTCTGGATGTTGGGAGGAATCTCCCGCTCTCACCATCCAATCTCTGGCATGCTGCCAATAACAACAATAAAGCTCATTAGATTCCCATCTAAAAACAAAAACACAACCCTCTAGAACGTTCTTTCTCCCTTGAAACGCGTGTTCTAGAACGCACTCACTAAACATTTCCCTACGCTTCACACTGCGCTTTCCTCCCGAAAATCCGCGGTTCACAATGTAGACCCAACCACCCCCTGGTTGTGCCTTGAAGCACGTTTTCCCTTTATAAATCCACCCTTCAGAGAGCAACTAGTATGGGTTCACCCGCGAGGCACACCGCTTATTTCTGGATACCCCAGCGCGGTCTAGACCGCACATTTGGCGAAGAAAACCGCGCTTTACAGCATAGCCATCTCCCCCATTGCCGCGGTCCAGACCTCACCAAACCATCCGGAAGCCGCGCTATGCCACGTAGGTTCCCATTTATGGCCGGTATGACCCCCCAGAGACTCCAATGAAAACAAAAACTCTTAAATGACAAAGCTAAGGATATGGGCTCTTACGTGCAACTCCCGGAATGGAAATCCACCGGTGAAATCTCCCACAAACTGAACTTTTACCTCTGACCTCCTCTAATGCTCCGTCAAACTCACCACACACAAATGACACCTATTATGGGGGACAACTTACTATTTATAGACATTGGCCTTATTCTCCTTTTTCCATTACGAGATCATCTGAGGCCCATTTCTCAAACCATTGATACCAATGCACTCAACGCAGCTAGGACTTCGTGGTGGTCTAGTCAGTTTGTAGTTTTCACTCGCACCTTTTTCGGGCATAGTTTAATGCCCCTTGTCACCTTCGTTTACATGCCACTTCGGCTGTTGTCTGTTTCTGGCGTTCTTTATATCTCCTGATCCAGTTTTTCACACTCGTGATGATGCTTGAGATCATTTCTCGCTCTCACCTCGAAATCTTCTGGGCATTTTTCACATGTCTCTCGTTGCCTTGGTTTGCGTGCCACTTCGGCCGTTGTCCGTTTCGGATGTTCTTTACATTTCCAGATTTAGTTTTCCATGCTCGTGATGATGCTTGAGATCATTTCTCGCTCTCACCTCTAAATCTTCCTAGCATTTTTCACATGTCCCTCATCGCCTCAGTTTGAGTGCCACTTCGGCCGTTGTCCATTTCGGACGTTCTTTATATTGTCAGATTTAGTTTTCCACGCTCGTGATGATGCTTGAGATAATTTCTCGCTCTCACCTCTAAATCTTCTAGGCATTTTTCACATGTCCCTTCAGCTGTTGCCTCGGTTTGCATGCCACTTCAGCCGTTGCCCATTTCTGATGCTCTTTATACCGCCAGATTCAGTTTTTCGCGCTCATGACGAGGCGTGAGATCATTTCTCACCCTCACCTAAAATTGTTTTTGACTTTGTGTCCCTACACCTTGTCGCCTCGGTTTGCATGCCACATCAGCCGTCGCTGAATCTTTACAAGTTCATGCATCATAACCTATCCATGAGCCATCCACTCCATCCATACTGCAATTATGGCATTGTTTTGCGGTCATTCATCAACCCGCAAGGAGGCCCCATCAGTGTTCCCCACCCCTATCAGTCTACTGGATACCCATATTTATGCCTTGATCGAACACTTCCTTCTTTCCTCTCCATCACTTTTGTTCGGTATAAGTTTATCCCTTTTTCGGGCCGAGCAATTCCTTTCCGAAAAAGGCACTTAGGGAGTTTTTATTAAGCTCTTTTCTGACTCCTAGAACAATGAAAAGATCACTGAGCAATCTTGCTTCCTTTCATTATCGCTAAAAGTATCTGAAAGGGCGTCTACCTGGTATAACTTTACCCGTTTTCTAGACCTTGTAGACTAATTACGAAAAAGGAATACTCTAGTCACATCGGCTAGAAGAGTTCTTCACTGCATCCTTTTATGCCTTTTCGGGCTTTGAAGACTAACACACGAAAAAGCACCCCCTTGGAGTCCTCTTACTGCTTCAAGACTCTCTAAAAGTGAAAGCAACCACGAGCAATCACCGTCCTAGGCTCGTACAAATTCACAAGACGTTACATATCCACCATTTCAGAGTTTTCTTATTGCTTTCAGACTCCTAAAAATTGAAAACACTTATGAGCATTAGCTATCCTGGGATCACACAAATCCACACGATAGTACCATTTTTCGAGCATAGTTTTGCCCCTTCTTCAACTTCCTTAAACCATGAAGAAGGCCCCAAGTGTGCCTCTTGGCACCCCACCAAAGCATATATATAATTGCACTATTACGACAGCTTCCCCAACTTGGTCGCCTTTATTTAGAGCATTATGCAAAATGTCACCTTCAGAGTCTCCGAATATGATCCTTCAGTAGGTCCCCCTCAGTATTTCCCGCTGTAATACTTATCCCTTATCCCTTAAGCTATGATTCCCATACCCATGAGTTAGTTTCATAAGCTGCCAGTTCATCCATGTCATCATGCTCTGAATAAAGGAAGTTTGAGTCCTCCCACTCCATCACCCCAGTTATTCCCCATCCCCACAGTATGTCAGTCCCACTATTAGTATTATCCCCTCTCGGTCCTACACCTTGCACTCCTATCAAGGAAACATCATTGCCCTGGAAATTGCAAGGTCTCCCTCTATCGACGCCAACCAATCTATTCCAGAGAATAGACCCAGAGGTCCCTGTGCCTTGGAATCATCTCCGTCAATGGTGAGCTCCTACGGATCATTTTGAAAGGAGCCCTTAGTCCCTCTCCAAATGATTGTTTCTCACATGCTCGACGTCAACACCTGATCACATCGTTGAGATTCGTACAGGGAATCAGTTGTTTCAGTTATTAGTTGAAGACCCTAGATGTCACCTGACTCTAGCATATTTTTGAGTCTACTTGAGGAAACAACTAGTCACAGGTTCTTGTAGATATCCAGGTTGCGTATGCCGACAGTTTTATAGAAGTACACCAATGGCATGCTTCTTTGACTTACAGTTGTTGGACACCTTCAGATCCAACATTTTTATCAGTCATTTCGGTACCACAATCAGAGTGACGAATGTTTTCCAGTGTATCAGTGTTTTCACATCAACCATGGTTAGACCATGGGTATGTCCCAAATTTGCATCCCCTCTGGACCAATATGATGTACACAATATCTTTCTCATGTATTGTTCTGGTCCCCCTTCATGGACCCCATTATTATATTTTGACAACGAGCATGGGTATTCCTGGCTCGTCCATATGTTGAGATACTCCTCAGTGAGACATGTATTTTTAGTTCTTGGCAGTCAGTATAGACCCTTTGTTTCGGTCTCCAACAAGTTTGTGCTTTTCTCCATCCCAATGCTTATTACCCAGGAAAACCACAGTACTTATGATGTCCATCGGCCATACGATGAGCTCTTGCCCTCACACATCAGGGAGCAATCTGTTAACACCAAAAAAGTGCTCACTAGCTCATCCCTTTGGACATACACCTCTGTTGACCAAATTTCCTACCAACCTCGCCTCCAAAACCCCATAAAACCCAAATGGATATTAAAAATACCCAAAAATTCCCTCAAAAACATACTAAAACCCCAAAAGAGGGTCAAAATCAAACAAATAGGGAATAAATCCCAAAAGAAAATTAAATAAAAAAAGAGAAAATAGGGCAAAAGCCCTAAAACCCTAATCCAATTTTATAAAAAGGGGTGGAGGCCCCTCATTTTCACATCCCTCAATCACTCTACCCTCATGCTGTTGAATTGTTTCCAAAGCCTTAAGCCATCCATCTTTGTGCCTTTTGGCCTCCCTTGAGATACAAATTTTAGCCACCATCAAAGTAGGAGAGAAGAGTATCGAACCAAGGAGCTCCGAAGCACACCGCCAGAACTCCACCAGCCTCATCTTTGAGGTAAATGTAATTTTTGCAAGCCCTTTGCTTGTCCACAATATATAATAAAAAAATTCATTATTCTACAGTTTTTGCAAGTGTACCGTTTGTTGTTTCAAAGTTATATTTTATTTCATGCACATGTTTAAGCTCAGATTTACTGTTTAAATGTTATTTGCTTCAATCATTTGTATTTAGTTTATTGTTATTTGCTTCCATACTGCTGTTAAGGATTCTGTAATCCTTAACAGGTTCTCATTTGCACAAGCAGGGGTGAAAACCCTAGCTACAGTTTGTTCTATCCCAAAGCACGAGGTCTACATATTTACAAGTTCATAATAAGATTTTTATCCTCCATTAATCATTTTCGCAATGCTATAATCACGCTATAATTCCAAGATTATGATCAATAGTTCTAACATATTTATATGAAGTCACTTTCTATAAGTTGTTGTTTCCATACATAAAATTATCATAAGTGATCTTTTGGGGTTTGATTATCATAACCTTTATTTTCTTAGTGTTAATAGTCATACCCATGCTAGAGAAAAAATCCTTGAGAATTTTTAGTTGCTTACCAAGATCATATCATAGAGACTCCTCGCCATAGGAACAATATCACCAGCATAGAAAAGAAGGATGATTACTATACCATCCAAAGTCATGCCATCACAACCCACCTCTTCCAAACATCCCTCTAGCATAACAATGTAAATACCAAAAAGGGTAGGGAATAAGGGACAACATTTATTCCCTCCTATATTACAATTAATTTCTTCTAACCAACACTGAAAGTTCATAAACTTGGTAATAACCTTCTCATACAATCTTATTGCAACAACTCTCAAATCGAAAGGAACTTTGAGCTCTTCTAATCTATTCCAAAGGTTGCTTCGGGGCACTGTATCAAATGATTTTCTAAATTCAACGAAGAAACATAGAATAAATTAGGTTTATTATTAGGACACTCCTAAGCAATGGCCCTAATATTAACAAGATGGTTCATAGTTGAATTATCGAAATCTTGCCTAGCCTTTAACTCTTTTTTGCCTTTCTAACCCTATGTTGATCTTCTTTTCTACAATAATTCCATATAATTTGACTAAAATAAGCTCAATCATAACGGCCTTATAATTAAATGGATTGCTTTTATCCCCCACTTTTAAAAATAGGAACAATTCAAAGCTTTTCAATGAAGTTCCAATACTTATCTGTAAACAAGCCGTTAGTTCCTTTAAACTGCTTGATTTATGAACAATGAACCATTTAATTAAGCTTTTCATTGTTCCTATTTTTAAAACTGCTTGATTTATGAATAATGAACCATTTAATTAAGCTTTTCATGGTTCCATTTAATTAAAAATAGGAACAATGAACCATTTAAACTTGTGAGTATTTTGATTCACAGTAGATCCTGGAGCTATGGAGAACCTCACAAAATCGAATAATTTGCAATAACTAACAAAATAACTTGAAAAGAAGAAAAATTTACACACAATGTGAACTGAAACTTGGCATTATCAATCTGTCTAACATGTGAAAATGTTTAGAACATGTTTTTATTACATCATGGAGAAATTCGAGAGCATTAGATAGCTCAAGATGAGTGTATAAGCTAAATTGCCAAAATTGGCCTCAATCCCCCCTAGGTGGGTCCAACTCAGTCCTAATCATCCCAAACAGTCATCAATTCTGGTGTGAAGGTGGCTGAAGCATGCTGGGTCATAAATGAGGCCAAGGCATGCATGGGTGAGCAAATAGAGGTGTGTAGGAGGTCCAAGGAAGCAATAAATGCTCCAAATCTAGCAAAAAATGGGCAAAATCCACCCAAGCGCTCCTAGTCAAAAGAGATTCCCCAATTCAAGGAAGGAGAGAGATCCTGCATTTAATGAGGGTGCATGTGTGGACAAAACAAGAGTTTGGGTGAGCTGGTTTGCTTAGAAACAGGTGTGAACACTCTCAAAAGTGGATATTTGACCAACTAAAGTCACCTAGTCCAAACTATGGTGTAATAAAGCACATGTGGCAATAAAATTGACTAAGGTTATGGACTATGATACTAAGTATGGATTACTATTCTAACACCCCCCCTTAACCAGAACTTAGTACATCTCATGAAATTAAAGTGGGAGGCCTTGGCAACAAAGGCTCAAGTCACCTCATTACAAACATAAATTTTATTTGTCCATGTAAATAGAGGACAAGAAGTAAAACTGCATGGGATAAAAACTTCCCTCTAAACTGGACATGGGGCTGAACCTGCAATAAAATTGCAGCAATCACCATCCATCACTCAGTCCAATCAAATCTCTCAAGTGAGTGAAGGTCTTCTCAGTAAAACACTTGGTGAAAATATCAACAGTTTGCTCGGTGGATGGGCAATACTGCAAGGAAATCACTCTGTCATGCACCAAGCCCCGAATGTAGTGCATATGGATTTTAATGTGATTTGTTCTCTGACTCTGTACTGGATCAATATATATCTTGATGACACTTTGATTATCCACCCAAGTGTTGGTTGGAGAATCAATAGCAACACCAAACTCCCGAAGAATACCTTGCAACCAAACACACTGTGTGGCTGTGTTCACTGCTGCCCTATACTCGGCCTCTGCTGATGAAAGTGAAATAGTGTGTTGTTTCTTACTTGACTAGAAAATAGGACCTTCAGCAAACATGAAAACAAAACCTGAAGTGGACTTTCTATCAATGGGATATCCAGCCCAATCGGAACCAGAAAATCCAGCTAGTTGTAGTGAAGAACCAGTTGCATAGTGTACCCCAAAGCTCTTTGTTCCTCGTACATATTGAAGGATACTTTTGTATGCCTTCCAATGGATCACATGTGGCCACCTCATATATATTTCTACAACACTTATAGCATAAGACAAATCAGTTCTTGTATGTGTAAGGTACAACAAACTTCCAACTAGCTTCCTGTAGAGTGTGCAATCCACCAATGGAGAGTCTTCAAATTCACCTAGTTTTATGCTTGAAAGGAATGGGCACTTGGCTGACTTGCATTCAGCCATTTTAAACTTCAATAACAGGTCTAAAGCATACTTAGATTGAATTAGCAATATACATCTCTCATTTTGATCAATTTTCAAACCCAAAAATTGCCTTAGCAATCCTAGGTCGCTCATGGCAAATTCACTATGCAAAGATGCTTTGATTGAGCCAATTTGTTTGTTGCAGCTCCTTGTAATTAAAAGATCATCAACATACAGTACAATGAACTGCACATTATCATCACATTTCTACAAATAAACATTTGTATCATACTTGCATCGAAAGAAACCAATTGAGAGCAAAAAGGCATCCATTTTGGCATACCAAGCCCTGGGGGCTTGCTTGAGTCCATAGAGTGACTTCTTCAACCTGCAAACAAGTGAGGGATCCTCTTGGAAACCTTTAGGTTGTTGCATATAGATCTCTTCCTGTAGCTCACCATGTAAGAATGCACTTTTAACATCCATATGGTGAACTTCCCAACCCTTACTGGCTACCATGGCTAGAGCTAGTCTAATTGAGTCCATCATTGCAACCGGTGCAAAGGTCTCTATATAATCCACACCATGGATTTGTGAGTAACCCTTAGCCATGAACCTAGCCTTATACTTCAGATCAGAACCATCGACAATAGGTTTGGTTCGAAAAATCCACTTACATTGCACAAGTTTTCTCTTGGGAGGAAGAGGCACCAAATCCTATGTTTTGTTCTCTTGGAGAGATTGGAATTCTTCTTGCATTGCTGTTATTCACCTTGGATCATGATGAAATTCCTGACATGACATTGGATTAGATTCAATCAACATATAATAGTGATAATCAAGTTCACTTTCATTTGCAAAGGAAGCATTGATTGCTTGAGATCTAGTCTTCCTAGGCTCTTGGGGATTGCCTGCCAATTCACCTGCAGCTTGTATGATTTTTTCAGCCCACTTGGGCCTTGATGGTGAATCATGTATAGCAATGTCATCTTCAGCCATGTCATCTTCAAGAATATCAGAAAAATAAGAACTTGAATCATCACTTATTTCATTAAGGTGTGGAGGAGAAGAGCATTCCCTCGGTGCAAGCTCAAAATCAGGAATTGGTTCTTCTTCGAATTGCACACTTCTCTCAATGAAAGTTTTGAGTGTGGATGTGTCAAAGAGTTTGTAACCCTTTGTGTCTTCACCATATCCAACCATGATATATTCACTGCTCTGTGGATCCAAATCCTTCCTCTTTTCTTATGGAATTCAAGCCCATGCTCTAGATCCAAAAATTTTGAAATTTGACACATTTGGTTTTTGGACAAACCATGCCTTTAGCCCATAGCTTAGGGCTTAGATCCCTAGCTTCAATCATGAAAGTGGCCATCTCTTTGAGAGATCTATTTTTCCTCTCTGCCACACCATTTTGCTGAGGTGTGTAGGGGATTGCATGTTGCATTTGGATGCCACATTCCTCACAAAGATACTGAATGTTATTATTCACATACTCCTTTCCATTATCAGTCCTAAGGATTTTTATCTTATGACCACTATTGTTCTCCACTAAGGCCTTCCAAATCTTCAATTTCTCAAACACTTCTGATTTCAATTTAAGGAAGTATACCCAGCAGAATCGAGAGTAGTCATCTATGAATGTGAGTACATGCCTTGATCCACCATATGATGGAGTGGGAAGAGGACCAATGAGTTTTGAATGTACCAATCCAAGTGGTTGAGTGGCTCTCCTTGCCATTCCCTTCTCATAGCTGCGCTCTGGATGCTTTCCAACCACACAACCAATGCATGCACCATTTGAAGATTTGATTTCAGGAAGCCCTTCTACCATCTCATCCTTGTGCAATGTTTGGAGATATTTGTAGTTCATGTGGCCAAGCCTTTCATGCTACAGCTTGGAGGTCTCGTTGGCATGACAGACAAGAGCATGGTCACTAGAATTTGGAATGAAATTGGAGAATTTGTACATTCTCTCTTGATGATCAGCAAACCCCACTGCCACAACTTGATTTGAAGAGATTTCTAATATTTATACCAAATTTGGAGTAAATGTTACTCTCTTGGCTTCTCTTGTATAGGTCATTTGATAAAGTAATATAAAATTTGCAGCCAATGAGGGTACATAGAGCACATCACTAAAATAGCCATGCTCCAAATCAATCCTACCAATCCCCTTGGTCTGGAGTTATGAATCATCTCCCATTTGAATTGTTGGGACACCATTCGAATGCATAGAAGAGAAGAGCTCTCTGGATGAAACCATATGCCTAGAAGCTCCTGAATCAATCATAAAGGATGAGGGATTCGAAATACCTGCTACCAAAGAATGACACTTCTCCTTATTGTCAGGATTTGAGGTGCTTTCTTTCTTCCTTGCACCCTCAGGGACTGGGATGTTGTTCTTCTCCAGCAGTTGCGCCATTGAGTCAATGGTTTTCTTCATACATGATCTCTCTGGATTCCATCCCTTATGACAATAGGTGCATTTGGTCTTTTCCTTTCCCTTCTTGTCCTTTTCCTTTGAATGATTCGAACGTCTGTCTGCAGGCTTGGTTTTATCAAACTTCCTCTTCTCTGGATGCTTCGAACCCTTTACTTTCTGCTTTCCTTTGGTAGCACTCGAAACACCCATTTCCAGTGCTTGGTCCTTCGATTTTATGGTGCCTATCTGAACTAGTTTGTCTTGCTCCTGAGTGAGACACTCCATGAAGGTTGCTAGAGATGGCATTTGCCAATTTCGAAGGGTCTTCTTGTCTGAATGGAATGTGCTAAAAAATACAGAGAACTCTGGCCCTAGATTTGACTGTATTGATAGAATCAGTTGTTCTTCCTTCTTAACAATACGACATTGCTGCAACTGAAGTACCAATGACTTGAATTTGGTGAAGAATTCTTGGATTGTTTCAAAGTGAGCTGGGCTCAAGCTGATGAGCTCGTTCTCAAGTTGGTGGCCTCTTAGTTCATCAGTCTTCCCAAAGAGTGATTCAAGCTTCACCCATACTTCATTGGGAGTTGTTAGACTGTCAGTGTGAAACAAGAGTTCCCTTGAAATGATCTGACACAATATACCATATACTTCATCAAGTCGATTGTAATACTTGGCTTTCTCTACAGCTGAGTTTGGTTCTACCTCTGTGCCCATGGTTACTCTGTAGAGACCTTTCGATCTCAGCTTGATAACCATCTCAGCCTTCCAATTGAAAAAATTGAAGGGAGTGAGCAAAATTTGGTTGGCTTCCATGACTATTTCATTGGTGAGAAAACTGCTGAAACACCTGCAAAAAACACTCAATTTTTATCTAGAAATCCTCACTAGAATGCAGTTCAAACGCTTAAGGAATGGTCTGCCACTCACTAAATCCACGAGGCTCTGATACCATGTGAGCATTTTGATTCACAGTAGATCTTGGAGCTATGGAGAACCTCACAAAATCGAATAATTTGCAATAACCAGCAAAATAACTTGAAAAGAAAAAAAATTTACACACAATGTGAACTGAAACTTGGCATTATCAGTCTGTCTAACATGTGAAAATGTTTAGAATGAGTTTTTATTACATCATGGAGAAATTTGAGAGCATTAGATAGCTCAAGATGAGTGTACAAGCTAAATTGCCAAAATTGGCCTCAATCCCCCCTAGGTGGGTCCAACTCAGTCCTAATCATCCCAAACAGTCACGAATTCTAGTTTGAAGGTGGCTGAAGCATGCTGGGTCATAAATTAGGCCAAGGAATGCATGGGTGAGCAAATAGAGGTGTGTGGAAGGTCCAAGGAAGCACTAAATGCTCCAAATCTAGCCAAAAATGGGCAAAATCCACCCAAGCATTCCTAGTCAACAGAGATTCCCCAATTCAAGGAAGGAGAGTGCTCCTACATTTAGTGAGGGCACACTTGTGGACAAAACAAGAGTTTGGGTGAGCTGGTTTGCTTAGAAACAGGTGTGAACACTCTCAACAGTGGATATTTGACCAACTAAAGTCACCTAGTCCAAACTATGGTGTAATAAAGCACATGTGGCAATAAAATTGACTAAGGTTATGGACTCTGTTACTAAGTATGGATTACTATTCTAACAAAACTACTTGATTTAAACTGCTCGATTTATGAATGATTGCTTACTTCTTTGTATCACATGAATGTACATTTCTACATTGTGAGTTCTGTATTGTGGGTATTATTGTATAAATAATGGCTGGTAAATAAGTATGGTAACATTTAATATAAGTTGATAATGATTTCAAAGTATGGGGTTAGGATATTTTTGACACTTAGGAGTTATTTAAGTTCAAGTTGGTCTAATATATCCGTTAGGTATGCATTTGTATATATATAATCCGACGATCACGATATAAAGTGATCCGACGGTTCAACTTCTCTCGATCTTAACGGTACTTGATCGATGGATTAACACCCGATTGGTCCATGATCTCTATTTAAATATCTTGGAGGGTCACTTGCCGAATGATCCATTGTTGAGAGAAGCTTATGTAACATTTTTCTTTTGCATAATAAACTGCTCCATAGAAGCTATTTGGCCGGGGCCGTGGACTATTTCCCTCTAGGGGGTTTTAACCATGTCAAACATCTGGTGTACTGATCTATGATCTTTGTGTGTGAGCGATGTCCTTTCTGTTCGGTCTCTGTGGATGTACTTGTTATTCAAACATGGTATCAGAGCACTGTTGAGGGTCGTCTTCGTTTTATTCCGATCTAGATCTGAAGCCGGTGTGGGTGCAAGTGGAATCTGCCACCGAGATCTGCTATTTCTGGTTGTTTTTGGACAATTTTAAGCTCTCCATTGTGTTCAGAGTGTTGGTTCCGATAAGGATCGCCCTTCATTTTGTACGAAAAGGCTTCTGTTTTCTGTAACTACGGCCTTTTTGACAAATCTGAGGTATACTATTTTGGTTTCTACATTTTTTTCTCTGTCTCTGTTTCATTTCGATTTGTTCCTTTTTTTATTTTTATTTTCTGGAAGTGGTAGGCTCCTATTTGCACATGCTGCCGGTCTCAACTGACCACAAACAACAGGAAAGGCATTACGCTTACAGGAATGGCTAACAGAAAGCTAACAGAGAACGGAAACCCTTCAGTTTTTTTTGTCTTGTTTTTCTGTTTTTGGTGTGCAAAGTTGTTTTGTAGGTTGAAACAGGGCTCTACGGGGTAAGCACGCACAACAAGGCAAGAAGAGTAAAAAATTAAAAATTCCCCCTTCCTCTTTTACAATATTTTCTATATTTTTACTCTAGCTCACTTGGTTTAAAGTTACTTATTAAAGAAGTCTTAAGTTTTTAAAGAGGTCTTAAGTTCAAATCCTTTTAGTATTTGTTGCATTGATTTCATATATTAAATAAAAGAAAGTTACTTAGAAGCTCACATCAGCTAATTTCTTTCCTTCTAAAGTTTTTCTTTCATTTTCTTTTCTAAAAGCAACTTTATAAAATAAAATAAAATAAAAAAACAAAAGTTTCCTTTTATTTTTAAGTTGTTTCTTTTCTTATTTTTTAAGCAACTTTATGTAAAAGTGACCTTCACTTATTTATAGAAGTAAGGCATATATATATATATATATATATATATATATTCTTAAAAGTGAGCTTAGGAGTTAAGTTGGGAGTAAGGGAGAAATTTTTGTATTGGTGTGCACTTATCTCCACACACCACGTGGTTCCTTAGTTGCTCTTTCAATTTATTTTCAAAAGGGCATAACTTTTTCATCCGGAAGCTGATTGCAATGCCGTTTTTTTTAAACCGCTTAGTTTTTCGAACTCTATTATTTTTTCCAGCTTGTTTTCATCTTTGAAGTAATATTTATTTCAGAATGGAAATTTCAAATGATATGCTTCTTTCCAGTACTAACTATTTTGTATGGAAGTCTCGTATGGAAGATATTCTTAGAAGCAAAGGGTTATATAGACTTACCCTTTGCATGGAAACTCCTCCCTCTAATCCTGATAAACTAGCAAAATGGGAAAATAAAAATGATTCAGCTCATGGTTTAATTGGTTTGTCAGTTTCTCCTGATCTGCAGTTTCATCTTCAAGGCATTCATGCACCAGATGATGCTTGGCAAAAGCTAAATACTGTTTTTGGTATTAAAAATGAGATTAGAGGTCATCGGCTTGAGAATGAGTTGCTTACATTCTAGATCCTAATAATTTTTCTTCCATGGAAGATTTTATAACAAAATTTAAGACCCTTAGAGTCTTGTTGGCTGCATGTAAAGTCATAACAGCAGATGAAGGCATTATTTACGCCATTCTTGCCAAGTTGGGGCCTGCATATTCTGTATTTGTCTCAACCTTTCATTCCACTAGAGAAGATCTTCTTTATTTAGGAGCTCAATACAAAGCTCCTTCTTTTGATTGTTTTTGTGATTCTTTAATAAGAGAACAGGAAAAACTCTTACATCTTGGACTAACTAATACTTCCAGTACTTCAAAAAGGGATTTAGTACCTTAGTAGTCGCATGGTCCAAAGAATTACAAGAATCCAAAGAATCCAAAGAAGCAATATTCGAAGAAGCAAAATCAAAATAACAAGGGTCCTAAATATTCTCAGCCTCAAAATTATCCTCAATAAGATAAAGCTGCCAAATTTCAAGGAAAGAAGACACAAAGACATTGCAACTTTTGTAATCGTGATGGGCAGGAAGAGTCAAGGTGTTTTAAGAGGATGGAAGCTCTGGAAGCAACAATGAAGAAGCATCACATTTAGCTTGATTCTTCTTCAACTTCATCTTCACGACAAGCACTTTCAACCTCTGGTTTTGCACTTACAACATCTTCTCGTTCTTCTTCAAATGAATGGCTTATAGATTCTGGAGCATCTTATCATATGGCTAAGGATAAAACCATATTTCTAATTTAAATCATTATAACACCAAACAACTATTTGTTGGTGATGATAGATCACTTAGTGTTGAAGGGTCTGGTACTATTCATCTCGACAATGGACAGTTTAATGATGTATTATGTGTTCCTATTTTTTCATGTAATCTTTTATCAGTATACCAGATCACTCATTCTGGTGAAGGTAAAACCGTAGAATTTTCACCTCACCAAGTTGTAATCAGAAATTTAAAAGATCCATGACATGTATTAGCTACTGGAACAGTTGATGATATTACCAGGTTGTACAAGTTTGACAACTTTGGGTCATCTTCACTTCCATCAGTTTTTGTTTCTCATAGTGATGAACAGAGCAAGCTTTGGCATGAGTGATTTGGTCACTTAAATTATTGCTCATTGCAACAACTATGTAAAGAAAATATGGTGGCAGGTCTTCCTATGGTCTCTTGCAAGGATGGTGTTTGTTCCGGTTGTGTACTCAGAAAACATAATCAAGATAGTTTTGACAAACGTGCCTCTTAGCATGCCTTAGCTCCTTTGCAGCTTGTGCACACTGACTTGTGTGGTCCTCTACCTTCTGCTTCCTTCTTTGGTTTCAAATACTTCTTGAATTTCATTGATGATTACTCCTGACGCACTGGGGTTTACTTCTTAAAACTTAAGAGTGAAGTTTTTGGCATGTTCTTGGCCTACAAGGCCCTTGTTGAGAAACAATCTGGTCATCAAATTCTTATGTTAAGATCTGATAATGGGGGAGAATTTGTTAACAACAAGTTCACTAATTTCTACAATGAACAAGGAATCCAACAACAACATATTATTCCATATACACCACAACAAAATGGTGTAGCTGAAAGGAAAAACCGCACTCTAAAAGAAATGGCTAATTGTATGCTCCAAGCTAAAAGACTAAGTCTTCTGGGCTGAAGCTGTAAATTGTGCAAATTACATAATTAATCGCACCCCCACTAAAGCTTTACAAGGGATTACATTGGAAGAAGCATGGAGTAAAAATAAACTAGATGTTAGTCATTTCCGTGTGTTTGGTAGTGAAGCATGGGTTCATATTCTGGATGAAAAACGGAAAGCTTTACGACCTAAAAGTGAAAAGTGTATATTTGTTGGTTATTCTCAAGATGTCAAAGGTTATAGGCTCCTTCTGCCACATTCTCATGATATAATTATAAGAAGAAACATCAAATTTGATGAACATATATTGGCCTGCGAGCCTAATTTGGTGCTTGTGCCATCATCTTCTTCCTCTTCTTCACCTATTGATATTTCTCCTACTCCAGTTACTTCTTCATATGATGATGATAACGAGGATGAAAATCCTCCTCCGCCTGCTCAACCTCCTCCAACACCAGCTTAACAGCTTCCTAAATGGGTCCGTTCTACTAGAGAAGCTGCATGTGATCTTGCTGGTGATCCTACAGATCGGCGTCATACTCACTCTCAGTTTTAGCGAGCATCAGTACTTCTGGATCAAGTTCCAGAAAACTGTGATCCAGAGACATTTAAAGAAGCTTCTGGCCATCCATATTGGGATGCAGCAATGGATGAAGAATACAACTCCTTAATGAAAAATAACACTTTGGATCTTGTTCCTCTTCCCAAAGGCAGAAAACTTGTCAGATGTAAGTGGGTTTACAGAACCAAATATGGACCAGATAAGGCAATAGATAGAAGTATTGACAAACATAAGGCAAGACTAGTTGCTAAAGTATTCTCTCAAGTTGAAGGCATAGACTACACCGAAACCTTTGCACTCATAGCTAAAATGAATTCCATCCGCCTTGTTCTTGCCCTTGCCGCATCTTTTCATTGGGAAGTCCATCAGATGGATGTTGAATCTACCTTCTTGCATGGGAATTTGCAAGAAGAAATCTACATAGAACAACCTCCTGGTTACATTCAGTATGAATCAAGCGTTGTTTGCTGCCTCAAGAAATCTCTCTATGGCCTTAAGCAAGCACCTCGGTCCTGGCATGCTAAAATGGACACGTTTCTTCTAGATACTGGTTTTTCTAGATGCCATTATGATTCAAATGTCTATAGCAAGAAAGTCAATGACCATCTCATAATCCTAGTCCTTTATGTTGATGACCTAATCCTTACTGGTAGTGACCCCAAACTTATCCACCATGTGAATTTAAGTCTTAAATAGCAGTTTGAAATGAAAGACCTTGGACACTTGCACTATTTTCTTGGCCTCCAAGTCTTGCAAACCCAAAAAGGTATCTCCCTTTCCCAGTCTAAGTATGCCTGTGATATTCTCCGCCGCTTTCACATGGAAGATTGTAAACCAGCTCCCTCTCCTTTCCAGTCTGGAGTCAAACTTTCTACCACTTGTTCAACACCTGAAGTAGATGCTACTTTGTACCGTCAACTTGTTGGTAGCCTCTTGTACATCACTCACACCCGTCCTGACCTTTCCTTTGTTGTTGGTCTTGTTGCCCGATATATGCAATGCCCTCATGAAAGTCATTGGAAAGCAACAAAAAGAATCCTTCGGTATGTTCGAGGTATAGTTTAGTTCAGGATACATTACAGTTTGGGGGGAACTCCTTCTTTAGTTGGTTACATTGATTCCGATTGGGCTGGTGACCCTGATGATCGGAAGTCCACTGCAGGATATCTATTCACTCTAGGTTCAGGACCTATTTCTTGGGCTTCTAAGAAACAAAGTGCACTTGCTCTTTCTTCAACCGAAGCCGAGTACTGTGCAGCTGTTCGTGCTAGTCAGGAAGCTATGTGGATTCATCAGATCCTTTCAGAGTTTGGGTTCGAGCAGCAGCATCTGACTATACTATGGTGTGACAATCAGAGTGCCATTCAGTTAGCCAAAGATCCAGTCCAACATCGGCTCAACAAACACATTGAACTTCACATGCACTTCATTAGAAAAAGCTCCTCTAGGATCATGTTCTTGAAGTGCGATATTGTCAAACAAATGATCAAGTTGCAGACATTTTCACCAAGTCTCTTACAGAAGCGAAGTTTTCCAAACTTCAAACTATGCTAGGAGTACATGAAGTTGTCATTAAGGAGGGGTAGGCTTTAATGCCTCCTTCCTTCTCCTAATTTTGTGTCACCTTTGTAAATCCTGCAATCCTATCCGAAGTTGTCGTTAAGGGGGGATGTTAGGATATTTTTGACACTTAGGAGTTAGTTAAGTTCAACTTGGTCTAATATATCCGTTAGGTATGCATTTGTATATATATAATCTGACGGTCATGATATAAATTGATCCGACGGTTCAGCTTCTATCGATCTTCGGCACTTGATCCATGGCTTAACACCCGATTGGTCCATGATCTCTATTTAAAGAGCTTGGAGGGTGGCTTGCCGAATGATCCATTGTTGAGAGAAGCTTATGTAACATTTTTCTTTTGCATAATAAACTGCTCCTTAGAAGCTATTTGGATGGGGCCATGGACTGTTTCCCTCTAGGGGGTTTTAACCACGTCAAACATCTGTTGTACTGATCTATGATCTTTGTGTGTGAGTGGTGTCATTGGTGTTCGGTCTATGTGGTTGTACGTGTTATTCAAACATGGAGAAACCATAATACAATAAAATGACTATTAAACCCTAGGTTAATTAAGAGAGTGTGTTATGAATTTCAGATACAAATCTTTCTATATGCTTTCTTTCACAACAGAAAGCAAATAATCTTTACATACCAGCTTTAAATCATGGTTAGGTCGGAGCTGTAACATCAAATTTAGAGATAGTCATGTAATAAGACATTATAATAGAATTGTATTTACCCAAAACCTATGAAACCCTACGACTGTAATTCGAACAGTTTCTAAAACTTATTTACAGTATCCAAGTTAAATAAAAAGAGTTCAATAACTTTCCACTTGACCAGTGATTACAAATTTAGAATAAGAGTGGTCGCCGACCATGTAAACTTTATATAAACCAAAAGGCAGCGAAGGCCAATCATACTCTAAAATCCTAACTAGAATGGGATATTAACTTAGAAAAGAAACATACATATGCTGAAGAGATCTTTGTAAATAAAAAGTTTATTGCCCACATTTTAACACAGTACCAGTTTTACAATAAGTTAAAACATGCATTCAACCGCACCCTTGACCACTTAAATTCTGTCAAGTACCAAGCAAAGCCGGTCAGGGTTTAAATCCCACAGTATCTTCAACAAAAAAAACTGAGTTCCAGGCATAAGGCCTGCTCAGAAATTTAGATACAAAAATTTACAAACCCCCATCAATGGAGGGCGTGTAGTAACCTCACCATTTGCATGGCACCAGGGTTACCGAACAAAATACTTAGCACTACTCCGCACGTAGAAAGTTCAACCATCCATCTCAGGGAGAAGATAAGCCAGCTAGAAAAACATCGCTTACCTGGGAGGAGCCCAGTCTGGAAACCAATTCGACAAGATGATACACTAAGTAATCTTCGTGCTAGCTTGGAACAGAGTCGATAGTTAGAACTAAATTCTATCACAACTAATGTGGGAGAAGGAAAGAGAATTGCTACAAATTATTCATCCTAGTAAATTATTCCAAATGCCTATGATTGAAGCCTTACGCACTTACACTCAGATGTAGTAGCTTTTGAGTCCCATACGTTAATTGTTAAGCGTCGAGATGAGCTCAACAAATTAAATAATACCAATCTCATACTAACCTTTCAGTTCCATATGTACCAACTGTCGTGTTAATCCAGTAACCAAAATTAAGGCTGGTCAATTTTAGCGTGGACACTTAAAAGGAGAGTGAACTTGCTTCCACATAACAATTCCACAGCCTTTGATTGTTCATCTTTGATTGTTCATAGAAAAGAACGCCTGGTTCTTCCTCCAATCAGCCATGGCCATTGATTGAAAATTTTTTTACAATGCATCTTTACCCAAGATCAAGGGTTAAAGGTCTCCCCAAAATTTATAACCAAGTGAGAGATGTCAAGTACCCAATGGTTAGTGCTAGTAACAATACGTTCTCTTATTTTCAAAATATAAACACAAAAAATTATTTTAAAATCTTTTATTTTGTTTTTATATAGTATTTTAATTATTATAAATTATAAATGTTTTTATTTTAAATTTTATATTAATTAAATTTCTTTTAAATTTTATATATATTTTTTACAGTATTTTAATTATTAAAAATTATAAATGTTTATATTTAAATTATTTATATAATTAAATTTCTTTTTTTAAAATAGTATGTGATAAATTTAAATTTAAATTTAATAATTTTCAAATTAAAATAAAATTATGTTGTTGAAATTAAATTAATATTTTAAATAAGAAATAGGAGATCAATATTTACCTTACGAATACTTTATGTGAAAATATACAATAGAATTATTCAATTTTCTAAATTTATGTGAAAATATCATGGATTATTCAATACTATGAAAAATCACTAATGTTAAATCCTTTTTTAGCAAGTCAAAATTTTCCCAACACAACTTGCCCCCACAAAGTTTATAACCAAGCATAAATATAACATGCCCCAATTAATTGTCACATAGGTCTATTCCCATCACAACCTCAAAAATGCAGAAAAATTTAAAACTTTTAATATTTTTTTTAGAAAGCTACCTTCCTTTATAACTTCAATGACTTTGATGAATTACCTTACCATTATCATATTTTGTACCTCTCTTTCTTTCTTAAACAGGCATACACACACATATGTAATTTTTCCTCTAATACTTTTAAATTGTAATGGTTTAGGTGCTTTCTGCCCATCATTTAAGTTATTCAGAATGTAGGAATCAAATGTATTTGCAAGGTAGTTTTAGATACCCACGAGCAATCTCACAAAAAATAATATGTGTAATATGTGTAATAGGAATATTAACAAATATATGTAAAAAAATTATTTGATTCAATATCAAATATTTAAAATAATATAAATTTAAATAAAAACAAAGTTGACTATTCTCCTCAATAATAATGAAAGGAAACATACTTTTATAGAATTCACACATACAAGTATAATGAGGAAAGTAACATTTTCACATAATTTTTAACAAAATAGGGAAGCTAATAGCCGCCTCAAAATGGTGAAGCTAATAGCCGCTTCATTTAAATTGTAAATACCATTTAAGTCCACCTCATTTTAGGTTTTTTTCATAACACTAGGCGCTGAACTCTAAAATGCAAAAATTAGCTTTATCGTAACAAAAAGTTGAATTCTAATGAAATTTGTTGTGACAAAAAGTTGAATTCTAATGCAATTTTGTTATAAAATTATATATATATATATATATAAATCATATATAAATTATATCTTAGGTTTTCATCCACAATATATGCAATGGAGGTAATTTTAGAAAAACAAGAAAACTGATTCTAGAAATAAAATTTGTTTTCATAATATTATAAAATTTGCTTTATTATAAACTTTCATATATATATCACTTTTATTTAATGATCATACTTAAATTATATTTTAGATGTTTCATCTACTAAAATATATGTAATGAAGGTTATTCCAGAAGAAAACTAAGAAAAAAACTAAGTCAATAAATATATAATGGAGGTTATTCCAGAAGAAAACTAAGTCTATAAATGAAAAAAACTAAGTCAAGAAATAAAATTTATTTCATTGAGGAAGGTAATTTTTTTTCCAGCGAAAAAAATCTACTATTGATATTCAAAGGTTGAATCAAATAGTACAATATGGTTCCAGATTCATCATATGAATCAGATATAACCAATTAGGTCAGCAAATAGATCAAGACCCTGAAATGTTTCACATGACATCTTTAACATCAAGTATCATTACAAACATTTCTTACACAAATTCAAAAGTTAAAAAAAAAATATAGACACAGCCTATCAAAAGATGTTCAGGACCATATATCATCAAAAATCAGTCAAAAAATGAGATAGAGCCTTCATCCTGGAGATTGTTCTCTACCCATTCCTCCCAAATCAGCTGACCTTCAAATCCTGATAAAGCTTGCTTGGAGAGTTTATCCGCAAGGGAATTCTGCTCTCGATAGATGTGCTCAAGTTGTACTCCCTGAAGTTTAGCCAATTCAGATTGTGCCCAAAGAGCCCAGTGCCTTAGATTAAGAACATTGAGTTGGAAATCGCCAATAGCCCATTTAATTGTGACTCTAGAGTCACCATACACCTTGATATTTACCAATCCGAATATATTATCCACTTTGAGCATGCACCAAAGGGCAATGAGTTCCGCTTTCATGTTTGTGCCCGTGCCACAATTGAGTTTAAAAGAAAAATGATGTGACTCATTCAAATATATCACACCCCCAACAGCACAAAGCCCCGATTGTGATGCACCATCGAAGAAGATAATGGGCTGTTCAACCTTGAAGTTGAAAGTACTAATCCTGTCAGTCTTTAATTTAGAAACATCATCTTTACAAGAGGCATACATATTCAATGCAATCATGCTACACTGTGTGGGGTTGATAATGACATTTTGAAAAATCGCACAGTTTCGAGATTACCATATAGCCCAGGGAATGCAAATGGCAATGTAGAAATGTTGTTTACAATTTCTGAACCAATTGAGGAGACACTGGTTAAAATCACCAACATCCCAACGTTGAAAAACTGATAAATAAGTCATAATCACATCCCAGATCTTCAAAGAGAAACTGCATTTAACAAAAAGATGCTGCTTATTTTCTTCTTCCTCCTTACAAAGTATGCAGATGCCAGGTCCATTCCAACCACGAACACGTAAATTGTCCCATGTCTTTAATTTATTTTGCAATAAAATCCAGCAGAAGAATTTGAGTTTGAGGGGGATGGACCAATGCCAAAGCCGTTTGTACCACCAATCTTGAGGATATATGAGCCTATCCTGCACAATTCTAAAATAGGCAGTACGAGCCGTAACCAAACCATTTGCAGGGTTTCCTTTCCAAAATAGTTGGTCCGAATCTTGGCTTAGTCTGACACCTGAAGCATTTAAGTTCAATAAATAATCATCCCATATACGAGCAAGATATCCCGAAAGACCAATATCCCTTGCTGACAAACAATTAGATATAAATGCAGATCCATGCTGATGCAGATGTATTTTGTCCAGCGTATTCAAGCCCAAAATATGGAGATATTGGATGATAGACTGAGGCAGAGCATAATTTTATTCCATACCTATGATAGGATCGATCCCAACTCGTATCCTTTCTCCATTCCCAACCTACCAGGTAAGATCATCTTTAATCCAGTGTAAAATCTTCATGAACCCTCGCCAAATAGGAGAAAAATTCCAGCTAACAAGTTTTGGGTTTCTTATCCAGTAGAAAAACTCATGTTTTAAATATTTGCAAGATATAAGAGAAGACCAAAGATTATTCCCAGTCAGACAGCGCCAGAGACTTTTGAGTCTGAGTGCGATATTGAAGGAACCCAACTCTAAAATACCCCATCCTCCAAATTTGTGAGGTCTAGAAATACTATCTGCAGCAACCATAGGAATCTTATCACAGTGAGCAGAACCAAACCATAAAAAGTTGAAGAACAGACTTTTAATATGCCTGAGAATGGAAACTGGTACTTCAAGGAGAGTAAACCAGTATACAGGTATACTAGAGAGCACCGATTTTAAAAGGATGAGCTTCCCACCAATGGATAGAAACCTGTAAGACCAATGATTAATTCTTTTTTCAATCTTTCTCAGCAACCAATACCAATCTTTGCATAAATAATTATTTGGCTTAAGATAGAAGCCCAGATATTTAAGCCCAAGATCCAAGTCAAGACACTTAAAAAGCAGGATTGAAAGGATGTCATTTAGATGCCCATCATTTGGAGAAAGATGATAGAAATTTGATTTTTTTAAACTGACTTTCATCCCTGAAGCACAACAGAAGGTCTGAATGATCTCATTGAAAGTAATCCATTCTTCAATAGAGTCTTCTCCTGCCACCAAAACATCATCAGCAAAAAGTATGTGTGAAATCACATAATCCTTTGCAATTTTAATTCCTTTTATCTTTCTTCTCAATAAAGCCTGATTGATCAATCTGCTGAAACCATCCATAACCAAGGCAAATAATAGTGGAGACAAAGGACACCCTTGTCTGATCCCCTTGGAGCATCTGAAGAATGCAGAAGGACTACCATTGACCAGTACAGAGGTACACACAGATGAGATACAGGCCATGATCCATTTAATGATAGCTGGAGGTACCCCAATTCTAATAAGAATCAATCTGAGAAAAGACCAACTAACCTTTTCATATGCTTTTTCTAAGTCCATTTTAAGTAGCAAAGCATTCTTCTTGTAGATCTTTATACTGTGTAGCAGCTCTTGTGAAATGCCTATGGCATCATGGATCTGTCTTCCAGCTAAAAAACCAAATTGTTCATTGGAAATGTGTCTGGAAAGAACAACTTTGAGCCTGTCTGCAATGATTTTGGAGATGAGCTTATAAAGTAAATTACAAAGAGCAATCGTTCTGTAATCACTAAAATATCTAGGCTTGTCCTTTTTAGGAATGAGCGTGATAAAGGTGGAATTAATGGTTCACCCGCTATCTAGGCTACGTCCACAAAGAGAATATGCCACATTATGTATTATTCATCCTGAATAGTGAGGGTTACAATCTGCAACTCCCTGTTTCTATTGCTCTCTTATAGTGTGAGAGTTTTTCCACGACATTTGGCGATGAACCTAACTTGCATAATTATAGAGGAATTTTTGTATATGTACAATGCTGTCTTTTTCTACCTGATGCAATAAAAGAAAACATCCTATTACTGTGGGTTTATATTGCCTTCGTAGGGTTCATAAACCATAATCAACTTAATGCCAAATTACTAGCTTGTACACTTGTTTGTAAAAGTATAAGACAACGCCTATGTGTACCCAATCACTGATTAGCACAAATATAACAGCAATTGACTCTATATAAACTCACTGGCATATGCATTTGTTATCATAAGACAGAGATCAATGTACCTAATCTCCTAATAACACCAAAGCGACAGAGATCTACTCTATGTAATCTATTGGCATATACATTTGTTAATCCAGAACATAAGACAATGATGAATGTACTCATTCACTGGTCAGCACCAATGCAGCAAGGATCTACCGTATGAAAATCACTGGCATATACATTTGCTAAATGAAGACATAAAACAATGATAAATGCACCCATTCGCTTGTTAGCACCCATGCGGCAGGGATCTACCTTAAGAAATTTGCTAGCATATACATTTGTTAACTCAAAACGTAAAACAATGTTGAATGTAACCAATCGCTAAATTAGCAATAGAATCAACGTTACTTGTTAGCATAAGACATATATCCATATGCTCAATTGCCTATTACCATCAATGCGATAGAGATCGACCCTGTGTAATTTGCTGGAATATTCAATTGTTAATCCAAAACACAAAATAATGCTGATTATACCAAATCGCTAGTTTAGCAATAAGATCAATGTTATTGTCACTCACATTTCTCAGTATTTAATAAAAGATAGAGATCCAACTATTTACCGAATGTTGTTTGTTAGCATAATATACAGAGGTCAGTTATACCCAATCGTTGATTCACGCAACTGCAACTGACATCAACACTTATTTAATAATCTCCATGCAAACATTTACGAGGTTTGGCAGATCTTATCTCCTTTAACCTAGTAACAAAAAATTATGGTAGTTACCTCCAAAAACTCAAGTAAGAAAAACAACAGGCCCATTCCTCCATGAAAGGAGAGCAGGGTATCCTATATTACTATATAGATAAAAATAAGGGACAGATCTGGAATACTACAATCGCTTCAGCGATTTCTCCAAAGCAGAAGAGTAGGGTATCCTATATTACTATATAGATAAAAATAATGAGCAGATATGGAATATTACAAACACTTACCGATCTTAGGTGCCAACCGAGAACCATCTTCGTTTATACATAGCACGCAGGGATCAACCATTATCCAGCTCATCCCCCTACCGGTGAGGTCCTTCCTCAACACATGTTTCTTCCTATCGCAACACATCGAGCTTAACGTAGGGCTTCCACCCTTCTTGATCCGAGCCGGGTCTTCCTCCTCTTCCTATCTAACTCATAGTTCCTTCACTCTCATGCAGAGATATACATTCATCGAATTCATAGCTATCTTTTCCCTCACGAAGAGATCTTCTTATATCATAGATCCCATTACTCCCACTAAAGGACCCCCCCCCATCTAACCGATCCTGGTCCTCTTAAAATGATCGATCGGGCTCCTTCCAAGACAGGTGGCAATTTGGGAAGTAATGGCTCTTCAGTGGAGGAGACACATGGTAGGAACTGAGGCTCCACGATGAGTTTAAAGAAGAACGAGGTAATGACTAGGTAGTGATCTACCAAGTGTCGAAAGTCATTCATTTACAACTCCACTAAATGGAGTGCACCAAAATGGAGAGGAAGGTCTTTTCTTAATAAATGCATGTCTTTTGTTTTAATATCTTTATACAACAAATATGCATATATATATATATATGTAGTTGTATGCATACATAGACCATAATACTTTTCACATGCTAGTTCCCATTATAATATTCCCTTACGTATCAAATAACAAAATGGTGTATTCACTAACATAATAATACTTTTGTATGAATCATGAAATTATAATTATAACCTATACTTTATTCCAAAGTATATTATATTTACGTAAGGCAATATATGATCCTTTTTCTATAAAGGATTGTCTCTCCTAGGTAACAATGTAATATAGTCTCTTCACCAAAAGAAATGGAAGGATTAATAAAATAACCAAGTCTTATAAAATAACTCTTACATACTTGATTCTCTAATTAAGATACTTATATCTATACCGTAAATAACGGCAATATATAACTAACGTCCTAGTTTTCCCAATGTCGGACTTCTTTTGTCTTATAAAATAATTAGGGAAAAAGTGGGATGTTACAATAGGATGTTCTAAAAGGTGATGAGAATGCTAGCATAGGTGTGATTTTGATGTATATATTTATTTGTTGTACTATGATGTTTTTTCATTTAGAGGATATTCACAATTTCAATGTTTATCGAATATGTACGATATTTAATGGTATCTTTATATTCGCTGAATGAATGATGTTATGTAATCAATTAGGTATGGTATTTTTTCAAGTTTTTTGAATGAACAAAATTAACAAATTTTTTCCAAAGTTTAAATTTGGAATTTAAAAAAAGTATTTCTTATTTTCCGAATAAGCTATTTATATTCTACCTGATTATCTACATCTGTGATCTGAAATTGATTTGACTAATTTCATGTTATTCGTGTGAGAACATGAGAAAAAAAATTTAAAAAATTGATTGGCTTCTCCAGCTGCCACCTAACATGCCGTGACAATGGAGGAATACATACATTCATTCTCGCAATCTCTGCACAAGTCCTCATAGCACTAAATGTAATCAAGTAATATGACCCCCTAGTCACCTTGATACCCTGACTAATGGACACCTCGTTTCCGAGTCTCACATTGTGGTCTTCTTCGTGAACAACCACTAACATATCACATTGATGGTGTCTAGAAACAATGTATTCCAAAAAACCTTTGGTTCACTAATTTGGAAACGAGTATCGCGCCCCGGAAGGACCATGCCTTTCAGGACATTGGGATTAGGACCCAACTCAAATTGCCATTTTCAAAGCAGGCATTCAAAAAATAAAAAATAAAGCAATGTCATCCATGGCCAAAACAACAAATAGGTATAGATATTTACGAAGCTAATCAAATTTATTGCCAAAAATATTACCATCATTGGCCGAGATAGAGCTCCATAGATTAAGAAAAAGTGCAACAAACATAGAAATTGACATATTGAAACCCCAAAGCTCTACATTTTTTAGTCCAAGCTAGAGAGTTTTCCTACAAGGGAAGCACTCATTGTACTTCTAAAAGATAAACGCTTTAGATATTTCCTTGTTATGAACCACATCAAAGTACTACATTAGCATTTGCACTTTCATTTCACAATATCTAGATTGAAATTTGCCTACATCCTTTGTGACTGACCATATAGCCCAGAATGAACTTTAAAAACAAATTTGATCTGTTGCAAGGGATCCTTAACACTCAAGAGAACCTTCAAACATCGTATTTGGCCCCTCTTATTTTGCTGCATTATGATCAATAATAGTGTTCACCTTGAGGACGATGGCATTGAATGTTTAGTGATACATTATATCCCTCTTGCAAGTCTTTTTTAATGCTACATGTCTTCTCTTTAATGGGATTGCTATTCAGCATTAAATTCAAACATAATTAGTACTCACAAAGAAACATCAGATTGTGTCACAATATCATGCTATTGAAGGCATCATGACCATTCCCAAGACCATTAATTCAAAATATCACAAACGTAATTCTCTCATATCTATTGGTGTTTCTTTCTACCCATTCTCAAGACCATTAATTCTTCTATATATGCCTTAGTAAGGGTTTTTTTGGGGCTATCATCTAGTCATAATTATCACAATCATAGTTCCATCTTAAACTAGCCTAATCTAACTTAAATTAGTTCTTTTTTTTTCATTTAAAAAAAAAACGTGTTCTCACATTAAAACCCTAATCTAAACATATATGGTGATGCCCATCAAAATGGATCATGGCAAGTGAGTGAAGGCTAGAGAGATTGAGGCATTAGGATGTTTTAAAAGGTGATGATGAGAATGCTAGTATAGGTGTGATTATGATGTATATACTTATTTGTTGTATAGTGATGTCTTTTCATTTTAGAGGACATTCACAATTTCAATGTCTATCAAATATGTATCGTACTTAATGGTATTTTTATATTTGTCGAAGGAAGAGTGTTATGTAACCAGTTAGATAGGAAATTTTCTCATTTTTTTTAATGAACAAAATTAACAAAATTTTTCCAAAGTTTAAATTTGGAATTTAAAAAATATATTTTTTATTTTCTAAATAAGCCATTTATATTTTACCTGATTATCTACATGTATGATATAAAACTGATTTGACTAATTTCATGTTATTCTTGTCAAAACATGAGAAAAAATAAGTAAAAAAATTTTATTGCCTTTTGTGGCTGCCAGCTAACAAAGCCTAACAATGGAGGAACAGATACATTCAATCTCTGCACAAGTCCTCGTAGCACTAAATGTAAGCAAGTAATACGACCCCCTAGTGACCTTGATACTTTGGCTAATGGACACCTCATTTCCTCGTCTCACAGTGTGGGCTCCTTTGTGAATGACCACTAACATATCACACTGATGGTGTTTAGAAACAATGTATTCCAAAAAACCTTTGGTTCACTAATTTGGAAATGAGTATCACCCTAGAAGGACCATGCCTTTCACGACTTTGGGATTAGGACCCAACTCAAAGTGCCCTTTTCAAAGCAGGCATTCAAAAAATAAAAAATAAAGCAATGTCATCCATGCCCAAAATAACAAACAGGTATAGATATTTACAAAGCCAATCAAATTTATGGCCAAAAAGCTTACCATCAGTGGCCGAGATAGAACTCCATATATGAAAAACAAGTGCAACAAACATAGAATCTAAGAGAGCGAAACCCTAAAGCTCCACATTTCTTAGTCCAAGCTAGAGAGTTTTCCTACAAGGGAAGCACTCACTATACTTCTAAAAGATAAGCACTTTAGACCTTTCCTTGTTATGAACCACATCAAAGTAATTCATTAGAATTTACACTTTCATTTCACAATATCTAGAATGAGATTTGCTTACATCCTTTGTGACTGACCATATATCCCAGAATGAAATTTAAAGACAAATTTGATTTGTTGCAAGCGATCCTTAACACTCAAGAGAACCTTCAAACATTGTATTTGGCCCCTCTTATTTTGCTGCATTATGATCAATAAAAGTGTTCACCTTGAGGATGATGGCATTGAATGTTTAGTGGTACATTATATCCCTCTTGCGAGTCTTGTTTAATGCTACATGTCTTCTCTTTAATGGGATTGTTATTCAACATTAAATTCAAATGCAATTAGTACTCACAAAGAAACATGAGATTGCATCACAATGTCATCTTATTGGAGGAATCATAATGTATAATACTCTACCTTGAATCTCCAGGAGAGATCACCCTCCTGCTACTACTGATATTTATGTAGGTATATAGGTGTTCTCTTTCTATATTGTTGTTTGAATCTCTGCAAATCTAGAAAATATGCTCCCTCTTTTTAATCCATGTCTTATTTAGAAATCTAATTATCGTTTGTGTAAAAACAGTCCATTAAATTTGGCATTATAATCTCTTCCCGAGGCTAATAATTTTTTTTTTAAACCACTGTAGTGAGCATCCTTAGCACTTTCGATCTCAATCAAAGAAACCATACGATGTTTCATACTGACAACAAGCACGTATACTATGTTGTCCACATTGCCAAGCCTAATAATTTGTCCTCTAATCCATATTGTTGTTCTAGTTTAGACAAAAAAAATGTTATTGTATTTTTGTTCAACAAATCTTGGAAATCAATTCTTGTCTACATATAGTCTGTTTTGGAATCATCAAAAGAAGTTAGATCCATGCCATACTAAGTAAATTCATTTTAAGATCCTCTCATAAGATTTGAAGAATATCATATCCACTAGTAATGAGAATAACATATCTTGCACATACTTGCACAATTTTCACTAGTTAAATTTATCTTTATTTCAACTAATCCAATTTAACGTAAGAGGCAGGTACTTAGCATCTCTACTGCTAATTCCACTTGTTATTATGCCTGTCGATGGCAGGATATTATGTAATTGGCTAGGTAGCAATTTTCCAATTGGATGAATGAACAAAATTAACAAAAAGTTTCCAATGTTTAACTTTAGAATTTTAAAAAATGATTTTATTTTCTGAATAATCCATTTATATTTTACCTGATTAGCTACATGTGTGATAGGAAACTTATTTGACAATTTTCATATTATTTCTGTCAAAACAGGAGAAAAAAATAAAATTTTCAAAAAACGTGATTTGGCTTCTTCAGATGCCACTTGATAGAGCCTGGAAACAGAGGAATGGAGACGTTCAATCTCTTAGTCTGTGCACAAGTCCTCTCAGCACTAAATGTAAGCATGTAATATGAACCCTCGGTGACTTTGATACCCTAGCTAATGGACGCCTCGTTTCCTATTCTCACAATGTGGGCTCCTTCAAGAATGATTGCTAACATATCATGTTGAAGGTGTCAAGAAGTGATGTATTCCACAAAACATGTGGTTCTCTAGTTTATAGATGATTCTTATCCCAAAAGGACCGTGCCTTTCAGGTGTTTGGGCTTAAGAGGTATGAATCCAACCCGTGATTTGGAGGTATGAATTAAGCCCATGATTTGGAGGTATGAATACATCACATGATTTGGATGATATTCCTCATCCCACCCAAATAAAATAACCCCCAATATTTATTTTACTGTGTCAAATTAAAAACCCCCCTACCCCTTAATACAAGGCAATATATTTTTGAGGTTTTTAGGAGTATTCAAACCCCCAATATGAATGGATGTGTTATGATATTGACTCACCCGGTGCCTTACCCTTGCTCCAATCCATGGCAATATTAGACATTTTACAATGGAATTATTCAAGATTTTAAATCATGTTTATCACGTACTAATACCATGGATTACCAATACCATGGGGAACTACCAATAGTAAGCCCTTTTTTACCAAGCCAAGATTAGCCCAACATAACTTATTCAAAATTTTAAATAGTGTTTATCACATACTAATACCATGGAAAATACTATGGATTAATGAAAACCATGGGAAATCATCAATAATAAACCCTTTTTAGGCTTTACACTACTGATCCAATAAAGGATTAAATGCTCATTTACATATGCGAATAACTCAAATGCCATAAAAATGCTTACAACATGCATGTCATACTATGAAACATGAACCTATTTTATTGTGAGCATCTCTCATGCTCATACCATATTAAAATTAACCAAGCCTTATTTCATTGGATTCCTCTCTATCATATTAAAAGTAACCAAGCATTGGCAAGAAAGAAAAATACACAACAATAAGCATGCACATAATGTTGGACAATATTTACACTTGAAATTATTTATTGGGAAAACCAATCTTCACCCATGTCCAATCATCAATGTAGCCAAGCCATAATCGATATTTATTATGGACAAATATCATGAATTACCCAATACCATAGACCTAATCATTTTTTTTTCAAATACATGTACAAAACAATATTTGATTCATTATCAAATATTTAAAATAATATAAAATTATATAAACTTATATAAGAACAAAGTTGACTATTATCCTCAATATAATGAAAGGAAACATACTTTTATAGAGTTCAGACATAAAAGTATATTGAGGAAAATAACATTTTCATATAATCTTTAACAAAACTGTGAAGTTAATTGTCACTTCATTTAAATTGTAAATAACAATTAAGTCGTCTTCATTTTAGTTTTTTTTCATAAAACTAGGTAATGAATTCCAAAATCTAAAAATTAGCTTTGTTGTAAAAAAAGTGAATTCTAAAGAAATTTGTTGTGACAAAAAGTTGAATTCTAATAAAATTTTGTTCTAAACTTTTATATATATGATTATATCTAAATTATATTTTAGGTGTTTTATCTCCCACAACATATGCAATGGAAGTAATTATAGAAGAAAAGAAAACTGGGTCTTGAGAAATAAAACTTGTTTTTATAATGAAATTATGTTGTAAACTCATATATATATATTATTTAGTACTGGTGGAGCTCATGACCATCTTTTGCATGCTCCTCTTTATATTTTCCCCGAGGAGATCTCTTTCGTGTGAGAATTACGAGAAATTAGGAATTAAAAAAAAAATGCTAAACAGAGTAAAATAAATAACAGCAAACCCAAACAAAGTCAAGATCGCTAAAAGCATCTTTCCACCTCATTTTGGCACAGTATAATGGAGGAATCCAATCTTATAAATAAAGTTCTTTATATACAAATACAAATACAACTAGCAAGAAACCACATACTACTAAAACCCCATGTGTCAGAAACCACTTTCTACCTTATTCATTCTAGAATCAAATCAAGATTAACACTAATAACACTAACAATTCAATCTCAAATCAAAATTAACACTAATAACACTAACAATTGAGCAACGATGACCAATACAATATACAGGAATCTAAAATCGGTATAAGCGCAACGATCTCTTTCGCGTGAGAATTACGAGTGATTCAGCAACGATAAAGAAGACTTTCGCGTGAGAATTACGAGTGATTCAGCAATTCATTAACATCTGCTCATTTAGAATCTTCTGGGATTCTTCTACGAAAATTCATTACCTTGGGTGCGTCTACTAATTTCTTTCCCATATTTAACGTTTGCGGGAAGGTTGCCGGCAGATGCATGGCATCGGCAAGAGTTTTAGTTGTAAAGGTGCCAGCTGTCCTTCCTTCAAGCCGTTTTTGAAGATGATTTTTTCAAATTTAGTTTGGGATTTTTTTAGTGGAAAAATCACCTTCCTGCTATTTAGAAGGAATTAAGAAAAGCTAACAATGAATCAGAAATCTCAACAAACTTTCTCACATATCGTAGATGGTCCTTCCAGTTGTTGAGCAATTCATTAACGTCTACTCATTTAGAATCTTCTGGAATTCTTTTACGAAAATTCATTAACTTGAATAAAATGGAATAAAATCCATCTAATCCCACCAACCAGCCACCCTATCCTTGACTAGGTGGAATTTAGTTAGTTGTAACATCTTATGTGCAGAGAACCTAGCTCCACCTCAATCGCATATTCGTCCAAAATAAAATTGACAAAGAACAAAAAAAGACAACCGTATTAATCAACTGCTATCTCATAATTGCTTAGAAATCGATAAAGTCAATCTTAACATTGACAGACATAACCTTTTAATGTTTGTAAAAATTATTAAAATAAAAACCTAGAAATTGATCAAGTCAAAAATAAAAATGATAACATCATTTCGTAATGTTTATAAAAATTATTAAAATAAAAAACTTATTATTGGTAGTATTAAAATAAAATATAGTCCAGCTGGTTGGACTAAACAATCTTTTCGACACCACAAGGATTCGTATTTCTTTTCTTTTGACCATTTCTTAATTATAATGTTAATGTGAATGTGAACATCAAAAGTCGAGATATTTCAAATTAATATATATATATATATATATATATATATATATAATATGATAATTTTCTTATTATTTATACATATTAGTAAAATAAAAAACTTATCATTATAATGTTGAAAAAAAAAACTTTATGTGAAAAGTAAGTATATATATATATATATATATATATATATATATATATATATATATATAATGTTTTCAATAATTATAATTATAATTTATTTATAATTAAAAAATGTAATAACCAAATTTTTAAATAAATAAAATAAAAACTTAATAAAATTTATAAAAGGTGATAATGAGAATGCTAGTATAGGTGTGATTTTGATGTATATACTTATTTGTTGTACTATGATGTCTTTTTGTTGTACTATGATGTTTTTTTATTTTTCATAATTATGGCATATTATTCTTAGACATTATGACACATTTATGATGAGAATTACACATGCTATTAAATAAAGGACATAATCTCTTCTCTTGTAAACTCTAGCCATGTCTCTTCCCCTTATCTTCACCAGTAGTTATATCTTCATGATCCCTAACATATAACTCCTAGGGTTACCTCAGCAACACCATAATTTCTAGGAAATCTAGGAATCCCTCATTGGCTTCAACAACAAGTTTATGTTAATCAATGTCTCCCCACTAGCATGATTATCTTTATTAGGGTTTAAAAACCCTACCCATGTCACGTCACACAAGTACACCACTAGAGAACTCAACTTATAGAATCCAAGTCGAAATGTCCATCCTAGAATTTCAATCCTCAAACCCTAGTTCTTATACTCTAGCATCACACAAGAGAATTCTCTTAAAGATCATCCAATATGTCTCTCTTACCCTTATCTTCTCCAATTGTTATATATTCATGATCCCTAACATATAACTCTAGCATTTCCTAAGGCGCCCAATAATCTCCAAGACATGTAGGAATTCCTAATAGGCTTTAACATGAAGCATATGTCAATCAAGCTCTCCCCACTAGAATTACTTAGGGTTTACAAACCCTAGCCATGTCACATCCCACAAGTACACCACTTGAGATCTCAACTTCTAGCATCCAAGTCTACATGTCCATCTTGGTATTTCAATCCTCAAACCCTAGGTATTATACTCTAGCATCAAACCCTGATATGCATTTGGTTAGTGATAAGAATGAGATACTTTATGTTGGGATTGAATTATTTCAATATTTAGGCCTCTAACACCTCTCCAACTTCTTCCACTACCATGATCTCATATTTCAATTATGTCAATGGCTTGTGATTATGAGATACAAAGGTTGCAGCCATCTCCAAGACCTTAAATTTTCCTTGCAAATAAACATAAATATTTCTTTTTCTTGGATCGTTGGGGTACATGCAAGAGCACATGAACATGTTAATATGAGATATCTCAAGCAAACCCTATCCATGTCGCATCACACAAGTACACCGCAAGAGAAATCTAGTTCTACCATCCAAGTCGACATGTCAATCCTGGTATTTCAGTCCTCAAGCCCTAGGTCTTATACTTTAGCATCACACAAGATAAATCTACCCAGGAACATCCAAGATGTTTCTCTTCCCCTTATCTTCTCTAGTGTTTATATCTTTGTGACCCCTAAAATCTAAATCCTAGGGTTTTCTTAGGAACCCTATAATCTCGAGGATAGGTAGGAAGTCCTCATTCGCTTCAACAACAAGCTTATGTAAATCAACATCTCCCCACTAGCATGATTGTATTTCTTAGGGTTTGCAAACCCTATCCTTGTCACATCACACAAGTACACTACAATATAACACTATTTATAGCATCCAAGGCTACATGTCCATCCTGGTATTTCAATCCTCAAACCTTAGGTCTTATACTCTAGCATCGCACAAGAGAAATCTCTACAAGAACATCCAACATGTCTATCTTTCCCTTATCTTCTCCACTGGTTATATCTTCGTGATCCATAAAATATAACTCCTAGGGTTTACTCATTAACCCTATAATCTCCATGATAGATAAGAAGTCCTCGTTGGATTCAAGAACAAGCTTATGTCAATCAAGCTCTCGCCACTACCATGATTCTTTTTCTTAGGGTTTATAAACAGTAGCCATGTCACATTACACAAGTACATGGAAAGACAATGCTATTAATAGCACCCAAAATCATGTTAGGAATTAGCTCCACTCTGAATGTCTTCTATTAGGGAAATGGCCTTAGTGTTAGATCAAGATGCCCATCTTTTGACCTAATCTGTTACTTTTTCAAAATTACTTGGAATTACCCTTTGTGAAGCATTTTACTTGGGGTTCCCAATCATCTCACATACTCTTAGACCGTCAACCATGGGCACACAAAAAATCTCAACTCTGCTCTCCGTCGATGGATATCACACACATCTAATTACATATTGTTGTTTCTTAAAACATTTTGAAAAAAAATTGTTTGTTTTCATTGTAGATCGATGGGGAATAAAAAAAAAAGACAAAGAAAACATGCTAGACAACAAAATGCCAATGAAGAATGTGAGTACAATAGAGAACGAATCAGACAACAAGGTTGAGAGTTGAGAGAAGAAGAAGATGCACATTTGGTGCAACAAATTTCAATGGAAGACAACCAAGGTAAATTATTGAATTACATGCTATCATAATTGAAATATCATGCTACATAATTTACAAAATTAGTAACAATTTTTCAATAAATTTAACTAAATTTCATAATTTAATTTGTTTCATATTTATTTGTAATGATATTTTTATTTATTTCATTAATTTGTTATTTAAATTTCAAAGTTTGCAACAATTTTTATATTAAATGAACAATTTTCAAGTGGCTTTAAACAAAAGTTAAATTAGAACAATTTTCAAATGAAACATGTAAATTTAGATTCTATTTTCATGTTAAGATATGAACATATTTTTAACTATTTCAAAGTTGCTAACAATTTTCAAATTATGCTTCAAAGTTGCTTTAACAATTTTCAAATTATTTTAAAGTTTGCTAACAATTTTCAATTTTATTGTCCAACAATTTTTAAATGAAATGTACACTTAGATTCTATTTTCAAGTTAAAATGTATGTACATATTAACTATTTTCAAATTTCTAAATTTTACTAACAATTTTCAATGTTATTAGAATAATTTTCAAATTAAATATACACTTAGACACTATATTTTCAAGTTAAATTGTACATATTTAACTAGTTGCAATTTTTTAAGTTACTAACAATTTCAAGTTAAATGTAATTTCAATTGTTGTTTTGTTAGAAAATTCGATTTCAAAATAAATGAATGAATATTTTGAAATTTACATGTTTCATAGTTATGTATTAGTTAGAATTTATTCAATTTGAAAACAAATGAATGGATATTTTCATAGTTATGGTGGTTGGCAATATTTTCATAGTAATGAATATTTGAATACAAATGAATGTTCAAAGAGCTATTTAATTATAATATTTACTTTAAAAAAATTCCATCTATCACATATATTTTTATTTGCATAACATGACATATCACCATGATAAGATTAATGATTAGAATCATATATTTTGTTAGGACAAATTGAAAATAATTAAATTTGCAACGTTTGCAACCTTGCATTGATATGTGAAGCATTATTGATAAAAAATCCTTAAATTGCAATTTATGATAAAATTGCAATTTCCATTTAAATATCTATTATTGAAATTGCAAAATCATCAACTAATGAAAATGTTATTTTGCATTAAAAATTATGAATTTCTCCTCAATCATATCACTACAATATTTTAAATTAAATATCGTATTCATCTCTAAATCAATGTTTTTTTCCCCACATTTAGAGTATAATAGGTATGTTATGATGGGTAGAAAATCAATCTTAAATTTTTATTTCACATATATACAACATGGGATGCATGATGTTGTTCTTGAAATTCTAGGGTAGAAGTGTTGTAATCATTTATTCTTTGCATGGTGATTTGCAACTTGTATTTTAAATATTCATTTATTTATAAATTATATCATAAAGTTAAAATAACATTTTTCTTGTAATGTAAAAGTAAAATGGACATAAATTGCATAAAGAAAATTTTCCCCCAATTATATAATGTAATGATTGTACATGATATTAATTTGTATACCCACAATAATTTTTATCAAGTTATTAATAATTATCTTGACTTAAATATATATAGTTGATTTTCAAGTTACTAGCAATTTTAAAGTTAAATGTACAAGTTACTACCAATTTCAAGTTACAAGCAATTTCAAATTTTACTAGGAATTTCAAACTTTACTTCTAGAACAATTCTCAAGTTTAATTAAGTTAGCAATTTCATGTTACTTGAGCAATTTCAAATTTCAACTTACTAGCAATTTCAAGTTACTTGATGTTAAGATCCTAGTGGGCGGCCTTCACTAACACCTCGGGGTTTTGGTGTAACGGTTCATATCATTTGGTATGAGAGCACTTTCTTGGGCTCGTTGGGTGAAATTTCTACCATTTTTTTTTCACATCTATTGCAAGTTCAGATCTGGGAATAATCCCTATCCGCTTAACTGAGGGAAGTACTTGGGCATAATCCCTAAAACTCATTGTGATGAGTACTACAGGAACCCAAAAGTAGTTGGCCCATTGAGAGGACCTGCTAGCGAAAAGGGCAACGACCCCTACTTGATTGACTAGTTTTTCTCCGTGAGGTAAACCAAGAGCTATCGTTTCTGGCCAAGCGGTTATCAGTTTTACTTGAGCCGTGCAGTGGGGTACTACCCCAATACGCAAGCTCTCAGACAACATTGGTGGCCAAGTGAAACACTTGAACTATTAGGAAGCCGAACATACCTGGGGTCCATATCTATTTTTAGCTAAATTGTTATCGATCAATTCCGCTCCGTTTCAAATCCAACATCGGCATTGTAGTGTTTGTCCAGGGCTCGTATGATGCAGAGGGGACACCACCGTACGGGCGCACATCTAACCCAGAGTCTGGACTGCAGAGCATGGTGGGATGTTAAGATCCTAGTGGGCGGCCTTCACTAACACCTCGTGGTTTTGATGTAATGGTTCATATCACTTGAGCAATTTCAAATTTCAAGTTACTAGCAATTTCAATTTTTACTTAGAACAATTCTCAAGCTAAATGTATTAGTTGGAAAATTTAATTCACATGCAATTTTCAATTTTTCAATTTTTCAATTTCCACATCAAATTTCAAGTTATTAGCAATTTTAAAGTTCAATGCACAACTATCAAGTAACCAATTTTCAGTTTGTTAATTTACATGTTATGTAGGGAGAGATTATGGTCAAACATCACATCATGGTGATCAAGAATCACATGACCCTGTCATGATCCTGATCAGCCATCACATGACACCTTTCCCTCTCACATTTGAAAATATAATTGGGAGTTGCAGTGGGGTTTAAAGGGGTGGAAATTTTCTAGAGGATTGTGCAGTTGTTTCTGCACAAGAAGAGATTGGGAATTCGATCCCTAGTCGGAGAGTTAGAGAGCATGTCAATAACATAATCAAGTCATATTTTGAACAACATTCAATGATGGCACAAGCTTAAATCCTACATGGGTTGATAAAACACAAAAAATTGAAACATGCCACAAAGTTGTTGGGTTTTTAAGATGTTAAAACGAAAAAGACATGCGAGAATGCAATAGAAAATGTAAGAACTGCATTATCTTCATTTGGAAAATCAAGAAACAATAATACCCGAGCTACTTGTAGGGAAATTACAACGGTTGTTGTGGCACAAGGCACGTCAAGAAATCGAATGGTATCAACAATCACATCATTGCTCAATGTTTCAAAAAGAACATTGCTCAAATATACTAAATTCAGGGTTCGGATAGATGAAAATGATGAAGCTGCTTGTTGGGATCTTATTTGTAAGGAACCTTATCGAGGTAGGATGGCAATAAGCATTAGAGAGAAGGTGATAGAGTTTTGGGATAGCCATTCTCGTGCTATTCCAGATCGAAAGCATGTCCTGCGACAATGTTTATCTAGAGGCATTTATCAGGAGCATTGTAAGCATGTGATGGAGATAACAGGAGTCGCACTTTATGAGGAATTCCAAGAAACCAATCCTGGTGTTCAAATATTATTTAGCATGTTCAACAAATTGAAACCGTGGTATATTAGGCCGAATATGATTCATGACACTTGTTGCTATCGGTACCACGTTGAATTTCAACTATACTATGACACATTTCTGGATTTTTACAAAAGGCACTGGAATGGTGTACTATCTCCTCACACAGTGCGAGATTTTATTTGTATGATACTATGCAACAGGAATCCTGAACATGTTTTTTTCAATAAGAGGTGTGTAGGTGGGAGAAAATGCCATGAATGCGGTGGTTTGACATTGTTCCATAGGAACCTTCCTATCGATCCAACACACCATGGATTGTCAGATATCACCGTTAGGTGGAAGAGGTACGAGTACATCACCATGAATCCAACATCTTCTTCATCTGTGCCATCCAAGAGGATCGACTTGCTCGATGATGAGATTCCTATTTCAGATTTCATAGAGAAGTTTCAAAGTCATATTTATAAATACATAAAGCACTCCCATAGGTCTAGGTGGCATGCTTCAGAATTCAATCATTCTCGTGACGTATTTGAGTCAAGCACAATCTTATCAGTGGTAGAATTTGCGGAGAACTACACCTTTGCTCCTCAAAGAGAGATACAAAGTGAGTACTATCACTTCGACTAGGTGTCTATCTTCGTACATGTATTGTACAGACATGCTCAGGAAAACATTGATGGTAGGGATAGCACTCCCCAGTCACGTGAAGTGATCAAGGAGTACCATTTGTATGTTAGTGATGATCATGAGCATGACACATTGTTTGTTCAACACTGCTTTGGGTTGATTTATGATTCATTTAGGTAGAGAGGCGTATCATTTACTGAACACTGTATTTGGTCAGATGGGTGTGCAGGGAAATGCAAATCGGCACGCTCATTTTATTGGTTGAGTCGCCTGCACAAACAAAGAAGAATCCGACACACCTGGAGCTTTTTTGAGACAGGGCATGGGAAGGGTGAACATGATGGTGCAGGTGCATGTGTGAAACGAGCAATTCGAAGGTACCAGATGAGTCATGGTCAAATTCAAATTCAAATTTCAATTTCAATTTCAAATTTCAAATTTAAATTTCAAATTCAATTCCAAATTCAATTTCAATTCCAGTTCAAATTCAAGGCCACCACTGGACTAGAGTTTGCTCCTATTGATCCTCAACCATCGAGTGAGAGGAAGGTTCCTACAATCATTGTTTTAGATTTTTGGATTCAATTTTGCAAGATTTATTTTTTTCGGATTTGATGCTTAATAGATCTAAGCAAGTTATTTGAATTGTTGAGTGAACTAAATGAATATAGCCTCAATGTTTAATATTGACTTCTGGAAATGATCTATTAAGCAAGTTGCATTAGTTTAGATGCCTAGTTCTGCATATATTTTGCTGGCATCTCATAATTTTATAGACACCCGAGATTGATAATTTATGTTACCAATTTAAGTAATTAAATTGACCAACATTTTGATGATGTTGTTGGGGAGATGCTAAGGGATTAGGCATTGGTAATTTGGTTTTAGTTCTTTCATTTTTCCTTTATGTATTTGCATATGATTTTTGGTTGTGGTAACGTTCCAGATGCAGTGAGATAATGATGGTAAGATGGGAGGTAAGAACCTATGCTTTCACTATTGTGAGTATGCTATCACGCAAGATCTGAAGAATGCTAGTATATTTTTCTTTATTTTGGATTGATTCATGGAAAGTACAAATCTAACTCATGTCAATAGAGAACTTTGTCACAACATGGTCTTAGTAGCATGAAGGCATACAAATACATGATTAGTTTTGCATTGGAATTTTCTAAGTAGGGTGTGTTTTCTATAGATTTATTTTATTTGAATATAAATGGTAGAGTAGTTTTTAATTATTTCAATTTCATTTGGTGGTGTAGTAAGAACCACTCCATCCACTAACCATTGGAAGGAAAAATTATGAAGGGATGCATATGAAGGAGGAAAAACAAGTAGAGTTTCAGGAGCTAAAAGTATGAGGTTTGCATACAAGGTGAATTTTTTTCTACTATGATTTTAAAGTTCTAGATTTCAAAATATAGAGAGTCACAATATTCATGAGTATGCTCTCTTCCTATGTCTAATTGTGATTTGGAAGATTACAAAAGAAAATTATGGATACAAGTTTTTATATCAACTTGTAATTCTACTGTCGGGGTTTTCTGAAAAATTAAATCCATTTGCAATTCATGAGTGCATGATCTGTTGATGGGACATGTTTATAACGTCCAGTTCTAACACATTATGGAGAAGGTGATAAGCTTACCCCCTGCAAGGTAGTGAGCTCAAAACCTTTTAATGTCTACTTTGACTTGACCATTTACAATATTTTGTTATAAATTGCCACAAGTTGTTTAAAAACCATATTTAAGATCTAAGAGATAGGTATAGAATATTTTTTGTGGGGTGAACTCATAAATTCACCACAGACACACTCACCAAGAATATCACATACCTAGATCGGATTTAGGGAGAACATTGTAATTTTTTTAATTTTGACTATCATATTCTATCATCTTGACTATCATATTCTATGGGGGAATCAATTTCAATATATCATTTCATACCTGTCAAAATGCACTAAGGTACCTTGACAATCATTTTGGGCGGATCGAATGGGAAAAGTTTGTAGTTCTAGCAATAATTATTTTCTAGTTCACTAAATAATTGAAGAATTATTTTGTATTGTTCATGGCCATTTTTTTGTGCACAATTTTCTCATAATGATTGTACTTGTTTGAATAATTTCTATGTTTGTAAAAACTATGGCAGCCTAGGCTATGATCCCAAATCTAGTAGGAATGAATTTCAAATGATCATGTGCATGCCCAAAATTCAGGAATTTTATTTTCTTGCAAAGGATAGACCACATGCCTTCATGAGAAATCCATGTATCCCTCTTTGACCACTAGTCCCAATATTTGTTAATAACAATCATAAAGCTATGGTCAAGGGACTTAAAGGATAGAAATAAAATAATATTCTTTCATTGTATTTTCCTTATAAATAATAAGGTTGACAAAGTAATGTTAGGTAATATGAGCTTGTTCTAAGAGGACCTATAGTCATCCATTGCCAATTTCCAAGGAGCATTTTCGTAAGTTTTATTGGTCTAGCCATTTTTATAATTTTTACATTTTAGAAATGTCCATATTTTTAAAAAGGTGTTTTAATTGTTGAATTGTACTTTGTATTCCACAAAGATGGTGGAAAAATCTAATCCAAACACATGTAGTCTAGTCCAGCAAAATGCATTTGTAGTGGCTTATATCATTCAAAGACATCATCTAATGATGTTAGGCCACCTGATGTTGGGAATTTTTCCAAGCTATCCATTATGGTTCCAGGGCAATTTATCTTAATTGATGCTCACATTGTGGACATACTTTTCATGGCCTAAGAGGGGATCCTATTTAGGACGATTTAGCAAGTTGGTTATGGTTATGATTAATAATATATTATTATATACTATTAATATTCATTTTTTAATTTTTTATATTATATTATTAATATTAAATATTTTTTTTTAATATAAATTAAGTAAAAATTAATAAATAATATATGATTATATATATTATTAATATTCATTTTTTAATTTTTTATATTATAATATTAATATTAATATATGATTTTTTTTTAAATCTTCTTGGCGTTCTGGGAGGATTGAAAAAAAATGGGCAGCATTTATGCTTGTAAAAACACATTTTAAAATAAAACCGGTGGCATTTATGCTGTGAAATGCTACCAGTTGATATATAAAAAAATTTACATACCAAATAATTTTTAAATGAATAAATGCAAAATAAATTTAAAATCCTAAACATATTTCAAATTTCAAATAGTTTTGGTTTTTGTTTTGAAATGGTTTTTTTTTCAATCCTCTTGGCGTTCTCGGAGGATTGAAAAAAAAATGGGCAGCATTTCTGCTTGTAAAAACACATTTTAAAATAAAATCGATAGCATTTATGCGGTGAAATGCTACCGGTTGATATATAAACAAATTTACATACCAAATAATTTTTAAACAAATAAATGCAAAATAAATTTAGATCCTAAACCTATTTCAAATTTCAAATAGTTTTGGTTTTTTTTTTAAAATGGTTTTTTGTTTTAGGTTCAAATGGTTTTTTTTTCAATCCTCTTGGCGTTCTCGGTGGATTGAAAAAAAATGGGCAGCATTTTTGCTTGTAAAAACACATTTTAAAATAACACCGGTAGCATTTATGCGGTGAAATGATACCAGTTGATATATAAACAAAAATAAATCAAATAATTTAAACAAATAACTGCAAAATATTTAAAACCCTAAATCTATTTCAAATTTCAAATGGTTTTGGTTTGAAATGCGTTTTTGTTTTAGTTAAATCAAATGGTTTCTTTTTTCAATTAGCTTGGTTTCAATGGTGGTTTTTTGTTTCAATCTTGGTTTAGTTTCAATGTCTACATCCTAACCATTTCTAGAAAACCAAATTAAAACTAGATTTGATCAAAAACACAAATTTATACAACAAATACAAAATATATATAATTTTTTTAAATAACAAAAAAATGGTGGAATTCTACCCACCTGGTGGACTAGATGACATGATGGCGTCCGTGTGGGGAAGTGGTGTCGTTGTGGGGAGGTGGCGTCGAGCGTGAACTCGGTCGAGGCCTCCGGTCGCTGCTGTATCCATCTTTGTCAAGCCACTGCACAAGGCCAGGCCGGTCGGGCACTGTTTTGTTTTTCTTTCCCTGTCGCATACCCTCGATTGAGGTTTTAAAACACCCTCAATCGAGGTATGTTAGAGCCCTCAATCGAGGTATTTTTAAACCCTCGATCGAGCATTTAAAACCTCGATCGAGGGCTCTAAAATACCTCGATTGAGGGTCCGAAAAATAAATTTTCCCCATGCGATGCGCCAAAAATAGTGAACCATGTTCATGGATTCACCCTAATGTAAATCAATCCTTGGCTTTGCAAGAAATGTGGTCAATCTGGATTACCCAAAATTAATGTATACGTTAGAATAATTTAGCATGCTCTTAGAAAATATTTTATATACTTAAATATGGTAGGAGGAAACACATAAATCCAAAGCCTCTGAAACCTCAAAGAGTAGAGTTTCACCTAGTCACAATCACTTTTCTGCTTTAGTGAACCTGCATGGAGCCTCACACAAATATCCTAGTTCTTATATTAGATTTAGTTGCATTGAAACTTATCATGCATAAACCAAATATGAAAACTCACTTTTACAACAATTATAGCAATAATAAAACGATCCTTAACTTATTCAATGATGATCTCAAATCACTCAACAAAGTTATCTTTTCCGTATGATAAATTAGCAACACATATATAACTATAAATTACAATTCAATAACATGCATGAGGGTCTTTTCAATTTCGCTCAAGGAGGGAATTTCTCATCCGAAGGCTCTCGGGCATGCATGGCCACCGTGGACACGTCGACAATGGCCATGTGCACTTGTTGGAGCCGACGGAATCCAAGTCCGGTTGCCGGTTTGGGTTCCGTGGCCCCAGAGCAAATCCTCAAAGTGTTCCTGAATGGCCTCGAGGTGCTTGACAAAAATGCTCCTTGCACCCAAATCGTAAGTCTGATCGTGAATCCATCGATTGCGATGGATCCAAAATGCTGATTTTCAGCTAAGGGACCCCCCACACCATTCCTCAAAGACTCGAAAAGGGTGCCAATGTGCCATCTTCGGAGCTAGGGTTTTGCTCAGTGAGGGCCATTCCAATTTCGCTCAAGGGGGCCATTTCTCATCCAAAGGATCCAAGGAATGCGTGGCCACTATGGAAATGTCCGCAATGGACACTTGCACTTGTGGGAGCCGACAGAATCCAAGTCCACTCGCCTTTTTGGGTTCCATGGCCCCGAAGCAAATCCTCAAAGTGTCCCTGAATGGGCTCGGGGTGCCCGACCAAAATTCCCGTTGCACCCAAACCGTGACTCCGATCGCACATCCATCAATTCCGATGGATCCGAGATGCCGGGTTTCAACTAGGGAACCCCCCAAACTGTGCCTCAAAGACTCGGAAATGGTTCCAATGTGCCATCTCCAGAGCTAGGGTTTTGCTTAGTAAGGGCCATTCCAATTTCGCTCAAGGGGGGCATTTGTCATCCAAAGGATCCCAGGCATGGGTGGCCACCATGGAGACATCCATAATGGTCACTTTCACCTGTGGGAGCCTAAGGAATCCAAGTCCTCTCACCAGTTTGGGTTTGTGGCCCCAAAGCAAATCCTCAAAGTGTCCCTAAATGGTCCTGCGGTGCCCGACAAAAATCCCTGTAGCACCAAAATTGTAACTCTGGTAGCGAATCCGTCGATTCCAATGGATTCCAGACACCGGTTTTCATCTAAGGGCCCCCCTACATCATGCCTCCAATTCCTGGAAACGATGCTAATGTGTCGTCTCCGGAACTAGGGTTTTTCCTAGTGAAGGCCATTCCGATTTCACTCAAGGGGGCCATTTCTTATCCGAAGGCTCCCGAGCATGCATGGCCATCGTGGAAACATCCACAGTGGACACATGTACCTATGGGAGCCGATGGAATCGAAGTCCGCTCGTTGGTTTTGGTTCTGTGGCCTCGGAGTAAATCCTCAAAGTGTCCCTGAATGGCCACGGGGTGCCTGGAAAAAATGCCCATAGCACTCAAACTATGACTCCGATTGCGAATCTGTCAATCTCGATGGATCTGGGACACCGATTTTCAATTAGGGGACTCCCAATACCATGTCTCGAAGATTCAGAAATGGTGCCAATGTGCCATCTCCAGACCAAGGGTTTTGCTGATTGTGGGCAATTCCAATTGCACTCAAGTGGGCCATTTCTCATCCAAAGGATCTCAGGTGTCCATGTCCAGCATGGACACATCCACAATGGCCACTTGCACCATTTTGGACTTGTCCATGCACGCTCGGGAGCCTTCGGATGAGAAATGGCCCCCTTGAACGAAATTGGAATAGCCCTCACTTAGCAAAACCCTAGCTCCGGAGATGGCACATTGGCACTATTTCTGAGTCTTCAAGGCATGGTTTGGGGGGTCCCCTAGCTAGAACCCGGTGTCTCAGATCCATAGGAATTGACAGATTTGCGATCAGAGTCACGATTTGGGTGCAACAGGCATTTTCATTGGGCACCCCGGGAACATTCCGGGACACTTTGAGGATTTGCTCCGGGGCCACAAAACCCAAATCGGAGAGTGGACTTGGATTCTGTTGGCTCCCATAGGTGAAAGTGGCCATTGTGGATGTGTCCATGGTCACCACGCATGCTCGGGAGCCTTCGGATGAGAAATGTCCCCCTTGAGCAAAATAGGAATGGCCCTCACTGAGAAAAACCCTAGCTCCAGAGATGTTGGCACCGTTTCTGAGTCTTTGATGCACAGTTTTGGGGGTCCCCTACCTGGAACCTGGTGTACTAGATCCATTGTAATAGATGGATTCGTGATCAGAGTCACAGTTTGGGTGCAACGGGCATTTTCGTCGGGCACCTCAAGGTCATTTAGGGACACTTTGAGGATTTGCTCTGGGGCGAGGGAACCCAAACTGACGATTGGAATTGGATTCCGTCAACTCCCATAGGTGCAAGTGGCAATGTTTTATGTGTCCACGGTGGCCATGCATGCCCGGGAGCCTTTGGATGAGAAATGGTCCCCTTGAGCGAAATTGGAATGGCCCTCACTTAACAAAACCCTAGCTCTAGAGATGGAACATTGCTACCATTTTTTAGACTTTGAGGCATGGTTTGGGGGGGACCCTAGCTAGAAATTGGCATCCTGGATCGACCGGAATTGATGGATTCGCGATCAGAGTCACAGTTTTGTTGCAACGGGAATTTTCTTCGGGTACCTCAGGGCCATTCAAGGACACTTTGAGGATTTGCTTCGGGGCCATGGAACCCAAATCGATGAGCGGACTTGGATTTCATTAGCTCCTATAAGTGTACATAGCCATTGCAGATATGTCCATGGTGGCCATGCATGCACGGGAGCCTTTGGATGAGAAACGACGCCCTTGAGCGAAATTGGAATGGCCCTGACTGAGCAAAACCCTAGATCTGGAGATGGCACATTAGCACCATTTCTGAGTCTTGCAGGCACGATGTGGGGGGTCCCCTAGTTGAAACCCAGAGTCCTGGATACATCAGAATCGATGGATTCACGATGGGAGTCATGGTTTTTGTGTTATGGGCATTTTTTCCAGGCACCCCTAGGCCATTCAGCGACACTTTGAGGATTTTCTCTGAGGCCATAGAACCCAAACCGGTGAGTGGAATTAGATTTCTTCGATTCCCACAGGTGCACATGGCCATTTTGGACCTGTACAAGGTGGCCACGCATGCGTGGGATCCTTTAGATAAGAAATGCCCCCCTTGAGTGAAATTGGAATCGCCTTCACTAAGAAAAACCCTAGCTCCCGAGATGGCACATTGGCACCATTTCCTGGCGTTAGAGGCATGAGGTCGGGGTTCCCCTAGATGAAACCTAGCATCTAGAATCCATCGGAATAGATGGATTCACTATCGAAGTCACTGTTCTTGTGCTACGGACATTTTTGCTGGGCACCCTGTGGCCATTGAGGGAAACTTTGAGGATTTTCTCTGGGGACATAGAACCCAAACCAGTGAGCGGAATTAGATTCCGTTAGCTCCCACAAGTGTATGTGGCCATTGTGGACATGTTCACGGTGTCCGTGCATGCCCAGGATCCTTAGGATGAGAAATGAACCCCTTGAGCAAAATTGGAATGGCTCTGACTCACCAAAACCCTAACTCTCGAGATGGCACATTGGCACCATTTTTGAGACTTTGAGGCAGGGTGTGGGGGGGCCCCTGGCTGAAAAATGGTGTCCTGGATCTAGCGGAATCGACGGATTTGTGATCAGAGTAATAGTTTGGGTGCTATGGGAATTTTTTCTAGGCACCCGGTGGCCATTCAGGGACACTTTGAGGATTTGCTTCGGGGAAACGGAACCCAAACCGGTGAGAGGACTTGAATTCCGTCGGCTCCCATAGGCACACATCGCCATTATGGACATGTCCACAGTGGTCATGCATGCTCGGGAGCCTTTGGATAAGAAATTCCCCCCTTGAGTGAAATTGGAATGGCCTTCATTGGGAAAAACCCTAGCTGCGAAGATTGCACATTGGCACTGTTTCTGAGCATTGGAGGCAGGGTGTGGGGGGCGGCCTAGATGAAACCCGATGTCCAGAATCCATCGGAATCAATGAATTCTCTACCGGAGTCACCATTTTGGTGCTACAGGTATTTTTGTTGGGAACCCTGTGGCCATTCAGGGACAGTTTGAGGATTTGTTCTAAGGCCACGGAACCCAAACCGGCGAGCAGAAATGGATTCTGTTGGCTGCCACAAGTGCACGTGGCCATTTTGGACGTGTTCACGATGGGCATGCATTCCTGGGAGCCTTCAGACGAGAAATGACCCCCTTGAGAGAAATTGGAATGACCCACACTGAGCAAAACCCTAGCTTTGGAGATGGAACACTGGCACCATTTTCAAGACTTCGCCAGATTCGCGATCGGAGTCACGGTTTGGGTGCTATTGGAATTTTTTCTAAGCACCCCATTTCCATTCACGGACACTTTGAGGATTTTCTCGGGGGCCACAAAACCCAAAATAGAAAGCGAACTTGGATTCTGTTGGCTCCCATAGGTGCACGCAGCCATTATGGATGTGTTCATGATGGCCACACATGCCGAGGAGCCTTCAGATGAGAAATGACCCCCTTGAGCGAAATTGGATTGGCTCTCATTGAGCAAAACCCTAGATTCGGAGATGGCACATTGGCACCATTTTCGAGACTTTAAGGCACAGTGTGGGGGATCCCCTAGCTGAAAACCGACATCTTGGACCCATTGAAATTGACGAATTTGCGATTGGAGTCACAATTTGGGTGCTATGGGAATTTTTTCCAGGCACCCCGTGGCCATTCAGGGACACTTTGAGGATTTTCTCCGGGACCACGGAACCCAAACCAGAGAGCAGAATTGGATTCTGTCGGCTCACACAGGTGCACATGGCCATTGTGGACATTTCCACAGTGGCCACGCATGCCCGGGAACCTTCGGATAAGAAATGCCCCCCTTGAGTGAAATTGGAATGGCCTTTAGTGGGAAAAACCCTAGCTCCGTAGATGGCACATTGGCACCATTTTCAAGCATTGGAGGCATGGTGTGGGGGGTCCCCTAGATGAAACCCAACATCCGAAATCCATCAGAATTGAAGGATTCGCTACCGGAGCCACCGTTTTGGTGCTACATCCATTTTTACTTGTTTCTCTTGTTTAGGGTATTTTTCAATTGGACATTTGTCCAAAGGCCCCTTGTGGCTTTCGGTTTAAAATTTAATTATTTATAAATATTAAATAAACAAATTTAATGTCATTTTTGTGTGTTGTTATTGGGGATGTAGTTATGATGGCACAAATGTATTACTGGGATATGTGTATTGGTGGCAATAGGTTGCAAAGAAAATTAGTTGAAATATGCAAAATTCATATCATTGAAGTCTAAACGTTTTGAGTGGACACTTTTTGGCCACTTAAAATAATGGGAAGGGAAATCGATGTTTTTTTTTCTTAAAGCTGGCAAGAATTATTTTGGATTGATGGAATTAGATCAATCATTAATTTTTCAAAATCAAATTGTAATATGGGTATTCAAGTGTGCTTAATCCATTTTTGCATTAAAAAACAACAATTTCAACAACCCAAAATTGCGATTGCCTTCCAAAGTGCTTGGCCACAATGAATGCAATATCTTATCCTCGATGGTTGTTCTTTGGTAACCTTGGTGGTTTTCGCTCAGTGATCCCCATGTTTGAAGTCATTCCTCTATTTTAATAGGATTAGGCATCAATTGTTGGTGGTTGCATCCTCACTAATTTTTTTCTCACTGCTTTTCGATTTTGGTTCTTTACATTGTGGGGTCACTTGTGTTTTCGAGGACTACATTGGTGGTTTGGGATGACTTGTTCCATGGTTCATGTTGCTTGTGTTGTGGGTGGTTTTCTAATAAATTTGTGGCTCTTGTTGCTTGTGTTGTGGGTGGTTGTGAAACATGCAAGTAAGGGAGTCAATATAGAGTGTTTAGTGCTTCATTTTGATCTCAAGGTTCCTTGTTATGTAAGGATTAATAAACCAATTTAAACTATAATTTATCTAAAGTGTATTTCTTTAGAATTATTGGAAACCAAAATGACCATTAAATGAAGGGATGCAAGGTGACAAAGCCTTTTTGTTAAACATTAATAGTGATGTAATTTGCACATATCATATAATAATTTTCTAATCTATATATACCTTCATCCCTTGTCCCTCAAATAAATCCCTTGTAATAGTAGGAAGAATTGAATAGGTGCTCATTTCACATCATGGATCACAAGATCAAAGCATGCATCACTCATCCACAACATTCCCATGGATTGGTGAGATCCATAATTTAGTATTTACATGGTTTTCTATGTGTTTAACTCGAACATCCCAAAATTTATATGTTTTCCTCTTAAGATAAGTTGTTGTGAATATTGTGTTGTGGGTAGTTATAGAGTGAAAAACACTAGATTGCATTGATTACACATCCAAAGGTGAGGCCATGAGCATTGAAAAAGGTTACCTAATGCCATTGAGTCTTTGAGGATGGAAACATTGAATCCATTGGACTTATCAATGCTTCACCTCTACGATACATTTTCAATACCCCTAGCATCGCTACATTTATACACAATATGGACACTCCTATGGCTATACATAAAATACTACAAATAAGGTTTTCTTATTTATCTCATTATAGATTTTAAACACAATGGTGTGTGTTTAGGTGAGTAGTTTTGTGGTCAATGAGCAATTGGAAGCAATGTTACTGGGAAGGGATCTCGTGATTATCCTTGTAGGATTTTGTGGAACCCTCAGAAATTGCTAGGGACAATTTGTTCAATATCAATGAAAGAAACCTCTACACTTTGTTCATAGGCATGGCTAAGTGCCACTCCAATGGAATTATGAATATTATCAACAATCTAGTTAACTTAAATGTGCCACTATTAACAACAATAATGTTTAAAAGAGTCAATGCCTATAACCTTAAGCATTTGATGAGAGTTACAACCTTGGATGCTGTTTACTTAGAGGATATGCCTTCATGGTATTTGTGTTTGTCATTGCCTTGCAAATTGATACTTTAGAGGAATTGGAAGAAACTAATTAGGATTTTAATGTTAACGTAGTTTGTTTTATGTGTACAAAGATATATATTAGATTAGGATTTTGGTGTCTATGATATTAGCAATTAGTTATCCTATTCTTTTTGCGGAATTTCAAACTTCAACATTTATGTATATATGTGAAAACTTTCAAACTTTCAACAATGTCTAGAAATAACATCTATATGTATGTGAAAACTTTTCCATAACATTGTTATTGAAGACAAAATCATTTTGCAAAAATGTAATCAAAGACAAAGTCATATAGACAAGTGCAGATCCATCTATTAATATGCAAAAATGATCCAATTATGTACACTTTTTGGAAAAATGGAACACCGTCCCCAATGTCTATATGATGGCAACTCGTGCCCTGTACAAAATATGGCAACTCATGCCCTATACAAAATATGGAAACTCGTGCCCTATACAAAATATGGCAACTCGTGTCCAAAATGCCACATCGTGGCTAGTGTACATAGGAGGGTCTCTCAATCCTCCTGCCCACCCTCGGAGCTCCCAGATGCATTTCCAAAATCGATCTTCCTCTTCTTCGTGCTAGAGGAAGCTGGGTCCTTCTGTCGAATTGGACCATGTCCCCCTGTGCCCTGAAATGGCAACAATAATTAGCCAACTTTTCCTGGCAATTATACAAGTATAAACATAATTTAAAAATAAAAATAGTTTTCAAATCTTAAATAACTCACCACATGTGAGACTGTAAGTCGTGAGGGGGTCTCTCTCCTCCGTGCTCCAAGTCTCTCAGCAATGCCACCCTACAACATTTAGAACAATCAGATAAATGCTGAAATTAGATGCATATAGTAGTTTTCATTAAAATTGAACGAGATTTTCATAAACTACTCAATCTCACCGTGAACACAATCGACTGGTCTTCAGGGCTAGCGAATGGAGCAATCCGCTGGAAAACCTGCTCCAATGCTAGGTTGGATGGTATAGGAGCGGATGTAGCCACATTAATGGTGGCTACACCACTGGGGGGAACCGTGAAAGAAGGAGAGGTGGAAGAAGGAGGCATGGACTAGTGTGGGCGAATTGGAGATGCATGTCTAGGGCGATAAACCCCAACTGGCTGTAATATTGATGGGGCCACCGTGGAAGGGGAAGCAAGTGTGGTGGGGGAATGTGGGGGGGTGGGGGGCGAGGTCTGTATTGCGGTGAAGGTATGGGTGACTATGGATGGGTGGTATATCGTGGTCAGATGGAGGAGGGTGGAAACATGGGAAACTGTTATGGAGGTGGTGGAAAGGTTGGGATGGGGTGATGGGACGCAGGATATGAAACGGAAGGGGGAGTTGGATGGAAGTGTGGTGTTGGATAAGAGGCAGGGGGGGCTAGATGTAAGGGGGTGGGGATGGATGCATGGAATGGGGAATGTATGCCAAGGGATACAACTGTCATATACGGTGGCGGAAAGGCTAGGGAGGGAGGAATAATGGCACTGGCAGGCTGAGGTGCTCGCACCTACATACACATTTTATAACCTCATAGTTTAATATAGAAAAATATAAATATACATAAACAATTCATCATATTTGAAATTAAATTTATACTTTAATAAACACAATACCTGTACACGTGGAGATTTGCTAATCCCCGGTAAGGATGACTGATCGCTGGAGCCTGCGGACACCTGTGCGAACACTACAATTTTTAGATTGAATTTATAAAAATAGTATTAACAATATTAAACACAATTCCAATGAGAATGACAACGATAGTACTTAAAAAACATGACTGCAATTAATTTAGATGATAATGGTTTGATGGTCTTTGGATATTATATAAAGTTTTTATTGTATTGGTGCAGTCCATTTTTTCAGGACTCGGTAAAGAACATGGTTGTGGGGATTCTGTCCTTTGACCCACAATGGATTGGGCCCATGATAGGAACAAATGACCCATTATGTGGTCATTCATTGAGGATAATGTGGCAAAGAAGATTGGCAATTTATGTTTGAATTGTTTGATGGCCAACGTTGTCATTGATGAAAACAAGTTAATGACAAAGGTCAAAGTGATGACATGGTAAAGAATTGACTAGACAAATGGTAAAAATGACAAGCTTTGATGACTTGACAAGTGGCAAGCAAGCATGACAAGTGTAGAAGACTTGACAAAGTGAATACATGACAAAGGATTGATGACAAGGACTTGATAATGACATTGATGACAATACATTAATGACAAAGACATGGAAGAGTTAAGAACATGGAGCATACACATTATGGCAAGCACAATGGAGATGGTGACATGGCTTGAGCAATGGAAAAGGTGGAAAGTATGACAAACATGGAAAGCATGACAAGTGTTTATGACAAGCATGGAAGAAATACATGGCAATCTAAGGTCAAGACAAAGACAAGTGACATGCAAGCAAGCTCGATGACTTGTCAAGCATGGTGTTTGATGACATGGAACATGATAAGGAGGACATGCTTGATGACAAGAAGGATTGATAATTTGGTGACATGGAGGACGATGACTTGGAAAAACTAAGCTTAGAGGAAAAATACAAGCTGATTAGGTGGACAAGGAAGATGCACGAGCATTTGGAAGACCCCTTGCGAGCATAATCAAAAGGACCCTCTGGGCATTCTTTGGAGCACCCACTGCAGGCATTTGTTGTGTATTGTGGGCATATTGATAAGGGCATGAAGGAATTTACATGAGACCATTGCGTGCATAATCCAAGACCAATACGGTCATGTGTTGATGGCCCTTGTGGGCATCAAAGTGGAGCCCACTGCGGGAATTTTTAAGAGCGCGTGGCGGGCATATTAAGGGCATATGTGTGTCTCATATTTAATATTCTAAAAGGATAGAAGGTGACATGACATGGCATGGTAATATGTATTCGTCCAAAATAATTTGCAATTCAACGTGATTTTGGTGATTATGAAGACAAAGAATAAGCACAAGTAGCATCATAAATGAAAGAAGTTGAAAATGGAGAAGCAAATGCTGCCTAAAGTGAACATGAACACATGTCTAGTTTTCTTAGGTTTTCATGTTTTATAAGGTTTCATTTTTTTGGTTGGATTATATGAATTTATAGCTCTCAAATAATTTAGACAATATGATAAACACAATTGTAAAATACGATGATAATATGATAGACATGTTTTGTGAGAATTATTCATTTTCATTTTAGTTTTAAACAATGATAATATAAAAAAATGTTACTCGGTGCTAATTAATTTGTAATTACTCATAACTGGATCTAATTATTCAAAGTAAAGAATTTACCTGTGTGTATGGTGTCACAATCTCCTCTACTACTGCCATGGCTCGGTCTAGGTCGAAGGAATTGATGTCCTCCCACCTGGAGGATGGAGACTCAGCCCTAAATAATTGTACATTAAACCAAATCAAGTCAACGATGTGTAATTCTAATTTAAATATATTAAAAAATACAATATCAAATAAAATACAATAAATACTTGAACATTATAAAAAACCATAGCTAACCTGGTCCATCTAGCTCTCCATGGCATGCTGCTACATAGAACCATGGCAAGAATGACCACAGTGAGAACAACGATGTGCCATTGTTCCAGTCGAACTAGATGGCCCCTCCTGGGTTCCACCTCTACCTGGCATGTCTTGGCCAACACCCATAGACCGCGCAACTGTGTGTGTCTCATCAATGTCCTCCTGGCTCTGTGAAGACATGGCCACAAATGTGGTATGTCTAAGAAACTGATGTGTGGCACGTCTAACTGAGTCATCAATCTCATCTAGGCCGCTACCAATCCTAGGTGGCTAAGGAGGGGGGTTTGGCTCTCTCCTGGGTGCAGGAGGTCCTCTGAGTGGGTTGTGGTGGGCGTGAGGTCCATCTTGGGCAATGCCAAGACCGACACCCTGAAACTTAGTGATGTCAAAAGAATTGACATGGTATCCTCGCTTAAACTCAGCCCACAACTTCCTAAGAAAATACCGTGGGACCTCCAAATTATTGCGTGGGGGGCTGTCAAGCACCATAAATAATCTCTTTCTCTAGTTATCTCTCCATGGCTGGTAAATACACCAGTCCATGCAAACCCATCTCTTCCTCACATCTAGAGGTTGTCTTGTCCTGGGATCTATGAATTTTTTGTACAATTGTTCTTTCGTGATGTTGAGGTCTTTAATTTGTTCTTTGGATATCCCAGGGGAATAGTGCTCTCTCATTCGAGCCCTGAATTGGCTCAGATTTGTGATCTCACTATGGGAAATGTTGATGGATTCAATGATGTTTTGCAATGATGAAGTCAGGGAAACCCGAGAGGGTTCTTTGGTGCTCTTCAATTTATCACTTACTACCCTTAATTCATTTAAATATTGGTGTAATTGATCCTTGGGGTTTTCAGATGGTTCATCACCAAGTTCATTGTTCGTTCAAATGTTGATGTTATCTTTTGATGGTTTGGTTTCATTGGTTTCCTCTAATGGTTGTCGTGTGTTTTTCATTTTGTTAGTTGTATTTAATCTACAATGACAATTTGTTCATTTTTTTAATTGATTGTAATTTTTGTTTAATTTAAAATTGCAATGGAAAAAAAAAAATCATTTGTTGAGCACCTACCTAGAGGCAATAGCCGCAACGGAGTGTGTGGTCGGATTGATGCTAAGAAGGAGCTCTTTAGGTGCTCCAACACACTCTCATGGTGTATTTTTTTCGCCACTCCACACTCGTGGGTTTGTTATTCTGATAACAAACCCGTGCTCTGTTTTTTTTAAAACATGCACACACATGCGTTAATGACGTGTGCGTGCATATGTTTGTGTACGCGTTAATAACGCATGCGCGCACATTTTGTCCACGTCAAATCAACAACGTGGACGTTCGGAATTGTCGATGTAGGGGCATGTACACGTGTTTGAATGCGTGTGTGCGCCCTTGTTTTTTTTCTGCTCGTGCGCTTCTATTGCGGCCTTTTTGGGTACCAACTTCATGCGGGTACCCATAATATGATGCTTCTTACTTAAAAATAGATATATTTATCTTAGAAACATTTTATCCAAAAACTAGCCTTCAAAGTATATATTTCCTTGCCCTTGCTCCAATCCATGGCAACATTAGACATTTTAAAACGGAATTATTCAAGCTTCTAAATAATGTTTATCACATACATGGGAAACTACCAATAGTAAGTCTTTTTTTACCAAGCCAAGATTAGACCAATATAAATTATTCAATACTTTAAATAATGTTTATCACATACTAATACCATGGAAAATACCATGGATTAGTGAAAACCATGGGAAACCATCAATACTAAGCCCTTTTTAAGATTTACACTAGTGATCCAATAAGGGATTATGCTCATTTACATATGCGAATAAATCAAACACCATAAAAATGCTTACAACATGCATGTCATACTATGAAACATGAACATATTTCATTGTGAGCATCTAGCACACTCATACCATATTAAAATCAACCAATCCTTGTTTCATTGGATTCCTCTCTATCATATTAAAAGTAACCAAGCATTGTCAAGAAAGAAAAAAAACACAACAATAAGCATGCACATAATGCTGGACAATATTTACACTAGAAATTATGTATTGTGAAAACCAACCTTCAACCATGTCCAATCATCAATCATCAATGTAGGCAAGCCATAATCAATACTACTAGAAATCATCTCATACTATTATCATGGACAAATACCATGGGTTACCCAACACCATAGACCCAATCAACTGTTTTTCCAAATACATGTAAAAAAAATATTCGATTCATTATCAAATATTTAAAATAATATAAAATTATATAAACTTAAATAAGAACAAAGTTGACTATTCTCCTCAATAATAATGAAAGGAAACATACTTTTATAGAGTTCATACATAAAAGTATATTGAGGAAAATAACATTTTCATATCATCTTTAACAAAATGGTGAATCTAATCGAATGAATAGTCACTTCATTTAAATGGTAAATAACAATTAAGTCCTCCTCATTTTAGGTTTTTCTCATAAAACTAGGTGATGTACTCCAAAATGCAAAAATTAGTCTTATTGTAACAAAAAGTTGAATTCTAATGATTTGTTGTGACAAAAAGATGAATTCTAATTAAATTTTGTTATAAACTTATATCTATATTATATATAACTTTGTTCCCCTCTAATGAATTCTAATGAAATTTTTAGGCGTTTCATCTACCACAATATATGCAATGGAGGTAAGTCTAGAAGAAACGAAAACTGAATTAAAAAATAAAACTTAATGAAATTATGTTGTAAACTCATATATATATCACAATATATGCAATGGAAGTAATTCTAGAAGAAACAAAAACTGAATCAAAACTGAATAAGAAGTAAAACTTATTTTCCAAAAATAAAACTTGTTTTCATAACGAAATTATGTTGTAAACTTATATATATATATATATATATATATTAAATATGGAGACAATTCTAAAAGAAATGAAAATTGAATCAAGAAATAAAACTTGTTTTTAAGAAATAAAATTATGTTTGCATTTAGTTTTTCACAGGTAGAGTATGTTGGAGACAAGTGTGGAGGACCTGCGAGTGGTAAAGTATACTCTACGTATGTTTCGGACCTCAGAGTCGGGTCCATCTTCAAGAGTGAAACTGTCTCAATGGAATTAGTGGCTTAGGGTATTATGAATAGACCAGAAATATAATTATTATAGTGTAGTCAATGTCGGCCAAGATTAATATTTCCGGCTATTTATGGAAGTTCTTATTTCTTAAGTTATGTATAATTGGTTTCCATGCTGCACTCAAAATTAAACCATAATCTCTATTGAAGTTTTTATGGTTCTTCTCAATCTCGATCGCTTCACGAATCCGCCTTCTATTGTAATGCTCCTTGATCGCAATTACTTTCGTGTCTTCTATGCGTATCTGGTGGTGACTTATATGGCAGTGCTTAGCAACCGACGAGTTCTTAATCCTTCCATGAGTGATGTCTAGGCAATGTTCTTTTATTCTGGTCTTTATTGAGCGACCTGTTTATCCTATGTACACACCCTCACACAAGGAAGGGATAGAGTAGATGCCTTTCTTTAGCTTAGGATCAATGGGGTCTTTGGTCCTGTCCAATAGATTTCATAAGGAATTTGGAGAAGAGAAGACAGTCTTGATATTCTTCCTTTTCGATATTTTGGCTATTTTGTTTGTTGCCACCTCGATATATGGAAGTATCACCATTCCCTTGTTTCTTTCTTCATCTTCATTTACTCGGTTTCTAATTCCACAACCTTGCGCCTTCCTGATTGCCCTGTTAATGTCCTTCTTGGTATAACCATTCTCTTGTAGAACCTTTGAGAGGTGTTGTAGGGTGAATCCATAAAGATGGGTGTCTATTTTGGGGGGTCCCGTGAGAAAATAAATCTGAGTTTTTCATGTTTTCCAACATTGGGCGAATAAAAGTGATATTTTTGTTTGGAATTTCACTTTTCACTAAAAATAAAACTTTTACAAAATTATTTTAGCTTGCTATCCATTTTTTTTTCAATTTTGTATATTGAAATTTGATATGTCGATTCAGAAAATGTTTGACAGTGTGTTCTTATAAAATGAAAAGACTACAAAATAGCCATGTTTTGTCGCACAGATAAAATCATTGTTAAGCTTGTTTTTTGCAAAAAACAAATATGCTACGACAATCTACACACAATATACTACTACATGACTATAAGTTTGTAACCAATGGGTCTATATACTAATTATTATATTTTTTTGAATTCGATCAATGGGGAAACCTTATCGATTTTCAACATGTTTTTTGTCGCAAAACTTTTCTCTCAATTGAATATAAAACTAAAAAATCTATGAATACCCTTTTGAAGTAGATACGCCAATTAAGTGCACCATAGTTTTTTCAATTTTTTTGGTGGTGTATTGTTAAAGTTATGGATTTTTCATTTCACCGCATTTTGAAAGAGATGAAACCAAACTTGACACCTGTTAAGAAAAAAAAAATTAAAAATATCAGATCTTACCTATACACAACAAAATCTATATATTCGGAAAGTAGATTCAATAACAAAACTAATGGTATCAAGTCCGACAGTCGCTTTGTAGTGTAAGAGATTCTTTTCACCTTCCGAAAATGGAGAAACCTAAAAACTGTCAGGAAACGTAAGCTTTTCAGGTTTGAGAGGTTATTCGGCCGAACAACTGTTTTCCATAACGACGACGTCACTTACAGCAAAGGTTATTCGATCGAATAAACAAATGTAAAAAAAACTCGTCGAAAAAAAAAAAAAAAAAAACATTGTTGTCTAAACTTATATAAATAAAACTAAATACTTTCATTATTTTCGCACATTTTAATTTCACATATTTCTAGTCAGAATATTTTTGAAGGGGTTTTCTAAGGAGCTTTTTTTGTAAAGGGAATTTTTTTTATAAGGTATTTTTCTTCCTATTTCTTTCTAAGGAGTACATTGAAAGAGTTTTTTTCTAAGGCATTTTTGCAAAATGAGTTTTTATTAAAAGATTTTTGCACTTCTTATTTCTTTGCGATGGGTTTTTTCAAGGTGTTTTTTTTTCTAAAATGGTGATTTTAAAGAGTTTTTATTCCAAGTTATTTTTTCAAAGGAATTGTATTTTTCCTTCTTGTTTTTTTTAAAGTGATTTTTTCAAAGAGTTATTTTCCCAATATATTTTTGCAAATGAGTTTTTTTTTTAAATGGGTTTTTTCAAAGTTTTTTTTTTTTAGATATTTTTGCAAAAGACGTTTTTTTTACAAAGTATTTTTATAAGTGGTTTTTTCATAAAATGTTTCTTTCCAAATGGTGCATTTACAGAGTTTTTATTCCAAGGTATCTTTGCAAATAAGATTTTATTTCAAGGTATTTTTCCAAAGGAGATATATTTTTCCTTCTTATTTCTTTGAAAATGGGTTTTTTCAAAGAGTTGTTCTCCCAAGTTATTTTTGCAAAAGAGTTATTTCTTTGCAAGGGTTTTTCCAAAGAAATTTTTTTCCTAGGTATTTTTTCCAATGGTTTTACAAAGAAGATTTATTTAGAAGGTGTTCTTATTCTTTTCCAATGGGTTTTTTCAAAGGTGATTTATTGTCAAGGAGTTCTTATTTCATTCAAAGAAGGTTCTTTTCAAAGGAAATTTGTTTCCAAGGAGTTTTTCTTCAAAAGACTCTTACAAGATTTTGATAAGGTGAAGTAAATTTCAGTTCATGTGTTTATAAATTTTGTAACTATTTTTAAATCTTAATTTTGTTTTTTTACTATAAAATGATGATCCTTTAATTTATCATTTATAGATTAAACAATCATGGGCAATAAGAGAAACCATCAAAGAAAATATGATCATAAACGTGCTGATGATGATGATAATAGAGAAAAAAAAACTTAAATATCATACCAATAAAGCAAGCCTTGCAGAAACGCAAGCTACGATTATTAAATATACAAATACAGTTTTACATGATAATGTTGATGAAATGGAAATTGAAAATAGAGTACAAGAAGAACAAATTGAAGTTGAAGAGACCATTGTTGAAGATATAAATAGTGATTTACATACTAATGTCGATGAATTCAATATTGAAGATCAAGTTCAAGAACCAGAAATTGGACCAGGTATGTATATACCATGTATTTTCCAAATTCATTTTTTATAATGAATTGTATTTTTGGATACATGTTAAATTAAATTTAACTTGATGTATAGGTACTTTCACCATTGATGATGAAATGTTAGAAAACGTTGATTGCAACAAATATGAAAAAAAAATACCCATACATTTTGCACGATATCGGTCTCAAAAAATTTATGATGATGTTTTGAAGAATTATTCAGTAACAAAACAAGCACAAATTTTGAGATGTTTATTAGTGACCAAGAAGTTAGAAGATGCTACATCATTATTGGGTATTCATAAGGCAAGCAAAGAGTCGAAATTGAAACATAATGTGATAGAAAATATAGGTGATGCAGTAAAAATTTTTGGAAAATCTAGGAAGAAAGACATCAATGCTGCACAAAGAGCAATTCATACAGCAATTATTTCAACTAGTACTAAACAAAAACGTTTGACAACACAACTAGCAAAAGCAGTTGGAACCTCAAGAAAGACATTATACAAACATAGCAAATTCAGAATGCAAATAGATGAAAATGATGAACTTGCTTGCTGGGCAATTATTTGTAGACAGCTTTACAAAGATAGAATGGGAGCAAGTGTCAAAGATATTGTATGGGAATATTGGTTGACACATGCTCGAGTTTCGCTGAATTCAAGGGATGTGATACGACAAAGAGTATCACGACAAGTATATGTAAGTTGTCCAAAACATATAATGGATATGACACAAGTACAATTCTTCAATAAATTCAAGGAAGATCATCGTGGAATTAATGTGTCAATCATTACATTTGTGCAACTAAAACCATGGTATGTTAGACCTATTACTATACGTGACACATGTTGTTGTCGTTATCATGTGCAATTTCAATTATATTATGACATGTTTCTTGAATTTGGTAAAATGTTTTGGACAAATTCACCACCTCTTCCCACAAGATGTGAATTCATATCTCAAACTCTATGTGACAGAAATCAAGATGAAGTATTTTATAATAAGAAATGTGTCAATGGAAAACATTGTAATTGTTGTGGAAATTTGGTTTTATTCCACAATAAATATCCTATCAATACTGATCACTCGCTGTCAAATGTAATCGTTGATTGAAGAAGATATGAATATATTACAAGTTCTAGTGATGCAAAATCCAAAAAGATTGATTTGCGAGAAGATTAAATAGGTGTGACAGATTTTCTCAAGAAATTTGAAAGTGAAATTTATAAATATAGCAAGCATTCACATAAAGCACGATGGAAAAACCTTCAATTCAAACAGTCTCGTGAAATTTTTCACCAGGAACAATTTTGTCAGTGGTCGATTTTGCATAAAATTACACATTTGCTACTCAAAAAGAGATACAGAGTGAATACTATCATTCTGACTAAGTTTCGATATTTGTCTATGTTTTATATAGACATTCTCAACAGGATGTTGATGGCATTGAAAGCACCTGTGACAATCGAGATTTTATTAAAGAATATCACTTTTATATCAGCAACGATCGTACACACGATACACATTTTGTTCAACATTGTATCGAAAGTATTTTCTACGATTCACTAAAGGGACGTAACATTAAATTCAATGAGCATTGGATATGGTCGGATGGATGTGCAGGAAAATTTAAATCTTTGTGATCATTTTATTGGTTATGTCGACTTCTTAAAGCATTGAACATTAAACATCGCTGGAATTTCTTTGAAACTGGTCATAGAAAAGGTGAACATGATGGTGCAGGAGCATGCGTAAAAAGAGCACTTCGAAGATGGAAAATGAACCATATTTCTGTACGATTTCATTCAGCTGCAGAGGTTTTCCAATAGTGTAAATCACATCTAAGCCAAGATTATAATCAACAATCAAAAGATGTGTGTAGGTATGTACACAAATGTTTTAATTTATATTTTATTGTCAATTTAAAAAACAGTATGTACTAACATCAAAATTTGTCATTTGTGTACGAGGTTTTTTTGGCTTGTTGGGGTCCAAGATATAAATAGATCAATACCATACGACACTAGCACCATACATTGGACAAGAGATTTTCACTCTATTCAAACAAAAGCCTTCGAAAACCTGTATGCATTTGACAATAGAAAGCAATCATGCTTTTGTCATATTTGCACTGAAAATATTGAATCTACAGAAGTTTGTGAAAACATAACAAACAACTACATAAAACATTGGAAACACACAAAGATTAATCCTAAAGGAAAAATGCCACTAGCAAGTATAAAAGAATTAGAATCAGAAGAATTAGCAATATCATCTGATGGCGACATAATTTCAGATCTTGTTAGAAAAGGTAATGATCAAGTACAACTGTTTTGCCGATTGTTCATTCTTGTCCATCACCTTATACATGTATATTAGTCAATTTAATTGATTTAAAAATCCCAACGTCAATTGTAATTTGCATAGGGGATGTTTTTGTTGTGATTGCACCTATAGACAATAACGAAAATGTGAAGTATTATTTGATGCGATGCACTGAAGGAAAGATAAAGTTATTGGAAGACTACAATGACAACGGATATACATATGAGAGAGGATCCATCATTTTAAAGGGCTATTTTTTTCAGCAGACCCTTATGACTGAAAATTATGTCTACTTTCAGGATTATGAACCTGATGTTATATGTTGTCAATATAGTCATTTAGTATGTGCATCTCGATAAAAATTGTTCAAGTTCCATCGAAAAAACAATTAAAAAATAAAAAATGGAAACTATTCAAATATGACCATGAACGAATAATTGAGGACGAAATTTCATTGCGATGTTTTTAACTATATCAAAAATTAATAGATCAATGGTTTTGTCCATGTCATTGTCAAATGTTGTGTACAATATTTTTTTTTCTTTCAACTATGTCTATGATCTTGAAAAATACTAGAATATAAGAGTTTAAATGATCGTATTCTTGTATGCTGAAATGAATTCAAAAATTATTTGGTAATGAAAACTTCAATGTGTAAATTTTTTGTCTTAATTCTGTATAAAATATTTTATTCAGGTTCCCATATGTCTATTAGACCACTTAAGGGATGAGATAACAGATGTGGTTGTTGCCACTCTCCGCCCCGAATCTTTACTTTAAAATATCACTTATGTAAGTTCACATAATTGAAATCATGGCAAATGGAGACAATGATCATTTGATTTTTAATTACAAGAAAGGATTCCAGGATTGTGAAGCTTATGCTAAATTAGATGAATGATTATTTACAACAAATCGATGAAAATTCATCAAATTGTTGTCTAAAATCATTGCTCTAATTTAGCACAAGCTTCATAATCCTGTAATCTTTGCTTATGATTAAAAAATAAAAAAAAATCGTTAAATCCCCTTTTGCCATGATTTCAGCCGCATAAAATGTAGCTGAACATTGAAAATAAGAATTATTAATTAAAAATTCCTATCAAAATTTGAACCTAATATTCATTTTTCAACTTCCTAACATTCATATTTCAATCAAAACTTCCTAACAAATTCCTGAACTTTGAACCTAACAATCATTTTTAAACTTCCTAACATTCATATTTAAACTTAACATTCATTCGTTCTTAATATTCCTATAAAAACTTTTAACATTCATTCTTAACATCCATTCATTCATTGCACCTATCATAAATTCTTTAACATCCATTCTTACTATAACATTCATTCTTAACATATTCCTAACATTCCTATCAAAATTTGAACCTAACATTCATTTTTCAACTTCATAACATTCGTATTTCAATCAAAACTTCCTAACATTCATAAAATTCAAGAACCTAACATTCATTTTTAAACTTCGTAGTTCATTCATATTCCTATCAAAACTTCTAACATTCCTAAACTTCCTAACATTCAAAGATAACATTCATGTTCTTAATATTCATTCAATCTTAACATTCATTCATATTTCAATCAAAACTTCCTAACATTCATGAACTTTGAACCTAACATTCATTTTTAAACTTCCTAACATTTCTAAACTTCCTAATATTCAAAAATAACAGTCATATTCTTAACATTCAATCTTAACATTCATTTATTCTTAAAATTCATATAAAAACAGGTGACATTCATTCATTCATTGCACCTGGATTATAAAATCCTTAACATTCATTCTTACATATTCATTCATTCATTTAAACACGCAAATACATATTCCAAACCTTTAAATCACACCCTAATATGCTAAAATAAACAAAAAAAAGTAGATCATTTAAAGCAAATACAGAATATGTAAGTTAAATGTGCATGGATATAATCCTCAAAAGACATTCATGAACATGTGAGTTCAATGTACATATGTATCTAGTCCAAAAATAAATCTCCTTGATGTCCAAAAAAAATCTTTACAATCTATATATATCAACAAAACAAAAATGTCCACCGTGCTAAAAAAAGAAAATGTCCACTATGCTATCTTCCACTAGGGCCTCCCCTTGGACTCAACCCACCCTGCAACATGTATAAAAGCAGATTATGAATATCATTTTTAAATTATTTAAACTAAATTCAGAAAATTAAAATATTAAACTCATATATAAAAAAAAACAAATCAATTATTAACAAAATTACATCAAATTCTCCAAATGTTTGCCCACCACAATCTTCCAAAGGAGTCTTCCCTTTGCCTCCAAAAGATTTAAGAAACCCAAGCTACAACATGTATAAAATCAATTTATGAATCTCATAAATTACTTGAACCAATTTTAACTAAATCCAAAAAAATTAAAATATTAAACTTATGTCAAAGATCAATTCAAGTGTGAACAAAATTACCTCCGTGCCAATATATGCTGCATTCAGCAGAGAACCTATCTCTCCCCCCTAGAATTTAAATTATGTTAATAAATAAAACAAAATGCAAACAAAAAAAATTAAGCAATTAACTTAAAACTAAAACAAAAAAATTAAAAATGTTAGCTCACAATAGATGGTAAATCATTTAAAAAGTTCATATCTAAAGAAACCTGCATGGATAAGTCAAATTAACAATAAGATGCATAGTTAAATTTAAATTTTTAAAAAAAAGATATTATATATCTAGTTCAAACATAATTATAAATATGTAAATAATAAGTATACCTCTCCAATATGCTCTATATTTTCAGTAGTGGAAAGACGAAAAGAATGTTCATTCATCATTCTTGAATACTGCAACCAATAAACATTTACATAATGTACTTATTACTATACATAAAAAAACATAATTTATCATTCATATAATGTAACAAAAAATTCAATTCAAAATGAATGAAAGATTAAATTTAGATCAAGTCATACCATAATCAACAAACCTCTCATGAACTAGATGTGTCATTGAATATAACATTTGACGCTATGTCACAACAAACCTTGGCATATGCCCTAAGATCTCCAATGCTCATTCCATCTACGTCATCATTAGTTTTGTAAAAAAACTTTTGACGAATAGTGGAATGAGACCTTTCTCGAACCAATCCCACATCTACTCCAACTAATGCTGACGATAAACCATCACCAACAAAATACCTTGCAGTTGTCTCAAGTTGGGATGTGGGCTCTATCTCTGATCTTAATGCCACCAACCTGGGTGGGAGAGATATCTAGGTGGAGGTCGAATAGTTGTAGGGTCGCTAAGAGCACCTTCTTGATCATATATTCGACCCTTTTCAACTCCATAAAATTCTGAATGAACATCAGTATAGTCCGGCTTCATATATAAAAAAAACCTTAGCATAAACAAATCTAGCAAAATATTGAGAAACCTCATTGTTCCATGGAAACCGACCACAGGCTGTGAGGAACCAATCATATAGAAAGTATGCAAGATCAGGATGCTTGAAATATTTCACTTTCAACATTTCTTGCTTTAGACCTTCTTTGAAGTTAAACATTGATTTGACCTATTCTTTTGTCACTCTCTCCTTCACAAAAACCCACTTGTTTGGACCCATCACTTGTTCCCTTCGTCTTTGCATCAAATCAACAAAACCATTCGTAGTTGGTCCGAGATTCTCATATGCTTGAATGAATTTTTGCAATGATCCCAAAACAATCTCCAAACTTTGTTTACTCTCTGGAGGGATATCCATAGTAGACAAATCATTTTCCAACATGCCGTAGTGGGATCTACATCTTTCAAGAGTCATTTGATGATCACCACTTTCCCATGGAAGCTCCGGAGGTAAATCAGATGGATATGTTGTAATGGGTGTACAACCCTCAATTAGTTCAACATATTGCGTCCTGGCTTGACCATCATCACTCTGTGTAGAATGACAAGCCTCTTGAGAACCTTGCTCTGCACCCTCATCCGTCTCCCTTGCTCGCTCTGCCTCTCTCTCTGCTTCAAATAAAAACAAAGTTTTGTTTAAACATGTACAAACTTTATGTACACAAAAAAACAATTTGTATGTACACATATTAAAAGATTGATATTCATATACTAAGAGAAGGTCGAGATCGGCATTCTCCCATAGAGGATATAGGGGAATCATTCGTAACCTTTTCACCTCGTCGATGATCAACTGAATGTGAACTATACAATAAACTTAAATCTCAAAGGGAAGTTGGCAACCTCCGATTATCAGCTGAAACGCCAACTCCAGAAGACTGTGAAGACCTCCTACGCTTTCGCCTCAAAGACTCGTCTCTTTCCATTTGATATAATGTCTACACTTACACAAATATCAACTAATTACATATTCAAATTCTACATGGTAATTCTACAAATTCTAAAACCTAACTTCTAAAAAACCTAAGTTATGTAATAAGAACCTATATATACCTAATATAATCTAATAGTTCTTAAAATGAGTATAACTAATATTGTTGGATGTATAAGGAATTAATGTACCAATCTTCTAAGTTTTTTTATGTTTAAAATAAATAGAGCCAATATAGCTAAATACTAAGTTAAGGGTTACGTCTAGATAGTAATTCTACAAATTCTAAAACCTAGCTGCTAAAGAAACTAAGTTATGTAATAAAGACCTAAATATAACTAATATCATCTAATAGTTCTTAAAATGAGTAGAGCTAATGAGGAATTAATGTGTCAATCTTCTAAGTGTTTTTTATGTTTAAAATAAATAGAACCAATATAGTTAAATACAAAGTGAAGGGTTACATTTCATTATGTCAAAGAATGAGTTCATAAACATGTTAACTTTTAATTAAAATCTTAAATTAATTACTTAATTGTTATTTTAATAATTTAAACATAAATTATATCTAAAAGTATTTTCATTATTCCATACAATCATAAAATATTAACAATGCATGGTATTCTTTTTCACAAGTTTGGCTATGCTTTACAAATTTGCCATGTTGCAAAATGGTATTCAATTTGGTACATAATACAACTGACTTTTGTTCTTTCCTATTACATCTAAAGTAAAGTTTATTCATGTCTATAGTTTAGTTGTGTCTAAAGTAAAGTTTAGTCGTGTCTAAAGTTTTGTTGTATCCAAAATAAAGTTTAATCATGTCTAAAGTTTTGTTGTATCTGTAGCTATGCATTAACACAGTTTGTAATAAAATTAATATATTGATCTATGAACTCTGTCAATGTAGACAGAGTTCATGAACTTAGTCCAAGGAAGAAGTTCATGAACTCTGTCCATGTCCATGTTGACAGAGTTCATGAACTCTGTCCATGTCTATGTTGACAGAGTTCAACCGAAAAGAGAAACCTATATATAAAAGGGAAATATCATTTGCAAATACAATTATAAAACTACTTTTATTTTCATTTCTAAACACATAAGCAAAATCAATAGTTTACCAAGATTAACTAACTAAAATGCATATATTTCTCTTTTTATATTTAAATTTAAATCATTTTCAACATACGATTTGGACAGAGTTCATGTTAAACTTATTAGTACTAATCCACTCTATTTGCTTATGTTACAGTTTCCATATTAGGTTACTATGATTACACTATCTATGAGTAATAAGTATCATTATCTATGCTCTTTCTTAGTAATAGGGAGATGAGCTTAGCTAACTTATGTACAAAGATTCTAGAAATAAGGTAGAGCTCATTTAAAGAACACAATTATACTAGTCTTCTTGTCTTTTTTATTAGATAGAGTTCATGAACTCTGCCCAATTGGACAGAGTTTATGAACTGTGTCCAATTGGATAGAGTTCATGAACTCTGCCCAATTGGACACAGTTGATGAACTGTGCCCAATTTTGGACAGTGTTCATGAACTCTGTCCAATTGGACATAGTTCATTTATAGTACAAACTAAGACATATAGAAATTTTTTTTAATTAGTACTTAATTCAATAATTAAAAAAAGATTGAGTTTCGGCTTACCTGTTTAAATTTTCACTTCTTTGATCCAGCCGAACAAAACTCAGGCAAAATTAGAAAAACGAACCCAAGAACCGAAAAAAAAAAAAATAGAACCTGCAATAACAATGAAACATTAATATAATAAATTTAAAAAATAAAAAATAAAAACGTAAATAAACAAAAACGTTTACCTCTGCAGACAACCCCGGGATGACAGGTCCACATCCACAACAACCCACTCCCATGCAAACATCCACCGACAAAGCGAACACCACAACAATCGTGCACCAACGAGAACATCCACCAATGTGAACTCTCCCAAAATATGATCATCCACCACCAGGCAAACACTCCAACAACAAAGCTCTCCCAACAGACATCCAGCCTTACACTACACCGACAGACGTCTAGACGCACACGCCACCAACAAGCGTCCAGATGCGCAACAACCAACCAACGACTATACAACTCCGCCGCGACCAGATGCAAAAAAGAGGATCAAAGGGAGAGGCAGTGGGTGGCAGACGCACACTCCACCAACACACGTCGACACGTCCAGATGCGCAACGACCAACCAACGTTTATACAACTCTGCCACGACCAAAACCAGAAAAGACGAACAAAAGCGTGATGTAGAGGGTGGTGGAGAAGTGAGACGCAGAGAGCAGGGAAGCGGGTGGCAAAGATCACCAACAGCTGGGTAGATGGACCAGTGGCAAGACAGGTGGGTGGACAGACTAGTGTCGAGATGGGTGGCGTGAATGTGGGGCCGGCACTGGGGCTCAAAATGGGGTCCACGAAATCCTGTTGAAAATGAAGAAGCATGGCCGCAACTGAGCTTTTATGCAGAATAATTATTCGGCTGAATAAATAGACAACGCCGTGCATTTTTTCTGTCCGACTAAACCTCACACACAAATCAAGGTCACTGTTAGGTCTAACAGTGACCCGTTAAACATTATTCAACCGAATAACTAAATTTATTCGGCCGAATAATTAAATTTATTTGGTCGAATAACTTCAGCTATGTCTCTTCGGCGCCCGATTCTCACCAAAGTGTAACCCACCTTCGCGTTTGCACCCTGTAATTATTCATTAAGATGGTCCTCATCAAAGACTCTAACTGCTCTTTTAGCAAGAGTATGCAAAATACCGATCTTTTGGGAAAGGTGGTGGTGTGATTCAGCATGTAAGTATTTGTTGGTGTGAGTCTTCTTACAATATACCTGATGTGCAAGAGAACCGTCTAACTTTTTCGTAATTAAGACATCTAAGAATGGTAGACAATTATTCTCTTGAATTTCCATTGTGAACCTTATGTGATCTGATCGGCTATTTAAATGTGTGAGAAATTTCTCTAGATTATCCCTCCCATGTGGCCAGATAATATTTGTATCATTAACAAATCTCTTCCACTCCTTCGGTTTTAAAGGGAAGGAGTCAATGGCCATTTGTTCAAACCTCTCCATATACAAATTAGCAACTACAGGTGAGAGCGGAGATCCCATCGCAACACCATCTAACTGTTCATATATTTCTCCATGAAAAATGAAATATGTTGATTTTAGACAGATCTTGACTAAGTTGGCTATTTCTTCATTTGTAATTTCCTTTATGACTTTAATGGCCTCCTCAACCAAAACTTTTGTATAAAGAGAGACTACATCAAAACTTACCAATAAGTCATTATCTTCCACACGAAGATTCTTGATGCCTTCAACGAAATGGGGAGAATTTCTAATGTAGGAGAATGTCTAGCCGACCAACGGTTTTAGGGTTTTTTCCAACTTATGTTATATATATATATCTATGCAATGGAAGTAATTCTAGAAGAAACGAAAACAAGAAATAAAATTATGTTGTAAACTTTTATATATATATATATATAATGAAAGTAATTCTAAAAAAAAAGAAAACTAAATCAAGAAATAAAACTTGTTTTCATAATAAAATTATGTTGTAAACTCATATATATATATATATATATATATATATATATATAGATATAGATATGTAACTCTTAGTGATTGCGCTGAGAGGCGCTCTACAGTCCAGTATGGGGGAGATCTTGTTAGTCGAGTATTTGTCGAGTTTGTTGTGCAACAAAATAATACAAAGTAAATAAAAAAGAATAATACAAAGTAAAAAGTAAATATGATACTTTAGAGTATTTATCGTGTTTATCCATTAACAAAATAATTCAAAGTAAACAAAAAATAATAATACAAAGTAAAAAGTAATAAATATTATGTTGGCCATAAACAAAAAACAATAATACAAAGTAAAAAGTAAATATGAGACTTAAACTAGAGACTTTAGAGCTTAGGATTAGGTGGCTCAGGTATTGCACTCAAGGAGCTATATGGAGGCACGCTCTACAACCCAGTATGATGGAGATCTTGTAACGTGTGTCGAGTGTTTGTCGAGTTTGTATAATACAAAGTAAAAAGTAATAAATATTATGTCGGACATAAACAAAAAAGAATAATACAAAGTAAAAAGTAAATATGAGACTTAAACTAGAGACTTTAGAGCTTAGGATTAGGTGGTAAATATTATGTCAGCCATAAACAAAAAAAATAATACAAAGTAAAAAGTGAATATGAGATTTAACAGATACTTTACTTTTTACTTTTAATACAAAGTAAAAATTAAATATGAGACTTTAGAGTGTTTGTCGAGTTTGTTGAGTGTTTGTCAAGTAATAAAATAATACAAAATGAACAAAAAAGAATAATACAAAGTAAAAATTAAATATGAGACTTAAACTAGAGACTTTAGAGCTTAGCACTCAAGAAGTTATTCAAGGAGAGGTTTGTAGAGCCTAGGATTTGGATCTAGACTGGCCATACCTGGCCATACCTAAATTATATTTTAGGTGTTTCATCTACCACAATATATGTAATGGAGGTTATTCTCGAAAAAAACTGAATCAGGAAATAAAAAAAATTATTCATTTATTAAACAAATAAATTTAATTTTAATTTTAAAAAAATAATCTCCACAAAATACTATTATACAACATACATACGAATAACCATTAATATAAAATAAATAAAGTCAACAAAATCTTTCACGGCCACGTTGGACTGAACTTTGAAACCCACATACATTTCTTAAAATACACTTCCAAAATAATACATTAAAAAAATAAATGATAATTACGACGTGTGATAACTAAACCACCTCTTGGGACCAAAAAGTTTCCTGCTAGTCATTATTTCACTTTTTTTCGTTTTGATGATCTGGGTTGTCTTAAAATGGGCCAAAACTATTAGGAGTACTATTCCATGACATAGTTCTGTAGTAAATGAGGTGAAACTATGATTCAGCGAATTTTTATAACCGGATCTAAAAAACAAATCACCAAAAAAACCCGGCGATTTGAGTGCCAGTTATCCCAGACCGATAATTACCAAATGATTTGTACAATTTCTTTAACGCGGGGATAAAACTCAGATGTCGTTACATATGTCGTTACATATGGAGATATCAATCAAAGCGTTTACCCTCCCACAAAAATATGATTACAAAGAGGGGAGAAACCCTTGCATTTCATCTTCGTCAACGCTGTCGTTGACAATTTACGGTGGGATTTTTTTGACCTACAAATTGAAAAGCCCCGCTGTATTTCGTCTTCGTCATCGCGGCTGAATCGCTCGTAATTCTCACACCAAAGAGATTGCCTCGGCGAAAATCTTCTCCGGTTTCTGGGACTGCTGAAGCTCATGACCATCCTTTTCACGCGTCGATTTAGTTCGTCTTCGTCATCATGGCTGAATCGCTCGTAATTCTCACATGAAAAAGATCGCCATGGGGAAAACCTCTTCCAGTTTCTGGAACTGGTGGAGCTCATGACCATCTTTTGCACGCCCCTCTTTATATTTTCCCCGAGGAGATCTCTTTTGTGTGAGAATTACAAGAAGTTAGGAATTAAAAGAAAAATGCCAAAGAGAGTAAAACAAATAATAGTAAACACAATAGAACGAATAACAGTAAACACAATAGTAATATCATATGAGAAAAAACAGCAAAAATCACTAGGTTAAATAAAGCCAAGTTCGCTAAGAACATCTTTCCACCTCATTTTTGCACAGTATAATGGAGGAACCCAATCTTATAAATAGAGTTCTTTACATACAAATACAACTAACAAGAAACCACATATTACACTAAAACCATATACCTAAAACTACTTTCTACCTTACTCATTCTCGAATCAAAATTAACACTAACAATTCAATCTCGAATCAAGATTAACACTAATAACAATAACAATTCAGCAACGATGACCAATACAATATACAGGAATCTAAAATCGGTATAAGTGCAACGATCTCTTTCGCGTGAGAATTACGAGTGATTCAGCAACGATAAAGAAGACTTTGGCCTAACCAATATCGCCTATACTCGGAGGAAAGGTTGGCCTGACTCACATTTGAGTGCAACAATACTTGCCCTCAATATATACAGATATTGAGTGTCAGTTAACTGTTATCCCCCGATCCTTCCTTCCAGTTGCTGGGCAATTCATTAACGTCTGCTCATTTAGAATCTTCTGGGATCCTTCTACGAAAATTCATTAGCTTGGCTGCGTCTACTAATTTCTTTCCCATATTTAACGTTTGCAGGAAGTTTGCCGGCAGATGCATGGCATCGGCAAGATATTTAGTTGTAAAGTGGCCAATTGCCCTTCCTTAAAGCCATTCAGCGATTAGTAAGTTTATTTTTTCAAATTTAGCCTTTCGTCGAAGATGCACCGGAGATCCAGTCGGGATTTAGTTGGTTGTAAAGATGGCGTGGTTGCATCTTGCGTGCAGAGAACGCTAGCTCCACCTCAATCGCATCTTCGTCCAAAATAAAATTGACAAAGAAAAAGCCTTAGAAATTGATAAAGTCAACTGCTAATCATCAACTGCTATCCCATAATGGCTTAGAAATTGATAAAGTCAATCTTAAAATTGACAAACATAACTTTTTAATGTTTATAAAAATTACTAAAATAAAAATCTAGAAATTGATCAAGTCAATCATAAAAATGATAACATGATTTCGTAATGTTTATAAAAATTATGAAAATAAAAAACTTATTATTGGTAGTATTAAAATAAAAAATAGTCCAGCTGGTTAGACTAAACAATCTTTTCGACACCACAAGGATTCGTATTTCTCCTATTTTTACCATTTCTTAATTATAATGTGAATGTGAATATCAAAACTATATTTCAAATTAAAAAAAAACTTTATATATATATATATAATATGATAATTTTTTTAATATTTATACAAATTAGTAAAATAAAAAAAATATATCATTATAATGTTAAAATCAGCTTAGATCCAAATCCTAGGCTCTATCAAGCGTCGAGAGGGCTCAAATCTCCCGAGGTGCAAACCTCTTCTCGAAAAGCTTCTTGAGTGCAATACATGAGAAACGGTTTACACCTAAGGAGATTTGATCCCTCTCGACGCTTCATAGAGCCTAGGATTTGGATATAGGCTGGTTTGAGTCGTGGACAGTGACACAAAACTGGAGTTTGATCAACATTGTAAGCAACGGGTTAAGTTGAAAACACATATACATGTACGTGGATTATCATAATATAAGTAATAAGTATTAAGGATTGAGGAAATTCTTAAAATGGCAAATAGAGACAATTCACCGAACTTTGTTTTTCGATTCTCTTTTTGTTGATCTGCATTCTTGTTTTGTGTGTTCTTCTCCTTCTTCTCCCATCATTTCCTACATTTTGATTTATTTGTTGTTCTACAAACTGATTTTTTTGCTCTTCCAATTGATTCAACTTTCTCTCTCGATACGCTCTTTCTTGATCAACATTTCATTTTCTTTGTTCTTCTCGTTCTTCTGCTATCAATTCGCCTAACTTTTTTTTTCTTTTTGTTCATCTGCATTTTGTTTTGTTCGTTCTTCTCCCTCTTCTATTGTCATTTCGTCATTTCGTACATTTTGATTTATTTGTCGTTTTGCGAATTTATTTATTTGTTGTTCCAACTACTTCAACATTCTCTCTCGATACACTCTTTGTCGATCAACGTTTCGTTTTCTTTGTTTCTATCGTTCTTCTACTGTCAATTCGTCTAAATTTCTTTTTTGATATTCTTTTTGTCGATCTGCGTTTCATTTTCTTTATTCTTCTAGTTCTTCTGCTATCATTTCGTCCAACTTCTTTTTTAGAAAATCTTTTTGTTCTTCTACTTTTCGTTTCAAGTCTTCTTGTTGTTCTTTTGTTGTCACTGAAATCAATACATCCATACACTGAAATATGTGTGTCCATACACTGAAATCAATGCGTCCATAGAATGTGAATGTGAATATCAAAAGTCGAGATATTTCAAATTAAAAAAAAAACTTTATATATATATATATATATATATAATATGATAATTTTTTTAATATTTATACAAATTAGTAAAATAATAAACATATCATTATAATGTTAAAACCATCCTAGATCCAAATCCTAGGCTCTATCAAGCACTGAGAGGTATTAAATCTCCCGGGCTGCAAACCTCTCGTCGAAAAGCTCCTTGAGTGCAATACTTGAGAAGAGGTTTGCACCTTGGGAGATTTGATCCCTCTTGGCGCTTGATAGAGCCTAGGATTTGGTTCTAGGCTGGTTTTAGTCATGGGTGGTGACACAAAACTAGAGTTTGATCAGCATCATAAGGAACAGGTTAAGTTGAAAACACAGATACATTTACGAGGATTATCATAATGTAAGTAATAAGTATTAAGGATTAAGTAAATTTTTAAAATGGAAAATAGAGACAATTCACCTAACTTTTTTTTTCGATTCTCTTTTTGTTGATCTGCGTTTTGTTTTGTATGTTCTTCTCCTTCTTCTGCCGTCATTTCGTACATTTTGATTTATTTGTTGTTTTGCAAACTGTTTTTTTTTTTCTTCCAGTTGCTTCAACATTCTCTCTCGATACACCCTTTGTCGATCAAAGTTTCGTTTTCTTTGTTCTTCTCGTTCTTCTGCTGTCAATTCACCTAACTTTTTTTTTTCGATTTTCTTTTTGTTGATCTGCATTTTGTTTTGTTCATTCTTCTCCCTCTTCTGGCGTCATTTCGTCATTTCGTACATTTTGATTTATTTGTCGTTCTGCAACTTGATTTCTTTGTTCTTCCAACTGCTTCAACTTTCTCTCTTGATACACTCTTTGTCGATCAATGTTTCATTTTCTTTGTTCTTCTCATTTTTCTGCTGTCAATTTGTCTAACTTTCTTTTTTGATATTCTTTTTGTCTATCTGCATTTCATTTTCTTTTGTTCTTCTAGTTCTTCTGTTATCATTTCGTCCAACTTCCTTTTTCAAAAATATTTTTGTTCTTTTGCTTTTTGTTTCAAGTCTTCTTCTTGTTCTTTTTTTGTCACTGAAATCAATGTGTCCATACACTGAAATCTATTTGTCCATAAACTGAAATCAATGCATCCACAGAATAACATCTACACTGAAAAATGTGCAATAAAAAAACCCGCTTACACTGAAATCTATGCGCCCATACGCTAAAATCAATGCGTGCATACACTGAAATCTATGTGTCCATACACTGAAATCAATGCATCCACAGAATAACATCTACACTGAAAAATATGCAATAAAAAACCCCATACACTGAAATCTATGTGCCCATTCAGTGAAATCAATACATCCATACACTAAAATCTATGCATCCATACACTGAAATCAATGCGTCCACATAATAACATCTACACTGAAAAATATGCAATAAAAAGACTCAATACACTGAAATCTATGCAATTATAAAACTCACTTTACATGATAATGACATTCAATTTATTTACGAAATTCTATATTTTAAAAAAAATGTAGGTGATCTAGGAGGATTGAAACTTGGACCTCATGCCCATTATCCCAACACCCTAACCACTATACCACATGTAGTTCTTATTATACATAGTAAAGAACTTAGATACCTATATGTAAATATTAATATATATTTTAATAGGTGGACGGAGGGAAGGACGGGTGCGAGCTACACCAAAAATTATGCACTAAAATACCCCATACACTAAAATATATGCATCCATACATCGAAATCAATGCATCCACAAAATAACATCTACACTGAAAAAAAATGCAATAAAAAGACCCCATACACTGAAATCTATGCAAGTCTAAAAGTCTCTTTAGATGAAATTCAATATATTTATGAAATTCTATATTATAAAAAAAATCAGTTGATCCAGGAGGATTGAACCTTGGACCTCACACCCATTATCCCAACACCCTTACCATTATACCACATATAGTTCTTATTATACAATGTACGGAACTTATATACTTATATGTAAAAATTAATATATATTTTAATGTAACTATAAATTTAAATTAAATGTTAATTTAATGTTAAATATAAATATAAATTCAATATAAATATTACACTAAATTTAATTTTAATCTATGCAAGTATAAAACTCACTTTACATGATAATGAAATTCAATTTATTTATGAGATTCTATATTACTTTTTACATTTTATTTTTTTTAACAAACTTTACATGTTACAAGATCTCCCTCATGCTATTACTTTTTACATTTTATTATTTTCTAACATCCTTACAAGAAATCCCTCATACTATTACTTTTTACATTTTATTATTTTCCAACAAAAGTTACATGTTACAAGATCTCCCTCATACTATTATTTTTTACATTTTATTATTTTCGAACATCCATTACTTGTTACAAGATCTCCCTCATACTATTACTTTTTACATTTTATTCAAACGAAGGATCACGTCCTTTTATTAATGGCCGACATATTATTAATTTGTATTATTCTTTTACTTTTACTTTGTATTACTCTTTTTTTATGGCCGGCAGTAAGGACAAACATGGACAAACATGGACAAACTTACAAGATCTCCCTCATATTCACTTTTTACTTTGTATTATTTTTTTTTCTTTATGGGAAACTATAAGGACAAACATGGACAAACATGAACAAGCGTTACAAGATCTCCCTCATATTCACTTTTTACTTTGTATTATTCTTTTTTCTTTATGGCCGACTATAAGGACAAACATGGACAAACATAAACAAACCTTACAAGATCTCCCTCAAATTCACTTTTTACTTTGTATTATTTTTTTTTCTATATGGCCGACTATAAGGACAAAAATGGACAAACATGGACAGACGTTACAAGAAGAGCTCCTCAAAAATATCCTTGAGTGTAATACCTAAGAAAAGGTTTGTACCTCGGGAGATTTGATCCCTATCTGCACTTGATAGAGCCAAGGATTTGGATCTAGGCTGGTTTCAGTCGTGGGAGGTGACACAAAACTGGAGTTTGATTAGCATTGTAAGGAACAGGTTAAGTTGAAAACATAGATACATTTAGAAGGATTATCATAATGTAAGTAATACGTATTAAGGATTGAGTAAATTGTTAAAATGGAAAATAGAGACAATTCACCTAACTTTTTTTCGATTTCCTTTTGTTGATCTGCGTTTTGTTTTGTGTGTTCTTCTCCTTCTTCTACCATCATTTCGTCATTTCATACATTTTGATTTATTTATTGTTCTGCAAACTGATTTTTTTGTTCTTCCAATTGCTTCAACGTTCTCTCTCAATACGCTCTTTGTTGATCAACGATTCGTTTTCTTTGTTCTTCTCGTTCTTCTGCTATAGGGTGTTACTACCATATTTTTTATGAATTCATGGCTAGGCAAGACACCAATTTCTCTACTCTACACTTGACCAACCATCATCTATATTGATTGGAATTGTATGTGTTAATTTGTATGTGTCAATTTATAAAGTGGTAAGTTATGTTGGAATGTGTCAAGTTCATTGTATAATGGCACTAATATCTTATTTGTTGTTTCTTTTGCAGGGGTAGGCCTGATAGTTGTGTTAAAGAGACTTTTGGAGATGGGAAACTCACGCAATGCAAAAAGAAAATATAGAAGGATTCTTCCCATTGAAAAGGTCAATGACATAAGAGAAAAGGTCAGGTTGGGAATGGAAAGATTGAGACATGGTCCTATCATTGCCCTGGATCCTGCCACTAATCCTAACACAGTTGTTGACAAGACAACCTCTTGTTCAGAACCATAGGTAAATTGGTCGCATCCAACAGACGCAACTCAAATTCCAACATCAACACAATCTCCAACCAACAATCCATCAACGAGTCATGCTAAAGTTCCTCACGACATAAGAATTTTGGGAGATCCTACATGTCTAGAGATGGACATACAAGCCTTGCTTAATTTGCAATCTCTCCAAGATGACCACAACCATGTAGACCACACTCCCATTATGTCCCAATCTGTGAACGAAGCACCACAAAAAATAAGCTCTGGTATTCATGTCTCATGTCCACCCTCCCTACCTCAATTCTCCAGTGCAAGAAGAAGAACTCCTAGATGTATTCATGTGGATGAGAGTGCTATATCGGGGCTTGAAGGCAAGTTTCCAAAATGCACTATCGAATGGCAATGCAACAAAATTGTCAAGGAATATTTTGAATCCAAAGGTGATGCAGGTAAATGTCAATTATTGCAATGTTTGTTAAATTCACATTGTTTAGCTATTGTTAGGATAATTTTGGGCATAAAGATGGTTAAAAGTTCAGAGGCCAACAGTCATATTGTTAGAAATCTCCAATTTGCATTTATTGTGATTGGTAAGACATCGCGTACAAAAGATCTTTGTGCGGCTGGTCATGTTTTAGCGGAATTAGTTGTAAGCAAGTCCACAAGGCATTGTCGCCTGCTATCACACACTTCTCACATACTCAAATTAAATAGAAGAACTATTAAAAATTAATCTGGTATAAGAGAAAATATTGACACTCCGGGTGGGAACGATTGTTGGGATTTTGTTAGTAGGTTGCCTCGTGCAGATAGGAAGCTAATTGATGTTGTTAAGGAGTTAGTACAAAAATTTTGGCATGATCATACTAGACCTTCATCAAACTAAAGAGACATGCTAAAGCTAAGAAAAGGTTCTACTGAACATGAACCCCATGTTAAACACTTCCTTGACACCACACAGACTGAAATCTATGAGAGATTCAGGAATGAGCACACATAATTGAACCTGGGCCAAAGGTCCTTTGAGAAATGAAAACCATGGTACGTTCGTATATGCATTGATCGAAACACCTGTTGTTTTAGATACCACATAGAATATGAATATTATTATGACACATATCAACATATATTTTGTGATTTGCATACTAACATTGTGCAGGGATGCAATGGATCCATACTACCACCGAACGCATCAAGAGACTTTATCCACAACATCATGTGTCCAAGGCCCGAAGGACAAAAATATTATGAAAAATATTATCTATATGGGACATGTTCTAGGTGCAGTGGTTTTTCTCTTTTGAATCCTTGCATCCATGAAAGCAAGGAGCACGATTTTGGTAGGATGGTCATGGATATGCAGAGCTTCAAGTACATAACCTATCAATTAGACAGTTCCAAGGAAAGTAAAAATATTGCATTAGTGAAGTCATAGGTACAAATGAATATTGCATATTTTTCATATTACATGTTCAATTTATGACATATACATTTTTCCAAATGCCACATTGTAATATTTCCCTTGTTTTCATGGTAACATGTACTGATATGTGACTTCTTGATGGAGTTCTACGAGATAAAAGAGCAGTATGTTCAACATGTGCATGTAGCGTGATGGAAAGATGAGCAGTACAGAAAATGTAGGGACACATTTCCTGTTGGAACCATAGTGTCAATTGTGGATTTTGCAGAAAATTACACCCTTCAACCAAAAAATGAAATCGAGAGTCAATACTACCATTCAGACCAAGTCAACATCATGGTACATATTATGTATAAGCATGGGCCAGAGAGTAGCAATGAGAAGAGGATAATACTGAAGGAGAAAAACTTTTACATAAGTGATGATAGAACCCATGATCTGCATTATGTGCAACATTATTTTCAAATTTTCTATTATTAGTTGAAGGAGAGAGATATACAGATGGATCAACATTGGATATGGTCAGATGGTTATGCGGGACAGTTCAAAAATGCCCGAGTATTCCAATGGATGAATATTTTGCATAAGACTTATAATGTGGCACATATCTGGAACTATTTTGAGAATGGGCACGGCAAAGGTGAGCATGATGGGGCTGGTGCATGCATCAAGACCACACTACAAAGGGAAGAGATGAGGTTTAACAGGGAACCTCATATCCTAGATGCATAATCCATAGTTCAATGGTGCTTTGTAACAATCTCAGATCGAGCAAGAGATCAACAAACATCATCAATGGCAGGACGTCTGGTAAGAAATTTTTGGCGGGTCGTTGGCATAAACCGATCATGTTCCTATAGTTGCAGCACAGTACAAGGAACACATGGATTTCATTCAGTTCAAAGCTCAAAAAACCCCTTATTTGAAATATGGATGCAAACGATTGCATGCTTTTGCAGCCCTTGCAGCAATGGTGAATGGGTTGAATGCAAATGCATGGACTGGGTTGATGAATGGGATCGTGTGTAACTTGCAGTAGACCAACGTGCAGTTGTTAAAAAAATCCAGTTAGAGGAGGGTTAGTCAGCGATTTCCACATACTACGACCATATCTCAGATCTTGTACAACTAGGACACATATACGCAATTGTTGCCCTGAAAGGCAATGAATGGGGCACAAATTATTGGTTGGAACGGTGCATCCAAGGTAAGCAAACCCTCTGCGCATCATTAATAGATGATGAAGGAATTGAATTTCCTATTGGATCGATGGTGGTTAAAGGGGAATATCTTACACTAGATGGGAAGTGAAGAAAGACTAGTGGGCATGTATTCATGGATTACAAACTAGGTTCAGTGGTGTATCACTTCACAAACTTGATCGTTGGCACAAACATCCATCTTCAAACAATTTCAAGCAAGAGCTCAACCAAGGTACACTACTACCTGCCTCATTCAGAGCACGAGATATTGATGGATACAATTAGCAACAGAGAGGATTTAGATGGATTTATTGAATGAGGCCAGTCAACTTACATAAGAGAAAGAATTGCATCAAAGAATGTTATGTTCTACATCGAGGTATGTGTAGTTTTATGTTATTTTGTTGGTATATGCATTTTTTGTTGATACATACATACATACATGTCTTTGCCATACATATATGCATACATACATAGAGATACATACATACAGATACATACATAAATACATACATAGAGATACATACATAGAAATACATGTATCTTCCATGTCATCATTTCACCCTTTGTCATTAGTGTTTAGAAACCTAATATATCCCTAGAAACATAGTCTAGCCCTAGAAGCACTAATATATCCCTACAAACCTAATCTAGCCCTAGAAATCCTAGAAAGCTAAAATAACCCTAGAAACACTAATTTAACATTATAAAACTAAGCTAGAATACTATAATCCTAATCTAGTCTTAGAAACCTAAACTAGCCCTAGAAACAATAATCTAACCTAAACTAGCCCTACCACTTCTCTCATTTGGTATGAGAGAAGCTGCTTTAGACCTACCTCACTCATGTCAATGCTTTAGTTTTTGGAGGCCGACCTCCCACCCCACATGTCCTCTTCAACATTTTTTGTTCTCTTGGTTTTGTGCCCACCCAAACTTTTTTCATGCTTCAGGTACCTTGAGGTATATCCCCAACCCAAAAAACTCGTATATTATGATAATTATGTTGGTTATTGGCTTCACCCAACAAAATTATATTTAAAAATACACATATTCATAGATTTGATTCCCCATGCTCAATGCTCACCCAAATCTAGCTAGATTTTGGGTTTTTTCCCTTATCCAAGCATCGTGTCATCAACCTAGGGTTTCCACTAATATATTCTAACTAGATACTAGAATCACCATGACCATCATCATCAACGTCTTCATCATCATTATCATCTCTAGGCTCCCCATCAACATCTCCATCATCATCATCTTCTTCATCATCGTCATCTTCATCACCATCACCATCACCATCACCATCACCGTCATCACCATCACCATCACCATCACCATCAACGTCTTCACCATCATCACCATCTTCATCATCATTGTCATCTCTAGGCTCCTCATCAACATCTCCATCATCACATCTTCTTTGTCATCATCATCATCATCTTCATCACCATCACCATCATCATCAACATCTTCATCATCATCACCATCTTCATCAGCATTGGCATCTCTAGGATCCTCATCAACATCTCCATCATCATCATCATCTTCTTCATCATCATCATCATCATCTTCATCATCACCATCATATTTAGACACTTAGGAGTTAGTTAAGATCAACTTGTGTAATATATCCATCAGGTAAAGTGTGTTTTCTTAGTATGCATTTGTAAATACTTAATCTAACGGTCACGATATGTTCCCGACATAGAGTGATCCAACGAATCAAATTCTCTTAGGTCATACCTACCCTTGATCCATGGTTTAGCACCCGATTGGTCATTGATCTCTATTTAAAGAGCATGGAGGGTCATTGAAAAGTTGATCGATTATGAGAAGCTCATTTGTAACTTTTTTCTTTGCATAATAAATTGTCCTGTAGAAGCTATTTGGCTGGGGCCGTGGAGTGTTTCCCTCACGAGGGTTTAAACCACGTCAAAACATCGGTGTATCAATCTGTGATCTGTTTGTGTGAAGTGGTTTCTCTAGGTGTTCGGTCTGTTAGGAGTACCATGTGTAGCCCAACAGGGTATCAGAGTTTTTATGAAGAGTCGCTTCCGGTTATGATATAGATATTGAACTGTTATAACCGAAACTTGAAAGGGTTTCTAGTTCTTGTATTTATGTACATTTATGGGCTGTGGGAGGTGTTCCATTGCATCCACAGTGTTGTTTCCATTGGGAAACAATTTTCGTTTAATCGAAAACGATTCTCGGTTGCTTCAGAAACGTGTATTTCATTAGATCTGAAGGTATAATGTTACAGTGACGCTTTTTTTTATTTCTATTTTAAAAATAAAAGTAAAAACTCATATTTTATTAATTTTATTATTAGATTTTTTTTAGTTTCGGATTGTTTCTTTCCTTGTCTGCATATGCTCTTTGCCGTGCACCTTGTGCGATCTCGACAAATTAAAAACAGAAAGGAAAAGGGTTTTTCTCGGCTGCGTATACTCTTTGTCGTGCACCTTATGCGATCTCGGCAAATAAGAAACAGAGAGAAAATGTAGAATTTATTGGCAAGCTAACGAGATCTAACCCCACAAGCATGGAAAAGTTTTTTGTTTTGATTTATGGTGTGATTTTGCAAAAAAAAAGGCAAGCATGAAAACTGAGCAAGAAGAGTAAAAAAAAAAAAGCCCACTTCCTCCTTTCCATATTTTACATACCTTTTAATCTAGCTCACTTGGTTCAAAGTTGTTTTATTCCTTAATAGGTCTTGAGTTCAAGTCTTAGGAAGTTACTTTTAAAAGAAAAAATGCATGCAATTTCTATTTTCAAGTTACTTTATTGTAAAAGTGCATCTCACTTAAATAAAAAAAATAAAAAAAAAAGTGAGTCACTTAAGTTCTTTTTTATTGTTGCACTATTTAAAGTAACATCATTGTAAAAGTCAAATCACTTATTTTATAAAAGTTATGCACCTAAAGCAACTTTCTTGTAAAGTGAATGTCAAAGGTTCATCTTGGGAAGAGGGGGGTCCTTTTTTTCTTTTTAGCTGGTCATTCTCTATCTGCCACGTCACTATTGGGGACATCTTCAACTTTTTCTTTGTTCAAGCATAACTTCATCATACGGAGTCAGTTTTCAATGTCATTTTTTTAAACTGCCTATTTTTTTAAGCTCTTCGCATCCAGACTATTGGTTTATGTTTTTATAGCCCTTTATTTTCAGTATGTCCACCCCTTGTGATATTCTACTTACCAGTTCCAACTATTTCTCCTGGAAATATCATATGGAGGATGTTCTACGAAGTAGGGGACTTTTCAGAATTACCTCAAGGAAAGAAAAAGAACCCACTGATGATGACAATAAAATAAAATGGGAAAATAGATGTGACGAAGCTCGTGGATTAAATGGGATGTCAATCTCTACTGATTTGCGATTCCACATATCTAGAATTGATGAACCTGATGCTGCTTGGGACAAGTTGGAATCTGTGTTTAGTAAACACAATGAAATTCGAGGTCACCAACTCGAAAATGAGTTGATTTCTTTAAATCCAAGTGATTTTTCATGCATACAAGATTATTTGTCTTCGTACAAAATCCTTAAACTCTTATGTGAAGAATTCAAGATTAAGAGGGAAGACAAATAATGCATTTATCATATTCTTTCCAAACTTGGACCTGCATATTTTGTTCTTGTATCTACATTTTACTCCATGAAAGAATCCTTGAATGCAACTAGCTATCAAGAGCCCAGTCTTGAATCCTTTTGTGATTCCTTGATTAGAGAGCAAGATAAGCTCATCCATCTTGGAATAATTAACAATGCAGATACATCTGGGAAAGCCTTATTGTCCCAACAGAAAGAAAATTCCAAGCCTCCCAAGAAACAAAATTTTTGCAATAATAAGTCAAACAAGGGTCCCAAACCCTCTCAGTCAGCTCCTTCTTTAAAAGATGACAAAGGATCCAAGCCAAAAGGAAATAAGACTCAGCGTCATTACAACTATTGCGGGAAAGATAATCATGATAAATCTAAGTGTTTCAAGAAGATGACAGCCTTGGAAGCAACAATGAAGAAGCACCACATCAGCCTAGATTCGCCTTCAGAATCTACCTCTCATGGACATGCACTTTGTTCTTCTGATTATTCTTATAATGCATTTTCTTCTTCTACTTCAAATGAATGGCTCATTGATTCTGGAGCATCTTATCATATGGCTAAGGATCAATCCATCTTTTCTACTATGCATGAATGTAACACCAAACAAATATTTGTTAGTGATGATAGATCTCTAAGTGTTATAGGAGCAAGAACATTTCCTGTAGATAATGGTCATTTCAGTGATGTACTATGTGTTCCAATAATTTCTTGCAATTTGTTCCATATACACCACAAAAAAATGGTGTAGTTGAAAGGAAGAACCGCACTTTAAAATAAATGGCTAATTGTACGATCCAATCTAAGGGACTAAGTCTTCAATTTTGGGCTGAGGCCATAAATTATGCAAATTACATAGTTAATCGCACCCCCAATAAATCTTTACAAGGTATCACACCGGAAGAAGCATGGAGTAAAATTAAACCAGATGTAAGTCACTTCCGTTTGTTTGGTAGTGAAGCATGGGCTCACATTCCAGATGAAAAACGGAAAGCATTGCAGCCTAAAAGTGAAAAGTGCATATTTGTTGGATATTCTGAAGATGTAAAAGGTTATAGACTTCTTCAACCACATTCTCATGATGTAATAATTAGAAGAGATGTTAAATTTGAAGAAAATCTCTTGGCCTACGATCCTAACTCGGTGATTGTGCCATCTTTGGCCTACGAGCCTGATTCGGCGATTGTGCCTTCTTCTTCTTCTTCCAACTTCATTGACATGTTTCTAACTCCAGTTTCTAATGATGATAGTGAGGATGAAAATCCACCTCCACCTTCTCATGTTCCTCTAGTTTCACCAACACAAGTGCTTCCTCGATGGGTCCAATCAACATGTGAAGCAGTTGGTGATATTGTCGGTGATCCTAGAGATCAATGTCAAACACATTCTCAGTTTCAGCGAGCCTCTTCTCGTTTGGCTCAAGTTTCTAAGAATCATGATCCAGAAACCTTTGTAGAACCTTCAGGAAATCCAGATTGGGATGCAGCTATGGATGAAGAATATTGTTCCTTAATGGCGAATGATACTTGGGATCTTGCATCTCTTCCAAAAGGAAGAAAACTTGTCAGATGTAAATGGGTCTATAGAACTAACTATGCATTAGATGGAAGTGTTGAAAGATTTAAGGCAAGGTTAGTTGCCAAAGGTTTTTTCCAAGTTGAAGAGATTGACTACAATGAAACCTTTGCTCCTATCGCAAAAATGAACTCCATCCGCCTTGTTCTTTCCCTTGCAGCCTTACATAACTCGGAATTCCATCAAATGGATGTCAAGTATGCCTTTTTACATGGTGATTACAGGAGGAAATTTACATGGAACAACCTCCTAGATATGTTCAAAATAACTCTAGCCTTGTTTGTCGCCTTAAGAAATCCTGATATGGCCGTAAGCAAGCTCCTTGAGCTTGGTATGCCAAAATTTATAGCTTTCTTCTTGACACTGATTTTTCTAGATGCCATTCTGACCCCAATGTCTATACCAAGAAAGTAGAAAACCATCTCATCATACTTGTTCTATATGTTGATGACCTTATTCTTATTGGTAGTGACCCTAAGCTTATAACCCATGTGAAATCTAGTCTTAAGCAAAATTTTGAAATGTCAGACTTAGAACATTTTCATTATTTTCTTGGTCTCTAAGTCCTGCAAACCAAAGAAAGAATTTTTATTTCTCAGTCTAAGTATGCTTGTGACCTTCTTTGTCGCTTTCACATGGAAGATTGTACACCTGCCCCTTCTCCCTTCTAGTATAGAGTCAAACTTTCTGCCACTTGTACTTCACCTGAAGTAGATGCCACCTTGTATCGTCATCTTGTTGGTAGTCTCTTATACTTGACTCATTACCGTCCTGACCTTTCCTTTTCCGTTGGTCGTGTTTCCCGTTATATGCAAACACCTCATGAAAGTCACTATAAAGCAGCTAAAAGAATACATCAATATATTTGAGGTACAATTCAGTTTGGGCTTCATTACAGTACAGGGGGGAAACCTTTGTTGGTTGGTTTCATTGATTCAGATTGGGCAGGCGATCCTGATGATCAAAATTCTATTGCAGGTTATGTTTTTAGTCTGGTATCTGGACCTATCACTTGGGCTTGTAAGAAACAACAAGCTCTTGCTCTTTCTTCAGCAGAGGAAAAATATCGAGCCACAGTTAATTCCAGTCAGGAAGCTTTATGGATTCGAAAGATCCTATCAGAGTTTGGATTTAAGCAGCAACAACCTACTCCATTTTGGTGCGACAATCAAAGTAACATCAAGCTTGCCAAAGATCTAGTCCTACATCAATGCAACAAACACATTGAGATTCATATGCACTTTATCAGAAATCTTGTTCATGATCATGTTCTTGAAATAGAGTGATCCGATGGCTCAACTTCTCTTAGATCATACCTACCCTTTATCCATGGCTTAACACCCGATTGGTCCATGATCTCTATTTAAAGAGCATGGAGGGTCATTGGAAAGTTGATCGATTATGAGAAACTCATTTGTAACTTTCTTTCTTTGCATAATAAATTGTCCCATAGAAGCTATTTGGCCGGGGCTGTGGAGTGTTTCCTTCACGAGGGTTTAAACTACGTCAAAAAATTGGTGTATCAATCTGTGATCTCTTTGCGTGAAGTGGTTTCTCTAGGTGTTCGGTCTTTTGGGAGTACCCTGTGTACCTAAACACCATCATCATCAACATCACCATCACCATCTCCATCATCATCAACACTTCCATCATCATCATCTTCTTCCTCATCAACATCAACATCATCATCATCATCATCATCATCATCATCTTCATCACCATCACCATCACCATCACCATCGCCATCGCCATCACCATCATCATCAACGTCTTCATCATCATCACCACCATCATCATCATGAACATCATCATCATCATTGTCATCTCTAGGTTCCTCATCAACATCTCCATCATCACATCTTCTTCTTCATCATCATCATCATCTTCTTCACCATCATCATCTTCATATTCATCACCATCACCATCACCATCATCATCAACGTCTTTATCATCATCACCATCATCATCATCATGAACATCTTCAACATCATTGTCATCTCTAGGTTCCTCATCAACATCTCCATCATCACATCTTCTTCACCATCACCATCACCATCACCATCACCATCACCATCATCACCAACGTCTTCATCGTCATCACCATTATCATCATCATGAACATCTTCATCATCACTGTCATCTCTAGGTTCCTCATCAACATCACATCATCATCATCATCATCATCATCATATTCATCATCATCACCATCATCATCATCATCATCATCTTCTTCTTCATCACCAACACCATCACCATCACCAACACCATCACCATCACCATCATCATCAACGTCTTCATCATCATCAACATCTTCATCATCATCACCATCACCATCATCATGAACATCTTCAACATCATTGTCATCTCTAGGTTCCTCATCACATCTTCTTCACCATCACCATCACCATCACCATCATCATCAATGTCTTCATCATCATCACCATCTTCATCATCGTCATCACCATCTTCATCGTCATTGTCATCTCTAGGTTCCTCATCAACATCTCTATCATCATCATCTTCTTCATCATCATCATCTTCATCACCATCACCATCACCATCACCATCACCATCACCATCATCAACCATCACCATCACCATCATCATCGTCTTCATCATCATCACCATCATCATCGTCTTCATCATCATCACCATCATCGTCATCATAAGTGTAAAAACCAACCCTGTTCCTTTATGTTTCCCATCAGTCTCGAACACACTGAGTGACCTAAACCATGTAGAAACCAACCTATGGACGACAAGTGGGAGATTGGTGGCATGATTTCAATAGCTAGGAAGACTTGATGTGCAGCCGTGTGACCGGTCGTGGCTAATTTGGAAGAAGAACTAGGTGGGGCAGTTTTTCGAATACGTGGCGAACTTTAATTCGACAACGGGATGATGAAGTGGGAACTGTGCCCAGAAACCCGACCTCAGAAAGAACGCCTTTGTAACATCTCCCAAATATTGATGTGAGGATTTTATTGAAAAGAAAAAAATATTTCTATTTGTCTGATACATTTATATGCAACATTTATAATTTATCACATACATCTAGAAGAGGACATACAAGTAATTGGCACAACATCTCAATCGACAAAACAATAAGCCAGATTTAAACACACATGATCGAGACAAGGATATAGGTGGTTCACCCCGGCTGGGCTACGTCCACAAAGGCAGGTCAATTCTTGTAATATTCAAAGTCAAGGGATACATTATGCAACTCAATGTTGCTATTCTTCCAGCTTCTCCTCTAGAGGGAGATCAATCTCAACAATAATCAAATTATATTTCTCTCCAAAGAGATTACATCTTGCGACACAGTCGTCGCCATAATTAAATTCCGCCTGATTACTTGTTTCGAAACTTCATACAGATAAAAATGAGACACATACCTCCTTTGGATACCTAATCATTGGTGCTGACTCTTCATGTAACCAATATCTTATGACATTGTTACTCATACAACAGAATTTTACTCATAAGGTCAACTTTACACATTTGAAATAACTTAATATTAAAAACAACTAATATGAAACATTGAACCATCATAAAATATACACAAAAGGCGAAAACATATACACGTGGTTCACCCATTATATGAGCTACGTCCACCAACAGCTGTCATCTTATGTATCATAACCAAGCATTTTACATAGGTGTACTATAATCATACTTAAAACTCAATATATGTTTAAATATATTTATTACATCCAAAAAAAGGATTCCTCCACTATATGTTTAAATATATTTATTACTTGGAAAATGATTCCTCCACTATCTCGAAATTAGTAGAAGTAAGTTATATACCCAACTAGAATTTAATAGAAGAAGTAGTGACGGATCCACAACTTGGATTGGCCCTCTCAGAGTAGAGATAATGCATTAAGTTCATGATGCAACACAGGGGTTTCAAACAAAATAAAAATAATATAACAACATCTTCCAAATCACAGGGTTATAGCTTACTGGCGTGAACCCAGATCATACAGAGATTCAATACAGGTAGTAGAAGTAGGTAAGTAAAAATATCGCTATCAAGTCGAGTGCTGCAATGGAGGGTAAGGACGAAAACTACAGATCCAAGATCGGATCTGCTCTTAGGGGTAATCCCCAGAATCTAAAACCTTAAATCTCTTAATCTATTGAGGTCGCGAGGGTTAGCCCTGGCTCTGAGTTCTAAAATAGTAACTCTGTCCCACTCTTGCATAGATTGTGGCTATAATCTTTCCAATAAGTTATAAATGGAAAAATAGAGACTTACTTATACTTCTCCAACGAAAACTAAACATCTATGATGAGGCGTTTGCTTAAGTAAATACTTTAAATTATACCAGCAAACGGGTTTCTGTCAAAGCATCACTCGTAGAGCTACATGCGTTCAAAGTTAAATAACGTAGGATTGCCCTCTCGCAGAGATGCGACAAAGACTAACATCTAAACTATTCCAACCAATGGATTCAAACCATTACGGAGCTTAAGTGAAAAGTCAGGCCCTGATCCCTCTCGCAAGGTTTACGCATTAGTCTTGATACTATAAATAAAACTGTAATCAATGTGGGTTGGGCTTGCGTTCTTCCATCGATATGCAGAGAGAGATGTATGGTGTGCTATTCTATAGACGAGTATTGACTTAACAGACTTCTACTACTTTAAACCATCTATGGTCTGGATCGAAATAATTATTTCTACAAAATAAATCGTAAGGCTCTTTTTCAGTAATATAAGTAACCATACTATATCTATTTGATATATAACAAGGAACTTCAGCCCAAGGTAATTGTGTTCAGTAGACAACATTCACGGAGGAAAAATGAACATCCTTTCCTATCGGCTTCTTCTGATATCTTATACATATATAAATTATATTACTTAATAACTTGTACTTTCTTCAAGTTAAGTGAAGCTCCGATGATATTTATTTGGGGATTGAAGCCCATTCGGTCAATAGAACGCAATAACTACAGAAGGAAACAACGATCACTCCGGGATCGAGCTTAGCCTGGTAACCCAACATCGTTAAGTTAACAATTCATATGACCGATGAGAAACTCGTTATCCATTAACTGGGATTGTTCCATGGAGAAAATAAGTAGAAAAAATGTAAACTACAAACTTTCTCTAACTATAGGGAGTCCAAGCTTATCATTGAATACGCCCTAAATGGATGTATCACGGACAGTTGATAATCTTGTATAAATGTTTAGATACAGATAACATACCAGTTAAAAAGAAGATCCATCCCATTTAAAACGGTAGCGATCAGAGAATACAAAGGCCGCTTACCTCCTGACGCAGATATTACTCCCCTCTAAGACCAGGATTGATCTCCCAATATAACGCAAAGATTGATCAAGAAGAGACCTCTTCGCAGAGGTCCTTCCTCGTTACGCCCATCGCAGAGATTCCCCATCATTGGGCTCATCACCGAGATCCTTTCAATCGAAAACAATTGCAGAGGTCTTTCAATCCAGAGCACTTCCCGAGGTCGCAATGATCCCATCAGACTTAACCCTGATAGGAGTTTTCCATGATCTCCTTAGCACCGAACCTCCGTATCAATGGTCACGATATTTACTTATACACAGAAATCGATTCTACCACACTCTCGAGGAGTCTGTACAACTAACATCCCGAAAAACTTGCTCAGTGTATCTTGACCACAGGTTATCATACTCAGCAAATCCCCCCCCAAACGCTTCCTCCAAGCACTCGACATCTGTCAAAGGAAGTAGAGTGGTAACCTACTTCCTCGGTTACATCACCCACGAAATCTTTTAGGAGATTACATGCCTTAAGCACTAGACATTTGGCAGTTGAAGTAACACGGTCATCTACTTCTTTGGTTACATCACCCATGAAATCTTTTAAGATTTTACACCACCTTAAGCACGCTCCCTCTCATAAATGGTCCGGTCTTCCATTATAAGGAGAGAAAACAAATAACATTTTATTTATCTCATGCGATTTGGTCATTTTAGTCCTTTGTTCACACACACATATAAATATATATATTTATCACACTTGACTATTCATATATATGTATATATATGTATGTATGCATATATGTTCCTTTGTTCGTATATTATCTAGGGAATAATATCCTCATTTATAATATAGAAGTCTTAATATTTGCTAGGAGACTTGAGAGGAGTTAGTACTTCCTTCGACAACCCTTCTCAGATGAATCCTTAAATTAGGTCAACATAATCAACGCTTACTTTTCCTCATGTTCCTTCTAGCATCAAGATGACATTTGTCATTCATGTCTTAAGTTTTCATGGCCTTCCGGGGGAGACAACCATATCCCCAGTGAAATCGTTTTCACATCGTTAAGTTCAACCTACTCTTAGTCCCCTCAGTTTAGAACAACATCCATAAACATAATGCTAGTTTCTAGGTCCACTGGTGGGGCTTTGGCCCTGAGCTCATCACCAGGGCAACTTACATAGATACAATTACATTTATTAAAAATAACCAAATAAAGATTAAAATAGGTCACAAAGGAGGGATATCACAGCCTTTGACATAATTATAATGTGAATGTGAATATCAAAACTTGAGTAATTTCAAATTAAAAAAAAATTGAAGTGTCTGGCTGTTTTTATCCTTGTTGGGAGAATTTTGAAGTCCCTGAGGCAAGTATTGAAGTTCATGGTGCGTTTCTATCATCATTGGGTCAATTTAGAAGTTCATGGGGTAAGTATTGAAGTCCCTCGAGGGAATTTTGAAGTGCTTGGGAAAAATATTGAAGTGCATGGGGAGTTTTTATCATCCTTGGGAGAATTTCGAAGTGTCAAGGAAAATATTGAAGTTTTGAGGGCATTTTTGTCATTTTTGGGAGAATTTTGAAGTGCCCAGGGAAAGTATTGAAGTGTCTAGGGAGTTTTTCTCATAACTGGGTGAATTTATAAGTGCATGAGGCGTTATTCTCATCAATGCGTGAATTTAGAAGTGCATGGGGTTGTTATTTATAAATATATGGATGCTTTTATGGTGTTGCGACATTTTAAAACAATGATGGGCAAATTCAACACTTGTTGAGGAAAATTTGAGTGGATTGATCCATTTTAAGTATTCACTGACAAATATGCAACTCTCCTACCATTTGACACCAAAGAGAAGAAATTTTGGTGAGAAGATTGGTTGGAAGCTTGGAATTGGTCCAATAACTATCTCTCTATATAAATGACGTGGTCCGCTACTAGGATATTCACTTAATTCTATCAATTTGTTGGCATGTCAATATTCATGACCCCACATGTTCATTGGACCAATAAGGTATGAGATAACAAGTAGAGTCCCTACTTGACCTGAATCTAGAGAGTGCAGTCATGTTTCGTCGACACCTTTTAGTTGTGAGTGATCAAATACTACTTGTTAAATGTATAAGTAAATCCATCCTCTCCTCATTCATACACTTGTTAATTTAAGAATTTGGGAGTCGAGAGAATCTAGATTTGAGCTTCGATGTATGTTCTTATGTTGCACTACCTTAGTAATCTACATAATCAAAAGCTTGAGTCTTATTGGCAAAATATTCGCCATTTTTTTACTATATTTTATAAATGAGTGAAAGATTCTCCAAGTTTTTACAATTTTTTATAATGAAGTGAAATATTCCCCAAGATTTTACAATATCTTATAATTTAGTGAAATATTTGCCAATATTTTATAGCATTATATAATGAAATGAAAGATTCACCAAAAAAATTATATATACATACTATATTATTGATAAAATCGCCTTCACGTTTTCCTATATATTGGGGAAATTCACCCATTTTTTATACATATAAATTTGGGGGGGGGGGGGGGGTTCTTAAAATCATCCCTGGCCTATAGTGATGCTCCCACATAGATGAATGACAGTCAGCTCGTGCGCTAGTAATGGGCTCTCAATTTTTGGGTCTTTGTTCTCAATGCTTTCATGTTCAGTCTAGTTTGGGTTTTTAATTATGTTGAATGTTTTTATAGCAAGCATAAACTCATATGTTTTTTGTAAGACCCATGGTCATGATGATAGAGGCATGTTGTTCTTTTATTATTTTGGATGGCCAAAGGACCATGATGTAGCTTTGTAATTTTTTATTTTCTAATATAATATGATGCTTCTTACTTAAAAAAATATATATTTATCTTAGAAACATTTTATCCAAAAACTATCCTTCAAAGTATATATGTACTTACCCTTGCTCCAATCCATAGCAATATTAGACATTTCACAATTGAATTATTCAAGCTTTTAAACAATGTTTATCACATACTAATATCATGGGAAACTACCATTAGTAAACCCTTTTTTACCAAGCCAAGATTAGCCCAACATAACTTATTCAAGCTTTTAAATAGTTTTTATCACATACTAATACCATGGAAAATACTATAGATTAGTGAAAACCATAGGAAACTGTCAATAGTAAACCCTTTTTAGGCTCATTTACATATGCGAATAACTCAAATTCCATAAAAATGCTTACAACATGCATGCCATACTATGAAACATGAACCTATTTCATTGTGAGCATCCCTCATGCTCATACCATATTAAAATTAACCAATCTTTAAGCCTTGTTTCATTAGATTCAACTCTATCATATTAAAAGTAACCAAGTATGGTAAAGAAAGAAAAATACACAAGAAGCAATATTTACAATAGAAATTCTTTATTGGGAAAACCAACCTTCACCCATGTACAACGTAGCCAAGCCATAACCAATACTAATAGAAATCATCTCATACTATTATCATGGACAAATTCCATGGGATGCCCAACACCATAAACCCAATCAACTTTTTTTCGAAATACATATAAAAGAAATATTCGGTTCATTATCAAATATTTAAACTAATATAAAATTATATAAACTTAAATAAGAACAAAGTTGACTATTCTACTAGGAAACATACTTTTATAGAGTTCACACATAAAAGTATATTGAGGAAAATAACATTTTCACATAATCTTTAACAAAATGGTGAAGCTAATCAAATGAATAGTCACTTCATTTAAATTGTAAGTAACAATTAAGTCCTCAAGTATATTGAGTAAAATAACATTTTCATATAATCTTTAACAAAATGGTGAAGCTAATCGAATGAATAGTCACTTCATTTAAATTGTAAGTAACAATTAAGTCCTCATTTTAGGTTTTTCTCATAAAACTAGGTGTTGAACTCCAAAATGCAAAAATTAACCTTATTGTAACAAAAAGTTGAATTCTAATAAAATTTGTTGTGACCAAAAAAATAAAATTTTGTTGTAAACTTTTATATATATATATATCATTATACCTAAATTATATTTTAGGTGTTTCATCTACCACAATATATATAATGAAGGTAATTCTAAAAGAAACGAAAACTGAGTTAAGAAATAAAGCTTGTTATCACAATGAAATTATGTTGTAAACTTTTATTTTCATATATATGGAATGCAGGTTATTCTAGAAGAAAACTAAGTCAAGAAATAAAACTTATTTCATTAACGAAGGCAATTATGTAGTAAAATTTTGTTTTATTAAAAAAAATATTATTATTATTAAATTATAATTTGTTGATATTTTAAATTTAGAAATAATGGATTAATTTTCAAATTTTTATATACAAACATAAAAATTAAAATTTATTCATTTATTCATTTATTCAACAAGTAAATTTAATTTTAATTTTAAAAAAATCCTCAAAATGCTATTATACAACCTACGAATAACCATTAATATCAAATAAATCTTTCACAGCCAGGTTGGACTAGACTTTGAAACCACATATATTTGTTAAAATACACTTCCAAAATAACACATTAAAGGACATAAATGATAATTACGGCCTGTGATAATTGGCACTCAAATCGCCCCTACGGCGAGACTGAAAAGTTTCCTGCTAGGCATCGTTCCATTCTTTGTCGTTTGGATGGTGTGGGTTGTTTTAAAATGGGCCAAAATCATTAGCACCACTGTTCCATGGCATAGTTTCGTAGTAAATGGGGTGAAACTACGATTCCGCCAGTTTTTATAACCAAATCAAAAGAACAAATCACCGAAAAACAAAGCGATTTCAGTGCCAACTATCCCAGGCCAATAATTACGAATTGATTTGTACAATTTCTTTAATGTGGCGATAAAACTCAAATGTCGTTCCATATGGAGATATTAATCAAAGCGTTTACCCTCCCACAAAAATATGATTACAAAGAGGGGAGAAACCTTGCATTTCATCTTTTTCAACACTGTTATTGAGAATTTACGGTGGGGTTTTCTTGGGCTGCAAATTGAAAAGCCCTGCTGTATTTCGTCTTTGTCATAGCGGCTGAATCGCTCGTAATTCTCACACCAAAGAGATTGCCTCGGTGAAAATCTTCTCCGGTTTTTGAGACTGCTATAGATCATGACCATCATTTTCACGCGCCGATGTTATTCATCTTCATCATCGTTGTTGAATCGCTCGTAATTCTCACGCGAAAAAGATCGCCACGAGGAAAACCTCCTCCAGTTCCTAGGACTGGTCGAGCTCATGAGCATCTCTTGCACGCCCCTCTTTATATTTTCCCTGAGGAGATCTCTTTCGTATTAGAATTACAAGAAGTTAGGAATTAAAATAAAAATGTCAAAGAGAGTAAAACAAATAACAACAAACACAATGGTAATATCATATGAGAAAAAACAGCAAAAACCACCAGGTTAAACAAAGCCAAGATCGTTAAGAGCATCTTTCCACCTAATTTTGGTATAGTACAATAGAGTAACTCAATTTTATAAATAACTCAATCTTATAAATAGAGTTCTTTACATACTAGCAAGAAACCACATACTACGCTAAAACCATGTACAAAAAACTACTTTCTACCTTACTCATTCTCGAATCAAGATTAACACTAAAAATACTAACAATTCAATCTCGAATCAAAATTAACACTAATAACAGTAAGAATTCAACAATGATGACCAATATAATATTGTTGGAAATATCTAATTAAATGAGCTGATCGCATATTTACTGCGTCGGCTCTGTCAGACACTCTGTGAGACTATTTATGTCAGCGCGATGTTTGCAGCATCAGTTTGTCAGCAAGTTCATAACCATTCCGGCACACATCTTGTTTGGAGTTATGTAACCGCGTTAATAGTTCACAAGTCAAGAAATCTTATGATAGAATTTATTACAGTGTTTAATGCAATCCTGTAGCTTCCATAAGAAGCATTCCTAAGTCGGTTGATAGAAAACTCTATAAATAGAAGTTCTTAGTTAAAACTCAGAGAGAGATGTGTATGAGAGAAATTACGTAGAGTAGAAGTGAAGATCCGTGAAGTTTGTATCAAGAGCCCAAGCCTTATGAATGTAAAAGATTGCACTGAAACTCATTTCCATGAATTGAGGAGCTGCGGAGTATACTGTGGTAAATATGCAAGTCTATAGTTTTATGTTTCATTCTCAAGAATGTTGTTTATTGCAAGTGGCACATCTTCTCCAGTTTTACTTGCGTGAATAGTGTTTACATTTACCCGCTTTAAAAGAAATCAAGATTCATAAATAGTTCACCATAGTGAAAGTTCTAAATTAACATTGAGTAACTTCGCATTAAGATGTTTTAGTTGTTATGTCTTAAAGAAATATTTTACATGATAAAGTTTGGTTAAGTGAACCGCGAAGTATTTGAGGATACCGCGAAGTAGAGTATTGCGGCCAAGTTAACTTTGCATCACTCTGAAGTTCACCGCGCAGTGAAAAGTCAAAATCGCGCAGTTACTTGCTGTGAAGTGAATGTCCCGCAGTTACTTACCACGACATGAATTCCGCGAAGTAAAAGTTAATTGCCGTGCATTTAAAAACTGCGAAGTTAATTCTTAGTGAGGAAAGTGTTCTGCGAAGTCTGAAGAAAACAAAAAGAAGGTATCCATCTACTGCGCAGTTAAATCTTCTTTACTGCGTGGTGTTCCTTTTCCCTTCATGTGGTATTAGAGCATAGTTTACGGAAAGAAGGGATTCAATTCATAAGGGAAAAACGGTTAAGGATGGCTTCCACTTCGGGTAATTTGTGAACCCAAATATTTACTAGTAAAAATTATGAATATTGGTCTCTAACTATGAAGGCTTTGTTTAGAGGTCAAGATGTATGGGACATAGTCCAGACTGTTTATGCAGAACCAACAAATGCAGCAGCATACAACAATCTCACACAAGCTGAGAAGGATGTTCTGAGGGAGCAAATGATGAAAGATGGAAAGACGTTGTTCCACATACATCAAGCGACACATGAAACCATACTCCCAAGAGTAGCAGCAGCGCAGTTAGCAAAGGAAGCATGGGACACGCTGGAAACAACATATCAAGGTTTCAACAAGGTAAATATTTCCAAACTTCAAATTCTTAGAAGAGAGTTTGAATCTATGTCAATGAAAAATACAAAGTGAGTAGACTCATTCTATACTCGTGTAATTGGTCTAGTTAATCAAATAAAGTCTCATGGAGAAAATCTAACTGACCAAAGAGTTGTTGAAAAAGTTCTTAGAGTTCTGCCAAAGAAATTTGAATCTTTAGTTGTGACCTTAGAGGAAAACAAAGATCTGTTCATATTTACTATTGATGAGTTACAAGCCTCATTACTCAATCATGAACATAGAATGAGCGGTTCAGACACATCGATGGAAGGTGCGTTCGTAGCACAATCATCAATAAGTCGCGGTAGAGGCAGAGGAAGATCAAACCCTAAAGGCAGAGGACGAAGTTCGTTCAGAGGAGGTCGCAGCAGTAGTCCTGCACATGTCGCAGGAAGAGGCTAGGATCATACCCCCAATCATCCAAGTGGACAAAGGTATGATAAATCAAAGATTCAATGTCATTACTGTAAGAGGTATGGACACTTCGCATATGAATGCAGGAAGAAGCAGTATGACCAAGGAAAGCAAGGTGAAACTCAGTCAAGCAGTAACAGCAGTGTGAACAGTTCACTCTTCTTGGCATGTGCATCTTCACTTGAATGCAATGCTATCCAAGAAAGTCCAAATGACATATGGTATTTAGACTCAGGCTGTAGCAATCATATGACTGGTAATTTAAGTTTATTTTCTAGCCTAGATAAATCAGTTCAAACTGATGTAACACTTGGAAACAATATCCAAGTCACTGTTTTGGGTAAGGGTACTATTGATATTTTAACTAAACAGAGGGAGCAGAAATATATGCTTGATGTGTATTATGTTCAAGGTTTGAAGCATAATCTGATAAGCATTGGACAATTGATGGAAAAAGGTTACAGAGTTCATATGATAGGGAAGCGTTGTGTGATCAAAGATGTATTCCCAAGCAATCAGTTAATAGCCGAAGTGAAGATGACAAGCAATCGCTCGTTTCCTTTGAGGATAACACCAATAATCGAAGGTAAAAATACGCATGTTGTTCATGAAATTCAGAAAGAAAATTCTGAAGCTGCGTTCAAGACAGAAAGCAAAGGAGTAGAAGTTTGCAACAACGAGGAAGAAAAAGGCAGCGCAATGCAAGCTACATTTCAAACAGAAATGAATGATGAATCTTGGTTATGGCATTTTAGATTTAGACATCTGAACTTTGGTGGGATGAAGCTACTGCACATGAAGGATATGGTGAAAGGATTGCCACTAATTGAAAATCCAGAGAGAATTTGTGAAGGCTGTATCTTTAAAAAGCAACATAGAGAGACTTTTCTAGTCGGAAAGTCATTCAGAGCTCGCGCACCACTTGAAATTGTGCACTCCGATATCTGTGGACCGATGCAAACACCATCCATGGGAGGATGCACATATCTTCTCACATTCATTGATGATTTCACAAGAAAAACCTGGTTCTATTTTCTAAAGCATAAATCTAATGCATTTGACTGTTTTCAACAGTTCAAGGCACTTGTGGAGAAGCATAGTGGTTATAGCATCAAGATATTAAGAACAGACAGAGGTGGTGAGTATGTCTCAAATGATTTCTTAAATTTTTGCAAGAATCATGGCATACAAAAGCAATTTACTGCACGGTATACACCGCAACAGAATGGTATCGCGGAGAGGAAAAACATAACCATCATGGAAATCGCACGTAGTATGTTGGCAGTGATGCATGTGTCAAATGAATACTGGGCTGAAGCAGCGGCAACTACAGTATACATCATGAATCGATGTCTGACAAAGAGCGTGAAGAAAAATGTTTCGTAGGAAGCATGGACAGGTATGAAACATAGTGTTTTGCATTTAAAAGTTTTTGGTTGTGTAGCATATGCACATGTTCTAGATGAGCTGAGAAGAAAATTAGACAATAAAGGACAGAAATGCATCTTTATTGGATATTCTGAAGACACAAAAGCATACAAGTTGTATAATCCTATCGCAATGAAAGTTATTATCAGCCGCGATGTTCAGTTTGTGGAAAATGAAGAATGGGATGGAACTGTTGAGAAGAATGTGAAAATCGTGTCACATGTTGAACATGATGACATCGCAAAAGACGTGGTTGAGACTCCACATGTGAATCAAAAATTCGCAGCACCGCCTACTCCAAGGACTGCGCAGCATGGTTCAGCACAAGCAACTTCGACAAGCACTCCAAGTGCGCAGCAAACTCCATCAAGCAGTTTGAACAATTCGACACCAGCAACTCCACCAAGGACAAGAAGTCTGCGTGAGATATATGAGGCTGGTACACCTAATTCATTCTCTTGTTTTGCATTATTTTCTCAATTTAATGATCCTCTAACATATGAAGAAGCAGTTGAAGATGAATTCTAGGCACAAGCAATGAATGAAGAAATAGAATGCATAGAGAATAATCAAACCTTGGAACTAGTTGATGTTCCTAAGGACAAGGATGTTATAAGCATGAAATGGATTTATAAGACCAAGCAAGATGCTGAAGGAAATGTGCAGAAGCACAAGGCGAGATTGGTAGCAAGAGGGTTCACTCAGCAACCTGGCATAGAATTTAATGAAACTTTTGCACCTGTAGCATGCATGGACACTATCAGAACAGTTTTGGCCATCGCAGCACAAAAGAAATGGCATGTCTATCAAATGGATGTTAAGTCCACATTTCTAAATGTATATTTGGAAGAAGAAGTATATGTGGAGCATCCACAAGGCTATGAAGTTCCAGTACAAGGACATAGACTATACAGACTGAAGAAGGTGCTCTATGGTTTGAAGCAAGCTCCTAGAGCTTGGTACAGTCGCATTGACTCATACCTCATTCAAAATGGATTTCATAGAAGTGAATGTGAGCCAACGCTATACACAAAAATCAATCAGCAAGGTAATAAACTAATTGTTTTCCTGTATGTAGATGATTTAATATTTATTGGTGATTTTGGCATAGAAGAATTTAGAATAGTCATGGAAAGTGAATTTGAAATGACTAATTTGGGGCATATGAAGTATTTTCTAGGCATTGAAGTTCAACAGTCTAAAAATGGGATATTTATATCTTAGTCAAAGTATGCAAGTGATTTATTGAATAGGTTTAAGATGTTAAATAGCAAAACACCTCCAACACTAGTAATAACAGGTTTGAAATTAAAAGGCTCGTTGGTAGCCTTATGTATCTTACAGCAATAAGGCCAGACATCATGTATGGAGTCAGCTTAATCTCAAGATTCATGGAGTCACCAAAAGAATCGCATTGGCAAGCAGGTAAAAGAATTCCGAGATATGTAAGTGGAACAAGAGAATTTGGTATTCTGTATTCCACCTCAGAAAATTTGAAACTCATAGGATACACTGACAGTGACAATGGAGGCAGCATAGATGACAGAAAAAAGCACATTTGGGAATACATTTCATGTAGGAATAGGTATTCATCCTTGCACACTCCATGATCGTTCTGTTCATCCTTTCAGACACACCATTTTCTTGTGGTGTTCCTGGGACTGTCTTCTCTCTACGAATCCCATGGTATGAACAGTAACTATCAAACTCCTTGCCACAATACTCAACTCCATTATCAGATCTAAGACACTTCAACCTTTTTTCTGTCTCATTCTCAACCAAAGCTTTCCACTTCTTAAAAGTAGCAAACACATCAGATTTATGTCTAATGCAATAAACCCAAGTTTTCCTAGTTGCATCATCAATAAATGTAACATAATAATGAGAGCCACCAAGAGATTGTACCTGATTTGGTCCCCATACATCTGTATGCACAAGCTCTAACTTTTCATTCTTCTTCTGTTTCCCAACCCTGAGAAATCTGACTCTCTTCTGTTTTCCATAAACACAGTTCTCACAAAATTCTAAACTTACCTGCTTCAAATCTGGTAGCAACTTCCTTGAGTGGAGAATTTACATCTCCTTCTCACTCATGTGGCCAAGCCTATGATGCCACAATGTTGTATCTGTTCCCGTGGAAGCTAATGAGATAAAATGGTCAGTATTATGAGGACATAAATACAACGTACCTACCCTGTCTCCTTTTGCTATCACCATTGATCCTTTAGTGATCTTCCACCACTTTTCTCCAAATGTAGATAGACAGCCGCCATCTCCCAACTGCCTTGTTGAGATCATATTTATTTTCATAGAAGGAATATGCCTAACATCTTTTAACATCCAGTCAGTTCCATTCTTAACTTTTTTCCATACCTTACCCATTCCAACAATTTTACATGGCTCATCATCACCCAATAAAACATGTCCAAAATTGCCTAGAACATAATCATGAAAGTATTTCCTATGGGGTGTAGCATGACATGACACCCCTAAATCTACTACCCAATAATCACTAGTATTATCTAATGCAAGAATCAAAGCATCTTGTAACACATCACCTGCTACATTTACTTCCTCGGTAGTTTCCTTCTGTCCATCTTCTTTCTTCTTTAGAGATCTGCAGTCTTTCTTTAGATGTTCTTTCTTTCCACAGTTCCAGCACTCTATTTTTCCCAGTCTGGACTTGGATTTGCCCCTTTTAGAGTTGCTGCGATTACCCCAGCTCTTTCCTCTATCCTTTTGTCTTCCCCTAATCTCCATGGTCAACACATTACCTAATGTCTCTCCTGTACTTTTTCTTCTCATTTCCTCGCTAAGAATAACACCAATAACATCATCAAATTTCAAGGTGTTTGAACCAGAGACAAAGTTACTTACAACCATGACCAAGCTATTCCAGCTTTCTGGCAATGAACACAAGATTAGAAGAGCCCTAACCTCATCATCGAAGTTCACACTTACAAAACTTAGTTGATTTGTAACCGTATTAAACTCATTTAAATGATCAGTAACAGATCCACCTTCAAACATCTTCATATTAAATAAATGCTTCATTAGAAATACCTTGTTGGAGGCTGAGGGTTTTTCATACAGCTTACCCAATGCGCTCATCAAACCCTCCATTGTCGTTTCTTTTGATATATTGAAAGCCATCGACGAAGCCAGGCTCAGCCGTATTGTTCCCAGAGCCTTTCTGTCAAGAACCTCCCATTCTTTGTCCTTCATGGCTGCCAGCTGCTTTGCTCTTCCTCCCAACGACAGGAATAGATCCTTCTGGTACAGATAGTCCTCCATTTGCATCTTCCATAACTAGAATTTTTGGCCATTAAACTTATCGACCTTAAACTTTCCTTTTTCTGCCATTGCTCCCACTCGAACCAAAAACCCTAGCTTCCTATGGGTTTATCTGCCAATAGACCTTTGGCTCTGATACCAATTGTTAGAAAAACAGGATCACAGAGCAATAACAATAAGCAGAAATGCAAATATAATCACACACACATTACAAGAGAGACACAGACATATCATGGTTCACCCCAAGATGGGCTACGTCCACACTGAAGTTGCCAGTCCTTATTATTATTCCATCCAGCAAAGTGAAGGGATACAACTTGCAGCACAACCACTGCACTTCCTCTTCACTATATCACAATCTCTCTTCTTGATCTCAGAGATCTTTACAATACATAAAACCTAATATGTCAACCCTAGCCGTATTACAATGTCTTTCTTTTATAAGGGAAATACAATGGGAAAATACCCTGGACCCCCTCGGGATCGTGCCAAGATCATAACCAAACCTGGGGTACGGACACGGCTGAATAATAATATCTCTGAATCTGGAGATCAGGATCCATAACCAACACTTTATATTGATGCAAAAAAGAATTGATGCTACCGATATCAAATTTACCTTCATTCCTTAGATTGAACTCTTATTGTTCTTGCTCAATGCACTCATTGGAGGAAACGCATGGCTCTTCTCCTCAAAGATTGTTGCTCCTCTCCTTTGATGACTGATTTTTACTATGATTTTGATACTTCAAGGTAGGTGATGCATATTTCTCCTTGGTAACCTTAGAATCAATATCATTGGAAACTTTGTTTGAAGAGAATCTGAAAAGTCTCTTCATGCCAGAAACAATGGCATCCATTGAGGCTTCAATTTCGATCCCTCTTTGTTCTTCTTTTCTCACATAGGTCGAAAAAATTGTTTCCTCTATGGGTGGTTTGTTTCTCTCTATTAATTTCAAGGATTTATCCTAGATCTCAAATTCAAATCTGCAATAATCTTTGAAATAAATGGCTTTGCGAATCTCTTCTCTTAAAGCTAGATACTCCTGGTAGTGGCAGGACAAATTTTTACATGATGATATCCTATTTGCTAACTCCTTCTTAGGATTAGCCATCGATGGTTCATCCCATTGATCTATGTACATCTGGTCACCAATGTAACCATAATAATATCTTGGTAGGCCTCCATCAATGTAATGGATTTCTGGTTCCTTATATGGCTCAAACTCTTCATCTTCAATGACTGGAACTAGTCTCATAGTTGCACATTTAAGTTACGATCTGCAATATTCTTCAACATTGATATTCTTTCTTTCCACAGGGGTGGATGAAAGTGCTCTGATACCACTACAATGTACCAACTTATAAAAGTGATACAAAAACTCCTTTCTTCTCAAGTTTATTTAAAACAATGGCTAAGGAAGCTAGAATTGTTGGGGGTGGGAAAGATTAGAGGCTATGGAAGGATGGAAGGTTCTGATGTGGTATGATACCTCTTCACAATGTACTGAGACCATTTATGTTTCAAGAACATCCCGGCTGAACTTTACTCCAATGCTCCTAGGGTTCTCAACATATGTATACTAGTATGGGTGGGAAACTTGACTGAGGGTTGGAGAAGGTTGTTTCATAAATCAGAGAGGTTCATTAACATTCATTTACATTCATTTAAACATAAAGTATCATCTCATAAATTTATATTATTATCTGGACAGGTATTACAATAAAACTAGTAAAATTGTATTTCAGGACATCTCAACTAGTTTGACTTTTGGATTCCCAAACAGTGCTCAAAGGCCAACGGATTTCTGAAAAAGGGGATGGACCATGACATATGACATTTTATATAAATTCAGAAACATGAATGACTTCATTTGGACTTATACTCATTGTCTTATGAATCATACACTGAAAGCTAGTCAAATTCTAGCTAAATCTAGAAGGGGTAGAGAATTTGGAGAAGAAATCAAAGTTCTATAATTTGTATTGAATAGAATGATATCAGAACATTACATACTCTTTTATTACATCATAAATAGACCAATATTACTCTCACAAAGGGATATAAATACCTCTCTTCTTGTATATAAGAAACTAGCTGCAGAAACTCAAGAAGGCTTGAAGATTCGATCTCTGAACTGGGTGATGATGATTCTGAAATTCCAATTCGACCTGATAAGATTCAATAATTTGTTATTACATCAGAAATAGACCAATATTCCTCTCATAAAGTGATAGAAAGATCTATCTTATTGTACATAAGAAATTAGCTGTAGAAACTCAATAAGTCTTGAAGATTCGATCTCTGAACTAGGTGATGATGATTCTGAACTTCCAATTCGACCTGATTAGCTTCAGTACCTTCAAATACACTCAGTGCAAATGGCTAAATTCCATCATCCTCTCACAAAAATCTGGGGCACATCTCCCATGCTTGACTAGGGGCACATCTCCCAAGTCTCAGATGCACAAATGCATTCATAAAATTTCTCATACTAACAAAAGATGTGAATGTAGTGCTCATGGCATTATTTATAGATATTTCATGACTTGGAGAGAAAGTCTCCATGAGGAATGCGCATTCCTTGAGTGGATGAGGAAAGGTTGCTTTCCTTCCTTGCATTGCTTTGCTTTGGCTTTCCTTCTTTTTCCTCTTTTTCTGCTTTCCTTCTTTTCTGAACTTTCCTGCTTTTCAAACTTTCCTGCTTTTCATGTTTTATCTTACTTTCTGGATTTATGCTACTTTTCCTAAAATATTCCTCATTTCTCATTTTTGGTATCATTTTTGGACTGATTTACTTACTTGACTTTCTCCTCAAGTCACTCTCTAACCTTATCCACTAATGCGCCTTAGTGGAGCATTTTCTCCATTTATCTAGCATAACAATAAAAATATTAATTTCACCAATAATATTAAATGCACCATAAATATTTATTCCAAGTGGATAGCAAACTATGGATAAAATTAAATGCACACTCCTAATTAATTAATTGCCTGGAATACAAAATTTAACCCCTCATTAATTAATTAATTCCATCTGTCACTAGGATCCATGGAGTTTGATCAGCTTCATGGTGCTGACAAAATGGGAACATGAAATATGTATTATGGATGAGTGATATTCGTTTCTAATCATTAGACGATGAAAGGGACCAATAATGGACATTGGTGCCTTGGATAAGAATGCATCCAATGTATTATTATTAGCAATATATGCAATTTGAATTGCAAGGAAGAACCATGAGAAATATTGATTATCAAAGATGGATATTATATTCCACGAAAGAATGTTCAATAAGTAATGGAATAGGTTATCGATTCAGGGACATGTAGCTTGTAAAGATGATGGGTAAATCATACTTGTGGGAAAGTGCATGCATGATTAGGGAAGTTACAAGATATGAGTCAGTAACTTATGAGTAAGTAATGAGAATGGGTAAGGAAATTACATCATCCCAAAATTTGTGACGCATGGGAGTAAGACATCCCAGTATGTGGAATTGTCATGTGGATCCTGATCGTGACATGGTGGCCATGCAAAGGCTGCTAATTTGGGAATGAGGCATTCCCATGTGTGAATCAATTTTCGGAATTGTGGAAAATATTTCCATGAGAATGGAAAGAAAGTATCATAGTTGAATAAGGTGCAAGGGCATATAATGGACCTTGAAAAGACTCCTTATGGAGTTGATATTGAATCAATTGCATTGTTGATTCGTGCTAGGAAGTTAAGAAAGGTCAATTTGAACTTGACCATAATTTCTGAAAGCAATTGGAGCAGTAAGGCAATGTTGATAAAGAGGGAAATTTATCACCTTAAACTATTTATATTTATAGCATAGGAATTGCATGCTTGGAAAGTAGCAAATAGGAATGTTATACATGAGTATATGTATTGAATTGCTGCTTGGTGAGAAAATCATAGCTAGTGATTCCTTATGTGCTCGCTATAGAGGCCATGAAATTGGATCATATATGATGTGGAAGAGAAAATTACATGCTATGATGAGGGATTGTAAAGGGAGAATTCCTTCTCTTGCTACTGTATTTATATTTTATGAGTTTTATATACAGAAAATTATGGCATAGGAATGATGAAAATGAAAAAGATCATATACATGAAATGAATATGCACTAGTGGGCAAATTAATAGACACTGAATAGTGCATGTGAAGGTGCTTGTGCATATATATGATATTGCATGTTGGTAAAATAGTGATATTTTACATATGAAATGAGCCACTTAAGATAAATATTGTGGTTGTTAACAATTAGTGGTGTTTGCATTGGTTGTAGGACCAAAGACAATAGAATCATGGCTAAAGATGTTGATGATGTCGTCGCATGTGACCAACAACCTTATGAAGAAAGGTTTGGGATACAAATCTATGATCAAGAGGTTGGTGGAAGGATGGTGTAATCCTTTGCAGGATACCAATTGATCAGGTAACATCAAATATGTTAATGGAAGCCATGCAGGTAATGGCTTATTTATGATTGCATACAAAAGGGGATTGGGTAAGAATCCCTTGATCCATATTTAATCATCGTAAATTGGTATGTATGTGACGTTGAATGCATTTATGCAAAAATTATCCCACTGGGTACGGTGAGGTATGTGGTAGTAAGGGAAAGGATCCTTGTACCATCTAGCTATTTTGAATTGTAAATGATTTCATATGAAAATATATCATGCCATTTGTGTATGTTAGTTATGAGTTTAATAGCCAAATCAAGTGGGGAATTATGGTCCTATTGTGATAGTGCATGCCATGATATGAGATACTCATGGTTAAGGCCATAATGTGGTTGGAATGGTAATGCTATAGTGCTACACAAGTATCCCACGAACCCCTCTATTAGTGTTAATTTGGGATGAAACCTCTTTGCCAACAACCAAGGAGTGAGTAAACTTCCAACGTGTTGTTTGGGCGGAGAAGGAAGGCACCCAGATAAGTTAACCAGGTGATTGGGGAGATGGTTGGGTGATGTGTCAAGGCATTAGCTAGACCTTCCAACACATCATGGTGGAATGCATGACATAGCATTATGGTATTCATGAATCAATGCAAGGCGGCATTGAGTGGATATACATTAAAATATTCTTTAAAATTTGTGATTGTTTATGCATATGTTGAGAGGCATTGTGTGAATGCATGGTTGTGGCATATATATTTAATTGCAATTCATTAATAAATGAAATGATATAATTATTGGCAATTATGAGATCATTTCATGAGCTGCTATGGATGCAGGAAAATGATTGCATGAAGAAAGTAGTCATGTTTGATGGGCTACCAAGAATGCTCTGTTGAGAGGACAGAGTTTCCTAAATGGATATGATTGTGTAATCATGAGAATTGGAATTTTTATTTAAATTGCATAGATAATGTAACTGTATCTTGCAATTTATTGTGATAATGATGCACACAAAGTAAAAGCATTTCATTATCTTTGAGATAATAATAGTTGATAGTGTTTGAATTATTGAGTAGTATAATTCTGAGATCACTTTAGCGATTGCTGTAACAATGAAAATATTGTATGCATGGATACTCACAAAGTGTTTGACTGATTGAAAAATTCAGATTACAGGTAGAAATTTCTTGGGTATGGAAATGTGGGTAAGTCCGTAATAAAGACTGGAATGTGACTAGAATCTACCATGTGCAAAAGCCAAAACTTATGAGAATGGTCTCATGGTTGTGAAATTTAATTTATGTACATAATAGATTGTGAATTTCATGTTTGAAATTTTTCTAATAATCACTAATGGTTGTTTGGCTTCTCTAGAATTGTGTCAAGTGGAGATGTTGTAGGTGGATGTCTATGCCATGGGAGCAAGTGTAAAACCATAATGGACAGAGTGATACCACTTACAAGAGCTAAACAATATGAGGATGGTCTGATGGTTAAACAAATATAATTTATGTATGAGACAATGTCATTGATTGGTTGATTTTTTGTGAATTGTGTCAGGAGGACACATTGTAGGAAGACCATGTGTTATGGCCTGCAAGATCTAAACATCATGAGAAGGAACTCATGTTTTGGAAATCTAGTTTCTGTATGAAACATATTTGAGAAATTCTAATTGAAATTATTATGATGACATCTCATGTGAACTGCATGATTGTATGTAATGCAGGTGAGATGGTGAAAATATGCCATTGGGGAAGATGTCAGTTGATAAAGCTGAAAATGAAAAAGGAGTGCCAAGAGTGGCTTGGGTTTGAGAAACCCAACAAAATTCCTTACATGTGCTTGTCTCTCCACAGTGCTATTAAACCCAGTAAGAGCATGGGTACTTAGGAGGATTGCATGGGCACTGGTAGTCTTTCTATGCTCACACTGAAGAGCATTGAAGGGATGGGTATGCCTGAGGGACTTTAAAGCAGAGAAGGGGTACCATCCTTGTTTTATGTGAGTGGGTATTGTGGGTCTGTGCTAGTTTGCAGTCAAGTGAGTTACCTATGGAGTTCATGGAGGGAACCACTGGTTTTCATAGGAGGAGGATCCATGTAATAGTATTATTTTGTTTTATTGCATGATACACCCAGTAGAGATGCTGGCTTGGAAATGGTTTTTGTATACTTGATAAACCTAGTTAGAGAACTGGCTAAGCATACTAGTTATTAGAATGCTTGATAAACCCAATCAGAGAACTGGCTTAACATACTGGGTAATGGTTCTTGTATGATTGATAAACCCAGTCATAGAACTGGCTTAGCATATTGGTTAATGGAATGCCTGATAAACCCAATCAACGTACTAGCTTGGCATTGGTTATTTGAATGATGTGGTGCAATTGGTGTGCTGGCATAACATTTGTTTTATACATATGCACATGTGATCTGAGGCTTGCAGAAACTTGGTTACCTTTCGATGCACACCCCGAAGAGCACTGGAAGGGTTGGGTACACTCTAGGGACTGTGTAGAAGAGAAGAGATACCATCCTTGTGTTGGGTGTATCAGGTCTTGTGGGTGCCATAGTTGTCTGAAGTCAAAGTGGGATACCTGTGGATCTAAATGAAGATGCTCATGCAGATAAGTATTTGGTTTATCTTTCATCTTATTGCTTATTTAATGTGAATATACATGAGTATATGATTCGGCTATGGTTTTGAAACTCTTGTTAAGAGATGAATCCTATGAAAATGGATTTGACATGTGAATTGACTCAATGTTTGAGTATAGATATTACTGGATGCAAGGGCCTTGAATGCATTTTAAGGATGCAATGGACATGTCGTTTTCCTAAAAGGATTATTATGAGCAGCTAAAGATTGGAAGGAGATCCAATGGGTGTTGATGACAAGAGAGAGTGGCATTGCAGTTACTAATAAAAAGAAGGACATGGAACCTTGCTAAAAATAAAGAGAACACCGAGGGCGGTGTTATTCCAAGGGGCGGGGGATTGTAATATCCCGATTTTGACCCCATTGCATTAAACATGTAAATGATGTAAAATTGTTATAAAATCGTGGTGAGGAGCTCAAGGCCAAGGCCCCACCATCGATTTAGTGTTGAAAATTGTTGCATATAGTTTGTGTGCTATCCAGGCACAATAGAAATTGTGAATATCATGTAAATATGCATTTTAATAAAACACTCACAACTAGATATGCAATGCAATGTAACAAGAGATGGGGGCATGCATTTTACAAGGAATTGGGAGGGAAATATTCAAACCCTTGGGTCCAATCAATTCAAACCAAGTGTCAATGAGGGAACCCATGAATCTTCAACTACCCATGTTGACTTTTGTACTCAATCATTTATTTCTCCCAAGAGTTGGTTGAGGTAGTTAATGCTTTGGGGAATGGAGAGGTATGGCTATCCAAATCTGGGTATGAGCAAGCCACCATATTTGGAAAACGTTTTTTGGCTTCTTGGTCAATAAAAGAGCCATGAATTTTCTTCCCAATCCATTATTCATCAACCAGATGGGCTCTCTCACCCAGTTCCAGCTGGTGGGGCATTTTTACTCCACTTTTTTCCTGTGTTTCATAGATTTCTAGCTGTGAAGAGGGCGTTTTTGATGTTGCGGAGAGGCTGGGAGGAAGGGAGCTCGATTTGGGGGTCCATAGAGGCCATTTTTGGCCATTCAAATTCTCATATGAATGTGGGGAAAAACGTTTTCTTCCCTATGGTCGATGTTTCCTTTCCCCCAATCTATTTTTGACTGGCCACGATTTGGGGAAAACCCTTGGACATATTGCTTGTGAATCCCATAGCTAAAACCATTTTTTCCTATGCCCAACATATGTGCTTGCTATGGGTGGGAGAGGATGTTGTGGTTTGGGTTTTGGGTACCCATTGTTTTGGCTTGATTTTGAGTGCAAGCATCCAGAAATGAAGAGGGTTTAGTTTTGACTTGAAAAACCTAACTGTGGATTGGCTTGACTTAAGTGTGGTGTTCCTTTTGTTATGCATAGGTTTGTAGGTTCCCATTTATTTTGGAAATCATGCCCATCTCGGGGGTGGAAATTATGCTAAGATATTGATGAGCATAGTTGTCCTATGGTTGGGTGGAACATTGCAATTGCATAGCTGGTTGCATGGGACATCATTGCATCAAGATGAGTATTCTCTTATGTGTTTTACTTCCACAATGTTTTAATTATTTGAAAATGTTATTGATATGTTAAATGAATTTGAAATGTGAGTGGATAGTTTAATTCTGTTGTGCATGTTTTTAGCATCTGCACTCATGTGCTTTATTTGTATGAATCTAATGAATGGGGTTGAGTTTTTTGTTGAAAATCCCATAATGTTAGTCATGTTCCCTTCCTTGCACCGGATCGATGGGAGGGGACGTGACATAACGACACAAAATTCATAATCACACAAGTTTATTGTTCACTGGCGTATTCATCAACACAATTTACAATGTTGGATAATTTACTTAACTAAATATAATTAACTGATGAACAATTTTATAATTTATTGAGTTACGACATCACATGACTCCACAAAGGTTTCTCAATCATACACATTTAATCAAGTTTCCTTCCTAACTTCATGATACACCTATCTACCTACATCGTCTATATAATTCACAACTAACTTCCACATCCTATCCTTCATCTGCAGGACTACCTTGAAGTGTCACGTCATGAAAGGATCCAGTTAGAACACGTAAGCAGAAGTGTTGACTACATCGACCAAGCTTCCCCAGCAAGCACCCACCAGTCATCATCACACACATTGGGGAGCGCATCGTAGCACAACCCTCCCATGACTTCGGGTTTCAGGGATAAACGGTGAGTAAATACTCCACCCCCCTAATGGAACAAGAGACTATGTCTACACCGACATAGTGACTACATTGCGACTTGTACTCAGTTTGTCATAGTATAACCAATTTGGGCGGTTGAGTTTCCTAAATCCCTACCCCACCCATACATCATGATAATAAATACAATAATCATGCTAAATAAATAATGCATGACTTGCATACCATTTATCTTTAGGATTCCATGTCCCCGAGGTACTCCCACCTCCTAGGATCCAACTACCACTTAGCCATTTAACCTGCAAGTTAGTCTCCAACATACTATCGAGAATATCATGCAATCAATGACATGTATATACATTTCATTACTAAGAAACAATAATCAAAATCATTTCTTTGTACCATGCACCTGGTAGCACATCTATCCACACAGCATATAACTTTTAACTCAGTATCCACGTACCCATCATTCAGTAATTTTGCATGCAACAACATAACCAAAACATGACTATATATCAAAACATGAATATATATCATAACATTAACATCAAAAACACATATATATCTCAGAAAAATAATGGAACCCTATGTCCATAGTGTCATCAAACTAACGAAGTCTCACAATAATAAGCAAATACAACATATAATGATAGTTCAGGTAGTAAGGTCAAAACAAGGCATTACATGTTAGAAAAACAGGATTGCATGGCAATAAAAATAAACAAGATGAAAATATAAATCAAATAAACACAATACAAGAGAGACACTCATATACGTGGTTCACCCAATCACGGCTATGTCCACAGAGAAATTTCCACTCCTTTTATTATTATACCATCTAGCAAAATGAAGGGATACAACCCGTAACGCATCCACTGCAATTTCGTCTTCACTCTCTCTCAGTCTCTCTTACACAATCAAAGATAATTGCAATGCTATAATACATTACATAGTCGTATTACAATGTCTTCCTTTTAAAGGGGAATTACCATGGAAAAATACCACGAGATACCCAATACCATGGGCCCATAAACTATTGGCCAACAAACAACCCAAACATTTCTTTCAGGGGCTTCACCCCTGAACCACCGTCGAGAGCCCACTGGCCCCCAGATTCTCGTGGGGGGGCGATGCCCCCCTACACCCCCATCACTGGGATGAGTGTACAATCCACCTGCACATAATATAAAACTAGGGTACAAACATGGCTGAAATAACAACATCTATGAATCAAGAATATCAGGCTCCACAACCAACAAGAAGGAGTTAGAGGGAAAGGGTGAGTAATTGTATGTTGGAGGAGGGGTGAAAAAATGGAGGACATATATATATATATAAATAGAGAGAGAGAGAGAGAGAGTTATATGGTGAGGGAATAAAAGCATGAGCGGTAGGAACATGACATGAGAGTTCAAGTAGGAGGAGGGAGTGTGGGATAAGAGAGAGCGTCTAAAAAGGGAGTCGAGGAGAGGAGGGAGGATGTCAGGGAAGAGGGAGGATTGGTGGGAGTAGAGATATGCGGAGGGAATATGAGAGAAACAGGGGAATCAGGATGGACGTTTAGGGTTGGCATCATATAGGAAGCGTGTAGGGTTGGAGAGAAAAATGGAGATGTAGCATAAGGGGTATGTGTATGGGCGAATGAAGAGGACCACATATGGGATTAGATGGAACATGGAGTAGTGGAGGGATGTGGGAGTGTAGGAGAGGTTTGTAGGCGTAGAGAGCGAGATGGAGGACACAGTGGAGTGGAGGATGCAAGAGCTAGAGTTGGAGTGGGGAAAAGGGGAGAAGAGGACGTGGTGCAAACAACTTGGCTCTGATACCAATGAAGAGAAGAAAACAATTCCCATTTTCTAGATGTTAGAGGACAAATCATGTTCTATTGGACAATAAATATATAAAAATATATCTACGGAATAATTATTTAGTAGATGATAGAATATGATTACAAGGCTTCGTGACAATGTGCATATAAATGTATTGAGTGGTCACCATGTGAGAGATATGTCTTTGAATTTTCATTTATCTTAACTAATTACTATTATTGATGTTCTTGTTGTTTTTATTGTTAATTCCCTCTAGCTCACTCGGTTAAGGTGCGGGTCTTATCAGTAAGGTGACCCAAGTTCAATTCCCCTTAGGGGTGAATTAGTTGGGAGGCGACACCCAAAAACCCAGTCAAGTTGAGGCTGGTGCGGTTTAGGTTGGGTGCGATCCCCAAGTGATTTTGATGGCTTAAATTCCCCTAGGTCATGGTTTCTTAGACCACAGGCCACTCCCGCAAGTCAAGGAGATTCGAGCAAACAAAAAAAACAATATTATTATTATTTTTTTTTATAACAAAATCAGTAAAACATTATAAAAATTATGCATTTCAATGCTCCTTATAATATCTAGAAGCATCGTTAATGATACTTCTGGGTATTATGAATCCACTGGTTAGTGCAAAAAAAGTTGATTGGTAAACAAGGTTTTCTATGTTTTTGGTATGTATATAATCACCAATAATAGTTGAAGTTCCCAAGATATTTGTTTTAAAACCCTCATTGTGCGTATATTAACACAAACCAGATCAATCAAACATAAAACAATTAAGAAAAAACTCTTGCATTTTTGTAGTGTGGTTTGTAATATCTATAGGCACAACTGGTGCTTCTTAATATTATAAATTCACCACTAAGAAATTTTTCATAAAATAACCTAAACCTATCGATGCACTATTTAATGTATGGATGTGTCGTCACTGGTGCATCCTACATATGTGCCATCACTAGTTCATCTGTACATAACAAGTTCACTATTAGCCTTGTGTAAACAATAAAATTTCTCAACTCATCAATGTGGTTCAACGAGTATAGATGTGTTGTAAGTTGTAAATCATATCATGAAAGGCACATTAATAGGAATCAATGCATACAATATGTGGTGCACTAGAAATATTAACAAAAAAACATATCCACTTTACTAATGCTCTATGTTTTTGTAAGGTGCATCGTTAATGGTGCACTACTTATTTTTCAGCACCGCTAAAAGTGTGTTTGTGTTAAAGGTGGACTTTTTATTTTATAGACTTTTTTTTTTTAAATAAAGTCAATTTCAAATTTTAATATATTAAAATGGCCATTTTCCAAAAGAAAAGTAGGTGTATATGGGTGTGTATATGTGTGTGTACATGCCTAATTAAATTTTTCTATGAATCAAAGATAATGATGACTATAGAAACAATAGCTACAACTCGACTCATACAAATTTGTATGGGAGTGAGAACATTGAGAGAGGGAGAGCGATTTGTGCCCTCACCTTATTAAAAGATAGACTTGTTTCCTTTTGAGGAATATTGGCCTCAGTTTTTATGAGGAGGGTATCTCCCTAAAGGGGAATATGCACTTGTTGATGTATTTGATACATTCTTGGGATCATGTTGCGCATACATTAAGGGTTGGTCATGGTCTATGGTACTAGCACATAGAGGATGATATATACTTAATTACTAGGTTGTATAGAAGAGGGGATATTTTTTCCTAGTTTCCCAATATCCCTGGTGTTATGGGAGAGAGTGAAAGTGCATATATTCAAATATATTTTAGTGAGGACATCATTGACTTTGGTGACTTCTAGTTTGTTGGAAGCCAATTTTGTTTAGGTGCATTCAATGTAGAAAGAGGCTAAGCACCTCTTTCTTATGGTCATATAAGAGGCCAACAACAATTTTGATGTGAAATGCATTAGCTTCCCCCTATTACACTATGTATATTTATTAGTTTAGAGACCTATATTGGTTAGGAGGGATCCTATTTTTTTATGATAGTTTATTTTTATTTGGATTTTTTTCATGGTGTGTTTGATGGGAGGATGGACTTCCCATTTTATTTTGAGTTATTTACTTTATTTTAGACATGTTTTCATCCAATTACAAAAAAATTGACTATCTTCTTTCTCGGTTGATGACTGATGTGTGTGTGCACATGTGGGGATAGATGTTTCCCATTATGTGCCAACTTGAGTTCCTCTGTAGGAAGGTCAATTCAAAATTAATATATATGCTCTCCAATGAGAGTGATCCACTCTTAGATCTCATATAGTACACATACACAAGGATGGATTGGGGAGGAAGTGTGAAATTATCATATTTATCTATGAAGATCCAACATATAGTAGATGTAATATTATCATTATGTTTTGATTAATCTACTCACATATGTTTTTAATCGTATTTAATGAACATGTAATTTATTGTAATATTTTATTTAAATAGTCTAACTCTTTTTATATACTATTTGTATATATTGGCAAATATGTTATGTATGTGCTTCCCAATGAGATGATGAGACAAATTAGGATGATTGGATGCCTAAAGTGTAGAGACCCAACATGCCACACAAGTTAATTCACATATTTTGTTAAAAGGTGATAGATCAAATATATGCATTGATGGCTTGCCACATAGTGGTCCTTCCATGAGCTATGCAGATCATGACATCTTGATATTGAAACCATATGTGAAAACCATTCACCAAAATATGATGTCACTAATGTGTCATGTTGTTCATTCCTTCAACCTACCCCCATCTACTCCATGACTATACCAACCACCATATACTACTTTAGTACTTGACCAACCACTATATTTGATCCAATTATAGACCAACCACCATATACTACTTAACATTGTCAAACCAACCACCATCTCTTACTTCAATACCGAACTGACCACCATATCCTCTCCTAGTATTAGACTAACAACCATATCCTTCTCCAATCCTAAAACATCCACCATCTTTGACTCAATTACTAGGATAACCATAATCTTGTCCTCTAATAGTTAAATGATTACCATATCCTCTAGTGGTTAACTAACTAGCTAGTACATCCACTGCACTTTTTATTGATGACTTAAATTCTATGGTTCCATTTAGTGATATAAGTTTGAGTGGAGATATACATTAGGTTCTACATTCCATATTATTACCTAGTGGAACGTAATCATTGAATCTCTTTCTAGTGTAGGTATATGATTGAAGAATGAAGAAGAAAAACTTGCCTAGGCATGGAATAATGATTTAGGGCAAGTGACTACAAACGCTGTTTATGAATCCATTGCTTATACAAATTGAAGTGGAGAGAACAAATGGTGGTATAATGGCATTTGGAAATTTTTATTCCATTGAGAATTAAGTGATTTTTTGGCTTTGTTTGGACAATTATGTTCTAACATGGGATAATTTGGTCAAGAGAGACTAGTGAGGACCTAGTTACTAGTTTTTGTGCAAAAACCAAAGTGAATATGTTACTCATTTATTTTCCCACTATAATTTATGTAAGAAATTTGGCCTAAAATCTATTGTTCTCTACATATTACTCATATTTGGGGTAATATTTCAATTGATGAAAAATTTAAAAACTGGGTGAACAATGTCAAACATCATAAATATCTTCATGTCTTTGTTTGTTGAGGTATTTGGAACACCATAAAGAAGGCTATATTTGACAATAGGTATTTGGATGTGGGGTCCTACTTCAAGAAAATTCTAGGATTGTATAAGTTTTTTCATACTGGGGAGAAGAAGAAGAAGTGCAGACAGGTTCTAGATCCCCCCAGGGTTGTTCACTTAGTTGTTGGTTTTTTAACAGGGTGGCTCAGCAAGGTAGGTGTGGGTGTGGTATGTCTTTAAATATCAATGAGGACCATATCTTCAAGCTTCGGATGAATGGTGGTCACGATACAAACTCTCAAGATGAACTCCTTTCCATGTGGGGGTTTCTGCAATTTGCTTCACTTATTGGCATTGACTCCATTCATATCTTTGGCGACTCTAAAGTCATTGTTAATTGGGAAAATGGTTCTTCCAACTTACAAGTGCTTTCATTGATACAATGAATGGAGCTCACGAGATTAATCATTTCCTCCCTTCTGAATATTTTCATCAAACACATCTATAGAGAGCTCGATGCCATTGCTAATGATCTCTCAAAGAATGCATTGGAGCACATTGCGGGTCTATTTCATGTGTCAGAGTACCTAGAAGGTATTGTTTTTTTTTAACTCCTTTCCTTTCTTTCATCTATATTTGATTTATGAAGTATGAATCTCAGGAATGTATTCTTGGCTATTTATGCCATTCGCTGTCTATGGAACTTGTGGCTACAAGATGTAATTTTTGATCAGCTGCTCTACTTTGGTTTTTGGACTGGCACTTGGGAGATGGTCCTCATATGATGAAAAGTAGTTTATATGATGTAGAAGATGATGTATTGACTTAATTTTCTTTGATTCAAATGAATATCAAGAAAATGTTTTTTTTTTTCATTTTGAAAAAAAAAATGTCATGTATAAACTTCATTAGTTTATTCAATTAGTGTTTGATTAATTTGATTAATAGTTTTTAGAAAAAAATATTATATTATATGTTTTAAAATTATTCTTAAATATTTTTATCAATATTTTTATTAATTTTGATAAAAATAAAATTATTACAATTAAATCTAACAAAATAATTCTTCCTCCAATTTTATATCTAGCTTAATATCATGCACATTAAATCATGAAAACAATTATTATTAGTAGCATCAACAAAATGTTTTGCTACCAACTTGTGTAACACCACTTAGATGGATTACACCCAAGAATTTGATGCCCATGATGTATTTAGGATTTCAAGAATTATTTAAGGTTGTGATACACAACATCATTAATTTAAAAGTTCAATATCTTGTAATTTTAGTTAAATGTTCAATATCTTGTAATTTTGGTCATACTTCATAACTATGTGAGTGTTATAAATGTTTTGGTACTATACTTACAAATATTTTTTATGCTAAAAGAGTTTTTTTATATTATTTATATATTTGATAAATACATTTTTTTATATTATTTATATTTGATAAATGCATTGGGATTTTTGTGTAAAAAGTTTTTAAATTGTATTGAATGTTTGTTTGGTATCATACAAACACTCCAATTCTTGTAAAATGTAGAACTTTTATGTATGAAAAAATGTGTTTGATATTTTGTAATTGAGCTTCCAAATAGTATTAACATTTTTGTGATAGTTCGTAAAATGACGGAAGAACTTAGCGTTGTTGGCTTCCTGACTCTTTAGCCATTAGGCGTCTTTCTCCTTTGCTATAATATCTTGTCTTCTTAAGATCTAAGATAACTGAACCGCGTTAGCTTCTCTTTCGAAGAGAACTTGGCCTGCAGGGTGTCAGAAGACTTGGCATCTTCGACTGTAGCGCCGGGATCCTGCTGAAACCACTGGGATCCTGCTGAATAGGCGTCATAACACTATCTACCACCTTTTATCCCCACAGCTGCAAGGAGCCAATTCTGGAGCCGCGTTAGCTTCTTTGTCAAAGAGAACTTGACCCAGCAGGTGTCAGAAGACTTGGCGTCTTGGACTGTAGCGCCGGCTTCGTCGTCCTGGTTAAAACCGTTGGAATCTAGCTAAATAGGCGTCGTAACACTATCCGCCACCTTTTATTCTCCAAAAGGATTTGCTGCCGTGGCCGAAGACGCGGAGAATTTTGACAATGAGCCTAGAGATGTCCCACTTGGTAACAGAAGTAGCGAAAAGGGAGTTTCCAGTAATCTATCTTTTGCTCCAAGGTCTTGCCTGCCGATTCTAATTCAATATCTTCCAACAAACGTTCTGACCCAAGACCATTTCCTATCCTCCTTTGTCTCCCGGTACTTTCTAGACCAGAAAAAGCACACATTTTATTTCCAATGGACCGTACAATCTCTTCGAGCAATATTTCCCACACCTTCTGCATATTAAAAGGCTCGCGAGTCCAGTCAAAATGGACGTGCCTTTTTTCTAGGACCAGGCCCGAAGGTCCCTAGCTCCAATCCTGCTCCATAATAATTTATGCATCTCCTTCGTTCCGCATGAAGAAGCATAACCATCCTCTGGTTGGAACGTGAAAAATTGGTACATGGCCCATGCTAGGCAACCAACATTCTTTCATTCAGGACAGGAGGGAATCGGGGCGAAGAATGTTTCCAATAAACCTTCCTACCAACGCTTTGGACAGAAATTCTGGGACGTCTTTCACTGCAATATCCTTCCCCGCCACCATTTTCACTTTACCACCTTCGGCCCGAATTCCCTTCTTCCTCTTTCTCTCCACCGATCCGCCCTTACCTCTCCCCACCCTGCAACTCTGCTCTTTCTGGATAAGCCAGAGCAGTCTGGGTGCTTTGATCGCGGAGAGAAGGAGCTAATTCGCCAGGTGGCTTTGTCTGAACCACCTTGGAGATGCCCGGATCTCGCCACCTTAATGAAATCCACCTCTGTGCTAAAGATTTGCCCATGAATCGGGCTTACCACCAAATCCTCATTTATTGGAAGCGAAGGACTGCTGAGTCCGGACGTACCACGCGATGAATCTTCTTACCGGGAACAAAGGTTACCGGAGAAACCAGGCAGGAAACGGGAAACTCTTCGCGATGCTCTCTTTAAAATGTTCTTTTTAAAAATTCATATATTTATTGTCATATCTATTTAATTTGAATAATTATAGGTTACAAGTTATCTATGAGTTACAAGTTATCTATGTCTTATGTCTTAATTATCAGTAATATTTTTTATATTTTTTATGTTTCTTTTTCTTACAATTACTTAATTGAATTTTGAACTAAATCTCATAAAATCAATCTAGACAGTATATTTGTTCCATCCTTCTTTAACTTAGAAAAATGTAGATAGACAGTATACTTGTTCCATCCTCCTCCGACTTAGGAAATTCAGCCCAAATTTTAAAATATAAACATCTATCAATATAATTATGCAAATAAATTTAATTTTAATTTTAAACTTAAAAATCTCCACATATCCTATTATATCACATACAATATTATATCACATACAAACTCAAATATACTGAAAAAACTGTAGACATAACAAAAAAACACACTGTAGAGTGAGAGTGCATTACTGGTGTTCTGGGTTAGATTCAGTTCATACATATCATTCTTAAATATTAAATACATTCCTAAAGATAACCCCGGTGTCACAAAGATAACCCGGAGTGATCACAGTTTTTCTAGGAGCTAGCTTCTGCATAAGGAAAGTTGAGCGTTTCCTCTCGATAGTGAAGTCGTCCTCCGGGGTCTGAGACTAAGGTTGAGTGGTGCGACCTGGGGAAGTATGGCCTTCCCCCTGCTTCTTGCTATTACTGTGCTGCACATGGTGAACGGAGCCAAGGGGGAGGCGGTGGGGATGCTTCCAAGGAGGCCCAAGTCCCATGAAGGCCGCCAGCTGGAGCATCAATATACGAACCTCCGACGTGCCCATTGATGCCATCTGTGTTAGCTTCCTGTTGCAGGCCGTCAAATTCGTTGCTGCGACTAAGGGAGTAATTTTCTCAAACAAAACCAAAGTCCATACCCTAGTGTCCATATCCTTGAGCGTGGCTTTGTTGGCATTCCAATTGGCTGTCATTTTCTGTGCTTATTATGTTTTTTATCAACCAGTAGTAATTGGTTTTGCCACCATACCTCCTCACTGCCGAGACTCTTCGCACTTCCCAGCCAGAGGCAGAGACACCTTCAGCGTAACCGTCCATGGCGACCCAGTGCTACCACCCCTTCTCGGAACTTCTCGGAGTTCCTCGAGGTCTCGTCATGGCGGAGTACCAGCGGGGAACGACTACGAACAGTGCAATGGAAAAGGCTTCCGCGCTCGGACGAGGGACTTCAAGCAGCTTGTCGTTGCGGGCTAACATTCTTTCCTTAACCCTGCTGGTGATGTTAATGCGCATTTTAAAGTAAACATCCAAACCAAATAGAATATAATGATAACTACAAAATGATTTTTACAATTTCATTAATGCAGGCAAAAAACTCAGATGTCGTTCCAGATAAGATATCAATCAAAGCGTTTACCCTCCCACAAAAATATGACTACAAAGAGGGGAAATCGCCTTGCATTTCATCTTCGCCATCGCTGCAATTGAAAATTTCCGGTGGGATTTTCTTGGGCTGCAAATTGAAATGCCCCTCTGTATTTCGTCTTCGTCAGTGTTGTTGAATCGCTAGTAGTTCTCACACGAAAAAGATCGCCTTGGGGCCGATCTCTTACGGTTTCTGGGACTGGTGGAGCTCATGAGCATCATTTTCACGCGCCTATATATGTAATTCGTTTTCGTCATCGTTGCTGAATCGCTCGTAGTCCTCACACAAAAGAGATCGCCATGGGGAAAATCTTTTGATTTTCCCCATGGCGATCTCTTTTGTGTGAGGACTACGAGCGATTCAGCAAGGATGACGAAAACGATATACAGCAATCTAAAATCCGGACAAACTCAACTATCTCTTTCGTGTGAGAACTACAAGCGATTCGACAACGATGACGAAGACTTTCGCCGAACAAATTAATATCGCCAGAGTCACATCGAAGCGCTGCAATACTTCCCCTCACATCGAAGCGCGCATCTCGTTTATGTAGTGTGGCTTCACTGATATTATTAGATCCTTCCTTCCAGTTGCTGGGCAATTCATTGACGTCTGCTGATTTATAATCTTCTCGGATTCTTCTTCGAAAATTCATTAGCCAGCTGCGTACGCCTCATAATTTGTTTACCATATTTAACATACATTTGCGGGGAAGGTGGCCGGAAGATCCATGCCCTTCGGCGATTCGTTTCCTTGGAAAGTTTATTTTTCAATTTTAGCCGTTCGTGGAAGATGTACCGGAGATTTAGTTGTAAAGATGACGTGGGTGCATCTTGCTTGCAGAGAGCGCTAGCTCCACCTCAATCGCACCTTCGTCCACATAAAACCGACAACGAAAATACCTTATCAACCCAGCATTAAAGAGACAACCGTATTAATTTTCGAAATGTTTATAAAAGTTAAAAGTTATTAAAATAAAAAACGTCATGTGAAGCATTTATATAAAAGTCATACCTTAGTATGTCTTTATGGGCTAACAATCTCTAGTCATAGTTATCAAAAATGGATCATGGAAAGCGAAGGCTAGCCCAATTGAGGCCATAGGTTGTTTTAGAAGATGATAATGAGATTCCTACTATATAGGTGATTTTGATGTATATAATTATTTGTTGTATTATAATTTTTTTTTTTTTATTTTAGAGGATATTTGCAATTTTAATGTTTATGTCAATGAGAGGAAATTTGGTTGAAAATTGGACCACCTAACCCTAATTCAAACTCTATATCATCATATATTAGCCAATCAAAATATTTAAAAATTAAAAAAATTGCATATAAAAAACAACTTTTATGTTAATTCATTTTAGGTAATACGTGACCATATATAATGCTATAATATATAATAATAACAATAATTAATATTATAACTATCATATGAAAAACAACTTTTATGTTAATCGGTTTTAGGTAATGCTTAATCCATATAATGATATAATATATAATAATAACAATAATTAATATTATAACTAACATATAATAGCAAGAGAAGTTGCATAGCAACCAGCCCTTGTCTTTGTTGTTTGTTTTTTAATGGCTAAAGAAACAAGTCTTTAATAAATTAATTATAGTGCTGGTATTACTTGATTGTTGCATAGAGTTAGTTATGGGATTTGCTTTTTTCTAGATTAGAGTATTATGTAAATGAAGCAAAAGTAAGCAAGCCTTTTGCTCATATATGAAATTATAGTCAATGGTTATCATGTTTACTATTTGAAGGTGGTTTGTGAAATGCATATAATAATGTCTTGAATGTAAGACTAGGTTGTTGCATTGGGTGTCTAAATTATTTTAAAAGCATACTAATTGTCTTATGTTATGTAAAAATGTTTTCAACTATGCATTGCAATTGTGATTAGCTTGTCTTATGTTATGTAAGAATGTTGTCAAGTGTGCATTGCAATTGTGATTGGCTTTGAACACATAATAGTGTTTTGCATAAATGTTCTCAATTGTGCATTGCAATTGTGATTGGATTTGACTGCATAGTAGTGTTTTGCATAAATGTTCTCAACTGTGCATTCCAATTGTGATTGGCTTTGACTACATAGTAGTATTTTGCATAAGGTAATATTATAAGTCACAAAAGCCTATATCAAATAAGATAACAAGTCTAGAAAAACTTAAAGTATCTGAAGGTACAAAAGCCTGTGTAGATAGAATAACAAATCCAAAAATGTCATATCATAATGCAATTAATAAGATTCAACATAACTCATCCACATAAAAATTGTGAGAAGTGGAATCATAAAATAACAATAGACATAATTGGAGGGAGCAAAGAACCAAGTTTTATTGCATTAAGGTAAGAGGAAATAAATATTTTATTTCTTTTTTAAAAACTTACCTTAAAATTTAGGGAGAGGAAATAAATATTTTATTTCTTTTTTAAAAACCTACCTTAAAATTTAGGGAGAAAAAATTGATTAAAATAAATAAAATTGAAAAAAATCAGAATTCTAAGAATAGAGATCATATTTTGAATATAATGTCTTCAAATATTCTAACCTTGTAAGCCAGCCATATACCCCATAAAACATTAATACAATAATAGACATAACATTGAATTCATTTAGTTCATGCTTCAATTAATCCATGTAACAATAATAGGCATGGCATTGAGTTCCTTCAGTTCATGTTTTTAAGCGTTCAACATAGAACCCACTTTCCATGTACATGTCAATGACTGCATATTTGTTCATGTTTAGAATCCCCCTCCACCCCCCCTCTATTCAAAATCACAATGAATGATAGAGAAATCAGGTTTAAAAGTTAGTAACATGTGTTTAGTCAAACAAGAGATAAGCCACCGAAATGACCATAAAATTGCTCATTCGATGGATTTGCTTGTCGAGGAAATGGTGAAGGGAAACCTCTCATAGAAATATCCAACCAATCATAGATAATAACTCACACATGACACAGCTGTAACAGACAGATAGGCTTGATTGTCTTTCCGTCTTTTGGCCTACAATGCCCAAAAAGAGGATATTTAAGAACAGGTATTGAAATAGCTAACATGCAAACAATTTTGTCAGTAGAAACAAAGATACAGGTACAATAGCAATACATAGTTTCAGAGTCAAGAACTAAAACAAAAACGAGGATCCTCTAAAAAGAAATCATAAGACAAACAAGAAAAAAAAATTCTGGTAAACTTTCTACATTCCATCCAGGTATCCAGGTAGACACGAGTTGTTCCATTGAGAGCACCAGATAAGGATGTAACACTCGGCACCCAACTTTCAGAACTGTTCTCATGCCCCTGGAATTTCTGCATAGTGATAATTCTTGCATAAGCAAAGAAAAACTTGTCAAGTTTTATGCATACTACCAATGGGATAACAATTTTAGGCTTTGATTAATAAGCACTTATATTATCTTTTCAATAAAGTGATTTGTTGAATGATATGGGAAACTGCAAGAAAAAGGTGAAACCTAAGGGTAATTCATTTTTATAAAATTGTAAAATGATTTTTTATTTATTTATGAAATTCATCGTAAAAGTAAAATAATTATTTTTAATTATGTTTAAGCAATAAAGTCATTTCATTAGAAAGCTAAAACCATCGCTAATTCTGTAAGTCATTTCATGTAAATAACTCTCATAGAATTAGATGTAAAATAATGTATAAAGTTATTATCTACTATGGTCATGTTTTCAGAGGTCTAAAGTACAATTATTTGCTGTCAATAATTTTAATTATGATCATACTAGAACATAAAGCATAAGATCTTCAATCCTTGGGTCACTAACCAACTTGATCATATTCTCTTAGTTTTGATATTTGTTTTTTATTGAAATTTCCAATAAAATCTAATATCAATGAGGAAGTAATGTTTGAAAGTAAGCGGTTTGGATGAATAGACGAACAGAGATTATTTGAATTTGTACAATTTTTCAATTACCATCATTGGAAATACTAAACAACGATTATGTTTCATACTATAGTCTTCTTAAGATGTCTTTCCTATGGACTGAATCTACAATAGATCTGCAAAATTACAAAACTCAGAAGATCAACAAGTTTATTTAAATGGGTTCACTCCGCAACTGAATCTTTCATTAGTCATCTCATCCTAGTTGTTAGGTAGCATTAGGATTTTCCTGGTTGCAAAATGTCTTATAACGTTGGATTGGAATCCTGTACATTGCTGATTTGACTGCTTGTGTTGGAGCCCGAAGAAAACCATAGTACCTTCCTTCCCAACAACTCGGATATCTTTAATTCATGGCAGAGGAATTCATTAAGATTTTATGTTACAAATATCGACTATATATTACTGGATGCAGAAGGATATTTCAGTGACTCTTCTTTATTATTGATCCAGCTAATAACTATATGATAGATATGATTCAAGCAACTATAAGTATTCCTCCTTCAACATAATATTACACCAGGAAATATTTAATTACCGTTTATATATATTACTATCCTTTTATTATCTAAATGGAAGCACATTACCTATCATTACAGTCATGGCATTGTCAATCTGCAGTACATTTTAAGGCATAAATAGATCCCAACTTCCAGCTTTAATATTATGTGTTTGCAAGTCTCAATCTCTAACTTTTATAGTTTGCGTTTAAGATAACGAAACCTAACACTACTAATTATATGAATACATGCACATACAATTTATTGCTTTTACCAATCTACTCATTCAGTACATGGTAGCTAAAAATATACACTGCCCTATGAGATGCACAACTTCTCCATACCCTTTTCTTATTAGTGAGATACTGTGTGCAGTATCTAGGACAACTAGGAGATAAAGGAGTGAAACACTTCATATATTTTTCTAGTAGGAAGCTATCAGTAACAAAGAGATGCCTCCGAAAGATACCAATGTCCCCATTTTTGGTATCTCTCTTTCTTACGACGGAGTATTCCACACTTTGCTATGGCCAGCAAGTAGAGGAGCGACCTCCCATCAGCCCACGAGAGGATCACCATGCTCAAGAGAGCTCACCAAGAGCCACAATGCGAAGAGCTTTTCCCATAGCCTACAGTTATAAGCTACACTCAATTCCACAACTATGTCTATGCATCAATGCAGAGCGCCCAACCTAAAGCCTATGCACCACGTTGAGGCTTCAATCATTATGACCAGGTTCCAACCATAGTAGCAAGATTCGAGTATGGGAATATGATTCGGAATGATAAGAAAAAAATACATAATAAAAAAATCAAGTACGACTAAAATACTTGAGTACAGACATCTTATAAATACAAAAAACATATAATTTTAATTTTTTAAAAAAATTATACATAACCACTCCAAATTTTAAGATCTCATTCATTATTCATTGAAAACTTTAAAAATAAAAGTTAAAACTACACAAATCTATTTTTATATAAAATGACTTAAAAAATGAAAACAAAAAACTACATAAATTTACTTTTGATAAATAATAAATACTAAAAAGTAAAATTAAAATAACAATCTTATAAAATAAAACTCAAATAAAAAAACTACATGTAATAAAATAAAACTTAAATAAAAAAACTACATGTAAAAAATTTTCTTTGATTCAGGATTTTTTTTGTTCGAGGGATGGTAAATTCTTATTTTCTTTGATTCAGGATTTTTTTTGCTCGAGGGATGGTAAATTCTTATTTTCTTTGATTCATGATTTTTTTTGCTTGTTGGATAGGAAATTTAAAAGAATTTGAAAAAGTATTTTAAAGTTTTTTCTTAAATAAATCATTTTATTAATTGGCCATGTTTTGGAGTTCAAAATTCCGTAAATAAATAGTTGACTGTACTGAACCATATTTTTAACCGAGTTCGAATTTCCATACAACAACTGCCAATACGACTGTATTTTGCTAATATGGTTTCAACTACAATGAGAAGTGAGTACCCATAAGAAAAAACAATGAGTATAACACTCACATAGAAACACAGTCTTTTTAACCATATTCAGCATGGGGCTTGGGCAGCCTACACAGCCGAGCGAAGGTCCAGCTAAGACTCAATCCTGCGCACCAATAACTCCCATGATATCAATATTCCACACATAGCAGCTCTTCCAACTAGTAGGGTGCGGGTTTTCACTATGTGACAACAATCATGGGCCGATCCCTCACAGGTTGGCCTCGTGGCCATGGCTATCCTGGGTGGCACCCTTTCTCCCCGAGGAAAGAAATGAACAAAGACAAAAGAAACGAGAAGAAAAGTGAAGTTAGTAAAACAGAGACCAAAACAAAGATATTTGCACAAAGCAACTGGATTGAATTCAATCCCCCCCTCCACAGGAACAACACCCAATGCAATGCAATACAAACAAACAAACAATATATATATATATACCTTATCCTGGGCGCAACACTTGTTTCCTGCAAATGGTGGCTCGACCTAGCATGGACGCAGATAATCGAACAGGTAAGCACCAAAATTTTCGTGAATAATGAATGGATAAGGTGTAGGGATGGTTTTACACCTGCTCCTTCGAAAAAATTCTTCCCAGCATAATTCCTTTAGAGTAGAGTTAAATCCACCCATTTCGGTTTGAAACTACACAGTAAGGGCTTGACCAAACAGAGGGAGTTGTTCGGACCAGACAAAAAAAAAATGGTGGCAATTGAGCGCACGAAGTAGGGGGTGGTGTAGTCCCACCTCAAGACTGGGGATCATGGACAACTATGGACAACTATTGCATGACCCTCATGTTGGGTGCACTTCATGCGGGAGTACACATGGCCTGCATAAGTGGGGCCTTCACGTGGGTGCCCGGAGGTAGGTTACGACCAACATAATTTAAAATTCTTTGTGGACTAGAGAAAGCATGCATTTCATGTGTATGCTTGTGAAAAGTAATGCTTTGTAGTGCAATAAACATACACAGTCATGCATGATTCTACACCCTCGTCATGTTCAGGTATTCAAATTTGTTTATTTTATTTAGCTATTAACAGATTATTACAGCTGGTGTTTACCGACAAGAGGTCGACAAGTTGTATTTAGTTGCATATGGTTGCTATATAATCAATTCGAATTTTACATGGACCCTATAAGAATCCAAAATAATTTGATTGCATTTTTTTTCAATTCAAAAAACATGTTGTTTTAATACAATTCATAAAATATTGTCAACTTTAAAGTTTTGGCAGACCATGTGTGAAAAAAAAAAATTATATAAGGATTGGTGCAAGGTAATGATACCCAATTATGACATGTTAGTTGCAATGACATGCTGGAAAAAAGAAATATTATGATTAAAAATAATTATTAGAGGTACCTACAAAACTTTTTCGAATTAGGTGTAAAAAGATGAAACTTAGAAAAACAGATCATCTTATGGAATATATAACTTTTATTTATGGAAAAGTGGTATAACCACCCCAAAATGTCATTATTTTAAGATTGGTATGTTATTTTTTCTCTAAAACATAATGCACATGTTTGTGTTGGTCCACCGGTTTGTTATGTAAATTGTCAATTTATGAGGAAATAAATATGTAGAGGCATAGGCAATAGACAAATCTTGTGCGGAGCTATTTTTCCAAAATTTTAAAAGTTAATTTTATATTTTTTTTTAAATTACGAAAGTCAATGAAGCCTTAAAATGACATGGTCTACTGTTGGTCCACCATATCATGGTCTGAACATAATCAATCAACTCTTTTTTTTAAGCTTGTAGGTATTAATCTTGTACTCTTGTGCGGGTTCTTTTGGTTTTCGAAATATGTAAGCCAATCAAAAGTTATAGGCCAAATAAACGACCTATGTTTTTCACAAATTTGACATAAGTGCAGTTAAAAATGAATAAAAAATAGAAAACAACAATAGATCTATTCAAAAAAAATATAGTTAGAATCTACACACAAAGCTCGACAAGTGTGTGCAATTTCATCAATAGTGCACTAGTGGAGCATATGCAAACTAAGCGTGCAAAACATGAAGTTACATCATTTGATGTGCTCTGCCATAAATCAGACCGAGCCTCAAGGTTTGGAAATCCGAAGCTAATACCAAACCTGCAAGGCCGCAAAAAACAATTTGAATCCAGGCACATGTGCATGCAAATGCGCTCATGTGTAGATGCACACACGCATAGATGCATGCACGCACATAGGTGTGCATGCATTTCTATGCACACACATGCAAATGCACGCATGCGTTGATTCTATCTCTATAAAATCTAATTTCCATTCCTAGACATAAAAGTTCCGAACTATTTTCATTCACTATTTTTGTTAAATAAGATGAGATTTCCTCTAAGGTTTGGACCCCCCCCCCCCTGCCCTCTTTATAACCCCACCCACCTCTCTTCCTATACACCCCATCCCCCCCACTCTCTTCCACTCTACCCAATCCCTCTTCCCTCCCTCACCGCTCTCTTCTCTCCTTCACCATAGGGGTTAGGAGATATACTATTACACAAAATCACTAACTCGCATTATTCTCATGTACATATAAATATTCATCCTTGTAACCATAAATCCATGACCCCTATATCTCAATCCCCAAACCCTTGACCATTAGTCCCTAGCCATTGCAATCCCTAGTCCCTAGTACAACTGACCACTATAATCCTAAGCTAGTATAGCCTTTAAGACTCCTGAATACTAACACATAATGATATATATCCCTTAACCCCTATAATCCTAACCACATAATTCTAACCTCTAAAGTGTCTATTCAAATAAAAATTAACCCTTATCGTTGTCATCATCTTCACCATCAGGGATGATTTTAAGAACCCCCCCAAAATTTATATGTATAAAAAATGGGCGAATCTCCGCGATATATAGGAAAACTTGAAGGCGATTTTATCAATAATATAATATGTATATATAATTGTTTGGCGAATCTTTCATTTCATTATATAATGTTGTAAAATCTTGGCGAATCTTTCACTAAATTATAAGATATTGTAAAATCTTGGCGATTATTTCACTTAATTATAAAAAATTGTAAAAACTTGGCGAATCTTTCACTGATTTATTAAATATAGTAAAAATTTGGCGAATCTCTTGCCAATAAGACTCAAGCTTTTGATTATGTAGATTATTAAGGTAGTGCAACAAAAGAACGTACACCGGAGCTCAACTCTGGAATCTCTCGACTCCTAGACTCTCGAATGAACAAGTGTATGAATAAGGAAAGGATGGATTTATTTATACATTTCACAAGCAGTATTTGATCACTCACAACTAGAAGGTGTTGACGAAATACGACTGCATTAACTAGGTTCAAGGCAAGTAGGGGCTCTACTTGTTTTTATCTCGTCCCTTAATGGTCCAATGGACATGTGGGGTCATGAATTCAAAATTCTCCCAAAGATGATAAAAAATCCCTAAGCACTTCAATATTTTTCCAAGCACTTCTAAATTCTCCCAAGGATGATAAAAACTCCCCATGCACTTCAATATTTTCCCCAAGCACTTCAGAATTCCCTCGAGGCACTTCAATACTTACCCCATGCACTTCTAAATTGACACAATGATTATAGAAACACACCATGCACTTCAATACTTGCCTCAACCACTTCAAAATTCTCCCAACGATGATAAAAACACCCAGACACTTCAATATTTACCCCAGGCACTTCAAAATTCTCCTAGCAAAGATAAAAACGCTCCCATCCATTTCCATGATTTCCCAAGCACTTCATTACTTGCCTCGGACTCTTCAAAATTCGTCCAATAATGATAAAGATGCCCTATGCACTTCAATAGTTTCCCTAGGCAAGGGAGAAAAACACCCAACAATGATATAATCACCTAGGCAATCACAAAATTGCCTCAATCCACACAAATTTTCCCTGACAAGTGATAACTTTGCCCATCATTGTTTTAAAATGTCCCAACACTATAAAAGCATTCATACATTGATCAATAACAACCCCAAGCACTTCTAAATTCACGCAGTGAGGAGAAAAACGACCCATGCACCTCTAAATTCACCCGTTGATGAAAAAAATGCCCCATGCATTTCTAAATTCACCCAATGACGAGAAAAAAGCCCCAAGCACATCAATACTTGCCCCGGGCACATCAAAATTTTCTGAAAGATGATAAAATTGCCCTAAGAACTTCAATATTTTCCCATGCACTTCTAAATTCACCCAAGGATGATAAAAACTACCCATGGACTTCAAGATTTTCCCAAAGCACTTCAAAATTCCCCCAAGTTACTCCAATACTTGCCCCAAGTCACTCCAATACTTGCCACATGCACTTCTAAATTGACCCAATGATGATAGAAACGCCCCATGCACTTCAATACTTGCCTTGACCACTTCAAAATTCTCCCAACAATGATAAAAAAACGCCCAAACACTTCAATATTTGCCCTAGGACTTCAAAATTCTCGCAAGGAAGATAAAAACACCCCCGTCCACTTCTAAATTCACCCAATGATGAGAAAAATGCAACATGCACTTTTAAATCCACCTGGTGATGAGAAAAACACCCCATGCACTTCTAAATCCACCTGGTGATGAGAAAAACACCCCATGCACTTCTAAATTCACCTAATGAGGAGAAAAACACCCCAGGCACTTCAATACTTGCCCTGGAAACTTGCACTTCAAAATTCTCCTAGAGATGATAAAAATTCCCTAAGCACTTCAATATTTTCCCAGGCACTTCTAAATTCTCCCAAGGATGATAAAAACTCCCCATGCACTTCAATATTTTCCCCAAGCACTTCAAAATTCCCTCAAGGCACTTTAATACTTACCCCATGCACTTCTAAATTGACCCAATGATGATAGAAACGCACCATGCACTTCAATACTTGCCTCGACCACTTCAAAATTCTCCCAACAATGATAAAAACATCCAGACACTTCAATATTTTCCCTAGTCACTTCAAAATTCTCCCAGCAAAGATAGAAACGCCCCCATCCACTTCCATGATTTCCTAGGCACTTCGTTACTTTCCCTAGACACTTCAATATTCCTTTAATGATGATAAAGATGCCCCGTGCACTTCAATAGTTGATCCAGGTGGATATTGGTGGCCACCCACCTTTCCAACTGGCTCAAAACAGTTTTATGGCAATTTTGGTATTGTACTATTTTTAGCAGTTTTTCGGGTCCTGAACTTCCGGGGCCGTTTTGAGGCCCTAAACGACCTTTTTTGGCAATTCGGGGGGCCAAATGGTTGCCCCCGACATACATTTGGCCCCAGTCGAAAGTTGTAAATCTCAGATAGACCTTTCCAACGGGCTACCGAGCGCCCCAAACGGAGATCGTATGCAAAAGTTACGACCCCGGGAAGTTGATGTACTAACTTACCCAAACGGGGCCCACATGACTTTTGGCGCTTCATCTCCTAGGGTTAGGTTTTTGGATGTCTAGGGTTTTTGACATTCCTGTTTATTGTAAAAGGCCTTGAGAGCCTCATTGTAACGATCTTCTTGCGAAATGAGCGCAGCCGTCACATCTCTTCTCAGAGATAAGCCACCACCATTCCAGCAAGCTTGTTTTCCGCTGCATTTTACAGTTCTAGCTTATTTCCTTATTGAATAGAAAACCAGTTTTACTGTATCTCTGTTATTTTGTGTTAAGCATCTAATAATAATCTGTATTCATTTCGTTCTGCTCATAAAATCTGGATCAGTGGTATCAGAGCGGTCTGCTCCTCGTCGTCTTAATGCATGTCCCCAACGAGGTCAGGGTACAAAGAATTGGGTCTCGAGCTTGTTTCTCTTGAGGACAAAATCTCTCGCACGCCCAAGCGACCTCTCATGGCAGGAGAAAAGAAAGATGACGGGACAAGAGATCCTATCAAAATGTTGCTTGAGGAAGCCCTCACGCAGCAGAGGAACGAGATGATGGATAATTTCGCGCAAATCCTTCGGCGACTACCAACAAGCGACGCATCTTCCTCGAGCGGAGGCGCCGCCCCCTTCAAGGTACAAATCAACTTCGATATCCCTATATTTGAAGGACAGATAGACGCAGATGCTGTAGATAAGTGGCTGAATCTACTAGAAGGGTATTTTTCTGTCCATAACTTTTCGAATAAAGAAAAGATTACTTTTGCGCTCCTCAAAGCCGTTCCCCATGTCAAAGATTGGTGGGAAACATTCTGCGAGCAAAAGGACACAGAAGAAGCCTCATTATTTCCAGTCACGGCCACCTGGGAATCCTTCAGGGATGCTATTAAGGAACAATACTACCCTGTTGGAAGTTATGACGACTTGTATACCAAATGGACCACACTGCGACAAGAAAGAGACCAAGCAGTGCCAGAGTTCACAAATATCTTCCATACCTTGCGCACCAAGCTGGGTATCAAAGATTCAGAGCGACATCTAGTGCTCAAGTATCGCGGTGGTTTGCATAGATACATCCAGACCGAAATGGAATTTCTAGACATCTCTTCCTTGGGCGCGGCCTATCGATATGCCGTCAAAATCGAGTAGAAACTCAAACAAAAGACGCGGCAATTTGGGCCTGGGAACCCTTCATAGCAAAAGACAGGAAAGGGAGGCCCCAACCCACAGAATAAAGGGCAAAGCAAAGATGGACAGTATCAGGACAACCAGTCCAAGCCGCAAGCAAAGAAGGACACCGGAAAAACAAAGAAAGATACCGGGAAGTGGTGCGACTTCCATAAGAGCCCTTGGCATAACACTGCTGATTGCCGCTCAAAGCAGTCGCTGGTGGCCGAAGTGAAAGCATCTGAATCAGATGCGGGTTCTGACTCTGAGTCCGAACCAGAAAGGGGAAGACGGATCATTGACGCGGAACCCAGTGCCACCATTGCTACCACCAAACTCCAGCCTGATGAACCAGACGAGCCAGAAGAAGGAGAACGCCTCTTCCATTCACAGATGTGGGTAAAAGGCACCCCGTTGCACTTCATCGTTGATAGCGGTAGCCAGAAGAATCTCATCTCAGCAGAGGTCGTCAAGCGCCTCGCCTTGCCGACAACGCCGCACCCACAACCCTACACCATTGGATGGCTCCGCAAGGGAAGCGATCTCCGTGTCAGCCAACAGTGCCGACTGCCATACGGCATCAAGCCCTTCAAGGACGAGGTATTGTGTGATGTTGCTCCTCTCGAAGTTTCAGATGTTCTTTTGGGCCAACCTTATTTATGGAAACGTCATGCTGTATATGAGTCTAGGCCTCGTAGTGTTATTATTTCTTTGAACAGGAAATTGTACACGATACCCGAGGCAGTCCCTCCTAGTGCTATTTCCTTGATCTCTGCCAAGCAATGCAGGAAGGTAATCTCTCAGACCGGGAAATTTGTCTTCTTGGTGATTCGCTCTCAGAGTGAAAGAAAGATCGCAGCCACATCCCAGGCCTCCATGAACGATCTATCCACACAACAGAAGCAAGTGGATAAGGTGGTGGAAGGATACTCAGATATCTTCTCCTCTCCGACTGGGGTACCTCTGCACTGCCAGGTCAAGCATCCCATCGATCTGACCCCAGGCGCACCGCTACCCAATGGGCCAATCTATCGCCGCTCTCTGTTGGAAAACGAGGAGATCAAGAGGCAGATCCAAGAATTGCTCCACAAAGGGCACATCCGTCCCAGTTCATCACCTTGTGGGAGCCCAATCGTGCTGGTGCAGAAGAAAGATGGGACTTGGCGACTCTGCATTGATTACCGGGCCCTGAATAAAATCACAGTCCGCAACCGGTACCCGATTCCCCGAATCGACGACCTCCTTGATCAGCTCACGGGGGCCAAATACTTCAGTAAGATTGATCTGAAGTCTGGCTACCACCAGGTCCCAATAGAACAGACAGATGTATGGAAGACTGCCTTCAAGTCAAAAGAAGGTCTTTTTGAATGGCTGGTCATGCCTTTTGGTTTGACAAATGCTCCAGCAACTTTTATGAGGATGATGGATGATATCCTACGGCCTTTCACCAACAATTTTGTAGTGGTGTATTTGGATGACATCCTCATCTACAGCAAGACTTGGGAGGAACACTTGCAGCATATTCAGCAGGTTCTACACACCCTGCGGAAGCACAAACTATATGCAAACTTGGAAAAATGCTCCTTCGGCATGGACAGGGTCCATTACTTAGGCTACATCGTTGATCGACATGGTGTGCATGTGGATCCAGCCAAGATCCAGGTCATCCGTGACTGGCCAGCCCCAACCACACTCACTGAACTTCGGAGCTTCTTGGGCCTCGCCAATTTCTATCGTCGATTTGTGCTGGGATTCTCTCATATCGCATGGGCCCTCAGCCAAGTGACCAGGGGTGGTGGTAAGGCAAAATTTGTGTGGGGCCTGTCCCAACAACAAGCCTTCGATGACTTGAAGAAGCGTTTGTGCTCATCACCGGCACTCTCATTACCGAACCTGCAACATCCCTTTGAGATCGAGACAGATGATTCAGATTATGTTGTGGGCGCCGTTCTCACTCAACACGGCCACCCCGTGGCATATCACAGTGAGACACTCTCAGATGCTGTCCGCAAGTACCCTACCTACGACAAAGAAATGTACTCCGTTGTACAAGCCTGCCGCTAGTGGAGACATTACATTCTTGGGAAGGAGACAGTCATCCACACTGATCACAAGCCACTACAGTTCATGCAGACCCAAGGAAAGTTGCAGAATGACCGCCATCAGAAGTGGTCAACATATTTACAGCAGTTCCACCTCAACATCAAATACAAAACAGGGAGTACCAACCGAGTTGCTGACTGCCTCAGTCGACCTCCAGTCGCGGCACTTACCACGGTGCTAGACTCTTGTGGCCATGAGACCTCCGGATGGCCCCACCTCTACGAGACAGACCCTGACTTCTCCGCCACCTATCAAATGTTGGGCGCCAACTCAGTGGTTGCTAATTTCCATCTTCAGGACGGGTTGTTGTGTCGTCTGGGCCATCTCTGTGTTCCATCAAGCGAGCGCGCAAAGCTGATTTGGGAAGCTCACTACAGTCGGGTGGCAGGACACTTTGGCGTCGAAAAGACAGTGGCAGTGTTGCAGAAACATTTCTACTGGCCGAAGCTTCGACAGGATGTCGGCAAGTACATCAGGTCCTGCACCGCTTGCGCCATTGCCAAACCGACCACTAAGAAACAAGGCCTATACACCCCTCTGCCTACTCCTGACAGGCCGTGGGAATCCATCTCAATGGACTACATGTCGGGCCTCCCGTCCACTAAGAGGGGAAATGACTGTGTTTTCGTGGTTGTTGATCGCTTTTCCAAGATGGCGATTCTAGCCGCTTGCAAGAAGAACATCACAGCAGAAGCCACTGCCAAGCTCTTCTTTGAACGCGTATGGGTACATTTTGGGATCCCACATACCATTATCTCAGACCGTGACAGTCGGTTCCTCAGCTCATTCTGGTCAAGCCTCTGGTCACTGCTGGATACCAAGCTCACCAAATCCACTGCCTTCCACCCCCAGACCGATGGACAAACGGAGGTCATCAACCAGATGGTCGTACATATCCTGCGCATGTACAATTCAACACACCCCCGCACATGGGATGAGACTCTCCCCTATGTCCAACATAGCTACAACCGAGCCCTGCATAGCTCAACTGGCCACAGCCCCTTTCAGGTGGGGTTGGGATTCCAACCATTGGGCCCCATGGATGTTGCACTTCCCCTTGCGACCACTTCGGCCGACTCGTCCCCAGAAGCTGACAAAGCCGCCCGGTTCATTGAACGGATCCAGCATATCCGCCAACAGGTTCAGGATATTCTACAGAAGTCTAATGCCAAGTACAAGCAACACCATGATCAACATCGGGTGCCACATAAGTTTCAGGTGGGCGACAAAGTTTGGTTGCATTTGCAGAAAGAACGCCTTACAGGGCCCCATCGAAAGCTTCGCCCACTCCGTTATGGGCCGTACACCATCACCAAGGCGGTGGGTGACAATGCTTTTGAGCTCAACATTCCCCCCTTCCTTGGTCTGCATCCAGTCTTCAACGTGGCTCTCCTTCGGCCATATTTCCCACCACTATTAGACACCTCAGAGATAGCAGAGAAGTTGACACCAACAGAGCTCAACCCTGACTGCCTACAACAAGCATCCAGTGATCATATTGCAGACACACAGATCAAAGGCACTCGACATCAAAGGATCCAGCTTTATCGAGTTGTCAAAGCAGGGCAGCTCCTGCACCAAGGCAAGTGGCTCACCCGAGGCCAACTTGAGCAGAAATTTCCTCATCTGATGGGGGAACTCAACGCAATGGAGACCATTGCTTCCTAAGGAGGGAGGATTGATCCAGGTGGATATTGGTGGCCACCCACCTTTCCAACTGGCTCAAAACAGTTTTATGGCAATTTTGGTATTGTACTATTTTTAGCAGTTTTTCGGGTCCTGAACTTCCGGGGCCGTTTTGAGGCCCTAAACGACCTTTTTTGGCAATTCGGGGGGCCAAATGGTTGCCCTCGCCATACATTTGGCCCCAGTTGAAAGTTGTAAATCTCAGATAGACCTTTCCAACGGGCTACCGAGCGCCCCAAACGGAGATCGTATGCAAAAGTTATGACCCCGGGAAGTTGATGTACTAACTTACCCAAACGGGGCCCACATGACTTTTGGTGCTTCATCTCCTAGGGTTAGGTTTTTGGATGTCTAGGGTTTTTGACATTCCTGTTTATTGTAAAAGGCCTTAAGAGCCTCATTGTAACGATCTTCTTGCGAAATGAGCGCAACCGTCACATCTCTTCTCAGAGATAAGCCGCCACCATTCCAGCAAGCTTGTTTTCCGCTGCATTTTACAGTTCTAGCTTATTTCCTTATTGAATAGAAAACCAGTTTTACTGTATCTCTGTTATTTTGTGTTAAGCATCTAATAATAATCTGTATTCATTTCGTTCTGCTCATAAAATCCGGATCAATAGTTTCCCTAGGCAAGGGAGAAAAACACCCAACAATGATATAATCACCCATGCAATCACAAAAATGCCTCAATCCACACAAATTTTCCCCGGCAAGTGATAACTTTGTCCATCATTGTTTTAAAACATCCCAACACCATAAAAGCATTCATACATTGATCACTAACAACCCCAAGCACTTCTAAATTCACGTAGTGAGGAGAAAAACAACCCATGCACTTTTAAATTCACCCGATGATGAGAAAAATGCCCCATGTACTTCTAAATTCACCCAATGATGAGAAAAACGCCCCAAGCACTTCAATACTTGGCTAAGCACATCAAAATTTTCTGAAAGATGATAAAATTTCCCTAAGAACTTCAATATTTTCCCAGGCACTTCTAAATTATCCCAAGGATGATAAAAACTCCCCATGCACTTTAATATTTTCCCAAAGCACTTCAAAATTCCCCCGAGTCAATTCAATACTTGCCACATGCACTTCTAATTTGACCCAATGATGATATAAATGTCCCATGCACTTCAATACTTGCCTCAACCACTTCAAAATTCTCGCAACGATGATAAAAATGCCCAGACACTTCAATATTTGCCCCAGGCACTTCATAATTCTCGCAACGAAGATAGAAACGCCCCCATCTACTTCTAAATTCACCTAGTGATGAGAAAAATGCACCATGCACTTTTAAATACACTCGGTGATGAGAAAAATGCCCCATGCACTTCTAAATCCACCTGGTGATGAGAAAAACACCCCATGCACTTCTAAATTCACCCAGTGAGGAGAAAAATTCCCCAGACACTTCAATACTTTCCCTAGGCACTTGCACTTCAAAATTCTCCCAAAGATAATAAAAATTCCCTAAGCACTTCAGTATTTTCGAGGCACTTCAAAATTCTCCCAAGGATGATAAAAACTCCCCATGCACTTCAATATTTTCCCCAAGCACTTCAAAATCCCCCCAAGGCACTTCAATACTTGCCCCATGCACTTCTAAATTCACCCAGTGATTAGAAAAACACCCTGTGCACTTCAAGACTTTCCTCGGCCACTTCAAAATTCTCCCAATGATGATAAAAACACCCATACACTTCAATATTTTCCCCAGACACTTCAAAATTCTCGTGGCAAAGATAAAAACGCCCCATCCACTTCCATGTTTTCCCAGGAACTTCATTGCTTTCCCTAGACACTTCAAAATTTGTCCAATGATGATAAAGATGCCCTAGGCACTTCAATACTTTCCCTAGGCAAGGGAGAAAAACACCCGACAATGATATAATCACCCAAGAAATCACAAAAATGCCTCAATCCACACAAATTTACTTCAGCAAGTGATAACTTTGCACATCACTGTTTGAAAACGTCCCAACACTATAAAAGCATCCATACATTGATAAACAACAACCGGAGGCACTTCTAAATTCACTTAGTGATGAAAAAAATGCCCCATGCACTTATAAATTCACCAAGTGACGAGAAAAACGCCTCATGCACTTCAATACTTGCCCCGGGCACTTCAAAATTCTCCAAAAGATGATAAAAATTCCCTAAGCACTTCAATATTTTCCCAGGCACTTCAAAATTCCCCCGAGGCACTTCAATACTTTCCCCATGCACTTCTAAATTCACCAAGTGATGAGAAAAACGCCTCGCACACTTCAATACTTTCCTTGACCACTTCAAAATTCTCCCAATGATGATAAAAACACCCATACACTTCAATATTTTCCCCAGGCACTTCAAAATTCTTACGACGAAGATAAAAACGCCCCCATCCACTTCCATGTTTGCTCAGGCACTTCATTACTTTCCCTGGACACTTCAAAATTCGTCCAATGATGATAAAGATGCCCTAGGCACTTCAATACTTGCCCTAGGCAAGGGAGGAAAAACACCCGACAATGATATAATCACATAGGCAATCACGAAAATGCCTCAATCCACACAAATTTACCTCAGTAAGTGATAACTTTGCCCATCAATGTTTTAAAACATCCCAACACTATAAAAGCATCCATACATTGTTAAACAACAACCCCGGGAACTTCTAAATTCACCTAGTGATGAGAAAAATGCCCCATGCACTTCTAAATTCACCAAGTGATGAAAAAAACACCCCATGCACTTCAATACTTGCCCCGAGCACTTCAAAATTCTCCGAAATATGATAAAAATGCCCTAAGCACTTCAATATTTTTCCATGCACTTCTAAATTCTCCCAAGGATGATAAAAAATCCCCATGCACTTGAATATTTTCCCCAAGCACTTCAAAATCCCTCTAGGCACTTCAACGTATGCCCCATGCACTTCTAAATTGACCCAATGATGATAGAATTGCCGCATGCACTTCAATACTTGCCTTGGTCACTTCAAAATTCTCCCAACGATGATAAAAATACCCATACACTTCAATATTTTCCCCACACTCTTCAAAATTGCACCCAAGCACTTCAATACTTCCCCATGCACTTCTAAATTGACCCAATGATGATAGAAATGCCCCATGCACTTCAATATTTGCCTTAGCCACTTCAAAATTCTCCCAACAATGATAAAAACGCCTAGACACTTCAATATTTTCTCCAAGAACTTCAAAATTCTCGCAATGAAGATAAAAACACCCCTGTCCACTTCCATATTTGCTTAGGCACTTCATTACTTGACCTAGATACTCAAAATTTGTCCAATGATGATAAAGATGCCCTAGGCACTTCAATACTTACCCTAGGCAAGGGAGAAAAACACTCGACAATGATATAATTACCCAGGCAATCACAAAAATGCCTAATCCGCACAAATTTTCCTCAGAATGTTAACTTTGGCCATCACTGTTTTAAAATGCCCCAACACTATAAAAGCATCCTTACATTAACAAACAACCCCATGCACTTCTAAATTCACCCAGTGATGAGAATAACGCCCCATGCACTTCAAAATCCAAAACAGTGAATAGCCTCGATCTCTCAAATAGTTGCAAGTATTGAATTTTCATCTTAAGAGGAGGGATGCTAGCCTCGATCTCTCATAGCCCTAGGGTTTGAGACAAGAATCTAATTTCCCTAACCTAACAAACTCTGCATCTCTTTTTCTCAAATTTTTAAATGTTTTATTTTATGCAAAAAATACATAAAAATAGTATACTACTGGAAAAACCCTAAAATCTAAATAAATTCATGGTATTTCTAGTCCACCATAAAAATTCGCCCTAGGGTTTTATCCATACTCTTTTCAGCAAGTGCGTTGGGATATGTGAAATCATTGAAATTGGGCAATTGCTAGCTGTTTGTTGTTTCTATTTCACCCTCAAAGTGCACCCTAGTGCAGTTATCATCTTTACCTTGAGAGCGCACCTTTTCAAGGCCTTGCTTAGAGAAGTGTGATATTTGGGAGAGTGAAATTTCCTTTAAAGGTGTGACATTTGTTGAGTTTTGTGATACATTAAATAACTCCATTATTGTATGATTATTATGTCTTGTTTAATATTGTTTCACTCCAACAAGGAACTGATCATAACTATTAAGCTTTGTGGAAGATATTTGTGGCTTGTTGGTGGTTGCGGGTATCTTTCATTGACTAGAGTCCCCCCCTTGGGTTTGGAGCTACCCAAAGTGTTGAGAGTTTAGACTGGGGTGACATTGGGTTTAACCCCTCTTGGGCTTACCATCACTATCCTTGGTCCACACAACCTAGTTGTGTTGGGGCTGCTAGTTTGAGTGGTAACAACACCAATATGAGCTTAAGTGTTAACAAGGTTTCGGGGCTTCGGCTGCCCAAGTCGTCATTTTTTTGGCATATATTCTAATTACTAGTTTATATAATATCTAAGAGTGTTCAATAATTCCTATGTCCAGTTCTAAGAGTATGTCTGATATTTTCTTTTGTCCAGTTTCCCTTCTCATTGACTACTACATTAAAAAGTTATTCAAGCTGTTTGGTTCTTCGTTTTGGGATGATGTAAGTGATATATATGCACTTTACAATCAAAACACATTTCCATTCTTATCTTTCTTTTTGATATCATTATTTATTGAAGGTAAAAATTTAACCATGGAGATCTCCCAAAACTAGATTTTCAGTTGAGAACACAATGCCAATTAATTACTTCTGTGGGAATTACTCTTAACTTAACATTGATTCTCAATATTAATCAATAATGTTTGCAAAACATCAACCAGATTATTATGGCCATAGTGATAGTTGAATGAGCCTGTTGTAAGGGAGGACCAAAAATCTATGAATAGCCAAATTTTATTGAGCAAACTGTCAGAATGAAGTTTGCTAGAAAAAGATTACTGTTGCAGAAAGGAAATAGATGATTTTGCACATAAAACCAGGATGAGAATATCCTGTGTTGGTTCAATATTTTAGAAAATCTTGACACATGAAATATAATATGGTCAAAACTCGAACACCTTCTCGAATTGTGTCATTAAAGTTCTTGAATAGTAACTATGCTTGACCTGATCACTCCATTGGTATTGCTTCATAAATCTACTGAAATTTTCTGCCAGTAAACCTTCTTAGATTCCTTGAAAGTTACAGATGATATATTTGTATTTTGTATAAGCCTTAGAACATATCTGCAAAATCATTTAAAATCTTCAAATAAAACAACAATGACCTTTTCCCTGTCTTGTCCAACTACTGTACAAGATGGTACATCTCTTGACTCTGTCAATAACCTGTAAAAATTCTGTCCATTGAAATTTCCAAACCTTTAAAAGTTTAACCTAAAATGATAATTTCAATCAATACCACATATTTTGTCTTAAAGATCTACTATTATTCATACAACCTCGGGTTTAAAGTAAATAAATAGAGAGAATCAAATGAATTTAAAAACAAAAGCCCACCTTACAAAGAAGAAATGGTGAATGTCAAGGTCATTTGCCTGGGCCCTGAAGGCATCTTGCCGAGAAGCCCTCGATGTCCACATCCAAGGTCATTACAAATATGGGAACCTATGTGATTATGTATAATATTGTAAACCTTGCAATGATTAGACCATATTGTTCTTTAATCCCTCTATAGTTACATGTACCACTTATAGAACATGTTTTTCAAATACATAGCTAACTGGAGTTGGGATCTTGATTCTTATCCCATATATCATACGTAGTTACGTACATAAACTGCACACAATAACACATCTAAGAAACAAGATCATAATATCAAGCCTGTATATTCTTAAAGTAACTGAGTGCTCTTTTATGAATTATGTATACTGACCCATAAACCAATTAGATGACTCATGAGAATGTCAATTTTTATTTTGTACCATTTCCATTATTTCTGCTTCATGACTTCAGCATAGGAAAATGTATCGCTTTAGTTCATAACTGCATTCTACATTGAAGAATTTTAAGACTTTTAGGCTTATCAAAGTTATTAAACCATTGAAAAACATGCAAGGAAAAAAGAGCACCTGGCATGTCAAGCCCTAGAATGATAGGATTATGTGCCTTCAAGTTTTGCTTAGGATAAGTTCTGCCAAAAATCCCTGCAACAAAAAGTCCATTTCTGAGATGACAGAAGAAGTTCCCTTCTCCTAGAAAAATTCATATATAAGAAATGAACTTGATGGTGAGGTGATCACTACTGCACACTCAAAGGGTCTTGATCATATGGATAAGTGTTCTCCACCAAATGCTGGACAATCCGAAAGCAATGGCAATCCTCCTTTTGTGTCATGAATTTAGGTGGGGCGAATAAATGACACTTCCATTGGCACAGCTAGTTCCTACAACATTACATTGATCTCCTGTGTTTGTGAGTGTAATACCTTGTATCCTGTACCATCATATTGATCTTTATAGTATTAGGATATGGTTGTTCATGCCTAACTTCCAGTCCACATCAATATCCTTCTAAGAAATGTTTCATCTTATCAATATTAACAATGGACAGCATTATGCTAGGAAAAATAACATACCTGACCTGACAAGACCAAAAATGAAAAAGGTATGCTAGCTTCTTGTTTAATGATTGACTTAATTGAAACAACTTGCCTCTCTTATAATATTTTATCATAACAATCATAGAAATAAGCTTCATAGTAAGTTGTCACCAACCCAAAAGACTCTTTACCATATAGATAGGTGTCCCAGAAAATAAGTTGTAAAACTCTTAAAAATGGCAATTCCTTCACTGTAGTGAGAGAATGGTTTTTAACCTAGTCCTGATTTTGCATAACAAAATTATTGTCAGTAAAATAACCTGCCTCTTTCATCTGCCCAGATAGTTTCTTTAAAATTTCAGTTATCTCCTTTAGTTGTGGATGTGATTTCTCTCCTGCTACAAATGCATGCCACTTACTTTTAAATTCAATCCAGCTACATCCTGCATCCTTTTTCACTCCCCTTTCTTTCATCATTTTACTCACCCTTGCTGCATCATCCCACCTCCCAGCTACAACATATGTATTTGACAGCTGCACATAAGTTGCAGCATTTTGTGGTTCCAACTCAAAAAGCTTTTTTGTTGCACGTTTTCCTACATCTATGTTTCCATGAGTTCTGCAGGCACTAAGCAATGCTCCCCACATAGTTACATCAGGCTCAAAAGGCATGTTGTCAATTAAGGTCTCTGCCTCATTCAATCGCCTAGATCGTCCAAGGAGATCAATCATGCAAGCATAGTGATCTACTTTTGGAGTGATCTGATGACATTTAGTCATAGAATCAAAATACCGGCAGCCTTCATCAACTAAACCTGCATGGTTGCAAGAAGATTGGCCCAGTTGTCTGAAATGAGATGGGAATCTTGAGAGCTTGAATCGCATTGAGCAATAGTTCGGTCGCTTCCATCATTATCAATTGACACACACTTGATTTTGTAATTAAGGGACTCTGATGCAGATTTTGGTGAGTGAAATTGTTTTGAATGGTGATTCTGACTTCCGCTTTTGGCCTTCTCAAGTGTTGCTTTTGGTAATCCAGGTGCTTTTTGCTTCAGACTATTAGGGTAATCAAATCCTTCTTGGTTTTCCTCATTAGCATTTTTTATGATCAAAGAAAAAAAAAATCATTCTAAGCTTTGTATGGGAACGATGACCTAGAATGCACATCACCACAGTACAACTGCATTATACAAAACAAAGCTATGGACATACTTCATATGTACAAAAGATTGTCGTGAATAGTGGGAAAGCTGGGGGAAACCCAACTTTCAACAATTCTTAAGTTCAGAAGTTACAGTACAAGCACAAATCAAGTAACAGAAAAAACCCAAAAAACACCCAAAATTATGGTGTTCCAACTGTCTACTACAGTTCTGCCCAACTGAACTGCTCCTCCTCACCCAAAATCCACCACACCACTAACTCCTGAAGCACCTACACCCTTGGCCACCTGCCAACTAGCAAACAGCATCTTAACTTTGTCTCAAGACTCCAAACTTGGTTCTCTCAACATTCATTGATTATTCTCAACTTGCAAAGTTACTCATTTATACATAACCATCTTCAGGTTGGAACAACACCAAATCAGCTTCCCAAGTCCAATTTTTTTTGTTTCAAAATACCACCTTCAGAAGCCATATCCATACTATTTGTCAGTCAAAAATTCACATCCATGTTCAGCGAAATTTAGGTCTACACATCATATTGATAACAACTAGGATGTTTCTCATTACTCACAAACTCAGCTTAATGTTCTAACTTCTAACAATTAAATAATTATACACATACATGAGATTTGCATTTTTTGACATTCCATTTTTAATTGAAATTAAACTCAATTGCTTCTATCCATGAACATAGCCATGTCAAAGGAATCCATTTTAAGAGGAATTTATACCATGTTCATCTTCACAAAATACAAGAGATATATTCAACACAGTAAACCCCCCTTTCTAGGGCCTAGGTAACTCAGCAACAGAGCTTTTACAGCCACTCAACACATGCATTAATTTATAAAGCTAATATGACAGCAAGCGTGGGCCTGGTACATACAAGCATCGCTATTTATTATAAGTGGAAGCATTGATAATATCTGTATTGACCATCTAGGACAACTAATGATCATAAAAATTGTAGTCACCTGAGGATCTGCCATCAAAATGTCATCTAAAACATGGCCAATCATATGAACATCCTGTTCTCTTATCTTTGTGCTGCTCCATTTTGTTTGTCCAACACTCTGGAAAACAAAATTGAAATAATAGTTTGAAGAGACAAGAAAAAACATGTTTACATATAATGAATATTTCCATAAAATTATTGCTCTTAACAATTCTTTGCTTAGTGTAAGTTTACATACAGAAAGCAGATAACTGAGATCCAATTGCTGAGTCTCCATGAGAGATATGTGTCTTTGTGTTAGCAGCTCTGTTCTTCCAATAATATCATCCAACTTCTCATATCCTAGCTGTGCAAGAATACCTCTAACTTGGTGACATTAACAGTTTTCAGAAATTACCTAAACCATTGACAATACTGATAATTACATAAAAGGGAGAGACACTGTCACTGCTGTAATATTTCGATAGAGGAAATCCACATAAATTGAAATTAAATTTTTTGTTGATGTCCAGTAGGAACCAAAGTAGGTCAAAGGGATTAGCTGACCCCAAACATGTTGGACAGATTCAGTGCCACCTTGCATTCCAACCACTGACTAAGATTGATAGATCCGGGTTTAAGATTGATCTTTTCCTAGTTTATTTTCCTTGTTTATTTTTGTAGTGACACAATAATCTAAGCATTTTGCAAATTGTATCTTTCTGCATCCTATTAATCTATTATCTAACTTCCATGAATGTTTCAGTTTATCTCTAGTCCTGATCCTCTCTGATTAGTGAGGATTGGGATCTTTTCCATCTGATGACTTTTTTTCTGGTGGATTAGTTGTGTGAATTTATCTTGCTTCATAGTCAAGATATGAATTACTCTATCCATTAATTAACCCGTTTATTCAATATTTTCCTTGAGTTCTTCTTGATGCTTTTTCACTCCATGTCTCTTTCAGGCTTTTCATGAAAAATGACAAGGGAGTATGCATCTGTCCTGTTCCCGGATATGGGATATACTCCCTAATTTCCTTGCTAATATTTTGAGCTTGCATATGCTGTAGGTTTATTATGCCAATGGAAGCTTTGGCACACTATTTGTACCTTTAGGGTGCTTCAAGGGACTTTACATATATCTTTGCACCTGATTATTTCAAGTTGCTACTAGTTCAAAATGTAGCTTCCCTAGCAGCATCCTTCTGGCTTTATCATTCCTCGTGGAGTCATCTAATGAGGTCTGTATCTTAATGTTTGGCTGGTATTGCCTTAAAGATTCATGTTTGAGTGTACATTCCAACAAGTCTTTATGGTCTCGTGCTATATATTGAGATGGTTTCCCATGCTTTCCATGAATCATCTATACATGCACTATATATAGAAGTTTGCAAACTGTACATGCACTATAACATTTTCTAAGGAAGTTTGATTATTAGAGAAGAACTATACATTTGTGAATTTGACCATGTTTGAAAAAGAAGCTTACCATGTTTTGTTGGATTTGTAAAAATATCCAACTTGATCACATGTGAATCAACATATATAACAGATGCATCTGTTAATACCTTTGGAACTTCTTTGGGTTGCTAAATGGACATCTCTTGTTACATGGAGGTTACATCATGAGCTAGCATCCACTTTGAGGTTACATCTGCCATATTTCCAACAACAAAAACTTAATTTGTGTGGTAGATAAGATGGAAACAAGACCAATTCAACCATGATAGCACATGCAATTTTTATTGGCATGATGAAATTCAAATGAGACCCAAGAATCAGATAATAGATTAGACTTACTTCTCGGATATTGTTTTCCAAGAACCTAAACATCTCATCTGGTTCACTGTGGTTGCGAGCCACATCAGTCCACATTTCTTCCACTGACCAGACTTGAATCTTCTGCAATCGAATTTGTTAGTGCTCAAACCCTTACCTGAGGAACTTTGTAGATTCTGATAGGCTGCAAAATAGAGTTAGCTACAAAACTAGCTCTGATACCATGTTGATTTTTATAAAGTTAGGTTTTGATAAAATAAATAACAACTTTTAAACAATGATGCAATAGATCAGAAATGTAAATCAATCATACAATACAACTGTAAGAATTCAAAAACATAATTTGCATTTCTTTCAACTAGGGCACTACCAATAGGTCACCGTGCCAATAAATTTAAAAAATAATTTTCATTTATTTCAACTAGGGCACTACCAATAGGTCACTGTGCCAATAATCCACAATAAACTGAAAGTAAGAATGCTAGTAAATGACATGGTTATAAGTACTTACCTGGGGATCAGCCCTTCTCTAATGTACTCAGATCTGCTTTCAGTTTTGCCAATAAGGCATAATAGATATAGAAACATAAATAGCCCTAGAAGGGCAACATCATACCTATGAGAGAGAGAGAGACCAAGGAAGAGTGTCAACAATAGGTACAGTTGTGTTAGGACAAACTTCAAGCACCAGCAGACCTTCTAACGTAGTTAGGAGACAACCAATGTCAACCACCAGTCAAGCTGCAATAACCAATGCTGGCCCTAACAGGGCTCATAATACAACGTGAGACCTCAACAGACTCTAATAGTATTTGATAACAGTAGCCATAAATCCATAGGTTAACGGTAGCCTCAATAGGCCCTAACCAAAAATTTCAATGATAACCTGAATAGACCCAACACCAAAGTGGCGGCAGCTAACAGGAGAAGCAAAAAGAATGGAGAACGGCAGCCCTAGAAGGGCTAAACAAATAATCAAATAGCAGCAGAATTAGGAGGACCTCTCAGAGGAGAAAGATGCATCCCTAGAGGACTTATAACGGTAGCAAAAAAATAGCCCTACAGGGCTCAAACCTTGACATCAAAAACATAAAAATGTTCCATCAACCAGCTGCCAAACGATGCCCTAGAAGGAGGCCGAAAAAACAGAACCCAAACTAATTCGCCCCCCAATTTCATGACCATTTAGAAGGTCAATCATGAGACCAAAACAACAAAGGTGACTCGACAAACAACCAACCCGATAAGGTCAAGTACCATAAGCAGGATAAACACAAGGACAAACAAGATAGGGTGACAAGGTCTCTCTCTCTCGGTATGTGTCCTCACATGTTCCATACATCTACGGAAAGTTTTGTCATCACAGTACTAAAGGTATCATCCCAATGATGTGATCCTTCGGTCCTCAACTTCTTCCTGAGGTCAGGTACCTCATCAAAGGGTGGCCAGTCCTTTGATGAGCCGAACTAGGAGAGAAGGACAAATCTACAACATATTCCTCGATGGGAAGCATAGAACTTGCAGCAACAATAGCCACAACAATATATACTTCAACAACAAGCTCTAAAAGTGCTGCTACAAAAACCAGAATAGCATCTAGTGCATCATGTTTAGAATGTGCAGCAGTAATAACATTATAACCATATAATCATTGTTTCCCATATATTCTCTTTGTTACGGGAGAAAGTGAAGAAAATCCCACCCTTTTCATTCAATATTTTCTTTCTACATTATGCCTTTTCATTTAATATTTTATTTTTACAATATGCCATACTGCATTGTACCATAAAGGATTCAATGGTCTAGCGTCATGTGTAGGGCATAAACAAAGAAACACCTTTCAAGATTAGTTGAGGGTATTTCCCAGGAAATTGTTGGTACAATTCATGGTATAGTCTATCATTATATCTACTGCTGAAATATAGATGTAGAGCTACAAATATGATCTTTCCTATGCAAAGTTGCAAATACTGGAAGAAAAATAGAGAATACATGCTCAAACTACTGAAATTTGAAATAGGGAGATGTCTACTGAAACATTTGCTAAAAAACCTTCTAATTTACTGCCAAACCACTGTATTTGCCATGAATCTGCCAAATTTATGCAAAGACTGATATTTATGGAAAAGACATCAGAAAAAATACAAATCTATGCCTGATCTGTCAAATTGTTGCTTAATTGGACAAATATCACTTCTATACAACCAATATCTGCAGGAAATTGACTAATTTCAATTGTTGGGCATCTATTTTCATCTACTAGCTTTCAAAATTTACTGTCGCTGTTGAGATTCAAGTGAATATTGTATTGACAGTATGTGGACATATGAAAATTATGCCAATTACATTAGAGAAATGTCGGTCTCGTGCCAATAGGTCTCCTACGATGGATGCATAGGAACCTAGTAAGCCAATGCATAGACCATTTTTCTCTTCGCTTAGCAATTCAGATCTCATAGTCAAGTATCAAGGAAATAAAAAAATATAAGCAAAATAAATGCAAACTTCCAAACTTGAAAAAATGCTCCAAATGTAAGAAAAAAACAAATAATTTATGAAACAAATCAAACTAGTACAAAGGGCTCAAACCGCAATCAATTATCAAGGGAATAAAAATATATTTAACCAAAATAAATGCAAACTTCCAAACTTGAAAAAATGCTCCAAATGTAAGAAACAAGCAAACCATTCATATTTGCCAAGATATCAAAGCTAGAAATACAAGCAATTCCATGTACTTGAGTTTTAACTTTTGAATGAGCCCATTCTTGCTAAGCGGAAGTATTGTTAAATTAATTACTTAACCTTTAATACTAGGACGTTATCTATGGATAGATAGGTCCCAACTTCATTTCCTGTCACAAATAAGAAAAAAAAACAATGCATTAGTTAACTATCAAAACATCAAACTTAAAATAGCTTGCATCAAGGAAATATAGCTCTAATATTACTATATTTAATACAAAGTAAAGACTATAGAACCTATTTTTACCTGAAATGCAACTTCAAATTTATGTATGGTAATCTTTCTCCCATCAAGAATTTTCCTTTTCCAACCTGCTCCAAGAATAGAGGAACATCGAAGTCAAACTAAAAAAAATCACATGATCTATTAAATTCCATTCATTATTTATACATTGCCAATGTATATTGGTTTAGATTATATCTTGTGGCATATCAAATTCCCAATTCTCATGTCGCTCTTCATTTTCTACATTTTGAACATGAGCTTCTGCAGATGAAATATCATTATGAGCCTCCAAAACATTATGTTCCATATCAAGTTCATTGGAGACATTTGTTATACTGTATTCTCCTCTTCTCTCACAATCTGATCGCCAGAGTGCCAGTGCTCTATTGAATGGGAAATTGGTAATGTCATACTTTGTTACATATGATCTTAAACAAGTATCCATATTCTTATCAAGCTTGTTCCTCAACTTTGACTTCAAGAATGACAGTGCACTAAACATTCTTTCATCCTCCACTGATCCCAAAATCATGGTTTGACATAAATCGACTAATTTGAAATACTCTGACATGTTTTCTTGTAGGTATTGAATTTCACCTAAAATAGTCCATAATTTGATTACTGCACCATATTCTATAGGTTTTGGCAAAGTACTATATTGACCTGACATTGTTTGAGCAAAGCAAGTGGCTTGTTGATATAATTTTGATGAATCTAATATACCTCCAATCTCTTCTCCTTCTACCTTAGCGTTCCTGCCAAAGTGGTGCACTAAAGTATTCAATTTTGCTAGAAAGTCGACTTTTAAAGGATCTATTTCTTTTTCAGAGTTCCAATAATGAGGGTATACCACAGACATAGCTTCCAATAATTCATCTCGAGGAAATCGTTCTCTTATCTCTAATGATAGTGATTGTGCAATTTGTATCAAGTTGCGTCTCACTGAAATCACAATATCATTGAATTGGTCTCTTGACACATGGCACTCTTCGGTGGTTTGTCCCCTCTTAGTAACATAATAAAAGGGAACCATATACCCACGCACTTGCATACATAGTCTCCCTTTTTCATCAAACTTCAAATAATTTTCACTCTTTTCTATATCAATGATAGTAGTCCAACCGTTAAATGTTTGACCCGTAAAAGAATCTGGCATCCTATACAAATTATCCAATGCAAGGCATGCCAATTTTCTTGCATTTGTGTACTCTGCAATATACATTGTGCGACTCTGAGCCATTTTCACAAGGACATTCATTTCATGAAGCAAAGAAAGAATTCCAGCCAATGTTAATAATGTCTCTATATTAGTTAGTCAAAAGAGAAGCTCTTGAGCTTTGTCTACACTAAAGCGATGTTCATACATCACCCCTACCAATGATCGGTATTCACTAAATAGCCTTTGGGCTGGTCCATTCAATGAGATCCATCTTGTATCGACATCTTTTAATAGCTTTTTTCCATCTGTAACACCATCAGCAAATTGTTGAAACTCTGTAAATCGCTTGGGACTACGACAAAAGTATGCATGAGTCTCACGTACAAGTTCTTCAACTTTTGAAACCAGTGGAAACTTACTTACTATTTTAAATGCAAGATTCATCCTATGAGCCATACAATGAATACTAATCATAAATGGTGAAGCTGATACTTGTAGTTTGACACAAAGACCATTCCTTTGTCCTTGCATGATTGATGCTCCATCAGCTCCGACACATACCAACCTTTTTGCAATCATTAAATCATCCATACCACCAATTTCCTTCAAAGTCTTAATAACAAGTTCATAAATATTTCCAGCTGTAGAACTCTTCTTCATTTTATGAATCCCAAGTAAATATGAATGCCTAATATGATCATTAACCATATAAATACTCATGCATATCCATGAAGTATTATCAACAGCTGTAACTTCATCCAAAGATAGTGAAAAAAACCTAGCATTTGCAATCTTCTCTTTCAAATCATCTTTTTCTACTTGAGCTAGATATTTTGCCCATTCCCAACCACTCGTTATAGACCAATGAGAAGATGGAAAATTCGATACTTCAAGAAAAGATACATAGTTCTTGTAATCTGGATAATCTGTCATAGGACGACCTCTAGATAAGATGTGAAATTTAGTGCTTAATTGTGTCGTCTTGGATAACAAATTTCTCTCCATTGTCTTTCCAAATAGAGATGTGATGGTCCCTCCACTTGCCTCGAGTTTACTCTTGCTTATTAAGTATTTATTATATTCTTCTTGATATCTGAGATGTCGACAGTCATCAGAAGGTTTCCATTTGGTAATAGACTTCTCCTCGCCATTTTCAATTTTCTTAACATACAACTTTCCTGCATGTTTCTCTATTGTATCTATCTTCATTTGCATTTTTACTACCTTTCCAAGTTTCCAACTACATACAATGCATTTAACTTCTCGTGAAGCCTCTTTCTCATTTCTTGGAGGTATTGGTTCAATAAATGGAAATTTTGATGCCCATTCCGATTGGAATTTTCTCCCTATGTCCCATTGGCCTTTTTTCCTTTTTCGTGATAATGAATCATTTTTGTTGCCTTCCAAGGTAAAACCTTCAACATTGTCATTGCCAATTTCTGGTTGAATTGCATTTATCCCAATTTGTGCACTAGAGGAACCTTCAACATTGTCATTGCCAATTTCTGGTTGAATTGCATTTATCCCAATTTGTTCACTAGAGGAACCCATCCTATCATATGTTATATGGCTATTAGCTGGATTCTCAGAAGAGTTGACATTTGTCTCGTTGATGGGTTGCTCAAAAGAGTTTGAATCATGAAGAGAATCTAGATTCTTGGATTGAGGCTTCTGAAAGTATGATGATACATCCCTCTGTTTTGATGCTTTCTTTCCACAATCCTTGTTTGACATTTCGTTGAATATTCCACAATTATTAAGATATCAAATCAATTTAGAAACCCAAAGTGAAACCTGCATGAGAAAAATGATATAAAATTAGTACAATTTGTAAGTTATCCATGATGACATGAATTCTAGAGGCTAGAAAATTTGAACCTAGTAACCTAAACCCATCCAAGATTAACTTCAAAATTAGACATAAATCCATCACGGTCTTATGATGAGAGAAATTGAAAAATGTGATCAACATAACCATTGCTAAACATTCTCATTCAAGGGTAAAAATATCACACAAAAGAATAAGAACATCTAAATAATCAAATTCAAGCATGAAAACAAACTTGCAAGCCAATATAACAGCAGCAAATTAATGCATAAAACCAAGTCACTTCAATACTTGCTACATGTGTTCAATACTTGCGAATTAATGCCATTTTTTTCATAAAGATGGAATGGTAAAACATGTGTTTTGGTTTTGTCCTTTTAACAAGCCTTGGGAATGGTCCTCAAATCTTTGTTGTTAGCATCTTACCCACTTCCATCACTTGGAAGTCTGCACTTCTTGGTGACAAGATCCCAAGGGTTCTTTATACTGAAAACAAGTTTGAAAAATTCAGATTGAAAGCCTGCAAATATAAATTTATGAAAGGAAAGGGTATCTGCCAAGTGCCTAATTTCATACAGAAGACTAAAGCAGAACCGAGGATAAGAATCAAAATTCCTAATTTAATGCAAGTAAAGGATATTCTCTGCTTTCTAACTTTTACCTAATCTCTGGTTTACTTTATGTATGGAAAAACATTCCTTTCTGGACATACATTAGTTTGGGTTTCCTAGTTTCCGTGTTGGAACTTCAAAACTTGCACATAAATTTGCAATAATAAAATCCCAACCATAGGTACGTTTGATCTCTTCTGTTTCTTAATGTGAATGGAATGCATATCTAGCTTGAATGTTTGCGAACATATAGCAATCTTGTGATAATTAATTGACATCACCCCTATTTAACCATATTAACTAAATGGTCGTGCATTTTTCGTGGAACTCTTTTAATTTGCAACCATATTAACTTGACGGATGTGCATTTTTCTTGGGAACTCTTTTGATGTGAAACCATATTAACTTGATAGATGTGTATTTGTTTGGGAACTCTTTTTGATCTGCAAGGATGAAATGAAAACAAAAAAAAAATCTAGTTAGGAAGATATTTTACAAAACATTTGAAAAGCAAAGAAAGTGATTGTCTAGTATGAACCTTGATTTTATATGAGGAGGAAAATAGATCTTTGCTTAAAGATTATTTACAACTTTTTTAAAGGTAAAGAAGGTGTTTGTTTTGTATGTCTTGTATAGTTTGAGTGAATTTAACGGTTAAGAACATGTGTTTCCTCCTAGGAAGTTATAGGTTCGAATCCAAAGGGGTAGGGTATGTGCACATCTAGACTTTAGCAATTACATTGCTTCGCAAAGCAAGTCCCTTGACACACAAACAGAAGACAAAAGAAAGCAAAGAATATAAATGGAAAATAAAATAGAGAGACATGACCAAAATCAATTCCTTTTTATTAAAAATTTCCTTTGTACAACAATACTCCTTTGATTAAACTTCTATGAAAAACTTAACCAAGATTGTCCAAAGCTTGCCCTGACATTTTCCAGATTGTACAAAGACAAGCCAAGATGAGAAAAGAAGGTGAAAGTGAGAGTTGAAAAACTTGACTTTGGGAATACTGATAAATTTCTCTACAACTTCCCTTTTCATGCAGTTTTTTTGCAAAAATAGTGTTTAGGAAAACCTCTACTAACTGGAATGTAAGAAAACAATATCCCTGAAAGAAGTACGGCTCACCTCTAGATGTGCACATACCCTACCCCTTTGGATTCGAACCTATAACTACCCTATAGTGGAGCTCATTCTTGAATCCCTGTATGTAATACCTATGAATAATGGTCCAGTCTGTTGTTTCTATTATAACTGAGATCTGAAATGTGAAGAGGACTTTCCAAACAGGGATGGAGGTTACCAAGACTACCCCAAAAGAGTGCTCAAGCTATTATTTATTAAATTCTGTGTGGATTTGGGAGCATACCTCCTCATTTGCTCACAAAAAAGCTCAGAAATAGGACTGTACATTGTTTCCCTACAGTTTTCAGAGCTATAATATTTTTCCATATGTAATATGAATTGATTTTCCATGGTAAGATAGACCATAACAACACTTTCTTGACTGTGTGTAGGATGCCTCTCTTTGTATATGAACCGCTGCTAAAAAATCCAATGGCCTTTTAGCTCCTTAAATGTAATAGTAAAAGTCAATAATCAAGATGAAAGATGCAATGTAAAATATACAATAACTTCATCCATGATCTTTCACTTGATTTATCTAGAATTTGTCAAAAAGCATACCCAATATGCCCATTTCCTTACATCCTATTTGACAAGTTTGTATTACAAAACATTGCGCATGCACTATTCCAGATCCTTCTACAGAAGCCAAGTGTTTCAATTCAATTTAAATAGGCTAGGTTGTGTGATAGGACAGCCAACAAATAAGTCAGCGTCCACTTGGCTAACCTAACACAGTAAATCCAAAAATAGTCTCAAAGCCCCCCATTTTTCTTACATACTGTTTGAGTAGTTTGTAATAGCAAACATTGCTCAAGCCCTGTTCCAGATACTTGTACAGAAGACAATTGTTTCAACTCAATTTAAATAGGCTAAGTTGTACAATATAGGACAACCACCACATAAAGATGCCATCCATTTGGCTATCCTTGCACATAGAAAATCCAAAAGTAGTCTCAAAGCCTCCAAACTGCTAATCAATCATTCATGACAACATGACACTTAGGCCTACCACATAAGTCTTCCTACAAGCTGTCTTAAATGTTGAAAACCTTTTGTAAAGAAGTGGAAGATGGAAAATAAGATGGACCATGAGCAATTGAGGAAAGAAAAAGCTTATATCATTCTATGATAAAACTTCAAAAAATATGAACAGTACACTTTCTATCAAAAATGAAGGAAACAACCATATTAAAACAGGAAATGGAGAAAGTGCCCATATAAACAGGATTTTGGAAAAGAAAACTAGAAAGGATGACAACAATCGGGTTGCTCTACCATCATGAATGTAATTTTTTTCTAAAATATTCTTACAATCAGGTTGCTCTCCGATGAAAATGTTTTCATGTTATTCCCTAATATGTCACTGCATCTGAAGCTAATATTAGAGGCAACAGACATGAGGAACCCCGTACAATAGGAAATGCACCAACTGTGAAGCAAGAGAAGCTTGTGACAGTGGGTTTGCTTCTAAGTTTCCTTGGGTTTTCCTTGTAGAAGATTTGAATCTCCCAAGAAACTTCCAAGAACCAGACCAAAAACAATTCCTAAAAGAGAAACATTTTCAACTATTTTCCTTGTGTTTCCAAGGTGTGTCATGCTTCAAATATGTGGTTGACAAAGTCTTTCAAAGTGTGGGTTGTGTTAATGCAACAACACCGAAATAAGGTGGTTGCATTGTTAAGGTGGGCCCCTATGCTAATGCAGTATTTTTTGTGGATGAGGCCAGGTGCATGTCTTGGGTGATTTTGATTAAATAGATATCCCTAAGTCAGCGATTTGTGGCCAAAGATCTTCCAATTGAATTGATGATATCTTGTCATGAGTTGTGTACACTATCCATGTCAAAAGGGGTTTATCACAAACAAAATATTACTCTAGCCAGAAATTGCATTCAATAACCATTGCTTGTCCCTTCGTTCAAATTTTAAATCTAAATGTTGATGCAATCCTGAACTATTCCTTATTTTGCAACAGAAAAAAGGCCTTGTTAGACACATAATTGCTTAAAGTTTTAACATATTGGGTTTGATTTATGTATACATACATACTACATGTGCATTTGTGAAAATTACAGACATCTAAGTTTTGAACTAACGGAAACAAAAGAAAGTCATTCATTTATTTCGATGGTATGTACCTTTGGGTTATATTCTGCATTGCGATCATGAAGAGCAATTTGTTTCAAATCTAGGCGGCAACCCAAATCTACTGTTGAAACTACATTTCTAAAAAAACAATGTGAAAGGTGAGAAGTACAGTCCATTGAAATTAATGATACCTTTACAAAGTAGAGCGAACAAACCAAAGGATATAGGTTCGAATCCAAAGGGGTAGGGTATGTGCACATCTAGACTTTAGCAATTACATTGCTTCGCAAAGCAAGTCCCTTGACACAAAAACAGAAGACAAAAGAATGCAAAGAATATAAATGGAAAATAAAATAGAGAGACATGACCAAAATCAATTCCTTTTTATTAAAAATTTCCTTTGTACAACAATACTCCTTTGATTAAACTTCTATGAAAAACTTAACCAAGATTGTCCAAAGCTTGCCCTGACATTTTCCAGATTGTACAAAGACAAGCCAAGATAAGCAAAGAAGGTGAAAGTGAGAGTTGAAAAACTTGACTTTGGGAATACTGATAAATTTCTCTACAACTTCCCTTTTCATGCAGTTTTTTTGCAAAAATAGTGTTTAGGAAAACCTCTACTAACTGGAATGTAAGAAAACAATATCCCTGAAAGAAGTACGGCTCAATCCCTCATGGTCGGACGTCTTGCTATCAACAATGATTGCTCAGTGCTTAAAAAATATGCATAATGAAAAGGGGAAAACTTATGCACCTGATAGACTCTCCCTCGAGGAGCGAGCCTTTGAGGCAAGCATGTTGGATCTCCCATCCAATGGCTCAAACTTCACTGGCTCACTCCTTGAGGGAAAATCTATCGGGTGCATAAGTTTTGCCTAATGAAAAGTGACAACAGCGGAAATATAAAATTATATCCTGGCCTTTAGCATACCTCTCCTCGAAATCAAAATTTGGAGCCTTTATTATATTGTACAAGCCTACTTAAAAAAAACTTGTTGGGCAGTTATAATCAGTTATAGAACCACAAGAATGTTGGGTTAGTAAGACTACATATCGGAATTTGGAAGTCTGGGAATCCTAATCCTAATCTCTAACTTAAACTTTGGGTCCACTAGGAATTCCACTAATGGAGGAAAAGTCTAAAAATTAAACGAAACAAAGTCTAGAAAAATGACAATTGGTGTTGTTTTTCCTTATTGACAGCTTTTATGTGTGAATGAAAAGTATTGTGCAGTCTGGATTAGGAACTCATGGGTTACTTGAAATCACTTTTGAGTCTATAATCCCTTTAGCGTTCATTGATATTGCAGGATACCATCTCTCAGTAGTGATATATTATTCATAATACAATATGTTCAAGGTCGTCACTACAAGTCTTAGAAGTCTGTTGTTTCTTGGTTTTCCAAAACTGGCTTTTGTGGTTGAATCCTCTGCCAAATGATGGACAATTTATGCAAAACTAGTAAGTTGACACCACCTACGGCTGTGGTACTGAACACAATGGAAGGATCATGCATTGAATGGTTATGACATCCTTGAGACATGGCACTCATAGCTGCAGAGTTGACTTCCATTGCATCCATATTATTTTTACTTCTAACAGCTTCATCTTGCTAGATCAATTTTATGTTGGAATCCCTATCTGAGACATGTCAAACTCAACCCTACAAGAAGCTTTCATCATTGATATATTTGATGTACAAAGGAGAGCATACCATTGGTCCACTCTTCCATATTCTCCCTGAATATGACTAACAAGTATTGTACCCAACATCTTCATGAAACACATGCCACACCTTGAAGTTTCTACTTCTAGGCTCTAGCCAACAATGCTTACCAACCTTACTGGCTCACGATATTTTCTATGAATTATTTAGGTCCATTGAGATAGCTCCCTTGTCTTTACATCAACACTGTAGTTTAACTATTACAAAATTTCAATCACACACAAGACAAGTTCCTCAGTTTCAAACAAGTTCTTTGAAACTGAGGAACTTGTCATAAGACACAAGACAATACTCCAGAGCAAAGATATAAAATCCAAATCAAACAGGACAAATGCATAGCCCTTGATAAACGTATCCCATAACACAAAATTCAAAATACAGGATACTCAAAACTAGATTTTTTCAACACCATAATCCAACGATCAAACTCCAACAAAATAGCACAAGATTCAACATGTAATGAAATACCCAAACACGAAAAAGAAAGTATGGTACAAAAACAGATCATCTAACCACAGGCCAAGCCGAGCACACTTACTTGCTAAAATTGGTCCAATTGCAACTAGTGAACAACTAACTCCCCATGCACCATCGTCATCTCCGCTCATGCACACCCAACAACTTGGACAGTGGGACACTGCACCTGTCAAAGAAACGAAGCATCAATTCCCATGTCTCCGTTGGAAAAATAGAAACCA